>OY723385.1:49546776-49898982 GCA_963210295.1 Ophion ellenae | reverse complement strand
TTGTATTAATTTCACATCTAAACTATGTATGTGCATTCAGTTGAATTGAACGGTGTGGGGCTGATGTTAACACGCTACGTTCCAATAAACAACGAATGACGATCCGGTCTATGCGTATGAAACGAGAACGTTCATTAGTTTCAAAATCGCGATAATTTTGTTTATTTTAGGTAAACAAGTACCGCAAACGGACAAAGCGTTCCAATGAGAGTCCTATATCCCGATCACTCGCGAAAAGCATCGGGAACACATGCAACGTGGAAAAGAGGAATGAAGGGACGAGTTGGGAATTGGGAGAGTTTGCAAGGAGGAGGAGGAGGAGAAAACTGACGATGCTGCGCCACAAGCACCACACGAACATCCGCGGAGCGTGTTGAGCTTTTTCATCCGCAGATCGCCGTCAATGTACACTTCGATACATTGAATGCATTTACATATTTGCATATGTAAACTATCCAAATATTATACGGATGTATGGGATGAGCAAAGATAACCAGCAAGCGCCCCGGCCGAACAAAATATAATGCAAATTCAATTGCATCGAAAAAAAAGCGAATAAACGATTTCGATACTACTTTGCGGGATTGGTCATCGAGTGCATGCACGTATGTGGATTCGTTCGTATTTGATTGCGCACGGTAGAAATTCATATGATTTTTTGATTATTTTTTAAATAGCTATCAAACACGAAGCGGCAGTCAGGAAAATTGCTGCTTGACGAGAGGTGATCGGTAGTATGATGGTTCGTATTTTTAAATCGTGGTTTGCAATATCGATGATTAAGGGATATCAATTATGCGGAAATATTGAACGTTTTAATGGTGGAAAAATGGAGGCAATGATACTTTATAATAATGTATAGATTCTCTCAATAATAATTGATATTCCGTTCGAGGGCCGGGTTAAGATTCCGAACTTTGAATGATCATAACGCTTAAAACTCCGAAAGAATACTACCCGGAAAGATCAAAACTCCGAAAGAATTTTACCCGAAAGACGAAAACTGCGAAAATATGAAGACCATCAAAATAATTCGGCTATGGAAGTTTTAAAAGTTTCAAAATTTTCAATAAATCGACGAATTATTCAAAGAATTGTTTTTATTGAAAAGTGATTTTTCGTTAATTTTGGAATTTTTCTAGACAATGTTATACGTTCTACATCATTTACAGTCAACTGTGTAGACTTTCGCCGGCATAATCTGGACGAACCTTGTAATTTCGGAACATTGAAATTAGGAATTTTAAACCGTTGGCGCACTCAAAGTTCGGAATTTCAACCTGACCCTCATATCAAGATCATGCCAGCGAAAGTCTACACAGTTGACCGTAAATTACGTAGAATGTATAACATTGTCTAGACAAATTTCAAAATTGACGCAAAATCACTTCTTAACAAAAAAAAATCTTGAAATAATTTGTCGATTCATTGAAAATTTTGAAACTTTTAAAACTTCAATAATCGAATTATTTTGACGGTTTTAAGATTTTCGGAGTTTTGGTCTTTCGTGTAAAATACTTTCGGAGTTTTGAGCATTCTGACCATTCAAAGTTCGGAATTTCAACCCGGCGCCATCTGGAATTTCGGAACATTGAAATTCGGAATTTTAAACCGTCGAAGCATCCAAAGTTCGGAATTTCAACCCCTCCGTTCGTTATATTTTAATGAGCTATGCATTAAAAATTGATGCTTACTTCGCAAGCCTGGCTGTCTGTCTCTTTATCTCACTCGTCGCTTTTCAATTTTCTTGTTCTTCAATCAAGTATACCGCTTTCAAGCTTGATCCAACACTTCCATTTCTATAGGGATGCAAGGGGAAGCATTGACAAAGTTTCGCCAGCTCACTCTGCCAGATTAATTGCAAATGGTAAAAATGAATGTCTAAGGTTATTCAGAATTCTTCTTCAAGAGAGCGGACCAGTGGAGAATCTGTAAAAGCTCAATAATTACGGGCCTCAATGGTCGTCTATGTCTGTGAAAATAATCCGTGAAGAATCTGTGAAAATAACTACGGGCCTCAATAACCATTGAGGCCAGTAGATATCACAGATTGTTATTAAGGCCCGTAATTATTGGCTTTTCGCAGATTCTCCGCGACTCTGTGCGCTCCGGATGTCATACTGCAATTATCGTGATTTTTAACTATGACGTATCGCGCCGTAAATCATACGGAGAAAGGAAGAAACCCGGAGGCTTCTCCGAAGATTGTTCCTTACAATTTACAATGTCAAGAAAATATCCAATCGTAAATAACGAATTACTCGTTCAAAATAACTCCTCTCTGGAAAATCCATTAGCAGATGAATTCCCACATGAATTGATTTTCAATTTTCGTGTCCGGACGGTAGAACCCACTTTTCCTGCATGATCCCAAAAACCCCAATATTCCATCCAAACAATATGACAGATTTGGTGTACTCACCTCCCACCACGATAAAGTCGTAGTAATATCCCGCTGGATTGACAGGTTGGACACGTTCGCACAGCTGAGCCACCTCTTTCTTCCCGCGTATAAATGTGTCGAGAAGCGTCATGAACACGAGGAACTGCGATCCTTGACATGACTGAGCGAGGCTCGGCCCCAAAAAGGGCTCGGGACATTCGGGCGTAACTGATGCTGAGTACGACATTCTGAAAACTACCCAGCGTAAAATATACGCCAAATAAAAATCGTACACCCAATAGCTGCCAATTTGAAAATTAATCATAAACGCCGATACATCGTGATTTTCCCGTAAATAAAAATGTATTGCAATTCTGGGGGTGCACGTTTTTTAAAATTGTTTTTATGGACGGCCAACAAAGAGGTGGAGAATCGTTGAGCTAATAATTTCAAATAAAGTGTTATTTGCTCAATAACGTACGAATCAATTTAAAACAAGCATTATCTCACTCAGAACAGAAGTATTATATTTTTTGTTTAATGCTGCAACCACACCAAATGTTCATTTTTTCTCAATTTTGTACACATCTATCAAACAGAGAGACAAGTTGATTGCAGCACATTTATTTTCATTGATTGTTTCACGATGATGAATTCTGATGATTCAATTGGAACCTCGCACATTATTACTCAAATAACCGATGCTGTTTATCACAAGCGCGTTGAATCTACACACACTATATATATATATATATATATATATATATATATATATATATATATATATATATATATATATATATATATATATATATATTTACGTGACCATTTAACGTGACCATCCCAAATATCTCCGTTGCCTCTAGCGTAACGAAAAAAATGTTAGGAGGTAATTTGATTGATTTCGAAAGGCTGGTACAGTGGTGGAAAATTCATTTTTGTCAAAGTCATAGTTTATAGGTGTAGTCATAGTTTACACCTATAATATCATGACCTTGAATTGATTTTTCACCAAAACATTTTGGTGGCAAAATGAATTTGTCACCACTGTATTAGCCCTTTAAAAACAATCAAATTACCTCCTGACATTTTTTCGTCACTCCAAAGGCAACGGAGATATTTGGGGTGGTCACGTTAAATGATCCACCCTGTTTATATATATATATATATATATATATATATATATATATATATACATATATATATATATATATATATATATATATATATATATATATATATATATATATATATATATATACACACACACACACACACACACACGCACACACATGTTTAATATGATCATGTTCTTCTGACTTTCAAGATCAAGATCAATGAAACTACAGATAATTCCAAAGTTAGCCGTGAGAATTTAAGGTGTGGTTATTAAATCTATCGGCTTATCACATATAATAGAACGATGAAGCTGCACTGGTACCGCACACTCACTTTAACGCCCAGTGCAGGTGAAAACGACCTCAGACTCGTTCAGATACACTGCAGTACCGTTCACCGCGTCCAGCCACTTTATAAATGAATTATTTCTCCCACCGTGACACCTCGCGTGTATACCCCGGTCTTATCTCCGGGTTTCTCAGCATATTGCTCATCGATTTCCTTTTCCATGCGCCGGTCTGTAAAGTGCAACGTCTGCACAGCAGAGCTGCTTCGATTATCGTAATAATTTGTTATCTATTGCGTAATTTTTTTTCTCGTATATTTTTTCGAGTTCGCAGTCGTGAATACGTAAGTCGTAAAATGTGAGAAAGAGCCTACGAACTCTTTTCTTGCCGCACTGTTAAAATAAATAAATAAAAGGCCGTATCGACGTCTACACTGAAATATTTCGATAGCAGTGCTATTTAAGGAGGTCGGATGGTAAGCCACAATCGAAGATTGAATTTTGAAAAAAATATATGTTATTGTCCTGATTGTACTGAGTATTGAGGAATTTTTTGGAATTATTGATTTGCCAAATACCAGAGATAAAAAATAGTTCAATGTATGTAATTTTACGTGGGGTTAGATGGGCAAGACGTTTACGCTACGGGTGATGTAATTTTTTTGGCTGTTTAGCACCAAGTAAGGCATTTCGAAAAATAAATTAACGCAAACTAAAGCTTTGTGAACATGATAAAAACGCCATATATATTCAATATTGAACCATCAAGGTTTGATGAAAAAGCACGAATCTTGGCTAGCGAATGAAGAACATTGCTGCCAAACTCAATGTCCGCGAAGTGTCCGTATTTCGGCAACACTTAATGTCAATTAATGGTAATAACAAATAATCTCGTGACATAAATAAAAATAGGCATAATTATACATGACTCAAAATTTCATTCTGAGTTGTATAAAACATTCGCTGACGCAGTTTTTTTCATAATAATCATCGATAATGTTATACTTTTTCAAGTTGGTAGTAACACAAAAGTTTTTCTTATTTGCGTAATGAAAATACAAAAATGGATAATTTTGCCCTCTAATTATATATTTTACGAAAAATTAGCATCTGCATCATAAATCTATACCTCGTATGTGTTTTATTGAGGTTCGTTGAAAAAAAAACGTAAACCGTCATTTGGCTAATTGGACTGCTCCAACTTCCTTAAAGTCTCATCAACGATGGCAGAATAACGGACGTGGTAAAAGCATCGGGGTGCTGTAACATGGTTTCTAAGTTTGATAAAAGCACTCCCGGATAATACGTCATGTCGCTCCGTATATAGGATTGAAGTATTGGGCTACCTGACGCCTGTGAAACGTCAATTGTCTCCCTGTCTACAATGATACGACAAATATAGGCTAAATGTGCTTGACCTAAAAGACATTTTCTACAGTAGAGAGTCACGTGAATAAATGTGAAATTTATATCCAATCGAACTCGATGTCATGTTCAGCTAAAAATAATGCATCGTAGCTGGTCCGATTCATTCTATGGGATTGGAATGAGTTTTCATTTGGGTCTAAGCACAGAATATCACTTATCAATGGTCCAATTCGTTCTATGCGAATGGAATGAGTTATCATCTGTCTCTAAGCACAGAATATATCCTGCCAATATATTCCCAAACGGGCTTAACGTCATGCTTACACAGCATACAAATAACATTCGTATTTTGCTGGAATTTGAACATTGAGATGGTCTTAAAACTTGACTAAGCTGTCGATAGTGGAAATGACTCCAGAAAAATCTGGCTTCATTTTTATCAATAGCAAAAAAAGGAGTGATCCAAGCGTTTTGATTCATCAGACACTTTCCTCCGAGCAAGGGCTTTTGCAGATTTACCACGGAAAAAAAGAGTACCGACAACAAGCCCATCGTAATGAAAAAGGGCTCCAATGATCGTGCAGCTGTCCTACAGTTTGCATTTTCCTGACAGTATGGGAAAATGTTCCTAATGAAAAAACTACATAGGCATTAAGAGTTTCGAGTAATCCGCCTACAACTGTTTCACTTGATCATACGTGAGGCTCTTTTGCTTCCAAGAAATATAGTGACCGACAATTCAGCACGAGCTATAAAGTCCCACTTTGGCCCCTTCGTGCACGACAGTCCTATATTTACCGTCTATACATGCCACAGAAAGTTTCACTTCGTTTTCGTCGCTCTACCGCTCTGACTCAAAGTTTGTCCAAACTTCCCGCTTTCCGTTTGGCTTTCCTTGATCGCTTGTCGTGGTATACGGCCACCAACGTCGTCGACGTCATCAAAGGACTACCGTGGATAACACTTTTGCGCTAGAGATGTTTTTTTTTCTCCCAAACAAAGTAGAAGTAAAAACATGTCGGTCGCTTAAAGACAAACTTGGAGTACCTCTATATTAGGGTGGCTGCAATTTGGATCGAATTTCTATTTTCAAAGTACCCTCGTAAAAACATAATCAAGATATATGAAAAACATTATTTGCAAAGTTTTAGGGCGCTCGGATAATGTTTAATGGTGCCTGTGAGGATTTGAATTTTGAATACGAAAATACATATTTTTCGCCAAGTTATTACTTAATTATTTCTCATGCTTGGAATGTTGGAGGGAAAAATCTGAAACTTGGCACACAAATTGTGCACATTATGAGGTATATGGCCAAATTTTTACAGATTTTTCCAGTAGTAATTGTCATTATTACAAGCTTAGCAATGACAACATCGTTTTCTTTTTTTTAATTTCATTCATCAAAGACTATTTATTGATGATTTGATGAAACTTTTGACCTGACAAAAACTCAAACATAATAGAAAAGTTTTATTCCTATCGGAAGCATGAAAAATCTTTAAAATTAAATTTTAACTTTGAATCAAATCTGAGCCATAAATTCGTTGCATTTAAATAAATTATCGCAATGAATACTATAATTATCGAATAAACATAATTTGGAATTAAAACTCATACAAAGAAGTGCCAAAATAAAATTTTATTAGTGGAGCGGTCGGCTCACAGTCTTTTTGTTTACATTTGGATACATTTTCTCGTATTCACGGACAACTTGAGCAATGAATTGTTTCTGTTCCTCGTCGCATGTCAATCCGCGACGTCATAAACGATCCTTAATTTTTTGTCAACTTGCGAACCCAACTGATAATTTTGGTCCAAATGCCACTCGGACACGTCGTTATTTGGGAAGCTGCAATCGATCTGGAATATTCTGAAAAACGTTACCGATTGGGGGCTTATGAAAAAATCAATGTTTTCACCCATCAAATAAGCAACGTCTGATCGAGAAGTTTCACATCGTTTAGGAATTTCGGTTTTATTTTCATGTTCAGCCAGCTCGTGCGTAATTTTTTTTTGCCATTTTCCTTTTAATATCAGCACGAATGCCTCCATAAAAAAAATGCATCGCACCACTTTCAGCGTTCAAATACCAATGATGATCAACATTTTTCTTGAGCAACTTTGCTCACAAGGGAATTTATTTTTCGGTAATCATACATTTGTTTAAAAAAATTCAAACCATGATCGGAAACAGCATCTGCGAATGAAGCTGTGCATCATGCCTTAACGTAAATCAAAACGATTGTATACAATATTTTCATATAAATCGAACTTTTTCGTTATGCATGCTATGGCCAAGTCGAAAATTGCACCGGACCATCAATAAATAGTCTTTGATGAAACAAACTCAGAAAATGATAACGAGGTTGTCATTGCAAAGCTAGTAATAATGACAATTATCGCTGGAAAAATCTGTAAAAATTTGGTCATATACCTCATAATATGCACAATATATGTGTCAAGTTTCAGATATTTCCCACCAATATCCTAAGCATGAGAAGCAATTAAGTTATGACTTGACGAAACACCGGTATTTTCGCACTGAAAATTCAAACCCTCGCAGGCACCATTACATTTTTTTCCGAGCGCCTTAAAACTTTGCACATAATTTTTTTTATATATCTTGATTGTTTTTACAAGGGGACTTTGAAAATTCAAATTTGATTGAAATTGCAGCCACCCTACTCTGTACCAGGGTTGCGAAATTTGTAATGAAAAAGGAATGAATAATGCATTACTTGTTTATTACAAATTTCGTAATAAGAATTTCGTAATCAAAGTAATGAAAAAATATTTCATTACTCATTACATTACATTTTGTAATGTGAACAAAGTCCAATACAATGGGTAATGGAATTTTTTTACATTACAAAATTTATTGTAATGAGCAATGGACTCCACTAATCATTACAAGGTAATATGGATTATTATTCGTTTGCCATCGGGTCAGATCGACCCAGTGCAAAAACCGCTGCCCCTAATGGGCAACAAATAATAATCCTCATTACATTGTAATGAGTTATGGGGATTTTTTACATTGCATTGCATAAGTAATGTGACAAAATTCCATTAGTCATTACCTTATATTTTGTAATGTAAAATATTTCCATTAGTCATTACATTGGACTTTGTAATGTAATGAGGAATGGATATTTTGTACATTACAAGTTTAATTCAATGAGTAATTAACATTTTTGACATTACCAAATGCAATGTAATGAGTAATGGAAATTTGTTACATTATTGAATGTAATATAATAGGTAATTAATTTTTTTTTTCATTACAAAATGTAAAGTTATGACTAATGAAAACGCTAATGCATTACAAAAAGTAATGCATTATTTTCAACGCTGCTGTGTATAAACCTTTATTCGAATGTCTCTACGTAGAAATAGTTGGTTACGTTTTCCTCGTATGCCGGCTCTAGTTGAACTTTATTGCAATAACCCCGCGATGTTAAGACCGTCAAGTAAAATTCCGCGCGTAAATTGCCATCCCAATATCCCTCAAGTTCGTTTCTAAAACCACTTCGTCAGTTTTTATTGTAGGTATGTATTCCATGAACATGTTGAAGTACCTCACGATTTTCCGACCCATACAACAATTATTCTCCCCAAATGGAATATACGAAATCCAGGATGAATTTGAAAGCAAGTGATCCTCTTGTTCAATTAGCCGGAAATTGCGCACGTTTCAGCAATAATAACAAAAACGGCGGAAATATCTACTGTGAATAATAGTGGTTCAGTGCAGATGGGGTAGTGCAGTGCAATGAGCAAAGATGCCTAGAAGTTCGTCCGATGGATCGCGCAATTAGCTTTTGTCATGGCATCTCATCGCAACCATTTACCTGTGCACACATTAGGCTCTCCTTTCACCCTGCCTCCCTGCCCTGGTTCGCAGTGAGCACGCACATTCCCATTCGACGTAATTCGAACTCGGCGCAACGAAACCCGTGTGTGCTTTCCGAGTCCCTACTCAAAGTGAAATTGATGTGAAACAGGGTAGATAGAAGTGCACAAATGTCCTGTGCAATCGTGTAATTGATGCAGCGTAAGATGCCAAAGTAGCTGACTCAAGACAGGGCTTCCAGGTGCCCGAGTAGAAATAGTGTCAGGCTGGCCTGATATTTGATCCGGGTCTGATCACGTTGTAGTACGGAGGCCTTACTTAAGGCATGCCTCAATTTGCCCGATCCGGTTGTTGTCATGTGATAGTCAGGCATCTGGATTTATTGTTTCCTCCAGTTGCCTGATCCAGCTAGCTTCAGGCAATGGTCAGGCAACTGGACTTACGGCTTGATGCAATTCGCCTGATCTGGCTAGCTTGAAGCAATCCTCAAGCAACTGTACCTATATACAGTTTGGCGCCTTTTATACGCCTAACCTATTATCAAACACCAGACGAACTATATATATTAGCGCGTCGTCAAAACGTCGAGACATTGTTCACTCTATGCGTGCATTTTTTATTATTCCTAATATTTTATTCATCCCTAATACATCTGTGCTTCGATTTCCTCTGTTCTAAAAACAATTCAGTTGATTCCACTAAATTTATCTATTTAATTTGACATTTTTTTCTTTAGACAGAATTTTCGTAGAGACAAACATTTTTCTGTTTGATTGAATTAATGGTCCGTCTTGATTGCAATACACACATCGAAGGGGACGGGGTTAGAGGGGGGCGGAGAGAGAAGAGTTTATATATATATATATATATATATATATATATATATATATATATATATATATATATATATATATATATAGGTTATGTTTGAAAAATTTGTAGCATGATATTCGATAAATCTCTCTAATTATCACAATGGTATTAACTAATTGATATAGTTTATGTGACACAACAAATAATTATAGGAATTGATGTGTTCTATTATGCCAGGTTCGATCCCATGTGGATGCAGAAATATTTTCTCCGAATAAATCCATTCAGACGGCCAAGAAATGACGGATTATGATACGAAACCATTGCGGTACAACTCTATATTAAGTATTTCATTTTATTTTGCATTTATGAAATATTCTAAATAATATATTTGAAACAAATAGGATCCTAGTAAAAAACCAATTCGATTTAAGGGGTTAGGCCACTTTAGAGGCCGAAAAAATAGGCTTTTTGGGAATTTTTTTTTCAGAAAAACTACAAAATGAATCGAGGTTACAAAAAAGGGTGTTTATCATACATATCAGTGACTGAATACAATAATTTTTTTGAAGCGACTAATTTCAAAATGGCGGCTGTGCAGCGTGAAAAATTTGCCTAAAAAATCGTCAGATAATTGTTAATAACAAATGAACTATGCAATTTAAAAAAATCCTACGTACTTCCATAGACAATGTATTTTTTAAGATATATTCAACATTTCAAGTGAATCGGTCGAAAATTGTCTGAGTTACGTTTCCGGCCAACTTAAAAAATGCACTTTCGAGATAAACGCTGCACAGCCGCCATTTTCAAATTAATCGCTTGAAAACAATTATTGTATACAGTCACTGATGTGTATGATAAACACCCTTTTTTGTAATCTCGATTTATTTTGTAGTTTTTTCTGAAAAAAATCCCCAAAAAGCCTATTTTTTCGGATGGCCTCTTAAATAGATCCTATTTAAATTAAATGTTTTCTTAACAGTGCATTGAAGAATGTGATGAGGTGGTGGTTTCCGAATCAACAGCGAACTTCTCTCTTCGGACTACATGGCAGGCCTTGATTTTTTACCCTCATCAGACCGAAATCAGGGAAAGTGTCACAAAAATGATCAAGGCTTGATAAAAAAAATCCTGATCAAGGCATGAAAGAAAATCAGGATGCCTGATCAGGTCTTTTTGGTAGCCGGAGCAAGATTTCTACTCGGGTGTCTTCAGGTTGGATACGTGAAGACCTATCAGAATGTAGACCAGCCCTGGATTTGCCAATAGGCCACATATGCAACTGCCTAGGGGTGGCAGACTTTAGGGGCGGCGGATTTTCACAAAGTTAAGTGGCATATACTTAAGGCCTTAGGCCACAGTAACTGGTATAAAATCATGTGCGAATTTAACAATTTTTTTTCGTATGAAAAAGTGATTCACTCATAAAATTAATTACACATCTATTTAGTATGAATATCAAGCTGTTAGAAAATATATATTTATATTTTTTTTCGTTGTACAAAATGGCCGACTACTAATATTTTCTTTTGTTGTCTTTTTTTTAGGCGCTCCGCGGCGTGACATTTAGCATCCACAATTTTTACCTAGAACAAAAAACAAAAAGTCTCGTCAATCTATATTAGAATACCTAGAGAAGTACGTACGGAATTAAAAAATATTGTTTTATTCAAAAGTTATAGGTATTTGAATTTAAGGGAGACGTTGTCCTTGAAATGCAGCGGGAGATGTTAGCGGCTCAACATGAGCTGCTAAAAGAAGAGGAGGGATGCCTCTATGGACCAGGCATTGCCGATTAGCGGTAATTATAAACACATTTGTGTAAACACATTACAAAACATTAAACGCGTTTTTCTCGAAAACACGTTTTTAAAATTGGCTGACATTCTCCTGACCGCTGTAATTAACATATCGACCTGAAATTTGGAGAGCATACTCAGAAAATATGTCTTCACGGAATGACGGATCGTTTTTTTTGATAGATGCATTTTTGTGTTTATTATTTATCTTTTTATACCAAAAAAACGCGAAAATTCGATTTTTTTTAAATTGCCGCCATTTTCCGAAATTTGTACTATACGAAAAACCCATCCGTCATTCCATGACCAAAGGGTCACAGATTGATAATGTGCTTTGAATTTGTGTTTCAGATCAACAAAGAGGGGGTAGTGATGTCAGCCGTTTACCTTCCGCGATTTGAGGACCTGTTTTCGCGGAGCTGCAACGGCCGCCATTTTGGTTTTTTTTTCAAATTTTTTTTTTTAACGTTCTGTATATCATAAATAAAAGCAAGAAACAAACCGCACTCAAAAAGCTTTACTCGTCTCCTTTAAAAAAAATAAAATGTAAACACCTGAAATATGGCACTCCAAGGACAAAGTCTCCCTTAAGAAATGAATTTTCAGTGAAAAATTTCGTTATAACTGCTCATAAACTGCTCGTAAAATAAAAAGTTTTCGATTAATCAGAAATTCCGTACGTACTTCTCTGCGAAATGCAATTAGGAACATAACTTTTAAATTCGAAGTAAATCGAGTGAAAATTGTTGAAGTTATTCGTCGCGCCAATTGGAAAAAGCTGTTTTGAGGAGGTTCGAGTAGTCGGCCATTTTGTACATCGAAAAAAAAATGTATTTTCTAACAGCTTGATATTCACATAAAATAGATGTGTAGTTAATTTTATGAGTGAATTACATTTTCATACAATAAAATAGTTAAATTCGCACATGATTTTACACGCGTTACTGTGGCCTAAGGCCTTGAGGAAAGTATAAATCCGGCACTTTCATAGACAATGGAAGCTGTACGAAAAAGCAATTTTCACCGCATTGTCCCATAAGTTTACCTGCGTCGGAATTGCAATAACCGATCGCGTCCCGATTTCCGCTTGCCCGATCGGTCGAAAGGGAAAACAACCTCAACGCTGTTCCGTGTCGTTCACACAATCAGGCCACTTTAACGAATTGTACTGCAGAATGGAAACTTTCGAATGGCTCACTCGCTGAATGCAGTCGTGGGCTTTTATTTGGGACATGTAGATTTTCTCGGATCAGTCAGTCGTGGAAAATCATATTTCGCGCGAAACGACACGCTAGTTGCGACAATAGTGTTTCCGGTTTTTTCTCCGCTCTTGTCACGGGCCACGGGAGCCCTTTATAGCAACGGTCTTCGTGTCGCACCGTAGGGAAGCCACATCGAGACTCAACAATGTCCATGTACACAGCCTCACAGCCATCATAAATCATAACTGGAGTACGTCCGCTTGACTCTGCTCAGCTCTCGCCCGTTACGAAAGAGTGTCGAGAAAGAAATAATACACCTGTACAACCCCCACCCCACCCCACCCCGCCCACTCTTCGACGGTGTACCAACTTTTTCTACCGCAAAGTCCAAAAACACTGCGCGTAGACGCAGGCATTCTCGTTTTTCTTTTTCTCTGTTTCCTGATGCTGTATGGATGTGCATACGAGGCTCGGGGCAACGTATGCCGGAGAATAAATGGAAAAACCTGATTCAACAATATCGCGGTAACTGTGAAACGATAATTGCTATTTTATGCTTTTATAAATTATGACCCTGTCATGACAAAAAAAATAAGAATAAGAAACATGCACCGTCATGATTCTGATGAAAATGGGAATTCGGAATGGTATAAGTCGAATATCTAGATTGGAAGGTGTAGAAATTCGGCACGAGGAATTTTTGGGACGAAAGTCTACGCGCGAAAAAAGAAAACAAATAGTACTGGGTATGACTATTGGAGGGTGAACTCGTTAAAAAATGAATGAGGACCAAGCAAGTCTTGCACCTCAAAATGTACCGTAATCGAAAATATTTTGAAAATCCAAAATGATAATCATGTTTTTCGAAATGCGCCTACCAAAATGAAACTTCTGTGATAAAAAAAAAAACTTTTTAAAACTTGATTCACGGACAGTGAGTTGGTATTGTGATCGCTCGTATTTCTATTATTTGAAAAAAAAAACTGCAGAAAAAATTAATTATTACGGTTATTTTTTTCAAGAAAGATCGACAACCTGATGGCAGTTGGTAGCCGTTTGAAAAATGTGGGTATTGTCTTTCATCGACGTTTTGAGTGATATTGTGCGATCTTTATAATTCTTTCATCCGATATACCCGAGAAGGGAGTCAAATGGGGAGCCTTCTGAAGATTCAAACAGAACAATATTGGCGTAGTGCAAGAGGTACGCGCAGCCACTTGATCCGTGTTCTTCTTCTGTCTTCGATATTAATTCTGCAGTCCCAGATAGTACGCTGGCGTCTGCTTCCTTTGATATTTTTCTTTTTTCAAGGCAGTTCCCGCCCGAATACCTCTTGCAACAGAGCTTATTAAAATTTGTTATGGGTGAAAAGAATTCTACTGTCTGTTTGTTTAATTTCAAGGTTTACCTTTTTTAGCTCGTCATTGTTGATATCAAAGTAAGCAACGTTTTACGTGTTGACTATGGAAACTGTTTCGAATATTTGTATAACAAAAATACCAGGCAGTCAACTGATACAACAGATAAGATGAAACAATTATAGACCATTTTCGAAATAAAGTGACCATCGGCACTCTGGAGAATACTTGACAGTGTACTCATTTTAGAGACAATTTTTTCATGTGTAGCAGCGATCGATAACGTCAATCAAAAGTCCAATGCTCAACGTTCAAGTGTCCCTCTTAGTTAACACGTGTCATGATGTAAGTCATTACCCAATATGGTAACACGAGTAATAGCTCCAGCTGAATATCTTCCGCCCTGATTTTATCTCTACGCGATAAAACGAAAACTCATTTTGTTTAGTGTAATACATTGACTAACATCGCGATATTAATATTAACGGGCTACAGATACTTAGATGGGCAAAAAAATGTATTTTCCAAAAATATTTTTATAGGACAGTATCACCTTTTAGCTATATTCCTTGAAAATTTCATTGAAATATTCCTAAAATTGAATGAGCTACAGTTTCTCACACTCAGCACCATGCTTCAACCTCAAACGCGTTTTTCTCGACACTGTCTTCAATGTCGGTGGACATGATATCTCGAGAACAACCCGATGGATTGTTTCAAAATTTGCATGGGATACGATAAGAAACATTTAAAGGTCATTGACGATCTCACTTTTTTCAAATCGATTTTCGTTTTTTCATAGTTACGTAAAAATGACAACCCTTTTCATAGATTTTGTATGCTCGAGTTCCAATTTTTCGCCACGTTGTTGAAAAAAACGATTTTCGAAATCGAAGATCGTCAAGGACTCGTATTTATTGTGAACTTGAATAACCCGTTTGGGTTTTAGATTTCGGATACACTGTTTAAGCTGGAGATTGTCCACCGCGAATCGTCGGAAATAAAATTTCACCATCGGCCGACGGCCATATTTTTGTTATTTTTCTGTATTTTTGGTGATTTTTTTGTTAAGGCAAATAATACGTAGCTTTGTGATAGAAAAATGCGTTTTTGTTCCGTTTGCTAGATAAAGAAATCGGAATTTGGCCCTTTTTCGCGCCTCCGGGTAGATGTAGTTAAACATATTTTCTTCAGCTACGTGACATTTCGTACCTTCCATACTTGCTATTTATAATAATCAAAATAACCAACTTTCACATTTCCGGTCTTGATGTCATACATGCTCATTTAACATTGTGTTATTTCTTTTCACATTCAATTCAAAACGTTCTCGGATACAAAATATATATTCCCCGACTTGGTGATGCAATTGTCTATCAAAATAGTGATATCTGCGAATGCAGAATCACGAGAGACTCGAGCACGTTCTCCAGCGTGTATCATTCTTCACGTGCTGTGATTAACAAGATTTTTTGCCGACCATTGTTTCTTTATCATGAATCGATCATCAAAGACATTTTTATAACCTCTATCGCTATAGTATAGCCACCGATGCAATCACGATTGAGCACGTTAGGACGATAGCTCGATGAGCCTCCATCCGGCTTACCGGACACGGGAGATTTTAATCTTTCAACGATTGTATTCTCGATACAACGCGATCTTCTCTTGACACTTCGGCAATTACGCGCCAGGATATCGTAAGCCACCGATCACCGATATTTCCGGGCTCCGTTCGTTTTCCGGGAATGACGCGGCATTTTTATTTTCAGTCATTCGTTTCTGCCATTCGTCTCCTCCGGATGCCTCATTAGTGCGTTTTAATAATCGAACTGCATGAGCCTAATATCCGCTTATACCTGTAATTCAACGCTGTTGAATAGATCCACGTAACCGGTATTTTATCGATGTGATATTCGCTGAATTGAATCGGAGAAGGATCCAGAAAGCGGATTTTCAAAACGGTTGATCATAGTTTGAGAATGGACAATGGAAACACGTGAAAGCCTCTGATCCCTGGGACTATCCCGATCCCTTATTTTGTACTCTACCTAATTGCGAGAATGGCCGATCAATCTCGTCTGCTTTGTCGAATAGATGATAATCTCTCATTGAAATTGCAAGCCCTCAGATCGCTGGACCAAACCATCACCACCGGAAGGTACCCCCTGACATTCAGATATGACCGGTAAGAATACTATTCTTTGCACTACTGTTCGCAGTTTCAGTCCATTGGTGCAGGGCCATCGATCCTCAGTATCCCAACGCTTCGTAGATCCAAGCCATCATGTGTCTTCACCGTCGCATTGGTATTCTTCGGATAAGACATCCCACACTACGTGGAAAGATGTGCCTCAATATATCAGAAGCAAAGCCTTCGGAATAGTCTCCAGCTCGTTCAGTCAAGTTTCAGAAGTCTTTAATAGGATAAACTGCATATGTGCATGGACTTGAACTTTAATAGGACCGACTGCATGTACGCATGGGTGTATCCATCGCAACATTGTACGTCGGCATATCAAAACTTACACTCTTTATCAAACTACTCCTCTCGTTATACTTTTCACAATATCACCGTAAGGGGCCCAATCCATCCATGTTCAACGTTGCCGAAGCATCCCACTGTTGGCAGCACGAGAGATACAATATCTCACCGTCTGATGGTCCGAACCTCCCATCTCGAATATTTCAAAATAAACTTTGCAATGTTACTGCCTCGTTGTTTCTTAATGGTCAAAGAACCTTTACAACTGCTGTGAGAAGCCAATCAAACGAATTTCAATCTTCTCAATCAATGGTTCTTTTTGTATCTGCAGCTGCGTTCTGCAAAATCAATTTTATGCTTTTTTTCTTCAACAATGACACTGCATTCAGTTCGACACTTGATACTAGAATGTTGATAAATTTTCCATTGTGAAATAAAGTTATCACGCCATCTTTCCACGCATGGCTGAATATGTCGAAAAATCGCCTACCGCTTGGCGACTGAGCAAAAGTCGTCTTTGTATCGACATCCATGGCAAACCATATCAATTTGTCGCTAGTAGAAGTTACAAAATGGAATTTTTGGATCGTGCGATTCGAACTAATAGTATCATTGTTCAATTTTGCCATAATTTCGGATAATATTATCCCCCGATGTAGCTCAATGAGGAAATTTTTTTTGCTCATTTTCGAATTCATATGAAGTATTATTATATATTTTTATCCACGCACACAGACATTTTTCTTCGTGTAACAAACGCATTATTGTAATTTCGAGTTTTTCTACTCATCGCATAAATAATAATTCAGTTATCAGAGAATTTTTATGTTAATGGCGAACCTTCACCCTTTACTTTTTCCTTTTTCTTTGGATTACTAATTTTTACAACGTTGTAATTTACAAAATGGAATTTTTGGGTCGTGCGATACGGGCTTCAAATGATCACAATCCGAGCTAGTAGTATCATTGTTCAATTTTGCCATAATTTCGGATAATATTATCCCTCGATGTAGCTCAATGAGGAAATATTTTTTGCTTATTTTCAAAATCATATGAACTATTATTATATTTTTGTTATACACGCACAGAGACATATTTCTTCGTGTAAAAAACGCATTATTGTCAGTTCGAGTTTTTCTACGCATCGGATAAATAATCATTCAGTTATCAGACCAGTTATCATTAAGATCACTTTTCATGTTAATGACGAACCTTCCCCTTTTCTTTTTCCTTCTCCTTTGGATTAATGCAATGAAGCCAACTTTCAGTGCTCCTCTCTTCCCTCCCTTGCGCAATTCCTTGGTCCCCGTGGACCCCCGGTCACGATGGCAATTGTCCTCTACCGCGGGCCCCTCGCCGAAGCAGCATTCCCCCCGCCCGCGACTCCTTCACCGACAACCGTCATCCTCCATAAAGCCTTCGTCTATGGACATCAGCCTCCCTTCGCCCCTGAGTTTGTTCGCACTGGCCGTCCTTCCGCGTCCACCTCGTCGAAGGACCTCCGTTGGCACCGGTCCCATTATACACTGGAGATTTCCGGAAAATCCTTCATTTAAATTAGTCCTCTCCCCCGTCGATCCATCGGATTTTTCTCTCCGTCTACTTCGCTGCAATTTGTGAACAATCGTAATCTATTTCGCAATACTTCGCTCACCGTCTCTTCTCACCACTATCTCTGTCAGACTCTAGCTCAGGGCCCTTTCGAACTTGGGCAAACTCTTAGGTGCAGACCTGTGGATAAGTACTCGAGTGTTGAGAGATCAAGGAGAAAGAAAGAGGGTGATAGGGGGGGGGGGGAGGGGACAGACACGAAGACGATAGAGAAAACGAGCGAAAAATACACGTGCTTGCGGGGTACGTTTCGGATAAGAACACACCAATGTCTGTAGTAATAGCCAGCGCTAGCCAATGCCGCTGACAGGAAAACTGAGCGCAATGGAAAAACAGACAGAGTTTTCGCGACAAAGCGGAATGGGAGAAAAAGAAGGAAAAAAAACGCCAAGATCAACTACGTATAATCGTGTATATACAAGAGTAGAAATAGGGAAAAGAAAAGACGGCAGTGTCGAGGGAGGCAATGCAGGAGAAAACACAGACCTCTCATGGGTCCTATACACGACAAGCACGAGGGTAGCAGATGCTCCGTCCAACGAATGGAGAAGATAAAAAAAACGAAAAAGAGCGAATCCTTTGTTTTCTCCAAGGTGCCCATTTTGACGGATAAAGCAGGTACGGTATACCGGATTTTCTACCGAGAGACGTACATTCCATTCCAATCAATAGTATTTGACATCAACGCCAATTTATTATAATTTATTTTCAATTTATTCGACTCGAAATAAATGTATCAACTCGGGTAATAATTATTTTTGCCACCTATCGCTACACGTAATTTACGTATACGATTTGTTTTTCCAAAGTGAGTTGATGTTGAAAAACTGAACTATTTAGTTTTTCTTTTTCTTCGGTGCTGTTTTATTTGCTAAGAGCTCAGTTGTCGGAACGTTTCGATCGGAAAAAGATTTGTGTCACATTCATAACGAAAGTGTTTTCGGATGATTTCATAGCTAGTCATTTTTCTTGGTCTAAATTCTTGGCACAAGTCATTGGCGACTCTTCTTGAGTGAGTATATCCCCGGACTGGGAATATAGCACTTTCCGGATGCTGGAGGATGTACTCGCCAAATGCATTATTCTTTATATCCGGCGAAAGGAAGCATCCAACGGTGACACAATGCTTCAGAAGCCTTGCTGTGAAATCTAAGATAGAAAAGGCTGTCTTGCAAATCATGGTATTCAAAGGTGTTGGCGGCATTGTTCACGTATACAAGCTATTGACTGTGTTGTCCAACTATCTCATTGCAGATCGTCATACAATGAAAATAGAACATAAATATTAGGGGATCGTTTCAGTGTGAAATTTTCGAAAAATCGATTTTTTTTTGTTGCATTATCGGATGGTATACACTGTAATAAACATTCTCTCAAATTTTTAAATCGAAATTCAAATTATTACGGTCGCTACAACGTTTCTTGTAGAAAGGGAACGGAGCGAGACATCTGCCTCGCTCGGCGCTCCGCCCGACCGTTATTCCTTTTGTTTATTTTTCTACCTGCGTGTTACCTTCGAAAGGTGCTTACGTTCTATAACTTTCCAAAATAAACTGGCCAAGCATTTCAGTTCGTTTTCGACATCAACCACGGATAGACACCGATAGACCGGATAGACGCCGATTGATCGTAAGTAAACGATTTATCTAAAAATTTTCCAACTTCAATCTATAAACGCGTTTTTCTCAGAATAGTGTTTTTCAAAACGGTTTCCACTCTCAAAGGAAGAGTTTTGAAGTTATCTAGTTCCCCTTTGAAGAGAACATTTTTAACGTCATTTTTTATAGCGCTATGGAAGCTTTTTTTTTGGAAGGCTTCCTATTTTTTTTACGAAAAACTGTCGAAAAAAAGGGCCAAATTCGAAACTTTTTGTTCAAACCGCCGCCATTTCATCAAATTTAAAAAAAAACCCTTCCATAGCGCGATAGCGACTTTCCTACAGATTAATAATCTTTTTGAAATTTTTGTTTCAGATCAAAATTGCGGCCGCAATCGTGGAAACCGTACAGGACCTTTTTTTTATTACGTGTCATTTCAACAATTTGTTTAACTATTGTACATCCAATAAATAAACATAAAGAAAATCATTTTGTATTCGTCATGAATGTATTTATTTATTTAAAAAATACCGGACCGATTAGTTTATTTGAACATTTAAAAAAAAAATCGCGAAAATCAGTGATTTTTCGGAGGGTCACACTGAGACGATCCCTTAAGGTTTCATTCTAGTGTGAACACCCATATACCAGGTGATTTTTCGGAAATTAAATTTAGAGAAACAGTTGAATCTGCAGTGTTAGTATTTGACAATTATATTTATACATGTTTGAAGTAACATCTCAATTTTTTTTAAAGCATTTTGTTCGAAATTGTGCATGATATTTATGACGTTGCGTTGGTCATGTTGCGGAAGTTTTTTTCATCATCGGGCGTTACGATTGCGGCCGTCCTTGTCGTCTGAAACGGACACTAAAAAAAATACGGTATTCTTTACGAATGTGGTTATCGTTCGGCCCTCCATCTTCTTAGTTGCTTTACAATTACTATTTGTCCGAGCCGCGAAAAGTGAAAATTGTATTGTAAAAATCAAAGTACTCTTTATCAAACGCCGCCATTGCGTAAATTTGTCCAAAATGTTTTGATTAGAGGCCCGAACGGTAACCCCATCCGTAAGGAATACAATTTTTACAAAATCGTCCATTTCTGATGACAAGGACGGCCGCAATCGCAACGCCCGACGATAAAAAATTTCGCGACTCGACTTGCGCAACATCAAATATCATGTACAACATCGAATAGAATGCTTTGAAAAAATGTAAGATGTTACTTCAAACATGTATAAATATAACTGTGAAATACTAACACTGTAGATTTAACTGTTTCACGTAATTTAATGCCAAAAAAGCACCTTGAAAGTTGGTGTTTACACTAGAATACGGCCTTAAAGAAGTATTTGAGGATTATAAAAAAAATAGGTTTCCGTGTTGATCCGTGGCCGATGTTGAAGCAATTAGCCTGGGAAGTCAACGGTGTAGAATGAGCCGTAATTAACAATAACGACGGAGCAGAATATTTGACCGTGAAGTATTTGATCCGAAAGCAAAAGTTGAGGATAAACCATAAAGCGGCTTTCGGTGTAATCGGTGGGCGGTAGTTGAGAGCCAAAGCTCCTGTGTAAAGAGACACTATATATTCCATCCGGCGAAATAGGAAGAACAGTTTCTTGGTCGAAGCCGAATTCTGTTCTGTGTGGCTAAAGACAACAAAATGGGCAAAACTTTGGCCGTTCGACGGGCTCCTCCTCCTCCTGAGAGGCACAACAGTCACTGTCCTCCTTCCAAAATATTATCTCTACCAAAACCACCCGCTCTCCGAAGGATTCACGGTAGAGTTTTCGGTCTACGCCAAGTTTCGTCGGTTGCACACTGTCGTTCACTGCTAACTGCATCCCAGTTCTCCGTTCCGCCTGTACGCCGCTCGATACTTCTCCTTGCGCAACTATAAACGACGGGCCAATGAAAACTTCAAACTTTTCCTCCACAAAGCCGGCTTTTCGAAACTAGCCAAAATGTTTAAAATATTCTCCCCTCTTGGGTTATGTACTTCCTTCGTGACATTTTTTACGGGTGAAAATTGAGGTAGAGGGGAATGAAAAGGAGGTCGAGATTTTGAATTGAAAGTTTGAAAAAGTCGACAGTATGCCGTTGGAAAGTCGAGTCCCCGAGTGCAGAATCTCCATACGCTGTGTACGACTTTGATACTAATACGCGACTTCGAAAGAAGACTGCGAAGTTACAGTGGCCTTAAGTGGACAAAGTTTATGTTCTTCAGGTCTCCTACTTCATAAATATTCAATAAGTTTCGTATACTTGACAACTTTTCGATAAGTCTTCAGTGCATTGTGTTTACATCCAACTGCGTCGTGACGGCAGAATTTTTTTTTGCTTGTGGATCGAGAAAACCACGTTTATCAAAACACGTGACCGCGCACATACGGTATTTTTCCAATCTAAACGGTCAAAATTATTACTTGCGATTTTTTTACTTGCAATGACTCTGTAATTGACTTTAAGCTATAGGAAGTATTTGCGATGAATAATGTGTCCTAAAATATTGGGTTTTACAGAAAAAAAACAATAAAACTATATTTTTAACATAAATTGTTATTTTTCTCTGAAACTAACCTTCATATAATGTATATAACTAAGAAGATAATAAGTGCCATGGCCATTCTTCGTCCTGCTCACTATCTGTGTCTTCAGAAACCTGGTTCGAATCAGAATCTGACATGGAACATCACTTAAGTGTCCCTGTCTGATTTGGTTGAAACTCCCATATGTGATAAAGCATCGAAAACTATTAGACACGTATTTTTTTTATCTGCCCAAAAACGTGTTTAAGGGGGGAAAGACCCCTGAAAGAAAGGCGTGTCACCCCTTAACTTTATTTTTTTCTTCAATTATTACACAGTGAATTTTTCATCACTTTACATTGGAAGAATGTTAGTGTTTGTTTCATTCAGATCGGTGGACTGCTTGTGGGTGAAACTGCAAAACCACCCCTCGATACACCTGTCTTTGAGGAGTGGTTTCCCCCCTTGAAACTGTTTTTCCGCAGATAAAAAATACCTATCCAATAGTTTCCAATGCTTTATCACATATAGACGTTACAACTAAATCTGCGGCGGACACTTACGTGATGTTCTTTGTGAGTCATCTTCAGAGTCAGGTTCAGCGGGTATCATCAATTCAATTGCATCCTTCGTGAACGGTATTGATTTTGGGACGGGGGGGGGGGGGGGAGGGGTTGGTCTCATGCTAGTGATCAGTGGGTCGGAATTTAGTAATAGCCTGTTTATATTATCAAGGTTACACTCCGTTCAAATATAAAATCTCTATTCTTTTCACTATGATGCTTGTTCACCCCTGACTCGAAAAAATGCGGATAAGTGCGGCTTATTTGATGATGATTATATCGCACAAACTATTATCTCGCAATTACAATTCAAATAATGACAGGGAACAACCCGGAAATACAACAAAAAGCTGTTCATGCGTAAAAATCTGGTAAAAAATGTAACAATTCTGAACTTTTTTTTTCAAACGACGACAAAACAATATTCCATTAACAAATAACATAGCAAAATGTTTGAAAAGTATGTATTCTTACCTGCTCGATCCAAACCCATAACAATATTTCCAAAGAAATCACTGTTAACAAAAATGTTGCAGCGACACACTTGCAGCGATGGTGAAGTTCCGACTGAAACTAGGGCGTTGGTGCAGCCGATGAGAGGCGAGGATGGGTTGCCTATTATTCTCTAGTCATTTACCAATAATAATACCCTGTTTTTCTTCACCTGCGTCAAGTTTTAGAAATTGATTTATGAACGGCTGGGTCGTCCGAATACCCGTATGTGCGGGGTTTGGTCACCAACAAGGAAAGGTTGCGAAGTAAATCTCTCTGATTTCGATGAAATTTGGCATGCTTGTAGATTGGGTAAAAATAGGCGACACGTATTTTTTTTATATTTGCGGAACTCAATTTTTAAGGGTTGAAACGCACCCTCGAAAATTGGGGTGTTTTTCGTTTTTCGTCGACAACGTTTTAAAGGGTACGAGATATGAAAAATTTCAGATCGCAACGATGTTTATTTTTTCGTGTACTATACATTGGAGATGAGAACGATAACGTTATCGACGAAAAACGAAAAACACCCCTATTTTCGAGGGTGTCCTTCACCCCTTAAAAATCGGGTTCCGCAGATATAAAAAAATACGTGTCGCCTATTTTTACCCATTCTACAAGCATGCTAAATTTCATCAAAATCGGAAAGATCGACCCACAACCTTTCCTTGCAAGTGTTCAGAAGGGAGAGCCTACCGTGGACATCCTTGCGCCCAAGTACCCAAAAAGCTGGAAATGAAATACCTACTCTCCGGCATCGAACGTGAAAAATAAAACCCATTTTCATGTCACCTCAGAGTACTGAAACTTAACTTGAGTAATTTCCCTTTTATTCACTATAATTCGTTGCCAACATTTATAAAAACTTGAAAGTGAAGAATAAAGCTCCTATTTTTCAATATTTTGCGTGTGTCCTTTTTTTATTGTTTAACACATAAGTTGGCCCATAGCCAAGTTTGTTCCTGAGTATAAAGCATGCAATGCTCGTTCCACTACTTGGTTTCTTTTCTTTCTGTGCCTCGATTTCGAAGTGCAATTAAGGGGTTAGGCCACTCTAGAGGCCGAAAAAATCGGCTTTTTGGGATTTTTTTTTCTCAGCGACACTACAAAATAAATCGAGATTACAAAAAGGGTGTTTATCATACATATCAGTGACTGAATACAATCATTTTTTCGAAGCGATTGATTTCAAAATGGCGGCTGTGCAGCGTTTATCTCAAAACTGAATTTTTTAAGTTGGCCGGAAACATCACTCGGACAATTTTCAACTGATTCACTTGAAATGCTGAATATATCTTGAAAAATACATTGTCTACGGAAGTACGTAGGATTTTTGAAAAATATGGCATGGTTCATTTGTTATTAACAATTATCTGACGGTTTTTTAGGCAAATTTTTCACCTTCCAAAAATTTGCCTAAAAAATCGTTAATAACAAACGAACTATGCAATACAAAAAAAAAATCCTACGTTCTTCCATAGACAATGTATTTTTCAACATATATTCAACATTTCAAGTGAATCGGTTGAAAATTGTCTGAGTTATGTTTCCGGCCAACTTAAGAAATGCCTTTTTGTGATAAACACTGCATAGCCGCCATTTTGAAATCAATTGCTTCCAAAAAATGATTGTATACAGTCAGTGATATGTATGATAAATACCCTTTTTCGTAATGTTGACTTATTTTGTAGTTTTTCTGAAAAAAAAAGATCCCCAAAAAGCCTTTTTTTCGGCCTCTAGAGTGGCCTAAGGCCTTAATTGCTGGTGAATTTTTAGTAATCAAACAATTATCTGCAATATAGTCTAATCGATTAATCGTACTTCAAGAAAGACCTTCAACGGTCCCAATGAATTTAAATGTCGCCGTACAAAAGGAGGGCTTTTCATTGAGGTGGACCATTACCCGGATAATGCACTGGTGTTTCGACGATTGGTCAGCCGACCGTAGGAGCAGACGAGCGTTGCCGAGGATGTCAATCACAGAGAGCTATCGGTCGTAGTGCACGAAGAGTGAAGCAATAGTGGAGTGTGGGTAATACCAGAAGGTTGGTGGTTGGTGGCAATACGAGCTGTTATTCCTGACCTCGTAACATTGGTAAGAGTGATGCGGAGGGCTTGGGCGGAGACCAGGTAGTATAGCAGTCGAATCCCAATAACTCCGGCTTGCAATTATCGTACGAGTGGATCTCGAGCTCTCTCCTACTATTCTCGTCATCACGGTGTCACTGTATACATATATGAATGTATACGGATCTCCGTATACATACATGCACATGCAGTCATATGCATCCACGTGTACACGTTGATACGATCGTATGTATGCGCCTACTGACTGACAAAAGGGCTTAACACTGAGAGTGTTGCCACATGAAGTCATATGAGCCTTTGCCCCTTTGTTTGCTAGATACATACGTTGATAGAGGTGAATGTGGTACAGCAGAATTCACCCCTGTGTTCCCCATGTGGCGAAGCACACTTCGACCACCATGCTCTGTATATCCGCTTCATCGCCATGGGCACATGATTGAGCGAGAAACTTCGAGAAACAGAGAGAACAAGGGAGATAGAAAGGGGCGGATTGATAGGGATGAGAAGTGACAGAGGGTGGAAGAGAGAGAGAGAGAGAGAGAGAGAGAGAGAGAGAGAGAGAGAGAGAGAGAGAGAGAGAGAGAGAGAGAGAGAGAGAGAGAGAGAGAGAGAGAGAGAGAGAGAGAGAGAGAGAGAGATATATAGTTCCAGTTTAGCGGTATAGATGACGTTGCGGTGCGAACTCGAAATTGCGGGAACGTGTACGTTGCTTCCATCAAAACGGTATTGCTGATGACGGTTCTATCGGCCCCTGCAGATTTTCTCGATGGAAATACCCCTGATATACCCACCGACGTGTATCGACGCTTAACAAGCAGAGGGACGTAACCAGCGTTAATTTCCCGTCCAATCAGGCGAGCCATACCTCTTGCAATTCGACGGAAAAGTGTACCGTGCCCGAGGCTTCACTCGCATTGGAGTCGGATTTATGACAAACCCAAACAAACTCGTATTTCAACAGCAATGTCTCTTTTCCGGATGGATTGGGGAAAATGTTACACAAGACGGTGAGGAGGGAGGCTAGAGTATGTAATTATTACCTACCGAAAATGAGACATTTTTCGTGGCCACGTGATTGGATAGGTTATAAGACCTTTCCTGAAAAGCAACGAAATACCTTCCACCAAACTTTTTATTTTTTCACATGGCTGCATGGAACAGCCATTTTTTATACGTTTGATCTATTGATGTAATCGATAGATGCGCTGTAACCAAATCGACTACCATATTTCTCATACCGTAACAAAAGCCCTTTCTGTAGTTCAATGTCATTCTCCTCAATAGCCAAGGAATGCGACTGCAAGTCCCCGGAGAAAACGCATCGTTGTCTGGCGGCAGCTAAGCGCAAGCTTGCATCAAGTGCTGTCTGGTTGGTCCAAGGTACTTCTACTTCTGCTTGATTCGCTGCGAGTAGACAGCGAATTTATAAAAATGTGACTTGTCTACTTGTTTTTATTGATTGCCTTTTTTTAATCGTAATTGCCCTGTCTACTTGTTTTCATTGATGAAATGCATTGAGAATTAAAGAATTACAGACAAATCCCTTGCGATTTTATGATATGCAGATAAGGGAGACGCGTGTATAGATAGGCATGCGGAATTCGCTGGCGTCGAGAAGAAGCCAAGTCGTTGGATCATCAGAGCTAACGCCTGCCTCTATCTTCAAAAATCGAGACTTCCGAACGGAGGGACGGCGAGAGGGGCAACGGGGAAAGGGAATAAGGGCGAGCGGCGAATTTCGTAGACGTATTCCCCTATTCTTGCCATCAGTTACGACTTCACCATGGATTTCAAGGCCTCAAGAGCTTTTCAGCTTTGAATCCTCAGCAAGATCAAAAGTATCGCCTGCAGCACTGAAAAAGCGCGGGTCAAGCAGCACCGCCGTGAGCTCGGGCTGCTTTTTTTGCCCCTCGGATGTATCTCCTTCTCGGTGGCTCTCACCCTCTTCTCTTTGGACAGCTCGCACTGATGTATACGCGAATCAACTAAGGGTATGAGGAAAGGACTTCTCGTCCTTTGCCCTGCTTACCGACGCGCCTTCTCCGCTACTTTCTCCTACTCGTTTTCGGCATTCTGCATACATGCATCCGCGAAACTCTGCTGCTGAGAATTTCAGCATAAATGGGGTCCGCGGATTTACGTTGGATTAATCAAGCAACCTTTGCGAGCATCCAAGCGAAATGTAAACCATCCAGTTTTGCCGGCTTAATTTGATATATACCTCGCTTATAAAGGAAGGCCACCCCGTACATATGCAGCCTTCGTTACGTACTTTCATCGTGCCACTCTTCCAAATCCCCCCGCCCGCCCCGGTTGTCATCGTCACGACGGAGATGCACGCTTTTGCGCGTCGCCGCAATTTACAATTACAACTAACGTCACTTTATCAGAATCCGAATAGTCCGCGAGAGTCCAGAACATCGCTGAAGAAGTTCTTCTGTTTTGCTTTTTTTCATATTTCATTATGCGCAACATTTATTTAGCGAAAGTAGTTCCATTCGATGAAAAAGATTGTCAACCATATGGAAAAAAATATTAGGCTTTTTACCTCGAAAAAAAATCAACTGCTCGGTGCCATGTGACAAAATTATTCCAGCTCTCTTATACTTGAAATTCATTTTTTTACGTGTTTCAATATTTTCGGGCGAAAGTGAGGAAATTCAGGGGTCCAGACCAAAATAATCATTACCCTTATACATCTATGCATTGACGCTGCTTACGAAAAGTAGCATGTTTCAGAATTCTTACGAAAACAAGCACGTTTGATATCACCGCGAAAACGAGCATGTTCCGGCTTTCACCACGAAAAGAAGCAGGTTTCGATATTCACCGCGAAAATTAACACGTTTGAGTAACACTGGAATTGTTTCCGACTTTTCTTCCATGCTTTTTTACGCCTTGTCTCCATTTTTTTACTCCAATTCCTATGACCGCAATCGGAAATTTACAATTTTTTAGACGTCTCCAAAAAAAATTATTTGGACTTCAATTAAAATTGCAAGTATTCGGGAAATATCCATTCAACCTTACGTCGATACAATCCACGTTAAATATGATTTTGACCAAGAAGGACGAGAGATGAAAATCTTTTTAAAAAAACAGAAACATGTATGATGTTCGAATGTTCCAATTAAAACAGACGTCAGATAAAAAATGGCCTCTTGCACCAAGAAAAAAAAAGATTTACAGGCCATGCTTGACAGAGGTTTAATTCCAATCGAACATCAGCGAGATTTTTCAAACATATTCGACGATAGCCATCTGTAAGATTACAGCAAATTTGTGGAATTATATTTTCAATAACGTTATTTTTTACATAAAAATCACAATAAATATTTCATTATATTAAATGTTAATATTATATACATTTTTCATTAACTTTATTAACTTTTTTTATTAGCTTTTATTAACATTATGCAAAATGTTAATAAAAGCAACGAGTATAAAATTAAAATGTCATGACGCGAAAAATTGTCATATATAGAAACAAAAACATACTAATGGTTTATTTTTCCAGATTTTTACCTGAGCACGAAGAACTTTGAATTCTCACCCAAACTCTTTTTGGTTAGATTGTACGAGCGATGAGATCCTTAAGGTTTTAAACTAACTTCTTTTACACTAGTTTTCACAGTGAACATCAAACAAGCTAGCGAAAGCATAATCATGCTAGTTTTCGTAAGAAATTTAAATCGTGCTACTTTTCATAAGCAGCGTCGATATATAATTTGTAAGTTTTTCACGTTTTTTGATAAATATTCATATACAGTGATGAAATTCTTGACCATAAGGTACGTACATGTACGAAAGGCTTTCCACATTCCTACATCAAATCTGCCTCATTTGTGCAAACATCAACCAGGGAAATGGCCATGTAGCGTGATTTTTTAATTCTCTCCAATTGATTTTTCATGTTGAGGTAAATCGAGTTGTTATAAATCACATGAAGCGTTTCGACGAATCAAAAATCAGGAAGTTATATCTTGGACCCCATTCTACGAATATCTGTATACAATTTTCTAGACGATTTCTTCGTCCTCATCTTCAGGCATCCTTGATAAGCAGAGAGACCTCGTTGTACCGATTCCAAACCATCGGAATTTTCCCCCTACGAGAATCGTACTTGTTGAGCTGCCTAATGGGTCTGAAAAGTGCATCGTCCTCGTTCGTTCTTGCGCGAGGAAAAGTTCTTGGAGCAATTTTTCACTCGGCTAAGCTGCGAAAACTCGTACCTTTTCACCTCGCGGAACGCCCTACTCGCGTCCCTTCGCTCTGTCCATTAGATGCCAGATTGCGGGACTTGTTCCAAGTTTGTCTCTCGAAGCCTGAGCTCGACAGTAAGAGCAGAGGGTCAGAATCAGACAGCGAGAGCGGGAAAGTTCTCATTCGCAGCTAAGCCAGCTGTACTGCGGGCTTTTTGGTGGACATCCACGAGCATTCCTCGATTGCACGGTACTGCGCCATCCTCAACCACATATATCCCATACCATCCCACTTGCCATTTTTCAGAATCTCGTCTTCCGGTCAATCCTGGAAAGTGCTTGGGAACTTTTTTGACGTCATTTCATTCCCTGCAAACATCGCCGCGATTCATCCGTCGTCTAGCCTTGGAACCACTCGCGAGACGAGTAATGCGTAAAAAGTATCGGCTCGATGATCGTTTCCACGAAATAGACGAGCATCTTCGATTTTTATCGAGTTCAACGTATAAATACTCGTCGGCGATAAAAATAACTGTGCGATATAAAAAAATGTCCTGCCGGTTCACGAGACATGCATTTTTTGGGATTTTTGTTCTCATCTCGAAATGTCTACCTATTTATTCATTTGAGCTTTGAATAGGGGTTTTTTCAATTATGCAACAAAACTACATTTTTCAAACCAATCACGAGTGCACACATTTATTTCTTTCAATTAATTCAAGGGAGGGCTCTGCCTTGTTGGGCCAAGAAATGTTCGATTTTTCACCAATTTTTAATTCGAAAAGTATTCAATATAGAATGTTGATATTTGGTATGTTGACTAAGCGGTCTTTATTGACCATCAAAATATTTGTTAAAGTTTGACAAAACATGGTGGTGGGGGTGGGAGGATCCACGTATGTCGGTGCGCGGGCGATTACATTCTTTGCTTAGGGAAGTCCTAAGTCCCAAACAGGTGATCTCAAGCAAAAAATTCAAACATATTTTTACTTTGTACAATATTGTGTATAAGTTGACCTATAATCAAGAAGAAAAATTGAAAAATAACAAAGTAGTGAGCAAAAAACTGCGAAAATCTTTGGAAAAAAAACAAACTTCCTTCCGATCGCTATTTTTTTAATTTTGAATTTCTTGATTCAACTAATACACAATATTGTACAAAGTAAAAATATGTATGATTTTTTAGCTTCAGATCACCTGCCGGGACTTAGGACTTCCGCAAGCGAAGAATGTCATCGCCCGCGCACCGACATACATGGCGCCGCCCACTCCCACCACCATGTTTTGTCAAACTTTAAAAAAATATTTTGATGTTCAATTAAGGGGTTACCCCCACTTGCGATTTTGAAAAAATCGATTTTTTTGATTGCATTTTTTTGAAGTATAAGTATCTGAGAATATGTCCTGAAAATTTCAAGTCGATCCGAACAAAATTGACTGCGATATGAGCGTTGAAAGAGCGTTGAAAGAGAAACTTTAAACGCGTTTTTCTCAAAATGGCATTTCTGAAGTCGGTGACCAAGATTACTCAAACACTGATGAACCGATCTTCTTGAAATTTTGCAGGCTTATTTAATACATAAAACTGTAGTCTTTGATCGTTTGATTTTTTTTTTCGAAAAAAAAATGGCCGTTTTATAGCCAAAAAACGGCCGTTTTTTTTTCGTTAAAATCAAACCATTAACTTTGACTGTCCGCCATTTGGTGAAAAATGAATCTTTTTTAAAATCCTTCGATTAAAGACTAGTTTATACTTATATTTGACTAAATCCATCCGCATTTTTTTTTCAGATGATCCACTTCGCCGCATTGTTGGTCACCGCAAACCGTGTATATAAAAACATTATTTCATTGACGGCCATTTGCCACTAAACAATGTAATATTTTTCAATAAAAAAATTACTGAAAATTCTTCAAGATGTGTTCTTTAAGATGGTATATTGATCGATTAAAAAAGTTTTGTAGTTTTCTTTTAAAAAATTCATGAAAAAGGCCTTTTTTGCGCTACAAGTGGGGGTAACGCCTTAAGACCGCTTAGTCGACATACCAAATATCAACATTCTATATTTGATACTTTTCGCATAAAAAATTGGTGAAAAGTCGAACATTTTTTGGCCCAACAAGGCAGAACCTTCCCTGAATCGAATTATAATTTTCGACTTATGCCGGATTCGAAAGTCCCTCGGAAATAACGTTGCCCTTATCAATTGAAGGTATGCAATGGAGCTGGAGAGTATTGTTTTTTAACCCTCAATCGGTGAAGGTCTTTGAGGCACTTTAATCCCGTGAACCTGGGTCGTATTCGTCTCCGCACTACCAAACCAACAATTGTCAATGAAAACATCTGAAACAAGTCATGGACAATCTTTAGGCTGTACCTCTCACGGGAAAATACGGTTCACGGATTGATGGTTAAGTGAATTTGCATTTTTAGATCGTCTGTTCGCAGCTATAGGTCGTATTCACTGTATATGCAGAGAGAGAGAGAGAGAGAGAGAGAGAGAGAGAGAGAGAGAGAGAGAGAGAGAGAGAGAGAGAGAGAGAAGAGAAAGAGAGAAGGGTGGAGTCGACCGTGAGCGATCACGGTCACGGCCGTTGTTACTATAACCACCTATTGGAAGGAGTGCCATAGAGATGGACGGTCTTTCAAAAGCTCCTACTGAGTTACGGTCACTAGAAGCGGCACAAAAAATGCTTGAATGGGGCACAGGAACTGGCTATTAATATATAGAAATTTGACTCAAATTTATTTTCACCAACTACCAATTACACAATAGAAATATCATTCCAAAACTCCCTCCACTTAATATTCACGGGCTAAAAAAATTCTTTCCACCACGGGATGAAACAAAACATTTCCAATATTATAACAAAAATTACGCAAGTCATCGTATGTTTTAGGCTCCAAATTGATTGATGACCAGTATTTTTGCAACATTTTAAAGACATTTCTAGAGGGCGATTTTCGCAGAAATCGATTTTATTTTTCGAATGGACTTTGACCATTTGAATTTATTCAATAAATGCCAAAGAATTTTAACCGAAAAACGATAGTTGCGAAACGAAAAAAAAAACTAAAGTCAAAAGTCAATACCGTTAACGATTACTAAAGTCGAAAGTATTCTACATGAAAAATTTTCGAATCGGAAAATTGACGGAATTCTAAAAAGTCGAAGAAATTTGAAAATTGATTTCGGCCTCGTCCAAGAAAATGAACAGAGATTTACTTGAATCGGCAGAGAGCGGGGTCGAAAGATGAAAAAAGACAACGGGAATCCCCTGCAGACATAGACAATACTTATAGAAACTTATGGAACCAGCAGTCACGAGGGCTGCGGCGAAAAGTGGCGCTCAGCTTTCTTTCGGTCGAGTAAAAACTGTGGGACACAGAAGGACACAGAACCGATTTTCAAGCCCTAGTGGGTCGTTCTCCCGGAGCATGTTGAAAGCATTAGGAAGTTTCTTGCTCGTAAGGGAACAGCTCGAACGAGCGGCGGTGATGTTCGGAGAGTGCAACACGACGATGACAAAAAAGTGGTATTATAGAGTAGCGATAGTGTTTTCAACAAGTGTACATATACGTATATGTATAAAATAATGCCAGCGAGTCAAAAAAGCGTTTCCCATTAATCCGAACACAGACTTGGCGTTTTCGTGTCGTTAACTGGGTATATGCATACTTATCAACAAAAGGAACTAACCTGTACTACCAAAGGAGATTAATTGATGGATTTACGCCTTTTTCTTCTTCTGTAATCGCTAGCCACATTGAAACAAGCTCAGCAGTTTGGATATTCGTAGCTATCAGTCTTATTAACTGTTTTGGTTAGATTTAACACCTCGTTGATCCCCCGCCTTACTGCGTTGATGTACAGCACATATCAATGCGTTATGTCTAGTTGTAACTGTCGAAAACAGCTCATTTTTGGGATTTTTTTTAGAAAATCGTGATGATGAATTTCTACAGAAATTAGGAATTTGAAAGAGCATCATCTAAAGAACACGGTAATTTTTTTGTGTAAATATATTTCATTATAATCGATTTCTCGTCCTCTCGAAAACGTCTTCTGCGGTGAGCAATGCCCTTCTGATCCAGGTGATCTGATATAAAAACATCAAAGAGACTTCGTTGGTATATTGTTTTATCTTCTGATTAATCGAAGGAACTTCCGATGTATCCATTTTTTTTTAAATTGACACCTGTGCAAAGTGAGACCCGTGCGGAAAACTGATAGGGCATCCCTAATAAAAATAAGGGCCTTTCAGGGCTTTCCTAGTGCTTTCCCTAGTAGGGATTTCCACAATGGGCCCAGACTTGGCCATTATCGGGATAAACTTGTAGGGATTTCCACAATAGGCCCCGACTTGGCCATTATGGGGATAAACCTGTAGGGGTTTCCACAAAAGGACCCGACTTGGCCATTATAGGGATAAACCTGTAGGGATTTCCATAATAGGCCCCGACTTGGCCATTATGGGGATAAACCTGTAGGGGTTTCCACAAAAGGACCCGACTTGGCCATTATAGGGATAAACCTGTAGGGATTCCCACAATAGGGCCAGACTTGGCCAGTATAGGGATAAACAAGTAGGCCACAATAGGCCCAAATCAGGATCAAATAATATTATCGAACGCAAATTGGGAAAAAGCGTAAGGGCATTAGCAAATAAAAAATCAACGACGAACACAAATATGCAGACAAACATCAGACAGTATTTATTTATCAAATTAAAGAAACCTTTTACATAGATACAAACAATTACTCATGGTTTCACTCATACATGGAGTAATGCTAGCGCATAAGTGTGAACAGTCCCAACCAGTTTTCTCGACATTTTTATAACAACTCATTTCCGCTCAATACTCATCATAGGGAAAATTATTTCTTCTGAAGACTTCACTGATATTTCCCATTCATAAACTTTATCTGACTGTGTAGGATAAGTAAATAAATTGGTCTTTGTTTTCCAGATCTTTCCCTCAATGGAAATAGATTCTAGTGATTCTGTAGACCCATACATTTTTTTATTCCTACTACACATCCATTCCTTAGAATGGATTATTTTTTGTATTAATTTTGTCATGGCAGTTTGTCATAAAGGCTCACATGCAAATACGCAATCACATTTCTACGCGCGCACACATACATACACATGTACTCACGCCCATACCTATGCACATGAACAATTACATAAAAACAAATACAGATATACCCTGACGCATTTAACAAACACGTATATCCACTGATACGGATATTTTATGGCGCTGAAATGGTTATGATGAGGCGCCGTTGAGGCATTTTCAGGGCGCTAAAATGGTTTTGATGAGGCGCCATTGAGGCAACTTATAAGGCCCTGGTCGTTGCGCCTCTAATGGCCCTTGTTGACAAAGTGTGACCGGCCGCTAACGGCCCTCATGTGGCTTCCAGACTAGGGCCCGAATAAAGTTAGGGGAATATTATTGGGGCCCGATCACAGCCCCAACTCAATTTCCGCACGGGGAGTCTTAATTTTATCAAAAAGGGCAATTTTCGTTCATCAAGCCGAAAATGTACAAAGTGTCCCAGAACTGAATGCGTTCCCTGAAATGGGGAGTTGGGGGTGAAATTCTGAGTCTATTGATATAAGCATGTGTGGGTCTCAGATCAACCCCTGGATTATTATGAATTTTTAAAGGTGGGCCAATCAGGGACGCCGGCTCATTCGGCGAACCTGATTGGCCCACTTTAAAAAATTAATAATAATTCAGGGGTTGATCTGAGACCCACACATGCTTATATCAATGACTCAGAATTTCACCCCCAACCTCCCATTTCAGAGAACGCATTCAGTTCTGGGACACCCTGTACATCGGAAAAAAAGCCTCCGATACAATACTATATTTTTACATCTAGGGGAGGCCCTAAAAATTTCAGATAGATCGATGCAGTTGTTTTTGACACATTTTGTCGACTTTGAAAATGTACTTTCGAGAAAAAAGCGTTCAAAGTTTCGAACGACGCTCCGAGCGTTCCGACGGGCGTCAACATAACAGCCTATAAATCTGTCAATTTTTATCCAATCACCTTGAAATTTTCAGGCAACAGTTATAAGATGATGTGCTGTCAAAATACATTGGTATTGATCAAAGTTTTTTTCGACTTCTACAACTAGGCATAACCCCTTAACAGCGTTACGACAAAGTGCTTATTGGGATGGACAGTACATATGATATAAGGTCCCATTTCGCGGGACAGTCATAATAAATCAGGAGTTGTTACATTCTCAGGAATATCAACTGTGAAAAGTTTATCGGCCCGAGTACCGTTCCTCGGAGGTCTGGAACTTTAGCAGAATTATGGCATTTTTACAATTTCGAGGTAACCAATACCGTAATTATAGGATTTGCTATCAGGGCCTCCATCTTCACTTGATTCAAGTTGGTAGTGTATCACTGATTATCCGGATGGATCTTTCGAATGCAATGACAATTCTTTCTTATTTTTTCTTCATTTTTATTACGTCACAAACTTTTTTTTGGAAAATTTCTATCTCCGATCTCCAATAAGAATTCCAAGTAAAAACTTTAAAAAACTGTCGGAAACCTGTGGCAGTTCAGTCCAGTGCGTGACTGAGCGATTGCCCATTGAAGTATACCTAGGCCTAGGAAAATGCTGTTTGAGACGTAATGACTCACGTATACGTAGATAGAACACACTTTGTGCGAGCAACTACACACACGCATTTTGTCACAGGTATCAGCAATTATCTACACGATATCTACCGGAACTTTTCTTGTTTATTTTTACACAGAATGCAATGCAAAAAAAACCACGTTCAAGTGTCGATATGCGTATTTCTAGTATGGCTAAGGCTACTTGGAACTGTAATTAGCTCTACCGAACGATCAATTTCTAACCCGTTTCGAAAACAGTCTTCTGTGATGCGTGCATCTATCATTATATTCTTTTTTACAGTCAGGAATGTGACTCTTTCAGCCGTTCTCCTTTCCTCCCCCAGTTCGACGTCGACTGTAAAAAGGTTGTCATTCGGTTCGGCCGTTTTTGAGAAACATTTTGATGGATTTCATTACCGGTGGTTGTCTTTGGTCCTCATATGTATATGGGGCACTCCCTACCAAAACGGCCACCTTTAGACTCGACCCCCTTCCGTTAGGCGGAATTTTCAATGCGTAATCGTACCCTATAAAAGAAGCTTCCTCGTTTTTTTTAGACATTTTTTTGTCGATTTGTTTTCAAATAATGAATCTCTCTCAATACCTGATTTTTTTAAATGATCAGAACTTCGTCAAAAGTGGATCAATTACGATGTTTTAACGGAAAATTTCCGTTTTTAAATGCACCTTTCGAGAATAAACACAATCAAAATCAAAATTATCGTCTCCTGTTTTTTTTCAGTTTGAACCAAAAAAAGTTTCGAGCTGATTACCTATTTTGATTTATTTCGAAAAATTCTCAAAAAACTTTGATGCATCTAAGGATTTTCGCCGCCAGTCTCATGGTGGGTGAATGTTTCATTCGGAATTTCGAATTATATTTTCAGTTGTAGAGTGAAATTGTGAAATGATTCGATAATCAACAGCCGAAAAAGGACAATCCACTCAAATAATTTGTGGTAAATATTTACAAGTGGGGCTCCAGCTCGAATCGGCTCCAAACATTTTTTCACGTGTTCGGGGCTATTCTGCAGTATGAAAATATGTTTTTTATGATGGAGGAGGGGTATTTTATTAGGAAAAAAAAATATTTCCGCAAATTATTCGATTTTTGAAATACGTTTTCTGTATGCTTACTCTAATTTGACTCGTGCTCAAACAAACCCAAACAAACCCAAACCCATGTCATTGGACCCACTTGATGTCACCAAACCCGTTTCTTCCATACCTTTAAAAAGGTAAAAAAAGCGTTTGGGGGTTAAAATAAGGGTTGAAATTGTCTTCCCCGGACGTAAATATTATAAACAAAGTGCCCTGAAATACATCGACTCGGTAAAAAATTTCTAAACCCCTTTTCTAGCTGGAGCGCCACTTGTAAATATTAACCTAATTTGTTTTGTGTTGCAACAAATTAACGAACGAATACTTTTGGCGGTGAACTCACAAAATCACGGAAGCATCTTTTCCAGGGTGCAATAACATTTGAAAAAATTCAGCCGAATCGAAGGGGGTCGATTTTAAAAGTGGCCGATTTCTCATATATATCTTCATCTTCAGCCCAAATGATGTTCCATGATATTTTTTTTTGGTGCGAATAGTCTTCCGACATTTGCCTCTTGTTCTCAAATCACTTATCGCGAGGCAATTCTGTCATTTCATATATATTCCCACCTCATCCGGGATTATCAGACTCAATTGAATCCGCTTATGCCTACGCAATTTGCTTATCCCTCGGATTACAGAAATACTCCCTGTATATGCATATAGCTTGGATAATTTGAACTATGAGTTGCGATATCAGCGCAGGGCACGTTTTCCCGTCTAGTGCTTCGACATTATCGTGAAATTGTGCGAAAGGGTGAGAAGTGCGAGGCTGAGTGTGTATGCGCGAAGGGAAACGAATAATTGGAGGGATGTACACAGTTTAAGGTGGATGGGGGAGGTCTCGTTCGAGATTTTACTGCGAGTGTCTTTGTATTTCTGTACACAGTTTGGTTTCGGGTATACGGCTGCAGATACACGCCACCTCGAGTAGCTTCGTACGTTAATTTGTGTTATCTTCCTTAATACTGATGCGTTTATGCTACATGGTATTTAACGATGTTTCATAGACATATACATTCGTACACGTATAGGAATAAAGCGGGAGGAAACTATGCAGGTATTTTCGCCTCTCTCTCTCTCTCTCGTTCCCACATGTTTTGAGTACCAAAAGCGGGAAACCCAACACGCCGCAAAGGGAGGATTGCATCTCTTAACGTAACACCCATTGGGCACGATGCCTTTCCCACTATACGTATTATGCATAGGGTTGAGAGCATCCAGCTGCGGAGACAATGTCAGAACATGCAAATTCCCGCGCGTATACATATTTAGATACATACAGGCTATTCCACAACGCTCTTGTCACTGCACGTCTATGCAGCTGTAAAAATACGCAAAAGCACTCAGTTGATAATTGAAATGGCAATGTGTGTTGCGAGAGAATTAGAAATGAAGCGCAATCGTCATGGCAGCTTAGCAATCTATGAATATCGATGTTTTCATATGGATTTCGACACATTTTCACTCTCTGAGTCTGGTACCACTGGTCCCCAGAGGAAGAGCCAGAGGTCTTGCTTATTGAGGAAAGTATTGGACTTCGACCTACTTTCAACTTATGTGGTGCTCTGAGTGACCGAAAAAACGACATCGCTCTATCGAGATGTAACCCAAACAAACCCGAAGCAAAAGTGTGTTTGTCAGCTTCCCTTTGTCATCTCTGAGTCAAAAGACTTGGTGAACATCTTTATAAGAACATTAGGCATTTTCTTGAAAATGATTCCGACATACGTTGGTTGTCGGAAAGTTTCTCGGAGTAAATTCTTTCGTACCGCACGAGATGGAATGGAATTACCTGTACATGAGGATCCGCGCATGAGAGGGAGTTTCGAGAGAAAATGAGGGAATGCGACAAGATCGGTGTCTCTAGGTTTTCGCACAACGCGATTCTCGTCCACCCCCGAATTACGTGCACCTCCATACACGCTGATAGTCGGTTTTGGGTATTGCGTAATTTCTCTGTACAACCCTAAAGTTTTTGCCCAGCACCACAAAATACTGAGGCGAATCTGTCGCAGAGGCACCTGACAAAAGTGACCTTGGGAAGAATTGAGGGGAATCACCACATTTTCTAAAAGTTGAGAAAGAGGAAAATAATCTTTGGAATCATACTGGCATCCATCATATACGAACTGAACATTTTGGACAGTGTTGTCATTGACTTGCAACATTATTGATTGAAATTCGAAATATGTAACACAAAGTGAGTCAAATAACGGCACCGTGGTAATCTCAAAATCGAGAGAAACATCGAAGATTCTTTCTTCAGTCTACCAATATAGCGAAGTTTCGAAAAATGTTACGCCCGAATTTGGGACACCCTATAGATATATATAAGGCATGGAAAACATACGTGAGGAGCGTGGCGCGGTGGTTGAAGGGAGTGAGGAAGTCTACGATGGCGAAAGCGCGCCCATTGGGGTGGAAAGCTGCGCACTTTACGGGCCAAGCTCCGCATATTTTCATACTTGCCCGCGTTTCCCGGTAACAAGATCTTCGCGAGGGCCCATCGTGATTCTCGTGGGCTGACAGCATCAGGAGATCGGAGCCTCCACCGAGCTCTCTTTCCCTTTCTCGCTTTCTCTTTCTATCTCGCTCTATCTCTTTCCCACCCACGCATCAGTTGTACGGCTGCCTCGCTCCGTTATATACGATAATGTGTTTGCATGCATGTATACAAACGAGCGGATGCACCGGCGGGAAATCCCCGGACAGGGTTGAACCCAGACCCCCTGTTTTATCCGTTTCTTCCTTCTCTCATTGTGCGCCGTGCGAATTTTGAAAAAACTCAAAATGCTCTTGACATATATCGTTATCGTATGGTTGGGGGTTGCGAGAAAGAATAGGACCGGAGTGAGGAATTTTTTGCCTAAGTCGTTTAACAAAATTAGTGGTATGGAAAGGAGAAAAGCTATCATGAACTGTCAATATACTATGGTACAGTGGCTGAAAAACCCCGTAATCGGGAAAAAAATTAGAATGCCAGTTTTTTGACAGGTGATTCTGTAGGTGCCGCGGGTGCTAAATCCAAGTTTGCCTAAAAATCGGGGTGTAGGTTTTTTTTAGCGGATGAAGGGGCATTGGGGTGGATTGATGCCAAACTACACCCCCTACGAGGTCGGCGCCGTGAGACAAAATGTTCAGTAAAATCCGGGCATTAGTTTTGCCCACAGCGCCGAAGTCGTGGAAGTTCATTTTGGGGGTGAAAAAGTAGGATGAAATTTTGAAAAATCAGTTTCAATTCAATAACTCTTTAAGAAGAGGTCGTACACTTTTTGTTCAAATGGGACCATTGTAGCTCTTAAAAAGACGCATCGATCGAGTATTTGATCATCACTCTCCGGTAATGTATTCATCCCTCAAAACATTGTTGCAATATCAAAAAAAAATTGTTTACTGAATAACTCAAAAACAATCAATTTTTAGGGTATGGTTTAAATGTACGAAATGTAGAGAATAATTTTCTCTATATTTTCGTTTCTATGAACTACCCTTGAATTTGGCTTCTTTCAACCCCTCTTGGGAGTTGAAAATGAAAAATGAAATTCTGGGAAAACCATTGACCACACGAATTCGCCTTAGTGGAAGAATTTGTAGCTTCAACCATCAGCTACATTTTTGCCCACAGCGCCAAACTCGTATCTCTTTATTTTCGGTCAATAGCTTTCCCAGAATTTCATTTTCACTTCTCAACCATCGAGAGGGGTTGGAAAAAGCAAAATTCAGGGTTGGTCCTCAGAAACGAAAATATAAAGAAATCTATTCTCTACATTTCGTACCTTTAAACCTCGCCCGAAAAATCGATTGTTTATAACTTATTCAATGAACAATATTTTCGACATTTAAACAATTTTTTGTGGGTGAAGATATTATCGGAGAGGGATGATCAAATACTCGATCGACGCGTCTTTTTAAGGGCTACAAAGTTCCCATTTTAACAAAAATTGTACGAATTTTTCCTCAAGAGTTATTGAATTAAAATTGATTTGTCAAGACTTCACCCCTCTTTTTCACCCCCAAAATGAACTCGGACGACTTTGGCTCTGTGGACAAAAATTAAGCCCAAATTTTTCTAAACGTTTTGACTCCCGGCTTCGATCTTGTAGGGGTTGCAGTTCGGCATCAATCCACCCCATCCCCCCTTATCCCCTAAAAACCCCCACACCCCGATTTTTAGGCAAACTTGGATTTAGCACCCGCGGCACCTGCAAAATGACCTGTCAAAAAACTAGCCTTTTTTTACTTTTTCCGATTCAAATATACAGCACGACTGTACTACTAATCTTGAATACAATGGGAATTATTTTCGTAAAGCGCTAGAGGTTTCGTTAGCTATTGATTTGGTAGGAATAGCCGTTAGGGTTGATGAAAAATAATTCGTTTCTAATTTCGTCATTGGTATACATCCATTCGCGAAGTTAGTCTTGGCCATCGACTCCCCGGGGATGATCGCAAGAGATCGATGACTTGTCGTACCAATATAACGGATCATCCTATGAACCGTTGCGCAGTCGGCTTTATTGATTCCCCAGAGACACTCCGGGGTACACCCATGGTCTTTGAATCGCTACTGTGCCGGGTATTTGTCAGTTACGTGGGGCCATTGACGCGTCGCAAGTACGAAATACCAATTGTGGGTGAAACATCGACAGCTTACATCTGTATAGCCTAAGGGAATCAACGTTCAGTTTGGCTGCAATTTATTACACCATATATTCCGAAGGTTATTCGGTGTCGACGGACACGTGTTCCCGAGCACAAAGCTGATGGATATTTGCTGTGCGGTTACACGGAAGATGAACAAAGAACAATCAAAAACGCTAGGCGTTCGGAGAGGGTAATGGCACATTGTGGTATCCAAGTGGCATCGATTAGACGTGATAATTAACTACTGGAAATTTGCCAACAGCCCCATCCTGTACTACCATTACAGCGGCAATTTTCCCATCACGACGTTGAAACTTTGGAGACACCAGGACATCAATGAAGAGGTCCGGAGACACGTTAACCCTGAACGAACCTTTCTTTTCCCAATGGTCCTAAACGTCGCAGGAATCCTACGTGGGCTGTAAATTTTCGTAATCTGCGGCTGATTGCGCGCAATCAATAGAAATCGATGAGGTATACAGATGCAGGAGAGAGCCGGAGTTTGCTGATGCGGGTCAATTGTATCGAGGGAAAAGAAAGAGCGTGAGGCAAGGGCGGATGTTCCCATGTGCCATGTGGACGAGGAGAACTAGGAAGAGAGTGATTATACACGGAATCGTCACGTAGCCTATACACGGTTGGTCGCCGTTTAAACGGCCACTTTGATCCTTGCCAAAGGAAACGTTCCTCAGTTACACAGACACGAAGACAAAGATACCGATGTAACCATATAAACGTGCACGGCCTCGGAAACCTGCCATCCTGATGTCAGTTGCTGTTCACAGGCTGCTCGTTGTTCGCCCAGCCTGGGCCCATTGCGGCTTCCATTGTTCTCCCAAACTATATTACAACCGGAAGTAGCCACCGCGCGAGGCAGCCTTCCGTGTCTCGTAATTCAGTGTGTCGCGAGCGATTGCGACGCGAGGGTGCACTATCACAGGTACTCCGGGCACAATGCGCCCTCTCTTGCGCTACAACGTTCCGTGTTACACTATATTATGTCTGAGCGAGAAAACGGACGGGCTTGCAAGACAATCTAGGCTAAAAGAGAACCGCGAGAAAGGGACTGGATCAGCCCGAGATTGTTGTACCGTTGAAATTCTGCAAAAGTGTCCAGGCGACGGTGGAGAGCGAAAAGACGACAACGCAGCCACGGTCACGGTGTTAGATCGCAGTGGCTCGAGGTTTATCGCCCTATCCGAGAACCTTTGAACTGGAGACAGGATAACTTGAACTGCCACTTCAATGTCAATCGGGTTGACGAATCTTTCGTAACTCTCGTAGCTTATTGTTTGATTCTTGTGTTTCATCAGCTTCCCTTTGCTTACACATCACGGTACATTTTCCTCCAACGAAGTTCTTTTTGCAAGCCAAGTTTGCCGCGCTATCAATGCGCCAGTAATAGACCCTCTCGGTTGATTCTGCCTCTGGGATTTTAGTGGTGTTTGGATGATTGAACGGCTCAGAGAAATAGCTTGCAGAACCAGCCTTTTTGGAGGATGGAACTAAGAGAAATACTTGAAGGTCCGACCTCTCGCTCTCCTCTTTGCCCATCGTTCTAATTAAATTTCCTTCATGGTGATCGAGGGAAAAGTCGACTTTGCGGAAACCTTAGGTTGGACCCATTTCTTCATACGGATCCTTCTTCTCGTGCTCATTGCTCCGCAGAACCAGTTCCTTACGATCCCGTATTCCACTTTGTCGCATTCCACTTGCGCGGGCAACCACGCGATTCGGTAGGGGAACTTCCTCTTTCGCATCAGCAACTCGAGTTAAACTTTGACGCTCCTTCTCTCCACTTTAACCTCCCCATCTTTCCTGTTTCTCCTGGGCTCCGTTTGGCTCCGGGTACCTATATTCCCTAGCTCGTTCTCTCGTGTAGTAGATTGAATCTAAATCCAACTTGTTGCCGAGAACTCGGTACAATAGCGAAGGAAACGGTACACGCCGAGAAAGGACCTAGATATATGGGTGTGCTTCTATACTTGTTCCATTTGTATGTGCGGCATGCGAGCTGAAGAAGAAAACAGAAAGGAATCCGGCAAATTAGAAATTTGCAGATTATACCTACTGGAAACGTTCGCGTCTCGACGCTAATGCCTGCTCTGGAGGCTCTGTCTTGGGACTTCCGTACAGAGGGCAACATTTTAACGATGGAACATTTGGAAGCAGTGACCAAATTCCTGTGCCTTTCGTGGGCCTCCTTACCTCTGTCTCGTTGAGTCTGTCGAAACGTTGTTCTCGTGTTTGCCAATTTATCGGTAGCGAAAGTTCACAAAAGGTTCGTGAAGGGTGAAATGTACTTCCTGATAGAATTAATAGCGGTAATGCCGAAACTTGCAAACTGTTTCTTCGAAGTTGTAGCCAGTTCTCAAGGCGCCGTTCATAAGACACGATCCTCCTTCATTTTCGAGAATTCATTTACAACTTTGGAGCTGCAGTAGCTTTTTCGGGTCCTTTACACTCATAGCTTCATCTTTTATCTCAGCTGAAGCGCCGTTCCTTTGTGATCCGTAGCCTTTTTGATAGTTGCAGAAATTTCAGCAATTACGGTACGCTCGAAAGTTCAAAACGTCAAGTAAGCCAAACCATCTTATGGAGTCATGCAAAATGTATGATTCATCAACCTTCAACTAGACTCGGTTCAACTTGTTCCCTTAATATTTACCGAACATCAAGCGTTGATATTTTTTTTTTTAGAAAAAAATAGAGTTTCACTCAAATGATGACATCGAATTTCGAATGATAAAATAGGCTGAAAAATATATATGTACGGTTATAAACGTTCGTTTCATTGCCGATCTACCATATGAGAGATTTACGGTTTTTTCTGCAACAATACAAGAGCCCGACATAGACTTGACGACGTCGAGGCCATTTTTCAAACAATGCAAAGTGCAGGTCCAATGCTTCGTTTTTTATGTTCGGGCCAAAAACGCTATTTTTCAAAGCGAATTTTTTCTGGAGGTCGAATTTTTGGGGAAACAATACGTCCCGGTGCTCAACATGCAGCAACGACCAATTTGTTTCGTATTACTCGCAAAACGACGTCACGGCATTTCCTCGACAAATTCTTTGTTACGATTGCACGACCAGGGGTTTTTTGACGAACATAACATGATTTTGTTACCGCGCTAGACCCTGGCCTTGCAGTCCCAGATTTTATCGGCTTTAATTTGTTTCGCTCGTGTTATTTGGCCTCGACATAGAACAGAGGGAAGGCAAGTTAACAGCGAGCTCGCTCGAATTCGCCTATTCATCGCAGAGGTATTTATATCGGTCAGTTTGAAGGACGAAAAAAAAAATCCTTCGTATTCCCAGATGAACGAGAAGGGAAATCCTCGCTTAGTAGCGAACGTGGACGGGGATGCGAGCGCGAGCAGAACAACATACGAAATTGTTGAACGCGAACGATATTCAGGAAGAGAAACGAATGAAACGCAATCCCAACGTACATGGAGATAAATTACAACGCCAGGGGCAAAAATTTCATTCGAAATTTTCACAGCCGTGTTTTTCTTTTTCTAAGTATATCAACCATGCACTGAACAATGCTCGCTTCGACCTATTCTTGTACGGTGGGATTTCATACACTCGCGATAGTTAATTTTACTCGTTTGACGAGGTTCCTTCGTCGAAGTTTTGACTTATGAAAATTAAGCCGAACTGACATATAATTCCTCCGATCAATAAATTCGTGAATTATTATCGAAACTTTTTTTAGCAAAGGAATTTTTAGAAAAAATCGCAACAGGCTAGAAAATTATGTTTCGATTGAGCCAATCGATAATCGAAGAGTAGCTCCTAGGCATATTAAAAACAAGCACTTAAAAAAATTCTCAAAGATATCCCGTAGGTAATTGCTGATAATTATGGCAAAATGGTCATGCGTTGCTCACTGATGAGAATATTAATTATTATTATTATTGTTGATTTATATGAAGAAATGACTTTGGAATTAGTAGACCGAGAAAGCCTGAATATTTATTCTTTTGATTTTTTTATCTAAAAAAAAACTATTAAGTCGGACACCACTGTAACTGCCCACATTTTCGATCGTTTTCTTTGGTTTTTTTAAAGAAAGGAATAAAATACATGGTCAAAAGAACTTGAGGCTTTATTAGGCATATATTGAAGTTTACAAAAAAAATTATTTGTCAAAAGAACACAATTTGTCAAAAGAGCACGAGTCGCTATAGCACTACTGGTTTTCAGCCAAGCCTCTTCGCGGCATGCAGTAGAACTGTCGTACATTTAATCCTGCAACTAAGAGTGAAATATTTTCGTGAATTATATCAGTTGTAGCGGTAAAGTACGGCGGAAAATAAAAAAAATAATTTAAAAAAATAGAGACGAGTTTGAAAAAAAAACGTTGTTTTTTTCGACCATAATTTTCATGTAAAAAGAGATCTATTTTTTACAATTTTCAATTAATCGATAAAAGCGCTCGTACTTGACTGTTCAAGCAATCTAAGAAGCTACAGTTAAAAATCCAAGTCGATTGGACGAAACGTGTTCGAGGTCTGCTGCGTGCCGATTTCAAAAATATGGTTTTGAGGAAAACGTGTTTGAAGTTTTCGGTCCAGTAAACGGTTTTATAGACGCCACAGCGGATGAAATTTTTTTTCCGTAACCTAATACCACCTATTGGTTGAAAATAAAATGTTTTATAGTCGGTAACTTTTTTCCCCAAAGATAGGCTTACAAGAGTCGAGAACTGCGTCTAGGGGCGTGGCATCGCCGAAGGCGCCTTTCAGCGCTCCGAGGCTCCTCACAAAAATAGCTCGAAAACCACTTTAAAACAGTTTTTCAACTATAAACATCATATTTTTATGCATCATATTTTTGAAGGTACAAAGGATTTTTTAAGAGTTTCCAAAAAAACGAATTTTGGAAAAAAAACGGTGGTGTGTCTCCCTTAAGGCTATAAGTTGGATCTTTTCAGCCCGGTACAAACTCATAACAAAACAATGGCATACAGCTCACAGTGGATTTGACAATTATTTCGGTAGTTGGGAAAAAGGTAGGTTTTTCTTATTTTTTTCTTTCAAGATTTATTGTTTCTGTATTGGCTGCAGAAGTGGCATTTGGCGGTGCCATCGGGTCACTAAAAACGACGGAGTACGTCAGCAAGAGACATCGTCGTCAGCCTATATATCAGCAGGTGTCGTTTTGTCTTGAATCATGTGGAAGAATCGTCGTTGTGGAATTTTATTGCCACTCGATGATTTCGTACTAATCCCCCTTTCAGGAGAATTCATTGCAACCAGCTACAAAAATTACGCGGGCGTGCCGAGTATTTCTCAAAAAAGTGTTCAGAAGATTCGAAAGAAATTCGATTGTAATACACTGGGTCAAGGTGACCCGGATGGTATATCCACCTGCCATCAACAACGCTTCGGTGTTGATTTTTTTAAAGGGGCTATGCCAGTGCGAATGCTGAAAATTTAGGTGATTTTCGGGAATTTTTTGGAAGAAAAGTACTCAATTAAATGTTTCGGAAAATTAAGAATATATTTGACTATATTTGACCTATATTACATAATTTTTTCATAGAAAAATATTGAGATCCAAGCGACTTATGCGCTGCCTTCGGAGGCGCCAAAAAAAAGTTCGTCCACTGCTGACACGATTCCGGCCGATTGAGTAGCTGAAACCGAAAAAGGAAACAATGTCGTTAAACTGGAAGGTATTTCCTGTACAATGACGTAGGATTATCGGAAAATATCAAAATCTAACAAAATGGCGTAGTTATGAAAAAATGTTTATTTTCTTGCCTACAAAATGGTCATTTTTTTCAATGCCAAATCGTCAATTTTCATCCAATTCAACATATCCTCCGTCATTGTAGAGTAAATATATTCGAGAGTACTCAGTTCAATTTTCAAGTCAAACGAATAATTGCTCTTTGAGTTACAAACTCAGCAAATTTGAAAAATCTCATTTCGAGAAAAACGCGTTTAAAGATTTAACTATCGATTTTTGCAAGATAAAATGATATTCATATAAATTATATAAATGATAATGACATTCTTGAACGTATAAGCTGTCGAAAAAAGCAAAAAAAAATCGATTTTTTTAAAGTGTCACACCGGTATAGCCCCTTAAATCAGGAAAACAGTTTAAACATTTCTTGACATGTTTGCATAATTAAAATACGGAAAATATAAAATTAAATTGTTGTAAAAAATTATTGGAAATTTTCAAATGAAATGAATTTTGATGAACAAATTTCACACGCAATAAATGTTTATGAAAATATTTCACATGAAATGGATTTTGATTAAATGATTTTAAATGAAATGATACTTTATGACATGATTTCAGATGAAATTAGTTTTGATCAAATGATGTTAAATAAAATCAGTTTTAATCGGGTGTTTCTACGGATGGTTAATATAAGATACCGAACCAAAATGAGCATATAAAGTTATTTTCGCGGATGATCATCGAGGCGAATTCTGATCCGAGATTACAGCCGATTTTTCGTTACATTTGTGACGTAAATGGTATAGTCCCGTCTGCTCTCGTCATTGTAGTTTGATTGATCTGGAGAAAGCGTTAGAGCATCACCCAGTGGGAAACTTCCACATTGTCCTTGTGTAGCCTCCAATCTATCTATATATTATATCAATGGTGCAGAGATTCTCCTGCTGCTTGTCCTCACAGGAATTCGATTAATCGACATTGTCCACGTGCTTCGTGGGTGGTGACATTCTCATTGAAGCGCGTCTATACAAATGCATCTGATGTTCATCGATAATTACATAATTGAGGGAATAAGTCTTTCAAAATTACCCGATGAGAAAGCAATGAGGAGACAAATATTTTTAGACGATCAACATGATCGATTTCAATGTTAATAAAAAGTGTCTCAAAATGACCTGACATTTTAATTTATCAATAAAACGTACTATTTATTTGAAAAGTACGAATATTTTTATTTTAACCCTTCGACTGTACACTTTGTCATTTTGACCCCTTTTTTCAACTGCCTGTATCGCAAAACTGGGTAATTTATTCGACCGCAGTGCGCCGCTCGAATGTTCGCGCACTCCTACACTATAGGTGGACACTCGGCCCCCATCTTAAATCCTGCCCGTGTACTGAGGGCAGCTGTCGAAAAAGGACCTGGGGTCGAATCGACCCCGGTTATGCAGTAGTGCGGTGAACGTGAAAACATTCTTGTTGTTTTGAAATTTGGTGTTTCATTACTGCATGTAAGTGAGTTACGATAGAAACTGCTCATAGATATTTTTTATTTTGCGTTACTGTAGTAAATTATGTATTTAGAATCCCGGTCATAAAAGTAAAAGCAAGTGTCCGTTATGCACGAGAGCTATGTGCAACGAGCACTGAATGTACTTATGCGTCAATTGCGTTAAATGTGAATGACAATAAGTCATTGAAGTAAAAAAATGCGGAAAATATACGTTTTCAACTATTGATCTACCGAAAGAGTCGATTTTTTCCATTGTTCAATATTATCCCGAAAGTGCTCAAATTCAAACCTCCGAATAAATATACTTTTTGGAAAAACGTTCGGCACTGTCTTTTTCGTATCTACAAACCTTCCTCTTTGAAAACCTCAAGGGAATTTTTCTTGTATTTTGAAAAAAAAAAACAAAATTATTATCTTTTTCGTGCAAGTACGTATTTTTCAATGCATCTCCCACTTCGATTGAATGTTTGGGCGCTTAATTTTTGTTTTTCTTAAACGACAAATTTCGGGCCATAAAATAACGATAATTGACTACAAAAAACGTCTCTACAAAAAAAAACAAAAATACATACTTACCGAAATACAACGATCTGAAAAACGCCTGGGGTCAGATAGACCCCATATGCAGTCTGAGGTTCGTGGCGGGAGTGTGCAGTCGAAGGGTTAATATAAGGTACAAAGATGGAGGTTATGTGTGGAACACAATATCCAATAAATGGTTTTGTTCATATACCTAGCCACTAACAAGGAAAGGTTGCGAGGTCGAACTCTCCGAGTTTGATTAAGGGGTTAGGCCACAGTAACGGGTTTAAAATCATGTGTGAATTTAACAATTTTTGTTCGTATGAAAAATTGATTCTCTCATGAAATTAATTACACATCTATTTAGGATGAATATCAAGCTGTTAGAATTTTTTCTTCGAGGTACGAAATGGCCGTCTACTAATATTTTCTTTGGTTATCTTTTTTTAGGCCCCCCGCGGCGTAACATTTAGCATCCACAATTATTTACCTATAACAAAAAAAAAAAAAATTCTCGTCAATCTACATTAGAATACCGAGAGAAGTACGTACAGAATTTAAAAAATATTGTTTTATTCAAAAGTTGTAGGTATTTGAACTTGAATTTGACTTGAACTTGAATTTTCAGTGAAAATGTTGTATAAAAATGCCCATAAAATGAAAAGTTTTCGATTAATCAGAAATTCCGTACGTACTTCTCTGCGAAATGCAATTAGGAACATAACTTTTAAATTTGAAGTAAATCGAGTGCAAATTGTTGAAGTTATTTGGTACGCCAATTGGAAAAAAGCTGTCTTGAGAAAAACACGTTTAAAGTTTTACATATGCCTGTAACCATGCCAGAGGCGGGCTTACGTTATATGCTCAAAGTTGGTGAAAAAAAATGTCTTGCTATTAATCGAATAGTTACTTATTCTTATGATGATAAAACACCGTTTTAGCGAAGAAAAAAAAATCGATTTTTTAATTCTACTGTGGCCTTACCCCTTAAATTTGGCATCGTTGTAGAATGGGTAAAAATAGGCGACACATTTTTTTTGTATCTGCGGAACCCGATTTTTAAGGGTTGAAACGCACCCTCAAAAATTGGGGTGTTTTTTGTTTTTCGTCGAAAACGTTTCAACAGTACGAGATATGAAAAAATTTTAAATTGCAATAATGTTTATTTTTTCGTGTACTACACATTGGAGATGAGAACGATAACTTTATCGACGAAAAACTAAAAACACCTCTATTTTCGAGGGTAGGGTTTTACCCGTTAAAAATCGGGACACGCCGATATAAAAAACAACGTGATGCCTTTTTTACCCAGTCTACAAGCATGCCGAATTTCATCAAAATCGAAGAGATCGACCGTGCAACCTTTCCTTGTATGTCCTCCACCATCGATTTGTTCATGCTCCAATATCCAACTGGCGAATATACGGCGCTGCGCATGGTCTGCTGGCTGCAGTTCTCGTGTCGATTGGATCTTGTAAGCATGCACATGCAGATTTTTCGTCAAAATTCGCTGCACAGAGCATCTTGAATCGTCCAATTGTCGAGCACCATAGCGAATCGAGGTGGAAGGACTTTCCTGAACACTCGCACTCACTGCGGCTCACCATTTTTGTAGTGAATTTTCACGATTTCTTTGCGTTGCTCGATCGACTAATTCTCCGTGACTAAACCTCCATACTTCCTGATACCAGTTGTCAAGGATTAGTATTCTATGTTCGCCACAAAAAAAATGGCGTGCAATTCAAAATGTCAGGTCATTTTGAGACACTGTAAAATACCGATCAACTTCCAAAATGTAATGTACACTCGTGGATACTTGAGTCTCAATTGCAAAATGGTTCATCAAATTCCCGAAAAAAAAGTGAAGAAAAACTGCTTGTTGCGTCTCGTTGTTAGCGGTTAATTAGACGAAAGCCACGAGACCATGAGAAAATGGGAGAACGAAAGAAAAATACCTCGCGAAGAATCCTAATGCCCGAGCTCTCAACGTTAAGGTCGTCGGACATTTATATGATAAAGAGACATCCTTGAACAATATTTATGCGTCGTGGTGGCTAGAGTACCCGGCAATAAATAAACGGCCTATGCTAATTCTTTACACCCCCTTCACACTGACTGGGTCTCATTCGCTGTGCAACGCATCTTCGCGTACATAGCTGTTGTAGAATTCGAGAGCATGGCGTCCCTCACCCTCTTCTTACTACACATACTTTTACCAACCCTACCAACCCCCCCTTTCACCCTCTCGAGAGAAAAATGTATGCTTTTTCCTGAGGGTGTCTTGAAACAGCTACTCGGAATTCAAAACTGGAGGCCCCGGGTTCTTTTCTTTGTCTCTTTCTTTCTCTCGCGTGTACTTAATGTTTTTTTCATATACGAGAAGAGAAAGACTGTTTATAAATGACCTCGTTAACTCTAAGAGGCTCGTATTTGCGATCAATCATTATAAAACGCAATTCGAAAGGGGATAAAAATTAGTATGCTACTTTTATTATTCCTACCCTATATACCCTATACCCTTTTTCACGAAATCGCATACTATATTTCGAAATTACCGAGTAGATGTAAACAATTTTTTTTTCGAATACGATGGTGCTGTCCTCAATTATTTAGGGGCCGTAAGTAAATTACGTAACGCAATTAGGGGGCGTCGGCCAGGCGTTACGGTCTACGTACCTAGGGGGTGGGGGTCGAGGTTTGCGTTACGTCACGATTTTAAAACTGCCAGAAATAGCAAAATTTCTGCATGCTCAAGTTTTTAATTTAAACCTCGAGTGCAATTTTACCGTGGACAGCTCACAGCTTTCTATACGCAATGTCAGTTAAGGGGGAAAATCACTGTGCAAGAACTTGCACAGTAGCTTTCCCACATCCCCCAAGCAAAATTTGAAGGAATTTTTTTTTATAATTCTTGAACGTACATGTATTGAAAAATATGTTGGTAACATTTTTATTCACAAATCTGAAACTTGACGTAGTTATAGTCACTTTAGTGAGAACAGGTAGCGCGACCGGTTAGTGCCTTCAGTCCCTACAGGTGTGGCATCATTTACAATAGATAAAGTACAGGCTCTTATTACTTTGTGAACTATCATGAAGATGTAGAACCGTCATATTGCCCGCGACTAGATACTTCAATGTAAGTATCAATATTCTAGAAAACATCGTAACTTTATATCAAGAAACACGGAAAGCAAACTTTGAACGCGTTTTTCTCGAAACTAGTTTTTTCGACATTGTCCGAACGAATACTTGACAACTTTTCAACCAATTTTTAATTTTTAGAAAAACATTTTTGTAATCAATGTGACTAAGGCGTATTCGCGTTATTAACAGTCGATAATTACTATTTTTGAAGACTGCTTGAATACATAAAAAGGGCCTTGAAAATAGAAAAAATGTTCAAACTGTCGGCATTTTGTAGAAAAAAACCAAAATATAAAAACGGCTACGCACAACGATAGCCACATTTGTATAGATATTGATAAATTCTTGACTGTTAATTTATCAATGACCTTTCATAAAGATATCGATGGGACAATGGAGAGAATTTTTTTTTTCGTCGTCAAATCAAGGCATATATCTCTGTTAATTTTCAAGATTTTGTCATGAAAATCGGTATAAAACTAGATGAATATATACTTTACAAAATGAGTATAAACCCGATCCTTTCATAATTAGTTATGTCTATGAAAAAAATCGCAATCATTGACGACAAAGCACCCGTTACGTAACGGAATGGGGGGGGGGGGTCGGCCAAGCGTTACGTTCTTCTTCGCAATAAAAGAAAACTGGTTAAGAATTACTTAAAATAACTTGTACTCACTATCCCAGATGATCTATATAAATCTCCAAAGTGGAGCGATCTGCTTGAGGTGACTATTAGTGGGCCAACTACATTAGTTTAACGGAAGATATACACCTATATGGTCGAGGTCGAGGATTCAGAAGCTATGAACATTCCGTCGACCGTAGAAGACCTACACTATGGGCCAGATATCAATGATTCCATGTAAGTTGACAAATTTCATGATTTATTCATTCCCAAATTTTCAAACGCGTTTTTCTCAAAACCACGTTTTTCAAATCGGTACCCAAAATTTCTCGAAAACCAATGAACCGATTGCCTTGAGGTTTTTTGTGGTTATTCTATACACGATTATCTAGTACTTGTCATAGGATTTTCTTTCCGTTTCTCAGTTTTTGTTTTATAGACAAAATAATAATTATTTTTGGCCCAAAAATCACTATTTATGTTCAAACGTCCGCCATTTTGTCATAAATCGATATTTTCAAAATCGGTTATGACAAGTACTAGATTATAGTATCTAATTTAATCATCTTTTTGGTTTTTTTTTCAGATGATTTTTGGAGAAACGCCAGTGGGTACCGTATACGCAGATTTTTTTACGACACTCCAAGGATCATACAATATCCTTGTATATTTTGATATTTTTAAATAAAGAAAATCAAACATGTTGTTGAATGTATATACTTTTATGTAATTAAAACCCCAATCCGAAATTTCAAATACTTGTCTTTGGAAAGATTCACAAAAATTACCTTTTTTCCGGCTCCTAGGTGTATATCTCCCCTTAAAATAACTAATCGCCAGTGTGCAAGCGCAACGAACCATATATACAGGATATCCCTCTCGTCTGTGCCACCCGAAATAACTCGGTAATTATCGACGTCACAAAAAAATGTTCCAGACGAAAGTTGTACGGTGTGAAGGCTATACGGTTCATTTGAAGCGGCCATCAAATGCAACCAATTTTTTCATTTCGGTGTAGGCGCTGATGCACAGTCGAGGTCACCTCCACTTATTTAAATAGAATGGTACATTTTTGTCAACTATCTTGTGGAGCACCTCAAGCCGCATAAAAAACATTAGGGGTTCAAAGTCGTTCAAGTTCATTCAAGGTCATCTATTGAAATGAAATACAAATCTAAGTATCTCGGATCACTACCAAATATTTGGTACTGATCCGAGATATTTAGATTTGTATCATCGATACTGACCTTGAATGATCTTGAACGACTTTAACCCCCTAATGTTTTGTATGCGGCTTGATGTGCTCCACAAGATGGTTGAAAAAAATGTACCATTCCATTCAAAAAAGTGGACGTGACCTTCACTGTGCGTCAGCGCCACCACCGAAATAAATTTAAAAATTGGTCGCATTTGATGGTTCCCTTCATATTTTTTTGTGACGCCGATGTTTACCGAGTTTTTTCGGGTGGCAGAGATAAGAGGGATATATTTACTGATGGTAATTTGATCCTGAAATTACAGGTTTATTCGGTTCATACTCAAGATGCCAAGCATCAAGATGGCAATGCTCATTCGATGATGGCGAATGGAAATGCCCATGTCGGTGGAAAGCATTCATTCAGCATTGTATATATGCGAATACATTGATGACGAAACAAACTCGAGTTTCTATTTGAGGAAGTGTGCTGTATAAATCTTTTGAGGGAGATCTAATTTCGTGAGGTGCACGGTCGATCTAAGCCCCCTTGGAGTCCCAATTTCACGTTGAGCGCACTCCGGGGTTTCATAAATTTCCGGGAAGAATATTGATCTTTCCCGACCCTACCTGATCTCTCTCTCTCTCTCTCTCTCTCTCTCTCTCTCTCTCTATCTCTATCTCTGTTTCTCTCTCCCTGTCTCTCCGCGTCGGTCTCTCTGTTGCTCCCATCGATACTCTATTCCATGCCATCAAAAGCACAAGACGGGAGAGGCGATAGATATGGAAATACAGGGCGAACGAATCAGAACAACCGAAATGAAGAAAAAAAGGAGAAAATCGTATGATAATAAGGTTTTTATCGAATTTCAGGCTGCATTGGCCCGATAAGAGTTCTCCGCTTTCTAAGGAATTCTTGGCCCACCCATAAAGTGAGATTTGATCGAAAATTTACGAAACGTCAATGTTATTTTCTGGATCGTTGCGTGCGAAAGCCCTAATTACTCTTACAACCGTTGAAACCGGTACGTTTTAAAACATGCATTTTGAATTACGTTTCTCATTGAGGGGTTATGCCTAGTTGTAACAACCCAAAACAGCTCATTTTCAGTTTTTTCTTCAGAAATTCCCGATGATAAATTTCTACAAAAATAAGGTATTCGAAAAAGTATCATCAATGACAGAAGAACACTGCAATTTTTTTGTTTGAAAATATTTAATTATAATAAATAATTGTGCCGGTCCATTGGACGCTTTGCCGATACAGTGGTACGATCAAAGCGCGATGAGGTGAGATGTCAGCTCGAAATATTTACACGACCACAATACCTGAGCGTATCGCGAAAAACAACGACAATTTGTTCTGTGTCAACAATAGTCTTTAATATTCAACGTTTAAAAAAATTCTACTCAAGCATTCAATATTTCAATGTTTATTTTTATTCTTAATCAATATTTAACTAAATGTGAATTTAATTTACTTTTATTCGGTACGAATAATTTACAGTTTTTTTATTTAATCCTATATGTGGGGAGAGAAGATTTCTGCTCAAATTTGCCGTTTGGGTCTTTATGTTGCAGTGCCGCTTTTAAATGTTACTGCAGTAGAAGGTGGCGCGGTGGAATTGCCCTGTGACATTACACCCGCGGGATCGGATTCGCTCTCCATGGTACTTTGGTTCAAGGACGAAACAGACGGTAGACCGTTGTATACGTGAGTACTTTTTTATCATTTACTTTTTCTTCTCTCTCTCTCTCTCTCTCTCTCTCTCTCTCTCTCTCTCCCTCTCTCCCCCTCAATATTCCAAAAATTCCACTTTGATTTACGTTCGTTCGTATACGTGAAAATAAAAAATACGTTTGCTTTGTAGATCAATAGTACAATTGCAAATTCCCGAACGCTAACTACGAATGTAAAATCCACGAGGCCGCGAGCGATATTTGGATTTTTCTATAAATACCGGATATAATCCGGCGCAATAATAAATGGATTGCGCCGAATGTGTCATGTTAGTTCAGCGGTTTCTGCAACATAGCAGAACAGATACAACGGAAGAGGATGGGAGCCCGAGTAGAAATATTATCAGGCTAGCCTGATATTTGATCCGGGTCTGATCACGTTGTAAGTACGGAGGCCTTACTTAAGGTATGCCTCAATTTGCCTGATGCGGTTGGTGTCAGGTGATAGTCAGGCAATTGGATGTACTGTTTCCTCCAGTTGCCTGTTCCAGCTAGCTTCAGGCGATGGTCAAGTAAGTGGACTTCCGGCTTGCACAAATTCGCCAGATCAGACTACCATCAGGCGATAGTCAAGTAGCTGGACTTACGGCTTGATTCAATTCGCCTGATCTGGCTAGCTTCAAACAATCATCAAGTAACTGGACCTATATACAGTTTGGCGCGTTTTACGCGCCTAACCTCTTATCGAACACCAGACGAACTATATATATTAGCGCGTTGTCGAAACGTCGAGACATATTGTCCACTCTATGCGTACATTTTTTATTATTTCTAATATTTTATTAATTTCTAATGAATTTGTGATTCGGTTTCCTCTGTTCAAAAAACAATTTAGTTTGATCCACTAAATTTATCTATTTAATTAAAAAAATGTTTAATTGTATGGAATTTTCGTAGAGACAAACATTTTTCTGTTTGATTGAGTTAATGGTTCGTCTTGATTGCAATACACACATTGGAGGGGAGGGGGTTAGAGAGAGGCGGAGAGAGTGGAGTTATATATATATATATGTTATGTTTGAAAAATCGATAACATGATATTCGATAAAACTCTCCAATTATCGCAATGATATTAACTAATTGATATAGTTTGTGTGATACAACAAATAATTATAGGAATTCATATGGTCTCTTGTGCCACCGGAATGCTACAAATACTCGGTAGCATAGGGTGCGTAGCTATAGGTCGGTACGTTCTAGGTTCGATCCCATCCGGATGCAGAGATATTTTTTTCGAAAAAATCAATTCAGAAAGCCAGGGAATGACGCATTATGATACAAAATCATTGCGGTCGAATTCTAAATGATGTATTTCAATTGATTTTGGATTTATGAAATATTCTAAAAAATATATCTGATTTAAACAGATCCTATCTAAATGAAATATTTGTTGACAGTGCAATAAAGAATGTCATAGGATGGTGGTTTCCGAAACAACAGCGAATTTCTCTCTTCGGACTGCATGTCAGGCCTTCACATTTCACCCTGATCAAGTCTTGATTTTTTACCCTGATCAGGCCTTGATTTTTAACCCTGTTCAGATCGAAATCATGGAAAGTGTCACAAAAGTAATCAGGGCTTGGTAAAAAATCCTGATCAAGGCGTGAAAAAAAAATCAGGATGCCCGATCAGGTCTTTTTGTAGCCGGAGCAGGATTTCTACTCGGGAGGAAATGACTCGAAACGAAATAGCAGTTCGTACTGTCATTGCAATACAAACGTTTCCGGCATTTCGACGATAGTTGAGCAAAAAAGTAGGCAGTTCTCGCTCGATTCGATCGACAGTTTGAGGTATTAGGTGCAAATTTTCGCCTTGAGTACGTTGGTTCATGGCTATATCCTGGAGAATTATTGAATGCTCGTCACAGAAGCGCAAATACGTAATATATGTGGATTCGACGTACACTTGCGAGAGTTGGCAACTCCGAGACCGAAACTTTTGGCCAAAATTTCGTGGACATATCGGGAAGCTGGCGGGGAATAAACTTTCCCCATCATCCTCGCCCCACGACCCTCCAAGGCATCATATAGCGAAAGATTCATTTACCGTTTCATATATAGAGCGAGAGATGCACGGTGTCTCTGTCTCTTTCTCCCATTTTTCGTTTACTCTATATTCGTATCGCAGACGATGGCCGAAGGCTGACTATTCTCGTGTTCGTACCACTCGCGAAACTTTGCTTACCGCATTCAGAAGGATAGAACCATATCACGGTCCTATCATAAGTTTGTATTCCTCTTCGACGTTCGTCGAAGCCTCTCACTCCGCATAACGAAGTAATCAACGTTATCAGGTTAACATTTCCCTGCGCGAAGAGGCCGCCATTTACAAGGATAGACGTTATTCCGGTAATTATAGCATCATAGGCTTGCGAACTTACGAACCAGATTAATCAACAACCGCAGTACGCGCTGATCGGATCAGCACCATTAGTCATTACTATTTAGGAAAATCACTAATCACCAGCCACACTGATTGTCAGTGTAGCAAGCCGGACTACCTTCCGGCGGTAACGTTATTATTATTGTTATAATGCGCAAAAGCTCAGTGAGAGACGTCAGCACGTAGAATCCCGTCCATGTTACAGCGGAGTTCACTTCACGGGTTCCAATCTTCTGCCGATCCGATTATTCAACCCTGCTGCCTAGGTCAACAAAGAAGAGACCCTTGGAGACACGTTATTAGCACACTTTGTTTGGGTCCACAGTCCTGGTATGGTTGGACAATGAATGAACAGCTTAGACAAGCTATTACTCCGATACAAGACTTGGCACTAGGGAACGGAGTTTCTCGACCGATTGCTCAGAGCACCGTGATCGTAAGTCTAAGGGACATGACCGGATGGATGACAGCCTTCAGGATCCCAGCAGGTTGCTGTGCGAAATTCACGCGACGGTGCATTGGGAAATCTCTCAATCGTGATTAGAAATAGGATTTCGCAAATGTAGCAACTTGCTATAAACATCTAAATTGTATTAATTGGAAACTGTCGATATCTGGTTTGATGATAGATGAATTTGACTCGAATTACGAAGTATGCAAACACTCAGACGCATGTAGGTCAAAGTGGCTGATGTCGCGGGTTGATTGAGCCGCGGGAGTAGTTAGATAAGATTGCCAATCGGGAACTAAATTACAACAGATTGTGTTTCTTCCAATGGCTGCAATTATCACGCACGAGTGATTAGTGCCGATTAAATTCGATTTCTCAAGACGATATGATCAGCTCATTTTTGAAAGCTCATTTTCTAATCTCGTTTCAATACATTTTATCGTGATAAGTGAATCGATAAATTTTCGTTTCCGTAATCGATAATATCGGAGCTCTTACCTCCACAGTTCGATGTCGGTAGTAAAAAAGGCAAGTCATCCAGTCCAGCTATTTTCGAAAGAAGTCCAAAAACATTTTGTCGATTTCTCGGCAAAATCGAGGGTCATTTCGGCCAGACGTTATGACGAGGCTTCTATCGTTAATATTGGTCGCCATCCTCGCTACGAATGACATATGTTTTCTTGCCAGTTTAGCAAAAAAGACAAAAGAACCCGCAAGACGATGATTATCGCAGTTTTATCGATACCGGTAGAAGCATTAATAAATGTAATATCTCTCCTGATGTACGATAGGGTTTCGAATGATCGATAGGAAGGTGTGTGTAGATGTGCAGCCCGGTATAGTGTGGGCCATGATTGCTTATCGCGTTGGGCTGCATAGTGTAATCCTCACGTAGCACGAAGGTTGTCGAGAAATCTCGTGTTCGAGATATTACATTGAATCGATATATCGTTACATCGAATACTCACCCACTGCCTCTTTCCTTCCCACTCGCCCCTTTTTCCCTTCCTTTCGCCCGCGAATTCCCCGTTTTCGGATCTATAACCACGGGTTCGGCCTACACACCATGTTGGAACCACAGGCGAACCTGAAAGTTACGTACACGTGTGGCCATGTAAATAGATCGCGGACCCGGGTGATCTAAACTGTGCCCCTATGTTCTAGGAGCTACGTAGTACATCGCACTATACTTCTTCCTTGGCGTACACGTAAATGGAAAAACCATGGTACGGAATCAATGTACATGGACCACGAAGTCGAGCTTATTTTCAAACGCCAGTCAACCGTACTTCGTACATACTTGCGTGTTAAAACTACACTTGTAGTTATCGTAAACTGCGCTTGTGCTTTCAACGAGGCAGAAAAGTATGCGGGGAACTTCCGATGGACGTACTTTCGAATCGCGGATGACGTTGAAAGTTATGCGGTTATGCAGATTCCGCATACTTTTCTATCTTTACTTTATACCTTGTTTGGCAAGACCACGAGAAGTCCGGATATTGGTTCAGGGCATGCTTTCGTCGTGTGTGATCCGGAGACAGACCTGACAGCTTTCGTGTCCGTAAGGCCGCATAATGAGACGTCGGATCCAACGGCGAGCTTTTGAAACCCCAAAGTGTAGCTGCACGCTCACCCCTTCGAGCAACGTGTGGCATGTAATTATCGCGTGTCAATAAATTTGAATTTAGCAAGCGAGCTATGCATAGACTGACACTAGCAACATCGAGAGGTGAGTAGCGTAACGAACGTGTGTTTCTCTCTCTCTCTCTCTCTCTCGCTCTCTCCCCCCCCTCTTTCTCGGGGGGTTTTAATATTCCGCTCTCGATACTCATAAGCGATTCGCGCAGACCCAGCTTTATCGTTGAGATAATTGATAACACGATCCAGACTGTACGGGAGCACCCGCAACGCCCAACTTCGCCTACTCACATTCATCAACAAGAAAGATCGGTATGTTAACCAATTTTGTTTAATGATTGACGAGAATTTTTTGAGATTTTCTTATCGTGTAAAGAAGACAGGCAGCGTCGTGACGCCAAGTAATTGAAAACAAAATTGTACAGTATTAAAGACCGCGCGGCGCACGGGGATATCGAAGAACATCGCCGTGTACTCTTTCCCTCCATCATTACCTCAGATACATACACTGACGCTCAAACGTTTGGATGCACCGTTTCCAAGGCGTTTTGAAGAGAGCAAATTTAGCATTTTTTTGCTTTTTTGAAATGTTTTTTATGATTTTGTTTCGACCTGGTACGCACTTTTGTACGTGACGGTTTTTCGGCTTTTTTTCGACTATTGAGAATTGGGCTTTTTCTTGACTTATGGGATTTTTTTTTGTCACATTCATCCACGATAAACTCAAACGGGGTAGCAGGAGCGCCATTTTCGTTTTTTGTTAAAATTCCGTACGATTTTATTTCGTAAAATTATTTCATTTTTTGTTAAAAAAAAAGATAAATTTTGGAAGGTGCAATGTAACTCACGAATTATAGGGTTGAAGGGGAAATGTCAAAGATGTAAAAAATTGCATAAGTTTATACTGGATAGCCTGGAATTTTTTCAAAATTTTCCTCTGTGATTTTTTTTTTACTGTTTTCGCTTGAAACTCTGATGAGTAGGATGGCTTAACTCGAAAAGTATGGCGTTCATAACAGAATATCAAGAGGAGAAATTCATTTAATTTTCAATTTCAAATTCGCTTAAGGCAGTAGTCTTTACAGGCTTCAAAAAATCGATTTGAAGAAGAGGAAGGATTATTGTACGGCCCGGGGATAGCTAATGAACATCTAATTAGTGTAAGTATCCAAAAACTTATATTTTTTTGGACCGAAAACTTTAAAGCCCGTTTTCTCGAGTTTTCATTTTCACAAGTTTTCGAAAACGGTGCCGGCGATAGCAAAAACAATATATGTCCGATCGAAAAAAATCAAAGTGATCTAGCTTCAGTATTAAATTATCTTCTATTTCAACTAAAAAAGTTGGACAAAAGTACTATTTAAATTACTTGTTTTGCAATTTAAAGTGAATTTTTTTTTCTTCAAAAATGTGAATTTTTCTTTCAAACTTCGAAAAAATTTGGAATTTCATCATTTCTTCGGTATTTTTTTAGTTCATGTAGAAAAGGAACTTATAAAAACTAAAAAAAAAATTTGGTTCGACTGTTTCAGATGCATCGCACGACCTCCATCACCGGCACCGATTTACAAGTGCAGACTCCAGCCGCCTCAGAAAAAACGTTACAACTTTGAAAAATTTCAATATTTTTTAATAATAAAAATTGTTTTTTAAAGCTTGAATATAATACACTATCGTCTCAAAATTTCGTTTACCGCAATCATTTCCTTCCCTTTCAAAAAAATTCCTAAAAAACGCTTTTTTTCGGCTTCTAAAGCAGACTACTGCTTTAAATTTGTTCAGAATTTTTTTCTGAAATTTTTTGGCCGAACCTCGGAGCAACTGTCCGTCCAGTTGATTGGCGTATCTTCAAAACTATTGCGTTAGCGTAACTGAAATTCAATGTACGGTTTGCATAATAATACAAATTTCGTATGCCCGCACACTTTTTTGAGATTGTTAAAATTACGAAAATGCCAAGCTTTAGAAATAAAGATCGATTTTTGACCAAAAAGGTACTTTAATCGTTTGTTCCGACGTCAATCATTTAAAAAACCATGTGGTCGTACGATATAAAATTTTATAAACTACGTTACAAGCTCAGTCCGGATTTGAACTAAATTGGACGAATAACTTTTGTCACACGACTTACACCATTCCATAAAACATAGTTTCGAGAAAAATGCAAACGTTGCCTACCTAAACTCAACCTAAACGTAATGACGCGTACACGTGCGTAATGTTTTCCCTAAATCCATGCATTAACGATCATAATAAAAGTTATGAAAAACATGACAACTACTATGATAATTGGATTCTAAATAAACGTATAATTTTGGTGAAACGCGGTGATATCGTTGATCCTTAAAAAAACTGAGAATATACAGGTTTGCAATAATTACGATATCTACCTAGCTGCACCGAAATATATTCAGGATAACGGCACTCACGGACTTGGTTAAAGTGCAGCGGGATTTGCTCTCGGGCTCGATGATTCTCTCGCTTTCTCTCGTGGAGGTAGGTATAGGCATGATGGAGTTACATACTCGAGGTAATGCCGAAGTAGTCACCGGTAAACAGTGTACGTGTAGACCATTATCCGATGGTTTTAGCACGAATACGAGAAATAGACACAGAATTCCTTTAACATAGCTACGATTCCTGGGTTCACTTCTATCGCAACCTCTGCGTTATTTATCGCATTCAGTCCTGCTTTCTCATAAATTGATGCCATAACCCGCGCACAAATTTCTTGGGGAGTCCCCGGATCCTACCACATCCCTATAGGGATTTGATAGGAACGCCGCACGTAGACAGGCCTCATTAGAACCCAAGTGGATTTCGTGCTATTTCTCGATTTACGTTGCTTCAAATTTTTTATTAGAAATTCTCAACAGGAATTCGTTGGATCTCCCAAACAGAATAACTTTCCGTGATCCTGGACACAGGTTTGTTGGGGAGTTCTAAGATGCACCCACATCTCTATAGGGATTTGTCGAGGACACCGCACATACGAAGTCCTAATTGGAATCCGATTGTATTCTGCACTGTTTCCCTATGAACGCCATTTGAGAATTCTTACCGCGTTCGAATCGAAAATATGTGAAAAGTCACGAGTAAAAAAACTAGGCGTGTTGAAAGATAACCTGCACGTTTCGTGAGCCTGTACGTGTGGGGTGATATTGCGTCAAAGTGCAGAAAAATAAATAACAAACGATCACTAAAGTGAATTTTCAGTGATGTGATTCAAATCGATGTTCAAAATATACTTTTCAAAGCGATATTTACTTTTTCAAGATAAGATTTACACTTTTTCGAGGTCCACCCGTTTTGGGCATCTGTATATTTAATTGATGAAATTCAACTACCAGAATGCGGTGGGATCCATCAAGAATCGTGTCAGATTCTCTTCGATAATCCAAATCATTTAGAATTCGAATTGGGATCGTATATTGGATTCCAGTGGGGAATTCTGATTAGAATCCCTATGGGGGAGTATGGGGATCTAACACGATGATCTAGTGGATTCCTATCAGGAAGTAGGGGAACCCAATTGGGCCCGTGTCTTAATTTCTGCACCCTAATAGACACATGCAGCACAGTTGTACTTTGCTATTTCCAGAGTGGGTGTATGTGTATGTGGGGCTGTGTTCGTGGCCAATGAAGCGAGGAAGAAGAAGCGGGAGGTACCGGAAAAGGTAACTGAACATTGTCGACTGTGAACCAAAGGGACTCAACGTACTCATTTCCGCGTACTAATCAATTGAATCAACTCCTTATCGTTCATTCTTGTTAACATAACCTATAACTAGCTCTGACACTACCTGGAATGTACGGATCGTGAAATTCGCGCTCACACGTCAGACACTGGAAGGTCTCAAGACCGGGGAATTTCATTGATGTGGGAGAAGCGAGGGTAGGTATAGTAGGTCGAGAGGGTAAGAGCTCGGTGATCGCACACAAAAGCCTTCTAAGCCTTCTCATGCCAAACTGTGAAGGCAGCAGCGTTATACACACTCGCACCCTGTTTGGCCTCCTTAACCTAGCCCCTATGCTCGTTATACTTATCGGAGGACAACGTATTGCTGTAATGTTTCTCTTCGATACTCGACTTATAGAATTCCCACCCTGGTTATGTTCGTATCACGTGCCCGGCCGTGAAGAGAGGGGCGAGAAAAAGAGATTGATAGACATAGGAAGAAAGAGTATTAATTATTACGTAGCACAGGAGGGAACGTTTTGAGATGTGATCGCGTGGGGTAGGCTATTGAATCGCCCTACCTATTCTGACTTCTACCCCACTATGATGTATGTCTTGGAAGAGGGTCGAACAAACAACAAATAAACTGAAGCGTACAAATTGGCATCTTACTGTTCGAACATCAAATTTATGAAACGCAATCCGAGCTTATATTACAGTCGTGCTGTCGCTGAGAAACCCCGTAATGGGACAAAATTAGAAGGCCAGTTTTTTGACAGGTGATCCTGTAGGTGCCGCGGGTGCTAAATCCACGTTTGCCTAAACATCGGGGTGCAGGTTTTTTTTAGAGGATGAAGGGGGATGGCGGTGGATTGATGCCAAACCACAACCGTTACGCGGTCGGCGCCGTGAGACAAAATGTTCAGAAACATCCGGGCTTTAGTTTTGTCCACAGCGCCGAAGTCGTGGTATTCCATTTTGGGTGTGGAAAAGTGGGGTGAATTTTTGAAAAATTAGTTTTAATTCAATAACTCTTTAGGAAAAATTCGTACACTTTTTGTTCAAATGGGAACGTTGTAGCCCTTGAAAAGACGCGTCGATCGAGTATCACTCCCCAATAATATCCTTATCCCCAAAAAATTGTTGAAATACCAAAAAAATTGTTTGTTGAATAACTCAAGAACAATCGCTTTTTTTGCGTATGGTTTAAATGTACGAAATGTAATGAATGATTTTCTCTATATTTTCGTTCCTATGGGTCACCCTTGAATTTTGCTTTTTCCACCCCCTCTCGGGGGGTGAAAATAAAAAATGAAATTCTGAGAAAACTATTGACCGCACAAACTCGCCGCCGTGAAACAATTTGTAGCTTGAAGCCTCAGCTACATTTTTGTCCATGGTGCCAAACTCGTATCTCTTTATTTTCGGCCAATAGGTTGCCCAGAATTTTATTTTGAATTTTCAACCCCCGAGAGGGGTTGGAAAAAGCAAAATTACAGGGTGGTCCGAAGAAACGAAAATATAGTGAAAATCGTCCTCTACATTTCGTACATTTAAACCATCCCCGAAAAATCGATTGTTTTCGAGTTCTTCAATAAACAATTTTTAAAATACTTAAACAATTTTTTTGGCGGTGAATATATTATCGGAGCGGGATGATGAAATACTCGATTGACGCGTCTTTTCAAGGGCTACAATGTTCCCATTTGAACAAAAATTGTATACATTTTTCCTTAAGAGTTATCGAATTAAAACTAATTTTTTTAAATTTCACCCAACTTTTTCACCCCCCAAAATGAACTTTCACGATATCGGCGCTGTGCACAAAAATAAAGCCCGGATTTTTCTGAACTTTTTGTCTCCCGGCTCCGACCTCATAGGGGTTGTACTTTGAAATTGATCCACCTCCATCCCCCTTCAACCCCTACAAAAACCCTGCATCGTGATTTTTAGGAAAACTCGGATTTAGCAACCGTGGTACCTATAAAATCACCTGTCAAAAAACTAGGCTTCTTCTGATTTTGTCCGATTCCAATATATAGCACGACTGTACTACTTAAAGGCTTGCAGAACCAACTGATTGGTCAGGTTAAGTGATCTCAAATTCCAGACTAGTCACGTTGAATGGTCTCAAAAACTTTAAGTTGTGAACACGAAAAAGCCACCAAAAGTCATCGAACCAAGTAATATGTCACTCCTGTATCATTTGAGTACGAAATAATTTTACGAGTCAATCTTAAAAGATTAGGACGAGCAACAGCAAATGAAAGTTGACGAGTCGTGAACTATTTGGAATGCACTATTTACGATGCGAAGCACTAGACGAGTCGTGCTCTGAGGATAAAAAGAAAGTATTGTAACACCGACATTTGAGTTGAAATCCGCAATGTCATAAACAATTATTACTTCGTTTTTTTTTCGCCTGGCCGGTTGGATATTAAGGACCAGCAATAATCGACGAGAGGAAACGATAAAATTTATAATGTGGGTGCGTAATAAAGTTGTAGGACATGCATGCAATCAATTAATCCCTCATATTATCTTTGAAGGGTCTTCGGCGCTTCATAGGACATTTGGCACGTCTACGACTCTCGTAATTATGTTTCAGCACGGGGCGCAAAATCCATAGTATTAATATTTTATGAGCGTATAAATCGGAATAGGTAGTCGGGTCGGATGTATGCTCTCGCCAATTTCCACGGCTCTCCGCGGCCGCGATTTGGTTCCCTCGTGTCCCTGGCTCGAAGCAAGGTACGCGCGACTAGACTCATCGGGTCGCGTTCCGTCTTGCAGATCCATTCGACCTCGTTCCGGAATTTACGATCCTCAAGATTTCGCGGTGGGCTTACGTCACGTTTATATATTTATATGTGTGTGTATATTTGCGGGCTCGTTGGCAGGTTGATGATGGTAACGTGGTTGTAAAGCTTGTAATGTGCCAAACTCGTCTTACTAACCCCTCATTTCACCTTCGCGCTTCATCCCCTGAGCTGGAATTTCCTATAAAGAAGGATAAATGCACCCCTTTCGCCCGGGTGCATTTCGTCCACTGCACTTTTTTGGCAATTACTTCTCTTTGCTTTTTCTCGTGCCGAGATGATTCCTCGCAAAATAGAGACTGCGATAAGATCCTCATGCCAAGAGACTAGCTGTCACCTGGATTAACGGGTTATGCCTAGTTGTAACAGTCGAAAACAGGTTAGTTTTTTTTATTACATTTTTTTAGAATTATTTAGAATAGGGGATATTCTTCCGTTAGAAAACAATTATTTAGAATGGGGATTATTTTATGGAGATGATACATTTCTACGAAAATTCGGTATTTAAAAATGTATCATCTAAAGAACACGAGGTAATTTTTTGTGTGAAAATATTCAATAATAATCGATGTCTGGGATGCACCCTTCGGAAACGTCTTTTGCAGTGAGCAATGTCCTTCTGAACCACGTTATCTAATATCTAAAAATCAAACAGATTTCGTTAGTCTATTAGTTTATCCTATGATTAATCGAAGGAATTATCAAATTAAAATAAATGATTCGTTTTCAAAGTGAGTCTTGATTGTTGCGAAAAAATGGGCATTCTTCGTTCACTAAACCGAAAGAATACATCAGAGAAAAAATGCTTCAATCAAATACTGCATTTCTACATTTAGAAAAGGCCCTAAAAATTTCAGAAAGATCGAAACAGTAGTTTTTGAGATATTTAGCTCCTCGACTTTGAAAACGTACTTTCGAGAAAAAAACGTTTAAGGGGTATTCTCACTTTAGACGCTGAAAAAGGCTATTTTCATGAATTTTTTTGATAGGTTCATATTATGGATATTGATATAAAAGTTGTTACACTTAATAAATACACTTTCAAAATACATAAAAAAACATTTTTTTTTTTGTATTTATGTAACCCAAACAAACTTTAAACACGTTTTTCTCGAAACAACGTTTTTCGATGGCTTTTTGATAAAACCTTCGAAACAACTGAACCGATCCTTATGAAATTTTAACCACATATTATTTACAACTATAGCTATAGCGCATATCAAGGATTTTTTTCAATTTTGATTTTTACTATTTTTTTGCCAAAAACAGTAAAAAAATACGTTATTCTTGTTTTTTTTTTCGAAAAATGTCCGTCATTTTGTTATCTTTGCATATATCAAAAATCGTATGCTATGCGCTATAGCCGTTTAGTTTTCTTGTTCCGGCTGATCCATCTCCGAGATTTCATCAACAGCGCAGACCTACAATTTTTATAGGACCTTTTTTTAACAACAATTTTCGTCTATAAATAGTGACTTAAACAAATAAAGATGTTTATGTATTTCGAGAGTGTATTTATTAAGTGTAACATCTTTTATATAAATATCTATAATATAAACCTATACAAAATTATGAAAATAGCCTTTTTAGCGTCTAAAGTGCGAAGACCCCTTAAAGTTTCAAACGACGCTCCGAGTGTTCCGACGGGCGTCAGCATAACAGCCTATAAATCCGTCAATTTTGATCCGATCATCCTGACATTTTCAGGGAACATTTATAAGATGATACTGTCGAATTATAATGCTTTAAAAAAACTCATTGTTCGACTTTTGCAACTAGGCATAAACCCTTGAAGCAGCTAGATCCTTTCTTTCAGCGGAAAAAAGTATTCAGTCAATTATACGAATAAAAGTGTTCTTCCAAAGACTCCTCAGAATGAAATAAAGACGGGAGCGCATAAGAAAACGACGTTTGTTTTTAAGAGAAGTAGTAACGAAGATATTAACTTGCCGGATTTTTTCTTCTGTGTGCGTAACTAATACGTCGGCTTTGCAAGAGCGAACGTGGGATTTTCGTAAAATAACATGGATTTTCGGGATCTCGGTTAGCCCGGAGAGAAGCTGCCTAGAGGGACCGATCGCAAGGGCGAAGGAGTTTAAATTGTTGTCGGGCAACCGACAAGCGAAGTGCCAAGGACATTATTCTCGTTCAACCGAGTTGATTCGAGTGTGCTCAATATATGTATGCACTTTGCACACTCGGCCCATTGCAACAGCGTATTTTCTAGAGAGTACTCTCTGTGAACTCTAACACTCTATAAGACCCTTCAACAATGTTACACCGGATCTCGAGTAGGGATCACGAAAGTATTTTCCACGCGAAATGCTCGAGGGAGAATCGAAGTAAATATTGCGATTCGGCTACTTCAACGTGAAAACCTAACGAAATTTCGTTTGCCTGGCAACGATAGTCTCCATCCATGCAATCAAAATTAGCGAGAAGCAATCCTTTGTCACACGAAATACTCTAACGGGTCGCATTCCTCCAGTAGGAATAAACAACGGCGTTTCTTCGGGAATTGTTTGTCAGGATAAATCGTCAAAATGCCTGGAGGATATCCGCCACATATTATGAAAAACCTATTTTGCGGTGATGATGATGATCATCATCATCGTCATCGTCATCGTCACCATCGTGATCGTCATCATCGTCATCTTCATCATCGTCATCGTCATCATCGTCATCGTCATCATCGTCATCGTCGTCATCGTCATCATCGTCATCGTCATCATCGTCATCGTCGTCATCGTCGTCATCGTCATCGTCATCATCGTCATCATCGTCATCGTCATCGTCATCATCGTCATCGTCATCATCGTCATCGTCATCATCGTCATCGTCATCATCGTCATCGTCATCATCGTCATCGTCATCATCGTCATCGTCACCGTCGTCATCGTCATCGTCACCATCGTCATCGTCATCATCGTCATCGTCGTCATCATCATCGTCGTCATCGTCATCGTCGTCATCGCCATCATCATCATCGTCATTGTCATAGTCATCATCGTCATCATCATCATCGTCATCATCATCATCATCGTCATCATCATCATCATCGCATCATCACCACCATCATCATTATCATAAGAATAACCTCGAACTCTGAACGAATATGTTTCGTGTGCAGTCGAAAACTATGATGTTGAAGCTCGCATCGTTAGAATGTAATAAGAATTGTTCGTGATTTATTTATCTTGTCATGTTTCTTATTTTCCAAAACCTTTATTGACATTGATACCTCGTAAATCTCTAATAAGGCTCCTAAGAAACGTTTCCATGATGATCACCGGCTGAATCTGCCATACAGAATTTGCTATTCAAAAGACTTTCCATTGTATTTTAACGATGCAAGCTTCATCATCAAAAAGTGTACGTAGCCATTGACATGCATTGTCGATATGCGTGAGATTTCCAAGAGACATCGCTCTACCATCATATTATTGTCTACCATTGCAACATGTTCAAGATGTCGTCCTTTCCGCAATTTCAATTACAAATTTCATAAATCAGAATGTAAACTAACTCCCATGCAACTCTCTTCCTCTCTTCCCTTCTCCCTACGGTCTTTTCTTCCCTTTATTTTGATCATCCACTCCTATTGGTATAGACTTGCTCAAGAGTCTCTGTATCACACGGTAAACAAGCGGTAACAACGAACTCCGGTGCACACCAGCTTTCTCACTATACGTCGCTCGTTGCGAACCGGAAATGGTTCTCGTCGTGTGCCAGCTCCCTCGGCGTGAAATCCCTTTTCTCTCACAACCCATGCTTGGTTATAGACGCTCGAGGTACGTGCGGAATGAAGTTTCGTGCACCGTTCAGAGTGTTCGAGCTTGAGGAAGACTCTCGGACGTTTGTTCTCGTGGTTGGTGAACTCGATCATGCGTATTACCGTTGCCTTGTACGTTGGTGCGTTGCATATATCAGCATCACGTATATGCGAAATAAGTCGAGAAAATTCGTGCCCCAATAGTAACGTCGATATTATGCACTCACTCGGAAAAATAAATTACAAACAGATGACTCAATGATCAACGTCGCGCAATCAAGTCGACGTTGACAGCGTTGAAGAATCACGTGCGATTGAATCTAATGTTTCCATCGTTTTAACGTCGTTGAAAGATTCAAAATACCCCAACCATTGATTTCCAATCACATGACGTGATCCTGATGACGACGGACTTCATCATACGATTGCATCGAGGATAACGAACAAATTCTCGCGCAATGATAGTCTTGTCGCCTAAAGGACATTCTGTGGTACGACAACATAGCCAAAGGAGCTTTTCATCTGACGAATCAAATTTCTCCAGGCCCAGCCTCAAGCGACCGAATTGTAGGTATGAATACTGGCCCAAACGCGATTTAGCAAACGGACCAGAAAGTGTAGAGACACCGGCCAGTGAATATACCGTAAATTGATTTAGTGCGTCATACCACCCACATACAGCAAAATTAGGACACCTGACCTGAATAACGATTTATAAGCACCAAACGCAGCTATTGATTTATACATATACCAGAAATGTTTATTGTAAGACTACCTTTGAAGATAAAAGACTGCCTTTGAAGTTAATGCTGATAAAAAAGCGACAACACAAACTTCATGATGGTTTCTACTCCATGTATGTCAGGACTTTTCGCTGGCTTCTGAGTGTAACCATGATGGGCCTCTCACAAGCGTGCTTAAAAAAAGTCGCCTTGCCTTTGTTCCCGAACTGAGGACTCGTGACAGTCGTCAACTCGTACGGCGGAAAGAAGGTCCTTTTAACGAGTATGAACATCTGCTTGATACGTCCATTATTCGCTTTAGTACAATCGTCCTACATGCATATCCTCTTTCCCGTTTGCTTCGCAAGGTAATCCCTGATACCGGGATGTTCTTGAAAACTCGCCTCTCGCAATAAAACTACACACACGCGAACAACAACCCAAATGGGCAAGAACGTACACCGAGAGCTCTGAACGAAGTATAAGAAAGGCTCGTCTTTTTGTTTTCTTTTTATGCTTTTCTCCCTATCCTTGCTCCTCTGAAGGTTACACCTTCCGCCTACTTTCTATACGTGCTGTTATTCCACTGAAAAACGTAGCCAGCTGCTGAAAATCGACGTTTTTTTTCGGTTTTACTTTTATTCTCGTTATCCAGTATGGAAGAACGGTGAAACACGCACACACATAGGCATATATCCAGACACCCGGAGATTTTTCGTATCCCATTCTAGTGGAGAAGAACGAGAAAGCGCTTCTCTCGTGCTTGCGAATTTGCGAGCTGAAGTACTTACGCGATTATGCCCTCAGAGGAGTACATATACCTTGTATAGAGTTTCCAAGTACTTGGGTTACGTCTCTTTAGCACGCCTTCTTTTCCATCGTTCTGCCTGAACAGCTTGAACTTTAAGCTTCCTCGGAATTGTTACTGCAACTATCGTTAACTGAGTTCCTTCACTCAGGTCGGTATTGGATAGTGTTTGTTATTGAGAGCTAGAGCAGGAAATAAACGCCCAGGTGATAATCGAGTCAACAAATAATTGACAGCTTTAGAGCGTACGAGATTTAGTGTTCTGCTTAACCTTCTGCTCGATCGTTACCATTTTCAAATGTAGCTGGATACCTTTGTGGTTGTATTGTGTTGAGGGAACCCGTACAACGCGAAAACGCTGCCAGCTCTGCAGAATTGCAAATTGGTATGGGTTAAGGTATTCCTTTCGCGGAGAACCGTATTTTACGGGGGCATAAGCAAGGCCCTTCTGAATCGTTTGTTAATTACAGTGGCGCTTAATGAAAATAAGCCACAATCAATTATTATACCCAATGATAAACTGGAATAAAAAATATCGTGCAAATTTAGTGGATTCAGAGATTTTCACATTTTCCCTGAAAAGTCGCAGCTATGAAAATTCTGCTAGTCACATTTTTCTAAGTTTTATCATTAATATTTTTTTCAAACATTCGGTGGCCCCCTGCTCGTATCGTCGTTACGGAATCTTTAGAATTTTTTACACGCGGCGAGCCGTTTATATCAGACATCTAGGGTTATTTAGTGTATAAATTATTAAATAGAAATGTGGCCAGCGTGTTGTCTCCATAAAGTCCCGCGTAGAAATTTCTTAGGGTTAGCCTGGTCAGGGCCGGGCCCCGATCGGGGTGTGATACGGATAACACCCGTTACGGACATCCTGATCCGGCCCCGATCGGGCTGGAAGTATTTAGGCCCGAAATCAGGCAATACTAAAATGGCCCTACTAAGGCCGTGTCTGATAAGATTCTACTAAGGCTTTCCCAGATACGTCCTTACCAAGGCTTTCCCTGATAAGCCCTACTGAGGCTTTACTTGGTAGGGCCTTATTAAGGTTTTCCCTGATAAGACCCTATTCAGGCTTTCCCAGACATCATTCCAGAAGGCCGGGGAATTACGAATTATGATACAAAATCATTGTAGCATAATTCTAAATTAAGTGTTTCACTTCTTTTTGGATTTTTAAGATGTGTTATGCATATAGTATACTTGGATTTACAGCGTATATTGTAAGCAAATGAAGATTTTTTCGAATAGAATCTTCTGAATAGCTGAAACAAATAAAATCGTAGTAGGCGGTGAGACAAGGAAAAAACCTATTTGATTTAAAAGATCCTATTTAAATTAAACATTTTTTTGGCAGTGCAGGAAACCCGACAGCGGCTTGACCGAGAAACCCAATAAGGGCCCGACCAGGCAACCTGATAAGGGCCTTATCAGGCAACCAGTTCAGGCCCATATGTTACAACGTATGACACAACGTTACATTCTCTAGCAGGGCCCTTTCAGGCTGCGTTATAAGTGTTCTGGCAGGGCGGCCAGACAACCTGAACGCGCCCTGAATCGAGCCCTAACAAAATTTCTACGCGGGTAGCTCCTCTGGCTAGGAGCTACTTCTCTTCGAATTGTGATTAGCTCATTCGGAAGATCATTTTCTCACCAGTTTCCCATACAAATTTCTGTGGTAAGTGAAAGGCATTTTTTTTAAACCACGAATCGCGTAAGCTCCTCCCTCCGGCAATTCAACGTCGACTTTGATCATTTCCTCATTCAGCACGACCATCTTTTACAGAAATTCTGTAAATATTTCAAAAGATTTCGTTACCGGTGGAATCGTGAGTCATTTCCGCTGCATCTTCTTCGATGTTTCCAAGACCGAGTATTTTCACGATGATGGCAACTCTCATCAAAGAATCTCGAAGAAAAACGAGATGCAGAAACACGTATACCAATCCATTATACGAAAAACCCCAAGTACTGTGTACAAATGAAGAAGCACAATTAGTCCCTCGACCAACATCCGCCAGTGCGCTAAATAGTATGGCTTACGCCATTTTGCTTTCGAGAAATGGATACCCATTGGATTTATCCCTTCGTCATTTTCCGATACTTCGATTCTCCGCACCCCGCATACACATACGTATCCCTCCCTCCCTCTGTATTTCATCTGCATGGTTACTCACATTGTCGCGTCCACCACCTCCAGCCTACCCCCTTGTATCCTCATTGTTTCATGGGAGGACGCTCCTCGACCTGAACATCCCGGCGAATCAGTTAACGGACCTTGTGTGCTTTGCCCTGTATGTATCAGCGTCCACATATACATAGCGATCGGACAAAAAGCCGTAATCCACACGATTTAACCAGCAAAGTCACATCGGCCATACGGCCTTTTGTTCGGTAGCGATCGATGGATGTATCCAAACCCATTCCGCTGCTACGGCATATCGATGCTTCAATGGGTTTGTGACGCAGCGTTTACGGCAAGGGGTGTATTGGTGCCGTACAGGATGAGCCTGCAGGGTCTTTGTGGAGGCGATCGAAATATTTACCGGTGCACTCCCGCTACGGCTTTTCCACGTTCCCTCATAGCACTCCCGCGTTTTCCCTCTCTCTCTCTCTCTTCTCTCTCCTATCGATGTGAGAGCCATTTAAGCCTCATCAATATTTTCCAGGAGAGCGCCGCACATCGTTCGGTCTCAACAGCGTCGTGCGATGTGTGTTTATATCCAGCAAAATGTTCTCCAACTCAATGGACGTAACGGGCATGATCTAACGTGTAAACGGGCATAAATTACGACCTTTCGTTTGACAGCTATCCACGTATACGTACTTGCGTAAACTCGCAACTCGTGTATTCGTAGCGGGGTACGTACGTGAACCCTTTGCACCACTCGCTCATTCCGCACTTTCACCCTTCCACTCGCTCACGGTCCACAACCGCATCCCTCGTGCGTTATCTCGTCAATATCATCCTCTTCCCTCTCGCTAACCTCACTTCATCTTCATTCTGTTCTATCGAGCAAGAGTCGAGTGTGTAACAAGCAACTAGAGCGATATGTACCGGCTACGTACGCCAGATGAGACTGTGTACCGAATGCCTCCGTAGACCGTGATACGGCCATGGTACAACGCATATGCAGGCCACATTGCCGCCTAAGGGAAACGGTATCTTGGCGTTTCGACGATAGCTCGCTAAAATGCATGATAGTTGGAAGCTTCGAGCACGGTCTTTGTGCTTGTCACAACACTTGCGGCGAATGGCTCATCGGATGAGGGTCTGAAACTATTATTCGATGCAACTGACGGGGCGACTAATTTTTCAATTGTTGTTGCTTTTTTGGTCTTCATCGAGATCACGGTAATTCTGCAATGATTATCTGAGTGCGTCTAAATTGTGACGGGCCACGAGTAGTTATGCAATATTAAGGTTAGGGATGGTTCATTTCGGATTCATCCGTGAATCATAGCCACTTGAGGGAGACTGCCGATCTACGGCTCGGTAAAAAAGATGAATTTCGAATCTTTTTATGGATACCCAGTTGATAGAATGAAAAACCGTTTGGTGACCTTTATTCTACATATATTCAAGTATCTTTGCTAAATTTTTCACACGATTTTCAGCTTCGAACACGGTCTTTGTGCTTGTCACAACACTAGCGGCGAATGGCTCATCGGATGAGGGTCTGAAACTATTATTCACTGCAACTGACAGGACGACTAATATTAAATTTTCGTTGCTTTTTTTGGTCTTCATCAAGATCGCGGCGAATCTGTAATGATTATGTAAGCGCGTCTAAATTGCGACAAGCCATGAGTGATTCTGCTATATTAAGTTTATGGATGGTTCATTTCGCATCCATGTGTAGATCATAGCCTCTTGAAAAAAAGGTGAATTTCGACAATTTTCCATGGATACCCAGTGCATAGAATGAAAATTCTGTTTGGTGACCTTTATTCTACATAAAGTCAAGTATCTTTGCTAAAATGTTCACACGATTTTTGTAACACGATGGCGCTGAATTCCTTGAACACACTACAACTAATACTATGGCCATCATACACCGACTGTACGTGGCCATCTCTCCTAATCTCCCGGGAGAGATGGCTACATCTAGAATGGAAACAAGTAGAAACAATTACATGCGAATTCTTGAGGTAACATACCAAAGCACTGTAAACATAACAAAGCACTGTTCGTGAACTATTCAAGAAATACAAAAGTAACCATTACTTTTACAAAATAACATCACCACAATGTAAAACATGGAACCTTGAACAAAATTTTGCAATAGACAGAACAATTAAAAAGGATTTTACTTAACATTTTTTTGCCAAACTTTTGCTCGTACACTTACACCTGCGCACGACGCGAAACGAATTGAGCAGTAACAGATGAAATCTAGTGCGCGATGCTATGAAATATTCCTATTGCCCATCTCTCCCTTACGGGCAACTTCCCCGGAATTGCCCTACTTTAACAAGAAATGGACAAGTTGTGCAACTGCATTGCGCATCACAGAAAATCGCCTCTCTAATTCCGGTTCGAATCGTCAGCACGAGTGTGAACATTTACTGCTCTCGCTTTAAATTGCTCTCACATTTTCGTACATCCGATATATAAATTGAGTCCTGGCAAACAAAAAGACGTAAATCAAACTGTGTAAAACATAATAGCGATGAGAGTTATGGTCTTTTGTTTTCCAACATTTGATGTGCTTTAGCGTAGAATGGACGCTGAGGGCACAGTAAGCTGGAGATTCTTCCTGCGGCTTTCTCGCGGCTGAATTTATATCAGCACATTAAAAGTACAACGTATCACACATATTTAGAAAGCCGCATTAGCCACCTCGTTTCGCCCAGACGTGCAAGAGAGCGTACATTCAAATTTGCCTCACATTTTGCTGTGCACGTGTATGTCGCAACAAATATAAACTTTCCACTTTAACTCATTAGCGTCAACGTGTTTCAATATGCAGCCGGGCAAAGTTTCACTTATTCCGTGTGCACCGAGTTTGTTGGCATTGTCACGTAATGCAGTTGGTCTCGGTTAATGAAAGATGCAAATCGCCGAAATTCAGCGGATCCCCATATCACTTCATTCGTGCGACTACCCTCAAAACGCAATGACAGTAGCCACATGAATGAATTCGAAATGAAACTACCATTGCAAATCGGAAAAAAATAGAATATTTCGAGCACCACACCAGCTTAAGGGGGGATTGTTTTTTTTTCGCAAAAACTTGGCATATAGTTTTATTGATCTGTTTACTACATACAAAAAAAATTTTAAACAATTTCATCAAAAAATCCGCCTCCCACCCCCCTCGACGCGCGATGGTCCTTTTTTGATGGTGTGCACGATTACAGCCTTCACGTTCATCCTGCAACAAAAACCCAAAAAGCATTTTACTTTAGACACATATAGCTATCGTTCGATGAAGGGAAAAAAAATTGACTATTTGGTGACGTTTTGAACTTGAAGTATCGATTTTTCGAAAAAAATTGATCGATTTTTTGTTATAAATAAAAAACTATTAAACGTATTGCTTTTTTGCTTCATCAAACGATAAAAGGATGTCAGCTGAGCATTCTGTCCAAATTTGAAGGCAATCGGTTGAATAGTTTTTGAGAAATCGTGCACACCATCAAAAAAGGACCATCGCGCGTCGAGGGGGGTGGGAGGCGGATTTTTTGATGAAATTGTTTAAATTTTTTTTTGTATTTAGTAAACAGATCAATAAAACTATATGCCAAGTTTCACAAGTTTTCCGTTGTATACTTTCTTCACAAAAAAATTCCCAAAAAGCGGTAAATTTTGCGAAAAAAAAAGACAATCCGCCCTTAAAACCTACAAGTGATTTCGCCAGTAGCATAAAAAGGACACACATTTTTCATGGGGTGGGAACTTCGAGGTTTTTTTGGACGGAAATTTCGCTCTGACTCTTTAAGGCAGTATTGTTGCCTATAGAGCTGTTTTGAATTTGATCTTTGGAGTAGAATAACTAAAAGAATAACAAAAAAAATTAATTCGCATGTTTATTGATCCTTCAAGAATATGGAAAGATAAAAAAAAATGATTATCATGTACGTTTGTTTACCAGGATGCGCGGAAAACGCTCTCAATTTGCGACTGGCGTTGTGGACGTTATATGAGTGTGAAAAAAAACCAAGCATATTCTAATTTGTATGAGTGTTATGATATTTGGTACCAGATTCAACCGAATAAATTACACAATGGCGGCGGGCTACACTTTCATAATGAACTTTTTCTATTTTTCTGACCATTTTACGAGTTATACGAAAAAAAAATTAAAAATTATTTTCTCTCAAATCTGCTTCATTATAATATTATTATTATATTATTAGATAATATTATGTTATTTTTATGTTATTTTATAGACTTTATTACTCCGGGCAACGCACTTCCTCAGTTTGCACTGGGAAACATTCACCTGCACCCGGGGGTTAGGCTCGTTCTTAATCTAGACCGCAACAATAACGCATATTATGTTATTATTATTATATAATTATTATTATGTTATTAGATATTATTATTTTTTTTTCCTGAGGTCCAACGTATACCCTTGCGAAATTTTACGTATAACCCTTCCCAATAGAACCCTTTTCTGTCACTCCCTACCCGGACTTCGCTAATATACCTTAAGGGGAGGGTAGGGGTTTCAGTGTGAAAAAAAAAACTTTTTTGCGATTTTTTTCATCTATATGGATAGAGTAAATTTATTGAAACCTTTTGTACATTGTTATGTGTCATTTCAAGAACATCCCGTGAAATTCGTACGCAAAAATATCCACAAACGAGCTGGTGACAAAGCTTTTCCAAGAACGCCTTTGGAAAAACACGATTTGCGGTGTTCACTGTATCTCAGCTAGAAATGATCTGAAATCAAGTACCATTAAAATCTAGTCAAAGTATCATCAAATCCCCCCCCCCCCTCCCAACGGTCTTTGATAATTTTTTTTTCATTTCTAAATTTTTGGTGGTTGTGTAAAGTGAACAGTGCTATTTTTCACGAAAAATTCCGCCATTTTGGGGGTGGAAAACCCCCACAATGTAAAAAAAATCTCAAACGAACCGCTGGGGGCAGGTATTTTATATGTAGAAAGTGTATACCAAGTTTGAAATAAATCGGTCATGTAGTTTTCAAATGGCAGTGAACACGGACTTTGAAAAAGTGGTTTCGAGAAAAACGCGGCACCGGCTCATTTGCGGATATTTTCGCGTACAAATTTCACGGAATGTTCTCGAAATGACACCCAACAATATACAAAAGGTTTCAATAAATTTACTCTATCCATATAGATGAAAAGAATTCGCAAAAAAGTGTTTTATTTTTCACGCTGAAACCCCTAATCTCCCCTTAACTTCTGTTGCGTCCACAGTCGTCCTAAAGTAACAACTCAATTTTTGACAGAAATAAAGGACAATCCCTTGTTAATAACTAATGTAATAATTAACTCATGGAAAATCCCGTATGTATTTCTCTTCGGAATATTATTTCAAAGATGTGCTCGAAAATTTGGAGTGAAAAGAGTGAAAATTGTGAGAGTTATGCTGCGTGCCGTTTTGAAAAATTGTGTTTCGAGAAAAACACTCGACGTCTCGCACACGGGCCAGCCACTGCCCCCGCAGACGGGCCCGCGGTCCTCTGTTTTACAGGTACCAAACTTTTTTCCCCTTATTCTAGATGGTTCAAAACATGTTTTGAGCCAACTTTGGAAAAATCAATTTTTGGAAAATTCTACAGTGGTGTTACCCCTTAAGCACCACCAACGAGATTTAAATGGAAATACACGAGGGTCCATTTTGCCGAAAATGTATGAAAAAACTTAGATTAAGGAGTACGACGAAGAAGACAGAAAACAAGCAAGTGCAATGAAAATGCAAGCTTCCTTTAGTTTTATTTAGAAATGTCGCCTGCCATGGGTAACAAACAACACTCGACTGTTACCCGGGTGTAGTATATGCACTCCCTTAAAAACGTGAGAAATCGATGGAATACATTAAAGTCGCCCTCCTTTATTCACGAGAACGCCGGTTGTCCTGATATCGAGAAAAAAAATAGATTCACAAACACACACAGTTTCAATATATTTAAGGGGGGATTGTCTTTTTTTTCGCAAAATTTACCGCTTTTTGGGAATTTTTTTGTGAAGAAAGTATACAACGGAAAACTTGTGAAACTTGGCATATAGTTTTATTGATCTGTTTACTACATACAAAAAAATGTTTAAACAATTTCATCAAAAAATCCGCCTCCCACCCCCCTCGACGCGCGATGGTCCTTTTTTGATGGTGTGCACGATTACAGCCTTCACGTTCATCCTGCAACAAAAACCCAAAAAGCATTTTACTTTAGACACATATAGCTATCGTTCGATGAAGGGGAAAAAAATTGACGATTTGGTGACGTTTTGAACTTGAAGTATCGATTTTTCGAAAAAAATTGATCGATTTTTTGTTATAAATAAAAAACTATTAAACGTATTGCTTTTTTGCTTCATCAAACGATAAAAGGATGCCAGCTGAGCATTCTGTCCAAATTTGAAGGCAATCGGTTGAATAGTTTTTGAGAAATCGTGCACACCATCAAAAAAGGACCGTCGCGCGTCGAGGGGGGTGGGAGGCGGATTTTTTGATGAAATTGTTTAAAAATTTTTTTGTATGTAGTAAACAGATCAATAAAACTATATGCCAAGTTTCACAAGTTTTCCGTTGTATACTTTCTTCACAAAAAAAATCCCAAAAAGCGGTAAATTTTGCGAAAAAAAAGACAATCCCCCCTTAATATTTCACAAAAAATAAATCTCCAATTTGTTATACTTCTTTTGGAATAACAAACAAAGAAACTGTATTTCATTCGTCGTGATTTATATTCTGGCAATAAATATGCACTTCGTATTATGATCGTGAATTTTTTTTACGTTTGGCGTATATCATTTGTTTCTGGAAAGATATCAAATGCGTGGTGATTCTAAGATAGATTGGAGACCCGACTGGAGAATTTTTATATTCGCAGTCCTTGCCAGCTCATGTCAGTCTCCGAGATAAGATAATGCTGGCTTGAATATTTTATTGGAATGCGATATGAAAAAGTGAGAGATAGGGATGGGATGGGGAAAGTAGATGAGGTACCGGATAGAAAAGTTGACGACTATACCAGGGAAAACTGCAAATCACTTCTCTGTATGTACTATGTAAGTTATGATTCTTTGCCCATGTTATTGGTTCCCTGACACGCTCTTTCGTTAATCTTGTTTTCGTCTTCAACTTTTCCTCACATGCTTTCCGTTTTTCAGCAACTGATTAGCAACTAATGGAACTAGATAAGCAGCGTTGTTCAAGACGGCGTTCAATTTCAATTCGATCAATAACATAATACAACAATTTGTAATAATATAATATTAAAATTATACCACTCTGGTGGACGGGCAGTCAGGGTTCGGCTCCGGCGGTACATCGAGTTAAGTAGTGGCTGTGCATGGCCAATACTCGGATGCGGTGACCACTTAGCCGTGTACCAGCTGGCGCATCAACCAGTGGGCAAAAGACCAATACTTTTGAGACCTTGCGTGTAGATACTTTAGTTAAGGCGAGAAATATCTTTAGAATTTTCAAAAAATTGATTTTTTTACATATTTTGAAAGTATGATACCCAAAGAATATGCTGACCAAAGGAAAACTCGAAATATTGAATATTTGGGGAGTTATCGCATATAGTCGAGAGCGCGGGGACAGCATGCGGTCAGGAAGCGAGTCACATGTTGAAACTTTAAACGCGATTATTTCGAAACTACTTTTTTTTTAAACTGCTCGTGTTGTAGCTCAAAAAGTTATCGACCGATTTGGATGAAATTTTGGGAGGTTACTCTCAGTAATATTATCGGAAGGATATACCTAAAGTTTGAAAAGTAGCGTGTAAATAAATAATTTTTTTGGGGTAAAATATGTCGAGAAAATGGTCGAAAATTCGAACTTTGGAGTAAAAAGGCTCCCAAATTTTCAATTTTGCACTTTTTCATCATTTTTTAGGTATATCCTTCCCCTTAGTATGTCAATAAACGAATGTCACTTATTAAATCTTTTTTAGATCAACAGAAAGCGTGACAACTGCAGGACTTTTCGATGTCGCGGAAAACAGGCGTCCGAAGACCCTTAAGGGGTTACCCCCACTTGCGATTTCGAAAAAATCGATTTTTTATTGCATTTTTTTGAAGTATAAGTATGTGAGAATATGTAGTGAAAATTTCAAGTCGATCCGAACAAAATTGACTGAGATATGAGCGTTGAAAGAGCGTTGAAAGAGAAACTTTAAACGCGTTTTTCTCAAAATGGCATTTCTGAAGTCGGTGACCAAGATTACTCGAACACTAATGAACCGATCTTCTTGAAATTTTGCAGGCTTATTTAATACATAAAAATGTAGTCTTTAATCGTTCGATTTTTTTTCTCGAAAAAAATGGCCGTTTTATAGCCAAAAAAGGGCCGTTTTTTTTCGTTAAAATCGAACCATTAACTTTGACTGTCCGCCATTTTGTAAAAAATGAATATTTTTTAAAATCCTTCGATTAAAGACTAGTTTATACTTATATTTGACAAAATCCATCCGCATTTTTTTTTCAGATGATCCACTTCGCCGCAATGCTGGTCACCGCAAACCGTGTATATAAAAACATTATTTCATTGACGGCCATTTGCCAATAAACAATGTAATATTTTTCAATAAAAAAATTACCGAAAGTTCTTCAAGATGTGTTCTTTAAGATGGTATATTGATCGATTAAAACAGTTTCGTAGTTTTCTTTTAAAACATTCATGAAAAAGGCCTTTTTTGCGCTACAAGTGGGGGTAACGTCTTAATAACGACGTCATTTTGATGGTCATACCAAAAAAAAATTTTTTTTTAACTTGACAGTTATAATAAACTCATGACTAAATTTGAAAATGATCAGATTATTTTATCCCCTCTAAAAAAATTCCCGAAAAATACCTTTTTTTCACAAAACCGATGTGCTGGTCTAGTGGTTAGCGTGCTTGCCTCTGAGATCAGCACATCAGGAGGTGGGGGGCTCGAATCACCGTCTCGTAGTTTCGGAGGGAAATAAAAACACAGGCGTGACGTAGCTCTCGTTCTACACGGATGTCGCGCACACGGACCGGTACGTGTGTGTGTCGGGTGTGTATGGCTGTAGCCTGTGAGCTATTTCTCGACGAAACGGGACTAGCTCCGCGGCTGGGAAGCGAACCCGTGACCGGCTGTATTGGTATAGGTTTTCCGCAGTTTCCCTATACCCATGACAGAAAATGTCATCGCGAATGCGATACAGAGGGGGAAGTCGGCTGCGGTCGCGAGGTGGGGATCGATTAGGGATGTGGATTGGAGCAAATGGTGGGAAATGTACGAAGGGGAAATCGCTGTCCATGGAAGCTACAATTAGCGAAGCGTTCGCCGTAGCAGGAGTCCCTATTTTTCACGCTCCCAAAGGGATTTCTCGTCTTAAAGTCTATGCACCAGAGAATGAGAAGAATATCCGTCTATACCCGTACGGGTTTTCCACAGTTTCCCCGTACTCTCGGCAGATGCGGTTTAGTGTAGCTTAAATGCTTGCCAATTACACAAACATTCATATTTTCAAAATCCTCTACGTATTTCTCTAGCTAGCCTCGTGTAAATTAATAGAATTAAATATTTTTTTTTCCAAATTCAAATTTGCGTGTTATAGTGCGTGTCGCACAGCGTCTCAAATTCAAGATGCCTCGCGAAAATGGCTCCGGCGTCACCGTTTTGTATAATTGTTTAATATCCATTTTTTTTTGTTCACTTGAAAATATGACTAATAACATCCGTGAATATTATTATCCTCTTACTTGTCTTTCCACTGAAAAAAAGACGAAAAATCACTTAATTTAAGACGTTTACGCCCTTAAGGTGAAAAATCGACTTCAGACAGTACACCCGCGAAGCTCTCAGTAGCTAATATAGACGCAGGGTTTACACCGGTACAGCACCTGGCAGACTCATTGCGCCGAGTTGTAAAAAACCGTCAACCAACCTCCAATAATAACGACCGCTGTTTTGTTGTTCCCCTCTGATAATTACTCTGGCAGATGTTAAAGTAGTAATAAAATAATAACCAACAAATTCGAGGTGAATAAAAGCCCTTGACGAACAAGAGAAAACTTTTTGTCATTATCCAGCTGTGGTGCGACTTTACTTGTTTCTTTACTTTACATGGTTCACTTTGGCATTTAATGCATTATTATTTTTACGCAAAGCAAATATGATCAAGCTGCGCATTAATTACAATTGTATTGCGTGTATGGGCCTTTTTCGAAATAGCAATTTCTGTACCGTTCGATGTGCGCTCAAATCTCCGTAACATTCCTGGCATTCGTGACCCGGACCTACCGCCTCACCACCGCTTCTTCTACCCCCTAAGCTTCTCACCCCCAACGCAGCACACCGTCCGGCCTCGTTCAGTTTTATTACAGGATATCCCGACCACCGGTCGAGCGTCTAGCAGGGGTTCTCATTTCCCGATAAGCGCCCTATCCAGTAGCCCACTCGCTCCATTTTCTCTTATTCTCTCTTCTCTCCCTTCTCTCTCTGTCTCTGTCTGTCTCTCTCTCTCTCTCTCTCTCTCTCTCTCTCTCTCTCTCTCTCTCTCTCTCTCTCTCTCTCTCTCTTCTCTCTCTCTCTCTCTCTCTCTCTCTCTCTCTCTCTCTCTCTCTCTCTCTCTCTCGCTCCCTCTCTCTCTCTCTTTCTCTGTGTGTCTCTCTTTCTCTCCCTCTATCTTTCTCCCTTGGTGCATTCTCTCTCAGCACCCCTATAAAGCAACCCCTCGAACGGCTGCACGAACGACCAGGCATCAAATTTTTACAAAAGGTATGCTTCAAGATGAAACGAAAATGGGGTAAAACCTTTTATCACCTCTTTCTTTTTGTTTCTTGCAAATAACTGTCAGAATATTTACTTTTTTTCAAATGGAGCAGTAAAGTTGGTGCCACTTGATAGAAAAAGTAATTATTATCCTCTCCTGTCCAATTCGGCAGTTTCCAATATTCCCTTAATAATCCATTAATTCAGAATTATCATTTAGCAAAGTTTTTTATGGATAGTTTGGAATTTGATTCAAAGCGATCGGTAAAATCATCCTCAAAGAAGAACTCTCGAACTCAAAAAATACCGGAACTCGAGAAAAATATATCGAAATTTAAAGGGCTTTTCAAACCCTTTATCAGTGTTTTCAAGTGTAGTGTGTGCACATAAAATACAAATTTAAAATTGTATTGAACATGCCAAATGAAAGGCGAAAAATCGAGCCGAAAATTCGAATGGCGTTTGAATTTTAGTAAAAACCTTGTGTCAATTTATTTAACACTCATCGGTGCTTTTTTCACATTCATTGCTGTGTGATTGTAGATTTTTTTCGCCATGCACTGGAAATATATTCGGAATATTTGAAAATGTCAAAAAAAAGTTTGGGTGTGCATTTTCATTTCTATGGATTGCGTTTGGCTATGTACGGATTGTTTTGTTCACTGTCCGACTCCAAATTTCTAATATGATATTAATACATGTCGGTTTATTATTCTGACAGATGAGATCGTAAAAAAATGGTGCATGCTCTATACCCGAGTGAAGAAGCCATGAAACTATGACCATTCATACCAGATTTTCCTGCAACACCCCTCTTGACTACGAAAGACCAGTCTCTGGCCTGGGTGTCAACATGAAAGCAGTTTTATATAGATCACCTTTCTCCCCGGTTCTTGTAACGTCCCGAACTCCTCCCGGGACCTGCAACCCTTCAACCCGTAGAGGAGTAACTATAGCCACTCGCTTTGATCTTGACTTGACGGAGCGACCGAGGGCCTTTTTTCTCAAGATCCCGCAGCTCACAGGTCGCACAGTGCACACAGACGCCCTCCTCTTTTCAACAGCACATGAGAAATTCCATGTATAATTAGTGTCCCATCAAATTAAATTACATTCGATAAGTGAAATTCCAAAAAAATGTATGCTATCACCCTGCTGACAATATTCAGAAGCCTTGTAGCCAAACAACGAGAAAGTAAAAAAAAATCGAATACAAATTGCTTTGCGAAATGTAATTTATAAGTCACTAGAAACTCATTCTAAAAAATAATCTTTTCATTATTTTCGCTACAAGAATGTCATATTACTAACTTTCTTTCTTCCTAGTAGTTATGAAGTACACGAACAAAAATGAACGAGCATAAAAACTCGTTCGAGGAAAACAAATGAAATAGCTGATTTAAGTGAGGAAAAGTATGCAATTAAGGGTATCCGTGTATTTTTCAGCCTCTTATGATTATGGTGTTTTATCAAACAGACGAACCATTGCTTGTGCACCGTGTCCAGAGAGATTCTGATTGGCCGATTTATTGGTTTTATCTATTGGTGATTTATTTTTGGACGGAACGAGACTAGCTCCAAAACTGGGAAGCGAACCGGGGTCCGGCTGCATTGGTATCTCACTTCACGATTTTCCGCAGTTTCCCTACACCCCTGGCAGAAATGTCATGGTGGATGCAATACCGGGGTGAAGTCTGCTGCAGCCGCAAGGTGGGGATGAGAAGTGGAATATGGTGGAAATGCAATGGCGGGAAAGATCCTTTACAATGGCATCTACGATTTAAAAAAAATCCAATTGACAATGAGGGGATTATGTCGACGAGAAATGACGATGAAGAGAAAGGTAAGAATCATTAAACGCATTCAAAATGTTGCTGTACGAATCTTCTTGAATGCAGGCAATTCTTATCAGAACTTGCCATTAGTGGGGGGACAACATTTTGAATCGAAAATAAATTAATAGGGGCTAGAATGCTTTTTGAAACATGGTATGAAGCAATACCGTAAAAGGGGGTTAATTTGACATTAAGGGTAACTTTGACAGTTTTTGGGGCTACTTTAAGAGAGCGCCAAAACACTGTTTAAGGGGTCTTCGCACTTTAGACGTTAAAAAAGGCTATTATCATGAATTTTTTTGATGGGTTTGTATTATAGAATTTGATATAAAAATTATTACACTTAATAAATACGCTTTCGAAATACATACAATTTTTTTTCTTCATGTATTGATGTAAGCCAAACAAACTTGAAACGCGTTTTTCTCGAAACAACGTTTTCGACTGCTTGTTGATAAAATCTTTGAAACTACTGAACCGATCCCTATGAACTTTTAACCACATATACTTTACAACTATAGCTATAGCGCATATCAAGGTTTTTTAAATTTTGATGGTTACTATTTTTTGCCAAAAACGGTGAAAAAACACGTGTTTTTTGTTTTTTTAGAAGGTGTCCGCCATTTTGTTATTTTTGGATATATAAAAAATCGTATGATATGCGCTATAGCCATTAACATACTGAATTTGAAAACGTTTGATTTTTTTTGTTTCGGATGATCCATCTCCGAGATTTCATCAACAGCGCAGACCTACAATTTTTTTAGGACCTTTTTAATTGCCATTTTCGTCTATAAATAGTGACTCAAATAAATAATTTAAAAAAAAATGTTTTTCGAAAGTGTATTTATTACGCGTAACAACTTTTATATCAATATCTACAATATAAACCTATCAAAAAAAATTCATGAAAATAGCCTTTTTAGCGTCTGAAGTGAGAAGAATGTGTGCGCATTCAAACGCATTAAAATTTATTGTTCAATTTTATTATAATGTTGCTCAAGTTGATTTTGATCTCAATGATATTTATAAGACTGATTAAGTGCCTATAATATTACCCTAGGTACTTGATATATTTATGTAAAATGTTTCCTCAATAAAGATGACAATTTGATTGAAAAAATCGTTGTTTTTCATTTGATTAAGATTAATTTTTTAAATAAAAATGATGTCAAAGTAACCCTTCATCTTTGACGTAAGTTGCATTTCAATGCCTTGTCATAGAAACCGCACACTCGACGTTTCTTTGACACTTAAAGAAAAATCTATAAAATTGTGGGGGCTCGACTTTTTTTTACTGATAGCCATAGGACACATTCACTGATAGCCAAAGGACACATTGTTCTATTCGAGCAGAGTAAGTCGGAATTTAGAATGTAAAAAAAAAGTTGCATACAAAAAACTTCCAAAACCAGTTCAAAGTCACCTCATTTCACGGTAGCATCGGAGCTTTACTTCAGAATTTACGCGAGTGAATCGGTACCCATGGAATTACGTGTACGTATTTATCGCCGCCTCGTTGTCCTCCTCGTTTTTTTTACAAGACGACTGGAGAAGTGTGACGAAAGGAATCAAGGGAATAATAACCAAATGGACTATGTACAAAGCGAACCTTTTCGCCCTTCGATCATAAAGCAAGGAGCACAGAGGCAAAGGCGAGCACTGAAAATTACATGAATATTCTTTACCCTCTTTCGTACACCCTCGTAGCCTTTTTCCGAGCACTGCTGGAAGCTTTGCCCGGGATTAAGATCTCTCAGGTGCAGTTACCTTCGCGAGGGTACACCGCGCCGAGAAAAAAAATAATAATTCGAGGCAGGCGAACCGGAGACGAGGCATATTCGCGAATGCGACGCTGATGAGACGTTTTTCTCGAGCGAAAAACCGTCAAACAAGTCTCAACTCTCTCTGTATCTCCAAGGATTCCTTAGCTCTAGACCGGAGTCTTTTTCGTCTACGTTACGTTTCTCGTGGCTCTTTTTACACGGTCATTTTTCTGTTTTTCATTATACACACGTAAAGCAGGGGTAATTTTTATGGACGTTCACGCACACTGTTTTAGTAGTCCAGTAAACGAGACGAAAACCCAGCACTTTTTAGCGTAGAATACGAATTTTGACTGAAGGTAGATAGTTGCATACTGAAGGTAACCCCAATGAAATGTTGCCCCTCAACTCGCCCCAACCCTAAGAAATGGGGGTTGAAAACTTAAAAATCGCCGTATTTCGATAATTAATAGCCCGACCAAAAAAGGTTTTGAACAAAAGTTGTTTGGAATAATAAAATTCGTATAAAGCTATCTGACGTCCAACCCTTTATCTTTGAAAATAGCGGCACAAAAACGATTTGAAAATTCAGGGTTTTTGGGTCAGTGGTGCTCTCGTGTTTTTGTGTCGCTATTTTCGATGATGGGGATTGGACGTCAGACAACTTTATATGTATTTTATTATTCCGAACAACTTTTGTTTGAAACATTTGTTGATCGGGTTATTAATTATCGAGATACGGCGATTTTTAAGTTTTCAACCCCTATTTCTTAGGGTTGGGGCGAGTTGAGGGTCAACATTTTATTGGGGTTGCTTTCAGTATGCAATCATCTACCTTCAGTCGAAAATCCATATTCTACGCTAAAAAGTGCTGGATTTTCGTCTCTTTTACTGGACTCTAGGCACGAGACACCCGGACCTCTCTGAAGTTTCCTCTCGACGCGAGCCTCGCTTTTGTCGCGGCCTTTTTTGTAAAAAAAAGCTTTTGACGCTCTACAAAAAAAAACCGTGTTAAATCACTCTCGCTCTTTTTCTGTTTCGATGGTTCCTGTACTTTCGTCCCCCTAGAAATTCTCAACGACTCTCGAAGAGTCGTTATCCATGCAGCTCTCTTTCCAGGTCATCAGACTCGTCAAATAACTCTTTACCCGTCTGCTATTTCCATAAATATGCAGATACAAAGTAAATCGCGGAAGGTAGACGTCGTTCTATAAATGATGAGAAAACCACTGCAAACTTGATTTTCCGTTGCGTTTCCGAAATTGCTGTTTCTGGGAAAGTAAATAGGCAAAATCAAATCTGGGAGATTTGAATGGATTTTCAGTGTGTCATCGAACCATAATTTCTCACGGAAAAAAGTTGTATTACTGCGGGGTTACAACTGTCAAATCCCAGAGGCTCTCGATGCAATTTATCTTCGAATCGGATGATGACACTATAAATATTGAACAATCTTTTTTTTCTTCTTTGAAGTAAAAAAGCGGAAAAAGAGGTTTTGAATCGCCGTTTTATCAGCCTCTCTTTCTCACTCTTCCTTTCCCATTCTCGCTCGATACGTTAAAGTTTGATGCGCGAATATAACTGCATCGTTGCGCCCTCCATAGTCGGTCCTGGACAACTTTTCTCCAGAACGATCAGAATGCACGAACTCTATGTTGCCCCAAAAAACTTTTCCCCTTACCAGTACTCTCGACTTCCTCATCCAGCTGCAGCTTTTCTTACCGCGTCGCAGAACGAGCCCCGCACGTCTTTGCCGAGAGTCGCGGGAAATTGATAGATTTATTTGACGACCTATAGATTTCGATATAAAAATATTATCGATGCCGTCGAAGCTCACTGCGATCGTCTCTGCTTCCGGAAACAAGAACGTGTCACGATAAAAATAAGGTAAAGTGCGGATATAATAACAAATATCATGTGCCACATATACATTTCATATTACTAATGGAGACAGAATGAACGATAAAAAGGCATAGAAGAGAAGTGCCTTGGGCAAGTTAAGGGGTCTTCTCACTTTAGACGCTAAAGAGGGGTATTTTCATTATTTTTTTAATAGGTTTAAATTATAGATATTGAGATAAAAGTTGTTACACTTAATAAATACACTTTCGAAGAACATCAAAAACACTTTTTTTTACCCATTTATGTAACCCAAACAAAATTTAAACGCGTTTTTCTCTAGACAACGCTTTTCGACGGCTTGCTGATAAAATCTTCGAAACTACTCAACCGATCCTTATGAAATTTTAACCATATATTCTTTACAACTATAGTTATATTCTCTTTTCATTATTTACAACTCTGATTTCAACTTATTTCAACTTATTAACAACTTATTCATATATTCTTTACAACTCTTTACAACTATAGCTATAGTGCATATCAAGGATTTATTTTTAATTTTGATATCTACTCTTTTTTTTTGCCAAAAACGGTGAAAAAAACGTTTTTTTTTGTTTTTTTTCGATAAATGTCCGCTATTTTGTTATTGTTGCATATATCAAAAATCGTGTGATATGTGCTTTACCCATAAACATACTGAATCTAAAACCGTTTTATTTTTTTTTGTTTCGGATGATCCATCTCCGAGATTTCATCAACAGCGCAGACCTACAATTTTTTTAGGACATTTTGTTAACTAACACTTTCGTCTATGACTGTGACTGAAATAAATATTGACTGAAATATATAAATAAATAAATAGTGACTGAATAAATAAATATAAATAGTGGCTGAATAAATAAATATAAATAAATAAATAGTGACTGAAATAAATATTTTTTTTTCTTAAATGTATTTCGAAAGTGTATTCATTAAGGGGTTAGGCCACAATAACGGGTATAAAACCATGTGCGAGTTTAACAATTTTTTTTCGTATGAAAAATTGATTCCCTCATATAATTAATTACAAATCTATTTAGTATGAATATCAAGCTGTTAGATTTTTTTTTCGATGTACAAAATGGGCGACTACTCGAAACTTCTCGAAACAGCTTTTTTCCAATTGGCGTGACAAATAACTTCAACAATTTTCACTCGATTTACTTCAAATTTAAAAGTTGTGTTCCTAATTGAATTTCGCAGATAAGTACGTACGGAATTTCTGATTAATCGAAAACTTTTCATTTTATGAGCAGTTATAACGAAATTTTTCACTGAAAATTCATTTCTTAAGTTCAAATACCTACAACTTTTGAATAAAACAATATTTTTCAAATTCCGTAGGTACTTCTCTAGGTATTCTAATGTAGATTGACGAGAATTTTTGTTTTTTGTTCTAGGTAAAAAATTGTGAATGCTAAAGCCACGCCACGGAGCGCTGAAAAAAAGGATAACAAAAGAAAATATAAGTAGTCGGCCATTTTGTACATCGAAAAAAAATAAATATATTTTCTAACAGCTTGATATTCATACTAAATAGATGTGTAATTAATTTTATGAGTGAATCACTTTTTCAACCGAAAAAATTGTTACATTCGCACGTTTTATACGCGTTACTGTGGCCTAGGCCTTAAGTGTAACAACTTTCATATCAATATCTAAAATATAAACCTAACAAAAAATTCATAAAAAAAGCCTTTTTTAGCGTCTACAGTGAGAAGACCCCTTAAAGTTCATAGGGAAAAGAAGGAATAAGAGGAGTAAAAAGACGGACGAGTAATTTCAGAATCAATTATCTCTCTGACAAAAATGTCGACGGTCTTCGTCTTTTACCATGCCTCATCAATGCCACCGCCACTATGGAGCTTCAACGAATGGGCCGACCCACAGGTTGACACTGCTCCTATTTTTATATTGCAATTAAAAATTAAGTGAGCGGTTTGAAGGAATCTGATGTATAAACGAGTGTCAACTCAGAAGGATATGCATTCATGGCATGAGCACTCAAATGGCATAAATCAAGTACGTTTCGACTACGAAAAACCGAATTAAATTAAGAACTTCCCGGTAACACGGTCGAATTTGCATAAACAAGTAGTGGTTCCCGTGTGTAAACCGCCACAGCCATCACGCAAACCATCAGGTCTGTGGATAGAGTAGAAACGTTCGTTGGAAAAGCCCACACCCAGGAATACCCGCCGACTGTGTGTGTTACTTGTGGAGTACGATCACTGTACATCCCCCTCGAAGACTTGTCCGCGTTTGCCACAACTCCCTTCTATATTTACTCATTAAATCTGACGGATTAACGAAGGCAGCCCTGATCTCGCGATAAAGACATCGAGGGTAAGAGAGTCGGTGGGTTGGGGGAAGGAGGGTCATGCAATGTGGGGCCGGGTTGAAATTCCGAACTTTAAATGATCAGAACGTTTAAAACTCCAAAAGAATACTATCCCGATCAAAACTCAGAAAGAATTTTACACGAAAGACCGAAATTCCAAAAATCTGAACATCGTCAAAATAATTCGGCTATGGAAGTTTTTAAAGTTTTCAAAATTTTCAATAAATCGACGAATTATTTCAAGAATTTTGTTTTTATTAAGAAGTGATTTTACGTAAATTTTGAAATTTGTGTAGACAATGTTATACGTTCTGCATCATTTACCAGTCAACTGTGTAGACTTTCGCTGGCATGATCTTGACGAACCTTGTAATTTCGGAACATTAAAATTAGAAATTGTAAACCGTCGGCGCATTCAAAGTTCGGAATTTTAACCCGGCCCCCATGTCAAGATCATGCCAGCGAAAGTTTGCACGGTTGAGTGTAAATGTTGTAGAACGTATAACATTGTCTAGACAAATTTCAAAATTGACGCAAAATTACTGCTTAAGGCCTTAGGCCACAGTAATGGGTATAAAATCATGTGCGAATTTAACCATTTTTTCGTGTCAAAAAGTGATTTACTCATCAAATTAATTACACATTTATTTAGTATGAATATCAAGCTGTTAGATTTTTTTTTCGATGTACAAAATGGCCGACTACATGAAATTTCTCGAAACGGCTATTTTCCAATTGGCGTGACAAATAACTTCAACAATTTTCACTCGATTTACTTCAAATTTAAAAGTTATGTTCCTAATTGCATTTTGCAGAGAAGTACGTACGGAATGTCTAATTAATCGAAAACTTTTCATTTTATGAGTAGTTTATGAGCAGTTATAACGAAATTTTTCACTAAAAGTTCATTTCTTAAGTTCAAATACCTACAACTTTTGAATAAAACAATATTTTTTAAAATCCGTATGTACTTCTCTAGGTATTCTTATGTAGATTGACGAGAAATTTTATTTTTTGTTCTACGGAAAAAATTGTCGATGCTAAATGTCACGCCGCGGAGCGCCCAAAAAAAGATAACAAAAGAAAATATTAGTAGTCGGCCATTTTGTACATCGAAAAAAAAAAAGATTTTCTAACAGCTTTATATTCATACTAAATAGATGTGTAATTAATTTAATGAGTAAATCATTTTTTCATACGAAAAAAAGTTGTTAAATTCGCACATGATTTTATACTCGTTACTGTGGCCTTGAAAAATTCTTGAAATACTCCGTCGATTTATTGGAAATTTTGAAACTTTTAAAACTTTCGTAGCCGAATTATTTTGACGGTGTTCAGATTTTTGGAGTTTTGGTCTTTTGTGTAAAATTCTTTCGGAGCTCTGATCTTTCGGAGTACTATTCTTTCGGAGTTTCGAACGTTCTGATCATTCAAAGTTCGGAATTTCATCCTACCCCCGCAATGTGTAGGAGTTCTTCAGCTAAAAGTATGACTTGATCAATTGTCAATATAAGAATATAAATATGCAGAAACAACAAAACAAAGTGAAGTATTTTGCAAGTTAAATATCTCTATTGCACCGTTTCAAAATTCTGTTACTCGGAATTACAAAGTACGGCACAAACCGCTGCGACTACAAAACCCAGCACTGAAATTAAAGTAAGCGAACGATCACTTCAAAAAAAATGTCATCATTTATTTTTCAACTTTCTTTTAGGATAGGAAAGAAGGTTGGATCAAAGCGCAGCTTGATAAATTAATTATCGATTAAGTTTTTTGTTAAAGCTTTTATGGCACCGAAGGCAATTTGGATCGAAATACTTTTCATTTAGTAGTTTCGTAATGAGTTGGATCGCATTGAAATGCTCAATACCCCGGGAATGTAAAGGTAGCCGGAAAAAGACCCGATATTCGTCTGGGTACGAGGCCACATGGTAAAAATTCATCAGCCGACTCGCGATAACACGAGGAAAAAAACGTTTCCAATTTTCTTTCAAGGTAGCAGGTTTGGGAGCTTTTTGTCCGAATTACGATTGTGTAGGAAAATACGCAGTAGAGTACAAGGTTTTCCTCTGTGGGAGCTTTTCAGTGATTCGGACGAGTCTGCGTTTTGAGGTGCGTTGTAGGGGTGGGATAGAGTGCGATTCGCGATACATAAGGGCGGGTCTCACTGGCCTTGCATATCCGTCAATTGAAAGCATAAGAGGAACCGTACAAGGATGAATATGAACTCGCTTCATTGTAGGCCGGGTAACTCGAGTTCGGAAACAACCGGGAACGCTGAAAGAAAACAAAAAAAGAACTAGAAAATTGGCACGGAGAAAGAAGAGAAAAAAATCTCGCTCCGGTATGAGCGGAGAGAGGAGCCGCTGCGCCGTTTTTAAAGTGCACCTGAATCATTTCTTTTTCCCTCACGCTGGACACAATGAAACGAGGATGTGTTACATTTAGCTTCGAAAGCAAAACGTATGCGAATGGGAGATCCAGAATGGAAAAAAAGAGAAAGAGAAAGAGGGAAAGAAATAGAGAAAGAAGTAAGAGAAAGAAAGGAGTAAAACACGTGCCATTGCCTTCCCACTTTGCTAATTAAAACACTACCAAGCTGTACCAGGGCGAGAACATTCGACTATGCCCACGGATGCCTACTATAGCCAGCTTCGATATGGTGTCCTTGGACTAGCACCTTCTTCTCTTTCTCTCTCCAGATGCCTCTGTCCATTAGGCGTCTAGGGAAAAACGAGGCCGAAGCTTAAAAGTCCCTGACACGCGCCAGATTTCCGCAAAGAGAAAAAGCTTCTGACGTTTTACGAAACACAATAGAAAGGCATCCAAAATGCATTGACGGAGTCACTTATATCGGACTCTTTCCTTTAATGGATCTTCTCAAGGGGCTACATCTGCCTAGAGGCTCGAAAAAATGGCCAAATACCGATTTTCTTCTGGGAAACGGTTGGTGAAAAAGAAACGCATCTTTGAAACACAATATGAGCGCATCGCAAAAAATACAGAAAAACCAATAAAACATGACCGCCAGCGGATGGTGAAATTTTTTCGCGACGTTTGGCGGTGGACACTCTCCAGCTGAAACGGTCAATCTGAAACCTAAAAACCAAACTGGTTATTCAAGTTAACAATAAATACGAGTCCTTGACGATCGCCGATTTTTTAAATTATTTTTTTTAACAACGCGGCGACGAATTGAAACTCGACCATACAAAATCTATGAAAAAAGTCGTCATTTTCACGTAACTATTAAAAAATGAAGATCGATTTGAAAAAAGTAAGATCGTCAACGACATTAAAATGTTTCTCATCGTATCCCATGTAAATTTGGAAATAATCCATCAAGTGGTTCTCGAGATATCATGTCCACCGATTTTGAAAACAGTGTTTCGAGAGAAACGCGTTTGAAGTTTGAAGGATGGTGCTGCTACCGCTCGTCCGGCCGACTGGTAGAAGCTGTAGCTCATTGAATTTCATCACTATGTCAATGAAGTATTCAGGGAATATAGCTAAAAGGTGATACTATTGAATAACAATACTTTTGGAAAATGCAATTTTCCCTAGGTAGATGTTGCCCGTTAAAGTAGTTAAAGTACCGTTAAAGTACTTACCTCTATATCGTCCGCGATGAGGATTAAATGGGTAGTGCGTGCCATGCTAGTCGATTTTATGTTGGTGTATAGGTGTCCCTTTTGCGTCATAATGGATTCCCATCGCCTTTCAACCGCTGATAACCAAACTGAAACCATGGGCAAGATTTCACGATGGATCCGAATGGTGCATCATCATCTACCGTCTGCTTGTGGTTTCCGTCAATGTTCCAAAAGGCTTCAACCACTGGAAGTTAAGAAAATGCGGTCGATAGGCTTCTGATGTAAGGGATACGAGGGCAAATGGCGAACCTTAAAGCGGAAGGCTACAAGATTCCACCGGTAACGAAATCCATGAAAAGTTGTTCAAATTTTTCTTCCAAACGCTCCAACAGAATAACTTGAAATTTTGTCACTTCGAGAAAAAGAGAAATGACAGATGCGCTTATCCCAAAAAGTGCATTAGTAACTTCTCAGAAAATGATACTTCAATTGATCTAATGTCAAATGGAAGAGAGGAAGAGACGCCGGTGTTGAATTTTCCTAGTGTGTCTCGTTTTGTCTTAAGGGGTTACGTGGGTTTCGAAGCCAAAAAAGCACATTTTCTGTATTTAAAAAAATATAACATATCAATTATTTTATTTAAAAAGTTAAGCACATAAAAGGGCAACAATTGAACAATATTTAAAAAAAATTCATCCCACAATTTGGAAAATTCAGCCGGTGGGACCTGTTTTCCGAAGATCCCTAAAAAAAGTGTCCTCGTGGTGGTCAGAATAACTCATGATAGCTTTATCTGAAATTAAAAAACCAAATTTCTTCTGTCAGACAAGTATAGCTCATGATTGAACGAAGAACTTTTTTAAATTGAAATTTGAATTTTTTACAGAGTTGTATGCAAAATAGTTCAATTTTTGGTACAATTTGCACTACGTCTAGCGTTTTAAAATTAGTTGTAATCGAAAAAAACCTTCGTTCAATCACTAGTCAATGTTATTTTGAAGAAGTGTGCAAAATTTCAACAAGATCGGTGCATTAGTTTTGGAGCAATCGTGTCCACCGGCTTAAAAAATAGTATTTTGAGAAAAATGCGATTAAAGTTTGAAGTAGAAATAAAACGAAGAAATGTTTTTTTTTAACTTACATAGAATCGTCGATTCCAGCTCCATGAAGCAGAGATCCTGCTGCAGCTGCGATGTCCAGGACATCCTTTTATTCCTGCCTTGATTTTTCGAAAATTCCAAACCCACGTAACCCCTTAAGGCCTTTGAACTGGAACGATTGATCATCCTGCAGTTGTATATGCGCTTTACGTTTAAATTAGAGAAAGTTTCAAAAATGTATAACCAAAAGACGACTTGCTCCTCAATCTCTGCACCGTTCGAAGTTTCACTAACAAGCTGTCAGGGTGAAATGACATTTGGCCCGACACTGAAAGCTCATTTTCTTCGTTAACGCACGGATAGAGCCTTGAGTCGCAATACGTGAGGGGATGAAAGTACTCGTTCTCATTGTAGCAACGACGATTGTTGTACTTGTGAACGGTAAGGGAACGACCGTACTCAACGAAGCAACGGAAAAGAGCTACGTTGTATTTCAATTTGTAGGTAACGTAACGCCATGGTGACTTTAAGCTCGTTTCGTGCTCGCACCTTCCTGTACCTTTGCACAGCCTGAGGTTTAATTGTCCTGCACGTTGAATGAAAAAAAAATTAATCAAAAAAACTCTCAAGCTCGCCACTTTTTTGACGGTGTTCCGTAATTCGGATCAGGTGCAAGTACCGACGTCGCGCTATATTATTAGGCGAGAACACTCAAGCACACTCGAGGGACGTTTGCGCACGTAACAGAGCAATTTGCACAATCCGTATTGTGTGTGCATACATCTCTCTTCCCCATTCTCCATCGCTCGCTCCTCCACCCTCCTACTTTCTCGCCCTCCTTTACTTTTTGTCTCGTTCGTGGTAGAATGCCGATCCGCATCAAACGCAGAGTCGTTTGTAGGAGAAACCAGCAGACGAGTTAAAAGACGATTAATTTTTGCTACAGTACCATCATCAACCACAGCCCGGTGCTTTTGCATAACTAGATATATATCTCAACAAAAAAAAGAGATCTGCTTTCCTTTCATCTTCATTCCGTGAAGTAAAAATATGGGGCACAGATATGGTGATTACGGTTTTGAGGGTGAATACTCGCATCTGAACTGTCCGCTATGAAATACGCCATCTCGACACGGTCTCCGAAGATAACAGTTTGATGGTGGATCAAGTGTTCTTACTTGGGCATTCATCGAACTGTCAAATGGGAACTGGCAAATCACTAAAGACAACGAGCAATTGCTGGACTACCGTTTTCAATATAATAGTCCAGGTTGGTTTCAAGTTTTCCAATTGTGCAGTCGAATTGACTTCGAACCCCATACGATCATTCTGAATATAATTCTTAAATATATTCCAGTTTCCATCAGGAAGAGATTGAACTGATGTGGTGCTGAACATTTTTTCCAAATTGTATGATCCAAACAAATGTGTACATTGACTGTATATTTATTTAGTCAAATTCAAAGTAAAGTTGTTTGCCCATAGATGCATACTTACGAGATTTGGTATATTTCGTTCCACAAGAAAGCTCCCAAGCGGACGAAACATGAATATAGTTGAATAATAATATGTAGGGGGGTTTAGATTCAATGATAGATAGACGAGGAAAAGTTGCACATATGACGGTACTGAATTTCTCATTGGCTTTCTCGATGCGAGCTTCTCGTTTGCGCTTGCACGAAGCGTAGGCGGTTGGGCATTTCCAGAGCATATCTTCCACCGCGATTATCCATCTCCGTTTGAGTCACCATTCGAAGGTACCCCCGGGCGATGTGAATTTTCAAGTGGTAGGTGTCAGTGGAGCATGTAGCTTTTAGTGGAAGACTTCTAAATGAGACATCCGAGTAGCGTTGACCATTAACGATTAACGGCATCATACGGTATCCTCATATCAGAGTGAATTATAAAACGTCACTGAAAATTCACGTGGTACACATTCGCTGTCAGGTCCAATCGTTGATCTGGACCATCTGATTTCGGAAATACCTTAAATCAAATGGATTCCATGACAGCTTTCGAACTCTCATGATTAGGTTATTAGGGTGCAAAAGAGTCGTCAAAAACGAGCTGAACCTTTGGTCAACCTTCGTCGAAAGCTGGTTAGCGCACGGTTGACCCGCATAAAAATGTATGCTCTGGCCACACAGAGCCATCAACTTTTAGCCTAAAGCGTAAACACTTCCCCCTACTAGATGAGACATCAATCGCACCGTCTTCTCCCCTATCCACTGTGTACCCATAGAACTATAATTATCACCGTGTCTCTCATCGCTTTTTATGAAACTTCCGAGGAAAATTTACCCGGAACATACACGAAGACCATTGAGGGAGTATATTCCAGTCAACAGAAGGTGCTGACTCGTGGATTCTTCATTCTCTACCTTTGGCCATTGTGGCCAACCACGAAAAGACGTAGCTTTATCCAGTGAAGGCGATTTTCACGAAAACTATCCAGCCTTGATGCTTGACATTGCTCCTTTTACTTCAGCTGCGACTATCCGCCTCCATTCCGGTCTCACCCTCCGTCTCTTTCGCTGTCTTGGACTTTTGATATCTCACCCTGCGTCCACGTCCGACCGGCACGCGGTACTCTCGTATACTCGCCATCCACCTTGCGGACCTATTTCCAAAGATTCACAGTGGGTAAGTATGCAGGTATCGTAAAACATAAGGGTAGGCGAGCCCCGTGCTGATAGCTGTTGCAACACTATCACTACCGCTTCCGTTCTCGGCTCTACGTTGATACCACATCTCAAGTATACGTACTAGATTCAACACGAGTTTTCATACCTCAGCAAAGACGCTTCGGCTTCCGGCGTACAGTTATCTCCTCCTCTACCCCTCTTTCCGACGTGCGAGTCACCTAGCACCCCATTGCAGTCATCCTTCGAGCTGCTGCGCACTCGTGTACACACATGGACACACGTACACACGCACGTGAAACCCGCATTGTCAAGTCGAGAAGGAACGACGGTCGTCAAACGTCGTATGCCGGAAAAGCCTGAGGCCATCGGCGTCTAAAATTCGAGGATGCTTTTAGCTCCGGCTGGCATGCCTGAAGGCGTGAGCTGAGAATAAAATTGAGCCATCCTCTGGCATGTGTCGGAAGCACGATTTTCGCATTTCATATCTTCCCCGAGATTCCTCAAGTGGAAATTTCGTCCCAAACTATACTTAACCATTGTTTGACTATAGACGAATCGCATAAACTTTCTTGAGTTCTTCACGGAACTTCAGCATCTTGAGGAATGGCATACTCGCATGGAAGGCTATGGCAATTGGGTTGAATGAAGCCACGGCTGATTGGAACGTCGCACATCAGCAAGGAAAGGGCTTTTTTCTTCATCCCATAGACGAGATACACGGTGAACTCTGAACATGGTGTCGTCAACACTTTAACTTTTTTTCGTGGTTCGTTCAGACCTATAGGATTGAAGTCCGGACTTGGGCACCTCGAAATCTCTTTTATTTGATCCGCTATAAAATTGAATGTTTAAGATGCGAGAGAGTATCGACATTTTTTTCACTATCCCATATGTTTTGTCAACTCGTCCGGATAAATTCGGAATCGTTAATCACCCCGGATATCTTACTACGAAAAAGCGTCAGCTGGAATGATTCGTGAATGAATGATGCCTAGGTCGAACTACTGACAGCAGAATTGGAAAGCAAATTCCCGGTGTCCCGGGAGTTTGACGGTTTACGATTGAATATTTTGAAAGTATATGTAATGTCAGTGGCAGCATTGTCAAGCCCAACGAGATGACGAAGTGGTACGAGGTCTACGGTAACATTAGTGGGTACACAAGAAAGTTGGTAGCCGATCCGGCACAGTATTGAGAAAACTTTTGCTGTCTCGAGTCCTCTAAGAACTGCGGGCCTTGCTCGGACAGGTTCGAGAATTAGTGGAAACTTGGAACAATGGCAGAGGTATGCTGAAACAAGCCCCGAGTATCATGCCTATATGTGGCTTTCCAAGACCACCTACATACGGATAAATCGTATGTTCATGGACTGCACACGAAGGGAATCTCATATCGGCGTCCAACGAGGCGAGAATCCAACGACCAACAACTCAGGTCGAACAGGCTGTACTGTATTATTACTCGAATAGTTCACGAGGGTCGAGGGTGAGATTAGAGCCAAGTTACCGGCTCGACCTTGTCTCTCATTACTACTGCGCTGTTATGCGGAAAGGCACCAATTGAGATGAAGGCAGCTTAGGCACGTTCTTAACCTAACAATTTCTACTGACTTTACCAATCACAATGTACGAACAGAATGTTCCATCCTGTTCCTCGGGCAACGTTGTCCCTATATTTCATCACAACGTCACCTTTGTTGTAGGGTGATCAAGTGACACGGGCACGTGTTGATAAATACCGAAAACTGTGGCGTAGATTGTAGTCACAGATTGCGGTAAGCCGATGTTGAATAAGTTCTCACTGTTTTTTCCGTGAAAATCAATGCTTTATTTAAAAAAATCATTCCTGATGCTTTTAAACTTTTCGAAACTGTTGGGTGATCAATTCCTAATGATTCTGCAAGTTCAGCTAGCGTGTGACACGAGTCTCCGCGAAGTAATGCCTTCAATTCAACACGTCAGAATTATTCTTTTTCAAGCGTCTAAACCAATCTCTGCATGTTTTTTTCGCCAGAGCATGGCCACCGTAAGTATCAACAAGAAATCTGTGTGCTTCGGCTGCAGATTTTTTAAAATAAAGCACTGCGGTAAAATTCACCGCAAATACTGCTTTTTGGCAATAAGTTTGACATGCTTGACACTATGGGAAAAAAAGTTGTTTACACTTCGGCGAATTGACATGCACTGAATTTCAAGCTTGGATATAGTACTTCATTATAGAGGCGTCACCATCGCAAACTACACGCACGCAGTTCTGGTCACGGCATCTGTTGGAAAACAGCGAGAACTTATCCATCGTCCTAATATAATTAGACGATCAAACGACCTTGTGTGTAAACGAAGTTTTATTGCCACACATCAAAACCAAAATGTTTTCGCCATATCACCCAGCACGCTGCTCTCGCTCGTCTCTTCCCATGACTACCGTAAATATCCAAAGGCTACGTCATACGAGGAATCGACTTATTAAGATGGGAATGTGATCCTACTGCAATAATGAAAGGTAAACAGGGACTAAATAATTCCTGCATTTATACGTAGGCTGTTATTATTCGTTGTGATTCCACTGTTATCATAAATTATAGAGACTCATGCCATTTTTTTATGTATACAAAACTGTAAATATACGATAGATCTTTTTTTCTATTTCCTGTGTAAAATATGAAAAAGCACTGACAAGGAACATCCCTCAGGTGACACCCTTCAATTTTGTTGAAATTTGGATACGTTATAAATCACCGAAAAGTAAGCGATACGTATTCTTTCTTAATCGGCGGAAAAACGGTTTTGAGGGGTGAAACGAACCCTCGAAAATAGGGGTGTTTTTTGTTTTTCGTCGGTAACGTTATCGTTCTCATCTCCAATGTATAGAGCACAGAAAATTAAACGTTTTTGCAATTTGAAATTTTTTAATACTTCGTACCGTTAAAACGTTATCGACGAAAAACGAAAAACATCCCCATTTTTTAGGGTGCGTTTCAGCCCTTAAAACCGTTTTTCCGCCGATAAAAAAAATACGTATCGCTGACTTTTCGGTGCTTCATAACATATCCAAATTTCAACAAAATCGAAGGGTGTCACCTGAGGGATGTTCGATAGACCTTTGTTCAATTTCCTGTGTAAAATATGAAAAAGCACTGACAAGGAACATCTCTCAGGTGACACCCTTCGATTTTGTTGAAATTTGGATACGTTATAAAGCACCGAAAAGTAAGCGATACGTATTTTTTTTAATCGGCGGAAAAACGGTTTTGAGGGGTGAAACGAACCCTCGAAAATAGGGGTGTTTTTCGTTTTTCGTCGATAACGTTATCGTTCTCATCTCCAATGAATAGTGCACAAAAAAATTAACGTTTTTGCAATTTGAATTTTTTTAATATCTCGTACCGTTAAAACGTTATCGACGAAAAACGAAAAACATCCCCATTTTTAAGGGTGCGTTTCAGACCTTAAAACCGTTTTTCCGCCGGTAAAAAAAAATACCTATCGCTTACTTTTCGGTGCTTTATAACATATCCAAATTTCAAAAAAATCGAAGGGTGTCACGTGAAGGATGTTCCTTGTGAGTTATTTGGATAGTCTTGCTTCACGATGAAAACTAATATCAGAAATATGCTTTAGCCAATTAAACAGTATATGGAAGAATTCGCAATTATCCGAGTGATTATTTTCCCAGCGAGTTGTATAAGACCTTTTCATGTATGTGTATCTTCGTTTCAACAAAAGTCCGACCTGTGCCGACATAATTAAAGTACGTATAATTATGAAAAATAAATAAATAATTAGCAATCATTGTAAAAGATAATTATCAATAAAAGCATAATTATCCACAGATTTATATTTGTAATATTGAACGAACATTTAAGAGTCACGAAAGTCGTTAATAAGAATTACAAAATTTTCAACACAAAGCATACCTTGCAATCCCAAAGATTGAACGGATAGTGTTTCAGGAAAGCTTTTTCATCGCAAACTTTTCGCCTCCCAAGATCGAGCTTGATGATTTTAACAGAGGATTGTTCCTATAAGCCGTCTACTCTGCCACTGTTCGTACATTCAACAAGCTTAATTATCCTTTATCGTAGCGCTTATCAGCCGGAAATGAAGCAGCCTCTTGGGTGACCGCGGCGAAGGCGAAACCGGAATTAGCAGCGTGCTGCGCTAGCACGAGCTGAAGGAAATGGAATTCCGACGTAGTAGAACTACACAAAAAAAACACTTGGCGCTTGCCACTGGAAAAATAGCGAAGTGCTAATTTTACCAGGATAGTCGACTAATTATTTTTCACTAAAACCGATGAAACTCAGGAATAATGATGCCATCAATGTTATCTTTTTATAGATTGCGGTGCATATCATTTTTTTGCCTTCTTCTCTCTGCGGTAATGAGGTACAGTTCTCTGAAGTATGTATAGTTTTTGACGGTGCGCAATAACATTCGTAAAAATCAGCTAGGGAATTGGAGAGTCGATAGAAAGTACCTCTGATTTTTTTTACGGAATGACAAACGTTGAGAAATTTCAACGCTGCTCGTATTAAGGGGTTAGGCCACTCTAGAGACCGAAAAAATAGGCTTTTTGGGGATTTTTTCAGAAAAACTACAAAATATATCGAGCTTACAAAAAAGGATGTTTATCATACATATCAGTGACTGTATAAAATAGTTTTTTTGAAGCGATTTATTTTAAAATGGCGGCTGTGCAGCGTTTATCTCAAAATTGCATGTTTTAAATTGGCCGGAAAAATAACTCAGTCAATTTTCAACCGATTCACTTGAAATGTTGAATATATCTTGAAAAATACATTATCTATGGAAGTACGTAGGGTTTCTTTTTTATATTTCATACTTCATTTGTTATTAACAATTATCTGACGATTTTTTAGGCAAATTTATGACTTTCCAAAAATTTGCCTAAAAAATCGTCAGATAATTGATGCGAAAATCTTTCGCATACTTTCGCATAAACTCCTTTCCTCTCCATCCTTCTTACTTCACCGCCCTCCCAGGGGAATTACCTCAAAAGACAGGAGGAAAGGAGAAGTTGCTTAGAGTGTGCAGCTCACATGCTCCAAGGTACACGATTGAATTACGCGGTAGACCTCGTTAGTGCGGGCAAATGAGATTTGTGGAAAATACGGTTACGTTGACTATACCGTTGATGAGAAATCGATCAGGTCGAATGAGGATATCGCTGAACATTTCCGACCAAGTGTATAAGTACATTTTTCAGAACTGTTCATCGATTTATTTCAACCCGAGTTTTGATTTTGATTGAAAATGCATCAACCTTCGTGTTCGGAAATATTTAGTTCGGAAGCTCAAAACAAAAACAGCTGGTGCATGCATTTTTTGCACAATCGGAAATCTACTGCTAATTTCTTCCGCTAGAGCGGACATTGTATTATAACGTAAATAGAACATGATGTTTAGTAAGATTCTCTTTGGGTTTGCCTGTGTTTCTACGACTACTGTTAAGTTTTCTTTAAATAATCCGTTTGTCGTAGATAAATTGTGAAGAATGCATCAGTCTTGTGCAATTCGACGCAGAAACGAAGGTGTTCATTTATTTCCTAAAAACGAAAAACTACGGAAGCAATGAGAAATTGCCATACGTCGCTAGCACTTTACAGCCACAAAACATTCAAGCTGATCACTTTAGATCTGCAGACTATAGAAATGAAGGATTTGTTACAGCTCAGTTTATAAACATAATATTTTTCACGCTATTTACTTATAAAAGTGTATTGTAAAGTAGTTAATTATCATAACCTAAACATTTCTATTGGGAATATTTGCATCTTTTTAACCTTCTGGTATTATTTTATTACATAATACTTGTCTGGCTCATTTTCATTCTGTACGGGGACGAAATTGAGCCGGAAAATATTGAAAAAAGGGGTTATACCTTCCTTGTTTGTTTGGAGCAAAAAAGAAACTTTAAGGGGTTACCCCCACTTGCGATTTTGAAAAAATCGATTTTTTTTATTGCATTTTTTTAAGTATAAGTATCTGAGAATATGTCCTGAAAATTTCAAGTCGATCCGAAAAAAATTGACTGAGATATGAGCGTTGAAAGAGAAGAATCCGCGTTGAAAGAGAAACTTTAAACGCGTTTTTCTCAAAATGGCATTTCTGAAGTCGGTGACCAAGATTACTCGAACACTAATGAACCGATCTTCTTGAAATTTTGCAGGCTTATTTAATACATAAAAATGTAGTCTTTAATGGTTCGATTTTTTTTTCGTTAAAATCGAACCATTAACTTTGACTGTCCGCCATTTTGTGAAAAATGAATATTTTTTAAAATCCTTCGATTAAAGACTAGTTTATACTTATATTTGACTAAATCCATCCGCATTTTTTTTTTCAGATGATCCACTTCGCCGCAATGTTGGTCACCGCAAACCGTGTACATAAAAACATTATTTCATTGACGGCCATTTGTCACTAAACAATGTAATATTTTTCATTAAAAAAATTACTGAAAGTTCTTCAAGATGTGTTCTTTAAGATGGTATATTGGTCGATTAAAAAAGTTTCGTAGTTTTCTTTAAAAAAATTCATGAAAAAGGCCTTTTTTGCGCTACAAGTGGGGGTAACGCCTTAAACGATGAACAGAGAAGGAAAAGAGTAGAAACCGATTTTTCAATTCCGGTATAGTCAAATATTCGTAATTATTGTATATTATGCCCATTCATATAATTTGAGCACAAGACAGACGCCGTGAAAGTGTACCGCGCGCGTTGACAGCTTCTTTTATTTACGTTATGTTTTGCTTAAGATTCCCTATAATGCCATCCGCAATTGGGAATTTCTTCTAAACTTATCTAACAAGGAACATCCCTCACGTGACACCATTCGATTTTGTTGAAATTTGGATATGTTATAAAGCACCAAAAAGTAAGCGGTACGTTTTTTTTATCGGCGTAAAAACGATTTTAAGGGCTGAAACGCACCCTCAAAAATGGGGATGTTTTTCGTTTTTCGTCGATAACGTTTTAACGGTACGAGATATTGAAAAATTTCAAATTGCAACAATGTTTATTTTTTTGTGCACTATACATTGGAGATGAGAGCGATAACGTTATCGACGAAAAACGAAAAACACCCCTATTTTCGAGGGTTCGTTTCACCCCTTAAAACCGTTTTTCCGCCCATGAAAAAAATACGTTTCGCTTAATTTTCGGTGCTTTATAATATATTCAAATTTTAACTTTCTCATCTGGTATTGTCAATGATATTTTTTTTCCCCCAAAATATGGTTTTTAACTAGCGAGTGTAAAAGTTTCACTAGCGAGTTCCGCCAAACGAGAAAGTCATTGCATATTCTCTACTGAAATAACTTTTCCTCATTTTAAATTCATCCAGCTGACATCCTTAACGCGTTTTTCTCGTGCCAAGTCAGATTTGCAGAAGGCGTGATACACCAAATATAGTGACATGGAGGGTCCGGACGCGACGTACATACTTATCGAGGGGATCGTGATTTTCCTACTTACGACTGACCCGCTTTGCATTTATACAACTTAGGTGACGGCACCAGCCGGTGTAAAGCTCCGAGTGTATGCCCGGTGCACCGTCCAGCCACCCGTTTGTTTGCTCCCCTGGCGAGACGACCCCGGCTCGCCTATTTCGTTCGGTGTAGCACTGCGGACTTTGCTTGTATAAAATTCGCTCCATCCACATGTAGAATTCTGCTTCTCGGTTATAGTAGCGATCGTATACTCACATGCAAACGCCGATTGGACGAATCGGAGATCGAGAGGACGGATACTACTCGATGCCGGTTTTTCCGAGACAGAATCAACATCGACAGTCGAACGAGATTAAGGGGCTATACCAGTATGACACTTTAAAAAAATCGATTTCTTTTGCCTTTTTTGACAGTTTATACGTTCAAGACCATCCCGTAAAAAATTCAAGGCCGTATCCCTATCATTTGATCTTGCAAAAATCGATAGTTAAATCGTTAAACGCGTTTTTCTCAAAATGAGATTTTTCAAATTTGCTGACATTGAAGCTCAAAGAGCAATTACCCGATTGACTTTAAATTTGAACTGAGTACTCTTGAATATATTTACTCTACAATGACGTAGGATATTTTTGATTGGATGAAAATTGACGATTTGGCATTGAAAAAAACGACCATTTTAAAGGCAAGAAAACAGACGTTTTTTTCATAACCACGTCAATTTGTTAGATTTTGATATTTTTCGAAAATCCTACGTCATCGGACAGCAAATACCTTCCAGTTTAACGACATTCTTTCTTTTCCGGTTTCAGCTACTCAATCGGCCGGAATCATGTCAGCAGTGGAGGATCTTTTTTTTGGCGCCTCCGACGGCAGCGCATAAGTCGCTTGGATCTCAATATTTTTCTATGAAAAAATTATGTAATATAGGTCAAATATAGCCAAATATATTCTTAATTTTCCGAAAGATTTAATTGAGTACTTTTCTTCCAAAAAAATCCCGAAAAACACCCAAATTTTAAGCGTTCACACTGGTATAGCACATTGATAAAACCGATCTAGGTTATTGAAAAAACCATACGTATATATTTTGTACACGCATTTTTTTGTTGGAATTCACAGGATAAATGTTCAATGGTTTCTATGGACTTATGTGCCTTTGAAACAAATCATTTATACGGAGGATAAACAATATTTGTCGAAGCAATGGTTGACTGACAGTCAACGTCGATCTCAGCTACGTGGATTGAGGAATTGTCCCAATGTTTACTAGCAAGCAGCAACTGAAACCACAGGTCAAGCTAGAGCGGCAACATTTTCCAAGGCAAAAGGACCGGCAAGTAAGAGAGACACGGAGTATCGGGAACTAAAACAAAACGAACGTGAAATCCGTAGCCGTTTCGATATAGCATCTCGTATAACGCTCTCGTCGACGTTTTCGACCTCGTTATCCGTTGCAAAACCGATTCGGTTTATCGATCGGCTTTCTGATCTGGGAACATAAAAACTCCACATTCTCATCTCGTGCTACATCACCCCATTTCCTTTTCGCCATACGCTACCGTCCAACTTTCTCTCTTACATCGAAGGAACTTTATTTTTTTGTTTCTTACTTCCTACTGAAAACTTTATACTCCATGGAAGTTCCAAAAAAAATCTGCACGACTCTGCACCTATTCAGGCAACCGACCAAGGGGGTCGAAACTCTTTCCAAATTCCAGCAGCACCTTACCAGAAAACAACGTCGCCCTAAGAATTGCGGAATAACGGTTAAAAAACTCCCCGAGGAAAACAAAACCGAGGAGAGGTATGAGAGATTTTTACCATCGTTCCAACAATTGGTGATAGCCGATAAGAAAAACTGACAGGTAAGCAAACTACCTATTGATGAAGTATTGAGAATATTTCCTAAAGAGCGAATAGATCATTTATACACTCATTTGTATAAGAATAGGGGTCGGGGTCCCAAAGTGGGCACTCTGAGAAAATTAACAAAAAGTAGTTGCAAAATGTCATAATCAAACATTTTTTTTGCTATCGGCTGCTGAATTTATCGTAGGTTAATATTACATTTACACTTCCAGTGAATCATCGAAATACAAATAATGAAATGAACTTTAAAACCTTAAGAAATGCCAGCTTTGCCCAGGGGGGTAGCCTAAAGCGGGCACGTAGCGGGTAAAGCGAGCACCCTGTACTTCTTCCCGAGATTAGGCATGAATGAGAAGAAAGTAGGGATCATAGGGGGAAAAAACTATAAATGCGCTCACATATTTTATTGCAGACAAATAATTATTATTATCATAAATTAACAAAAACTTAACGTGTCTTCTTAACAGTCAGTAAACTTTATTTTTTTCGGAAATTATCACAGTGAAATGATCCAACACCAGGGTAAGCAGTGCATGCATCATGAAATCACATTTGACAGTCATTGCATTGAATCCAGTCTCCGGTGGGAGGATCTATATATGGTTACGTTGCATATAATGCACACGTAATTTTCCTTGTCTGTAGTTTGTTTCTTTTTGGCTTTTCCTTAGTTTTCAAATCCTTATTTAGGCTATCATCCCAAAAAGCTTGTTGTGTCTTTCTTTTATATTTATTTACCATCGGAAAATAATAGTGGATATCGTTATAAGAAGGTATACCACTTAAAAACATGTAAAAAAAACATAGTTACAATAAGTAATAGCGTTTTGGTCAGTTCGTACATAGATAAATAAATGGGAAAATCATTACAATAAAGTCACATAGTCATCTTCTATCTTCTATTATCATCTTTATTACACATAGTCATTTGTCATTAGAGCATAGCGGGCACGTGTTCGATTTCCTATAATAAAGATAAATGATTAGGGAAATTATTTAAATAAAGAATCAACTTCACTTCACATAGCCATGTTCTATACTGGGCATAGCGGGCACGTGCTCGCTTTGCCCTGCCCGCTTTGCCCTGCCCGCTTTGCCCTGCCCGCTTTGCCCTGCCCGCTTTGCCCTGCCCGCTTTGCCCTTTTGCGCCACTTGACGTTTTCATCAACCCTGACCAACAAATGATTGGAATACATTTAAGGTAGTTCCTCTGCGAAAATCTCAACCAAAAGTTTACATACCATGTTCATGTTTAAAAGATTGATAATTGGTTCAATTAGTAATGAATAAAATTAAAAACTACGCAATATTGACTCGGTACTAGTAGATAATACGATGGATATCATTTATTGCCGTAAAATATATTTTGTATTGTGTTTTTGATCGACCATTGCCAGTAAACTTTTTGCCGGGACTGTCCAGGCTTTGCCCCAATTGTTTTTTTCCGGGCTTTGCCAGGCTTTGCACCAAAATTGTGAAGGCTTCTCATGGTTATATCTTGGAAACTAGATGGTGAATCATGCTCATTTTTTTCACATTATTCGTGATATCTTACTGTAGCTTATCCTCGTTTTTTTATCAATTTCTTAATTTTAGTTTTGACGGTAAAATTAATGATGCTCCGTTTGCCCATCATAACGCATTAGTTACGTGTAAACCAAGCCAACTTTAAGTGTAAATATCTCAGGTTTGGGGTGGTCAAACTTATTCAAATTGCACAGATGTTTGGATAATGTATTAAATAACGTATATGTCAAATTTCAACCATTTCTTAATTCAACTCTTCTGTGGAGGTACGACCTTAAGCGAATATGAGTAAAACAAAGTGGAATAGGCATAAAACAATAGTCACATTTTAGTTTTGATCTATGTTACTCACAAATAGACAAAACTCGATGTACGTACTTTGCTTTTTTTTCAAAACTCGTGGAATTTTGTTTTTTTTGCCACACGAGCTGCGCGGTCGGCGGCATTCGAGCTTCACGACTGCGGCAGGTGGGGCGGGATGATGTTCCCGCTTCGCGAAACCGCGGTAAATTTTAAAACGTTAGTCTTACGGAGGATGTCCGCTTTGGGCCGGGTGTTCGCTTTGGGCCCCCTTCCCCTACACGTTTAAAAGAGACTGAATAGATTAGCATGTTTTTTTATTCATCAACTCACGACAATGTTGAATGGTATAATCGTGTCTGCACCTACCACCGTTAGCATTCGTCATAGTCATCGAGCAACCGTATTAAACCTACGCATCAGTTGATACATGAAAACAAATTGTATCGTAAGGATTGAAAAAGTGATAATAATTTCTATGTCATCGTTTTTTGTAGAGCGGCGTGAGTTAGACGATGAACGTCCGTGTCCAATTGAGCAGTAATGGGAAACATTGAAGGTGAAATTAATTGGTAGTATATATTGGCTCGAGTAACGTCTAAGCCTTATTCCGGCCCTTGCAACGAAATTCCTTATCTTCGGTGTGTTAACGGCAGCCAGTGTCGAGTGAAACATTCCAGGGTGGAATCCGAGCCACTTCGGCTTACCTCACGGGAGTTCGGGTCAGAATGAAGTTTCGACTCGGAACTATTAATGATGGTTGGCATAAGGAAGCGAGGGGAATCTCAAATCTTGAGACGAAATTCGCTCAGCTTGTATAGGGAAGTTTCCATCGTGTAACCAGCCGATTCAACAAATTTCCGCAAGAGTAGAGCGCACAATTTGGCATAGCCTTAAAAAGGTGATTACCACACGGCCTTGCGAAGTCTCCTGTGGTCATCATAGTCCATTCCAGCTAAATTCCCGAATCTGCTAGCCCGGATCGTATAACAGATTAATAACTACCACTTTCTCGTAAACCGTATCATCGAAAACTGTTTCGCACACACTACGCACGTGGGAATTCAGTAGCAGGAACATGCCCACGAGAGAGAATTACAGGACCGAGTGGAGCACGAATCGATGACTGCGGTGAGTTCCGTACCAGGGCTTGGGTGTACAGACCAGCTCGAGCACGGGTAATATTGGTCCATCCGTTTCAACGACCCTGCCATAAATAAGTTTCCGATTCAAGACCTAACGGATTTTACATCTCCTGGTGGACCAAAAAACGGCCTTTTTGGGAGCTTTTTAAAGGTTGAATTGTGAAGTATCAAACATAGCCATCGTACCTTATTCATACTTCGTACCTTATTCATACTAAGGTACTTCAGCTACATGCAGCTTTAATTTATCATACAATATTTTGCCATGTTCATCTCCGTTGTTTAGGCCTCTGTCGATCATACACGTTCCCATGGTCTGCATGATAACTGGTGCATGGGTTAATGATTCTAATAAGAGATCTTCGCACTTTAGACGCTAAAAAAGGCTATTTTCATGATTTTTTAAACAGGTTTATATAATAGATATTGATATCAAAGTTGTTACATTTAATAAATACACTTTCGAAATACATTTTAAAAAAATATTTGTGCAACCCAAACAAACTTTAAACGCGTTTTTCTCGAAACAACGTTTTTCGACGGCTTGTTGATGAAATCTTCGAAAGTACTGAACCGATCCTCATGAAATGTTCACCACATATTCTTTACAACTATAACTATAGCGCATATAAAGGATTTTTGTTTAATTTTGATATTTACTATTTTTTGCCAAAAACGGTGAAAATACGTTTTTTTTGTTTTTTCGTAACATGTCCACCATTTTGTTGTTTTTGCATATATCAAAAATCATATGATATGCGCGATGGCTATTAATACTGAATCTAAAACCGTTCGATGTTTTTGTTTCGGATGGTCCATCTCCGAGATTTCATCAACAGCGCAGACCTACAATTTTTTAGAACATTCTTTTAACTGCCATTGTCGTCTACAAATAGTGACTTAAATAAATAATTTTTTTTTTTTTGCATTTCGAAAGTGTATTTATCAAGGCCTAAGGCCACAGTAACGGGTATAAAATCATGTGCGAATTTAACAATTTTTTTCGTATGAAAAAGTGATTCACTCATAAAATTAATTACACATCTATTTAGTATGAATATCAAGCTGTTGGAATTTTTTTTCGATACACAAAATAGCCGACTACTCGAAACTTCTCGAAACAGCTTTTTTCCAATTGGCGTGACAAATAACTTCAACAATTTTCACTCGATTTACTTCAAATTTAAAAGTTATTTTCCTAATTGCATGTCGCAGAGAAGTACGTACGGAAATTCTGAGTAATCGAAAACTTTTAATTTTATGAACAGTTTATGAGCAGTTATAACGCAATTAGCCACGTACGGAAATTCTGATTAATCGAAAACTTTTCATTTTATGAACAGTTTATGAGCAGTTATAACGCAATTTTTCACTGAAAATCCATTTCTTAAGTTCAAATACCTACAACTTTTGAATAAAACAATATTTTTTTAATTCCGCGCGTACTTCTTTAGGTGTTCTAATGTAGATTGACGAGAACTTCTTGTTTTTTGTTCTAGGTAAAAAATTGTGGATGCTAAATGTCACGCCGCGGAGCGCCTAAAAAAAAGATAACAAAATAAAATATTAGTGGTCGGCCATGTTGTACATCGAAAAAAAATGCTAACAGCTTGATATCCATACTAAATAAATGTGTGATTAATTTTATGAGTGAATCACTTTTTCATACGAAAAAAATTGTTAAATTCGCACATGATTTTATACCCGTTACTGTGGCCTTACCCCCTTAAGTGTAACAAATTTTATATCAACATCTATAATATAAACCTATCAAAAAAATAACGAATATAGCCTTTTTTAGCGTCTAAAGTGAGAAGACCCCTTAAGTCATGCGCGCCACTGATTTTGAAAGCAGGCATTTTCTTTTCAAAGCCATGTCAAAGTATAGGAAATCATAATCTACCGCAAGACAAATCAATTTGTCTGAAACGCTGGAGGTATATACCCCTTGCCCAAAATGTTATACTGTACGTCCACACACGAAGCAGCCATGTCTACTAAATTCTCCGTAGGGTATCCCCAGCGCAACAGCAAGTACAGGGAATGGTCCAACATCTAGGATATGATGCATATTGAACCCCTTCGGCTGACCCTTCCGTTGGAACGCCATCGAAATTTCTTACCGGTATCATATAGGGCCGATAAAGCGAGGGAGAGAACTTTCTGTCAGAATCGAATAAGGGGGATGAACAAGGGGATGCGCAGAGAAGTTGTTCGCTGTGAAAACGATCTTCAGGGGAGTGCTAGTTTTGGCGGCCATTAAATATATCACTGCGACCACCGACAATCACTTTGATTCCATTTGTACTCATTTAAGGAGTAGGACGAGGAAGCTCCTATTTGTGGTATGTTCAGTAGTAGGATGACCAAGCTCGAATGTATATCGCCATTAGGGTCGAGTAGTAATTAGAATTAGTACTACAGATCTTTATTTCTAATTGCTATGTGATGTATCTGTATGTGAATTCGACGCTGATTTGACGGACTTGCTGAATCCGTCAAGATAGTCATCACTTCGGTAACTTTCGAGATACGATCCGCCGGTGTTAATTTGATTGACGTATGTAAATACGATAGCGAGATAACGTATTGCATGTTGTCTGAATGCTTAACGGGCTGTGCCTAGTTGTAACATTCGAAAACAGCTCATTTTTGGATTTTTAAAAAGAAAATCGCGATTATCAATTTCTACAAAAATCAAGTATTTGGAAAAGTACCATCTGAAGAACACTCTGTCATTATCTTGTGTGAAATATTCAATTATAATCGATTTACAGCCGATGTCCGGCAAGCACTTCTCAACAACATCTTTTGCCGCGAGCAATGCCCTTCTGCATCAGGTTATGTAATACAGGGTGTTAGGAAGGTCGATTAAGGAAAGTCTGAAGGGGGTGATAGGTTACCTCGTCAGGAACATATCTAACCTCGGTTACCTCCAAAGTCTGAGGATTTGAAGTTATCATGGAATGATTTTTGGACAATTTCCCAAAATTAGATACTAACTCGTTTTCCTCTTATGTTAATGCTATTGTTAGAAAATAGCATTAACATAAGAGATATTTTTATTTTTTGACAAGTTTTTCATTATTCAACATGTCCAATTTAGTTAGTTGTGTGGATAAGGATAATTGCATTGGTGTTTGTCGATTGAATACACATTAAGCTGAAACGCAAATAAGTTTTTACTTACCAATTATTGTCTGTTTGAACATTATGAACGAGTTGTTACCTGATTTTGGGAAATTTTCCAAAAATCATACATACCATGATTATTCGAAATCCTTAGACTTTGGACTAAGGTAACCGAGGTTAGATATGTTCCTAACGAGGTGATCTATCACTCCCTTAAGGCTTTGCATCGACCTTCCTAACACGCTGTATAAAAAAATCAAACGGATTACCTTCCGACCTCCTGTACATAGAAGTCAATCATAGTGTTTCGACAACACAATAAAAAACTTTAATTATAATGAACCGCAGTGCGTTAAAAGTTGTTGAAATCCCGTTCATCCGCCGCTCTTCTTAAACAGCGTTGAAAAGAGACAAGAATCTCAAAAGGAAGAAGGAGCATGAGAGAGAGACAGAGAGAGATTGATGAGTTTATTATGGCTTGGTAATACCTTGAAGCAACATGATTACAAAAAGTGATATAAAAACGGCGAAAGCGAGAAAATAACACTAATAATAGAGGTGGTAATGCTAGTAACAAAGACAGTACATCCAATAATTATAATGGTAATAATAATAGTACTAATAATGATCGTGTTAATAATAATTACGATAACAATGATTATAACATGATCGCCGGTAGCAGATACAAAAATTTGTGAGACAACCCACTAGTGACAATATAAAATTTCTATATGAAAAACGTTAACAGAAAATTCGCGTTCGGGCCAGTAGGAACTACTCCTAACCGGCAATGCTCTGAAAAAAAATTAAAATAAAAAAAATTAATGACAGGAATTTAAAAAAAAAGAGAGAGAGAGAGAGAGAGAGAGAGAGACCAGCAGACAGGAGGAACGCGCGAGCGTCGGTGTCACACAGCATCGTTGGGCCAGTGTATGGTACAATACTAGTAGTAAAGCCTCCGTTTAGTCAGCCACTCCAACAGCGAACTCGCCCCTGGAGGACCACAGTTAGACAGGCCGGAATTAAGGGTAGAATCGATAGTAGACGCAAACGAGGGTAACGGGGGTGTAGGGCGGATGGAATGAAATAGTAAGAGAGTCCTGCGTCAAGCCTCAGGCTGATTTTGCTCCATGCTTAATGACCCCTGAACCGTAGTTTAATCACGGATTAAGAGCCCACCGGTTGTCCAGTCTGTTCCTCTGATTCTCCCTCTTCCGTGCTTGTTCGACTGTCATTAGCGAAATGACATTAGTAAATACCTATTGTAATAAATTCATTCGTTTCCAAAATGTACATCTGATTTTGTCCCGTACCCGTTTGATAAATATTTAAGGTTGTTTCTAAATCATTTTTAAAGGGGGGAGCAGAAACGAAGTTCCTACGCTGATGCACTGTGTGAGGTCATCAATGCCAACTTGATGTAGAAAAAATATTAACGACGTCCACCAATGAAATAGCGAAGTTACTTTTTTCGGTAATATCACTATTTACACTATCTTGCACAAAATACTCGTCTTTTGAGTCACTTTCACATATACAGCGAGCAAGCGAAAGTTCAGCTAAACTTCAAAATTAAATATTTAAGGAACCATTTCAGTGTGACTGGCTCGAAAACTTCGAGTTTCATAATTTTTTTGAAAATCAAATTCGATAATCATTCTGATTTTTTTCCGTTTATTCAAATGACTTGTGGTATACATAAAAATATTTCTGAATGTATTAGTTTTATTTTTTATATAATTTTTTCACCACTGTGAAATAATGCCTTAAAAAATAGCGCCTGACGGTAGAAAGTCCTACTCCTCCAAAAATTGTCTGAAAGAAAAAAAAAAGATTATCAATCAGTATGAAAAACTGTAGAGGCGTACTGAGAATTTTTTACGATGAGCATTAACAATATGGTGGCCATTTCAAAATTAAGTATCAAATTGGGCGTTTTGTCGACAGTTTTTCGTTAGAAAAAAATGTGAAATTTTCAAATTAGGAAAAAAAAACGCTTCCGTACGACGTTAAGGAATGGCGTGAAGAAAGATGTGGCAAAATTTGAGACGGATGACTCGAAAACTCGTCGTTTAAAATCTTCCACGGTTTTGGAAAACGACATTTCGAGAAAAGGCCCTGTCAGGTCTCACGCAGCGGGTCGAATCCCTTTTTCTAAGAAAGGCTGTAGCGACCGAATTAATTCGAAATTGACGACCAAAATTTAACAGCATGTTCATGAAAGTCCATATTTTAGGATCATGGAAGGAACGATTTAAAAAAATGTTAATCGGAATGGTCCCTTAATAAACGACTTTGGGAATCTCCGTTTATTAAGGGACCATTCCGGTGTAACGTATTGTTCAAAAATCGTTTTTTGCGTTATCCTAAAATATGGAGTCTCATGGACATACTGTTAAATTTTGGTCGCCAAATTCGAATTAATTCGGTCGCTACAGCCTTAACATTTTATTTACCGTTAATAAAATGTTAATGAATTAATTGAAATTTTATTAACCGTTAATAAAATGTCAATAAATTTATTAACATTTTATTAACGGTAAAGAGTATATTCATTATCATTATTAAATACACGATAAGGCAGCTTAGTCATGAGAACGTGAAATGCAAAACGTTGAGCTTAAGATTAAACGTTAAGAATATTCGGGTGAATAGATATTGATGAAAATTGAAAAATACATTGAAAAATATCACTGAAAAGTAAACAATAGCCATTGTCTATTTTTTACAAGTGTCATATGAACAAGATGTTAAATAGACGTTTTTTTTCTCAATAATTCCATACATTCACTGTTCTTACAGAATATGAAATGTTCTGTTATACTGTGCGAAATCTACAACGTAACACAGGTAATTAATTCCTCAAAACTCTGATCCCTGATGAGCCTTCCTGCTCGAGTTTCAACTTCCGTGCTGAAAATCGACTGATTATTAAATGAGACTGCCTCGTAAAGTTAGGACAGTTTTTCATTCGAAAGCCTGCAGAAATCGGTTAATGATAAGAAAATGCGCATTCCGATATTAAGGCCTTAGGCCACAGTAACGGGTATGAAATCATGTGCGAATTTAACAATTTTTTTCGTATGAAAAAGTGATTCACTCATAAAATTAATTACGCATCTATTTAGAATGAATATCCAGCTGTTAGATTTTTTTTCGACGTACAAAATGGCCAACTACTCGTAACTTCTCGAAATAGCTTTTTTCCAATTGGCATGACAAATAACTTCAACAATTTCCACTCGATTTACTTTAAATTTCAAAGTTATGTTCCTAATTGAATTTCGCAGAGAAGTACGTACTGAATTTCTGATTAATCGACAACTTCATTTTATGAGTAGATTATGAGCAGTTATAACGAAATTTTTCACTGAAAATTCACTTCTTCACGCCGCGAAATGCCTAAAAAAAAGTTAACAAAAGAAATATTAGTAGACGGGTATTTTGTACATCGAAAAAAAAATATATTTTTAACAGCTTAATATTCATACTGAATAGATGTGTAATTAATTTTATGAGTGAATCACTTTTTCATATGAAAAAAATTGTTAAATTCGCACATGATTTTATACCCGTTACTGTGGCCTAAGGCCTTAAGGAAATGCATAAAATGCTCCAATGATTATGAAGATTTTGAATGGCGAGGAGGCCTGCTTTTTTTCTTTTCTTTCTGGTCGATTTCGCCCTAGGCCGTTTATCGCCGAAACGTGTGAGTAGCACAATTGTAAATCGTATAGTTAGAAAGAGGGCAGAGGGGAGGCGCGATCGAAGTTACTCTACCAGAGAAAACCCATTTATCGCTTCGTTCATGAAGCTCGCACACGATGACCGATCGAGACCGCTTCGGAGGCAGCCGTAGCCGCAGGAACCCTCTGACCGAACTCCCCGCTTCATATCGATATATCTGTACAAACTATTCCCTATATATCTCAGTGCGTCAAGCGCGAAATCGATTTTCTACCCTTTTTTTAATCCCACTATTTCTCTCACTTCTCGTTCGTCCTTCAGCAAAGTACCATGATTACCAACGGGACAAGCTAGTACAATTGAAAACACCTACTTTTTCAACTTCGAGAATTATATAAACGTTATAAAAAAAAACGGATAGCCATAGTTTCTATCAACGCGATTCGAATTATTTATTATTTCGATACTCCATTGAGTTCTAAACAAAACTTTAAAGGAGCATCCAAATCGACAATACATTCTTCTGTATCGTCCAGTATTAATTAACATTTCTTCATATGCTATCAGCATATAGTACAGTCGTGCTGATACTGAAAAAACCCGTAATCGGAAAAAATTAGAAGGCCAGTTTTTTGACGGATGATTCTGTAGATGCCGCAGGTGCTAAATCCAAGTTTGCCTAAAAACCGGGGTGCAGGATTTTTTTAGAGGATGAAGACGGATGGGGGTGGATTGATGCCAAACTACAATTCCTACGAGGTCGGCGTCGTAAGACAAAATGTTCAGAAAAACCCGGGCTTCAGTTTTGTCTACAGCGCCGAAGTCGTGGAAATACATTTTGGGGGTGAAAAAGTGGGGTGAAATTTTGAAAAATCAGATTTAATTCAATAACTTTTTAGGAGAAAATTGTACACTTTTAGTTCAATTGCGATTGTCATAGCCCTTGAAAAGACGCATCGATCGAGTATTTGATCATCACTCTCCGACAATATCTTCAACCGCAAAAAAATGGTTGAAGTACCAAAAAAAATTGTTTATTGAATAACTCAAAAACAATGCCCGATTTTTCGGGCATGGTTTAAATGTACGAAATGTAAAGAAAAATGTTCTCTATATTTTCGTTTCTATGAACCACCCTTGAATTTTGATTGTCCAACCCCTTTCGGGGATTGAAAAAAGTAGATGTACTAGGCCGGTTCTAACTCAAGGGGAGGTTGTGTGTCAAAAGTGGTGAAGCCAAGGTGGCGCCACCGTCGTGGGGAGGTCGCCGGGCGCGTGTGACGTCACAGAGAGGCCTATGTGGAGTGGAGGGGGATGGGGGGGGGGGGCGCTACGGTCGTGGGGAGGTCGGCGTGCGTGCGTGCGTGTAGGAAAGCCAAGGTGGCGCTGCGGTCGTGGGGAGGTCGGCGTGCGTGCGTGCGTGTAGGAAAGCCAAGGTGGCGCTACGGTCGTGGGGAGGTCGGCGTGTGTGCGTGCGTGCGTGTGTGCGTGTGTGTGTGCGTGTGTGCGTGTGTGTGTGTGTGTGTGTGTGTGTGTGTGTGTGTGTGTGTGTGTGTGTGTGTGTGTGTGTGTGTGTGTGTGTGTGTGTGTGTGCGTGCGTGCGTGTGTGTGTGTGTGTGTGTGTGTGTGTGTGTGTGTGTGTGTGTGTGTGTGTGTGTGTGTGTTTTATCCAGATGTTCTTTTTTTCTACTATGTCGACGGAGGCTCATGTTCGAGACGCTGTTATACACGGCAACGTTTCGACCACCTCGTCCGAAAGTCTCAAATTTTACGACTCTTTTTTTTTTCTTACGTCGAGCGCCAGGGACCGTCATACCCTATCGCTTCGCATGTGCAACTTGAGCCTCATCATTCCATAGGTCCACACTTGAAAACCCATAAAATTTTACGACTGCATGTGACGAAGACAGTGATCCGGGGAAAAAAATGCATTTCCATTGTACAGGGCTTCAGTTTTTCATCTCTGAATGATAATATATACAAGGAGTGCAACGTCAAGCCTTGATGCCGACACTTGAGATCATGCAGGTCTGGACAAGTTAGCCCCATGGTTAAGGATTTTTTTTTTCGTTAACACCACTCTCCAAGCTATTAGAATTTTTTTTCCATTGCTCCGCTATTCAGAGCATATATGATAACGGGGTGTTTATTTTGAAAAACTATAAACTTTCGGTAATATTAGATGAGATCAATAAATTATCACTACTTCGAACATTGAAAAGTGGGCGATACTTGAATATGAGTTTTCGCTCCTGGGATATATACGACTGTCCACCGCTTCAAAGCACACCGAAGCATTCATGGACCGTAAAAGCTGCCTCCCAACTAGAGAAACCAAAATATGTAATTGGTGCGGCGCAGCCTGGTAAAAAAAGAGAATCTATGGCAAAGGACATTATATTATTCACCGACTGCAAACTCACAAGTACTAAACTTTATCTCAAGTCAGCATTCTGTTCTAAAGATGACTCAAATTTGGACTTCAAAAAAGTTTTGGCATTTTGTTCAATATGTACTCTCGATTTCGTAAATATCATTATGACTGAAATAGTGATTGTTCTTTATTAACCATCGCCAAGTCTTAATGTAACTGCCCTCCCGCGGATGATGATTGGTCGCATCAAAACGAGCCTGTAAAAAATTGCTGCCGTAGATGTGTGAATAGAGTTTGAATGCAAAGAAGATTCACCTTCGAATACAGCTGCATATTGATTTAATCTTACACGATCGCGTTGTTGAATATTGTCCATTGACCGATATTATTCGTAAAATTGTATAGATCAGCAAAATTCCGAGAGATGTGAAGCATCATGGTTGATTCGCAATCGTCATGGTCTAAAGTGGACCTATGGAAACGTTCGATACAGCGTGACTGAAGGTCTAATAACAGCTGCAGTTGAAGGTTGAACGGAAGACGACATGTGTCCAATCGTATATGTTAAGGGTCATGAAAAACGAAAATGGCTAGCTGATACACTAAATATGAAGAATGGGCTATTAATTGAGTCGTTGAATATAGACTTTGACGATATGGATGTCTCAAGTAAATTAGATGGAAGTTCTACTCTACGATGTGGAAAGCATACAAACAATTGTGCCTTACAAAATGTATTTAATCTCATTAAATGGTGGCTGAATCATAAAGATTCGTGCAAATAAAAGAAAGGTAACATTATGTACTTATTATTCTTCTCACCCCGTACTCAGTTATGCCAGCGTAATCTGATATCGGATTGTGCAACTGAATACAATATTACTTTCGAATGTGAAACTCAATTTTTTGTATGGAATTTGATGGAAAATAAATTAATATAATCGCTTAACGATGATTGAATACATTCATCGGTATACGTTCGATAGATGTTCGTGAGCCGATTGTTGGAATTTTGCGAAGCATTTGAAAGTTTTCGACAGTCGTTCGTGAGGCGTTCCAGAGCCTTCCGAAGACATTCATGCGATGTTCGAAGACATTCAAGAGACGTTCGCAAACATTCATAACACGTTGAAAACATGTATGAGGGGTTCAAAGAGTATCAAAAGACTTTCTACGACGTTCATGAGACGTCTGAAGCGTTCGTGAGACGTTCAAGAGACTTTCGATGGCATTCATAATACGTTTGAAGACATTCATGAGGGGTTCGAAGACGTTCAAGAGACTTTCGACGGCATTCATAATACGTTTGAAGACATTCATGAGGGGTTCGAAGACGCTTAAGAGACTTTCAAAGGCATTCACAAGAGGTGCGAAGACGTTCATACATTTTCGAAGACATTCAAGAGATCTTTGACAATATTCATAATACGTTTGAAGACATCGACAAGGGGTTCGACGACGTTTTAGAGACTTTCAAAGACATTCACAAGGGGTTTGAAGACGTTCAAGAAACTTTCGAATACGTTCAAGAGACTTTCGACGACATTCATGATACGTTTGAATACATTCATGAGGGGTTCGAAGACACTTGAGAGACTTTCAAATACATTCACAAGGGGTTCGAAGACGTTTAAGAGACTTTCGACGGCCTTCATAATACGTTTGAAGACATTCATGAGGGGTTCAAAGATGCTTAAGAGACTTTCAAAGCATTCACAAGAGGTGTGAAGACGTTCAGAGATTTTCGAAGACATTCAAGAGATCTTTGACAATATTCATAATACGTTTGAAGAGATCGACGAGGGGTTCGGCGACGTTTTAGAGACTTTCGAAGACATTCACGAGGGGTCTGAAGACGTTCAAGAAACGTTCGAATACATTCTGGAGACTTTTGACGACATTCATAATATGTTTGAAGACATTCATGAGGGGTTCCAAGACGCTTGAGAGACTTTCAAAGACATTCACAAGAGGTGCGAAGACGTTCAGAGATTTTCGAAGACATTCAAGAGATCGTTGACAATATTCATAATACGTTTGAAGACATCGACGAGGGGTTCGGCGACGTTTTAGAGACTTTCAAAGACATTCACAAGGGGTTTGAAGACGTTCAAGAAACTTTCGAATACGTTCAAGAGACTTTCGCCGACATTCATGATACGTTTGAATACATTCATGAGGGGTTTGAAGACACTTGAGAGACTTTCAAAGACATTCACAAGAGGTGCGAAGACGTTCATACATTTTCGAAGACATTCAAGAGATCTTTGACAATATTCATAATACGTTTGAAGACATCGACAAGGGGTTCGACGACGTTTTAGAGACTTTCAAAGACATTCACAAGGGGTTTGAAGACGTTCAAGAAACTTTCGAATACGTTCAAGAGACTTTCGACGACATTCATGATACGTTTGAATACATTCATGAGGGGTTCGAAGACACTTGAGAGACTTTCAAAGACATTCACGAGGGGGGGGGGGGGGGGGGGGTGGAAGACGTTCAAGAGACTTTGGACGGCATTCATAATACGTTTGAGGACATTTATGAGGGGTTCGAAGATACTTAAGAGACTTTCAAAGACATTCACAAGAGGTGCAAAGACTTTCAGACATTTTCGAAGACATTCAAGAGATCTTTGACAATATTCATAATATGTTTGAAGACATCGACAAAGGGTTCGACGACGTTTTAGAGACTTTCAAATACATTCACAAGGGGTTCGAAGACGTTCAAGAGACTTTCGACGGCCTTCATAATACATTTGAAGACATTCATGAGGGGTTCAAAGATGCTTAAGAGACTTTCAAAGCATTCACAAGAGGTGCGAAGACGTTCAGAGATTTTCGAAGACATTCAAGAGATCTTTGACAATATTCATAATAGGTTTGAAGAGATCGACGAGGGGTTCGGCGACGTTTTAGAGACTTTCGAAGACATTCACGAGGGGTCTGAAGACGTTCAAGAAACGTTCGAATACATTCTGGAGACTTTTGACGACATTCATAAATATGTTTGAAGACATTCATGAGGGGTTCGAAGACGCTTGAGAGACTTTCAAAGACATTCACAAGAGGTGCGAAGACGTTCAGAGATTTTCGAAGACATTCAAGAGATCTTTGACAATATTCATAATACGTTTGAAGAGATCGACGAGGGGTTCGGCGACGTTTTAGAGACTTTCGAAGACATTCACGAGGGGTCTGAAGACGTTCGAGAAACGTTCGAATACATTCTGGAGACTTTTGACGACATTCATAATATGTTTGAAGACATTCATGAGGGGTTCGAAGACGCTTGAGAGACTTTCAAAGACATTCACAAGAGGTGCGAAGACGTTCAGAGATTTTCGAAGACATTCAAGAGATCGTTGACAATAATCATAATACGTTTGAAGACATCGACGAGGGGTTCGGCGACGTTTTAGAGACTTTCGAAGACATTCACGAGGGGTTTGAAGACGTTCGAGAAACGTTCGAATACGTTCTGGAGACTTTTGACGACATTCATAATACGTTTGAAGACATTCATGAGGGGCTCGAAGACGCTTGAGAGACTTTCAAAGACATTCACAAGAGGTGCGAAGACGTTCGAAGACATTCATGAGGGGTTTGAAGACGTTCAAGAAACGTTCGAATACGTTCTGGAGACTTTTGACGACATTCATAATACGTTTGAAGACATTCATGAGGGGTTCGAAGACGCTTGAGAGACTTTCAAAGACATTCACAAGAGGTGCGAAGACGTTCAGACATTTTCGAAGACATTCAAGAGATCTTTGACAATATTCATAATATGTTTGAAGACATCGACAAAGGGTTCGACGACGTTTTAGAGACTTTCAAATACATTCACAAGGGGTTCGAAGACGTTCAAGAGACTTTCGACGGCCTTCATAATACGTTTGAAGACATTCATGAGGGGTTCAAAGATGCTTAAGAGACTTTCAAAGCATTCACAAGAGGTGCGAAGACGTTCAGAGATTTTCGAAGACATTCAAGAGATTTTTGACAATATTCATAATACGTTTGAAGAGATCGACGAGGGGTTCGGCGAAGTTTTAGAGACTTTCGAAGACATTCACGAGGGGTCTGAAGACGTTCAAGAAACGTTCGAATACATTCTGGAGACTTTTGACGACATTCATAATATGTTTGAAGACATTCATGAGGGGTTCGAAGACGCTTGAGAGACTTTCAAAGACATTCACAAGAGGTGCGAAGACGTTCAGAGATTTTCGAAGACATTCAAGAGATCGTATTCATAATATGTTTGAAGACATCGACGAGGGGTTCGGCGACGTTTTAGAGACTTTCGAAGACATTCACGAGGGGTTTGAAGACGTTCAAGAAACGTTCGATTACGTTCTGGAGACTTTTGACGACATTCATAATACGTTTGAAGACATTCATGAGGGGTTCGAAGACGCTTGAGAGACTTTCAAAGACATTCACAAGAGGTGCAAAGACGTTCAGAGATTTTCGATGACATTCAAGAGATCTTCGACAATATTTATAATACGTTTGAAGACATCCATGAGGGGTTCGAAGACGCTTGAGTGACTTTCAGACATTCACGAGGGATTCGAAGACGTTCAAGGGACTTCCGACGACATTCATGATACGTTTGAATACATTCATGAGGGGTTCGAAGACGCTTGAGAGACTTTCAAAGACATTCATGGGCAGTTTGAAGACGTTCAGAAATCTGCGACGACATGCATAATACGATCTTCGACGACATCCATAAACCGAAGACATTCATTACGTTTGAGTTTCGCTGGAATTGTTTGGGTTTGTTTGGGATTTTCACAGTTTTGGTCGAACGTGTTTGAGTTTGTTTGGGTGCTTTCAAATCTGCGACGACATGCATAATACGATCTTCAACGACATCCATAAACCGAAGACATTCATTACGTTTGAGTTTCGCTGGAATTGTTTGGGTTTGTTTGGGATTTTCACAGTTTTGGTCGAACGTGTTTCGGTGTGTTTGGGTGTGTTTGGGTGAGCACCCAAACAAACTCAAACACGTTCGACCAAAACTGTGAAAATCCCAAACAAACCCACACAATTCCAGCGAAACTCAAACGTAATGAATGTCTTCGGTTTATGGATGTCGTCGAAGATCGTATTATGCATGTCGTCGCAGATTTGAAAGCACCCAAACAAACTCAAACACGTTCGACCAAAACTGTGAAAATCCCAAACAAACCCAAACAATTCCAGCGAAACTCAAACGTAATGAATGTCTTCGGTTTATGGATGTCGTCGAAGATCGTATTATGCATGTCGTCGCAGATTTCTGAACGTCTTCAAACTGCCCATGAATGTCTTTGAAAGTCTCTCAAGCGTCTTCGAACCCCTCATGAATGTATTCAAACGTATCATGAATGTCGTCGGAAGTCCCTTGAACGTCTTCGAATCCCTCGTGAATGTCTGAAAGTCACTCAAGCGTCTTCGAACCCCTCATGGATGTCTTCAAACGTATTATAAATATTGTCGAAGATCTCTTGAATGTCATCGAAAATCTCTGAACGTCTTTGCACCTCTTGTGAATGTCTTTGAAAGTCTCTCAAGCGTCTTCGAACCCCTCATGAATGTCTTCAAACGTATTATGAATGTCGTCAAAAGTCTCCAGAACGTAATCGAACGTTTCTTGAACGTCTTCAAACCCCTCGTGAATGTCTTCGAAAGTCTCTAAAACGTCGCCGAACCCCTCGTCGATGTCTTCAAACATATTATGAATATTGTCAACGATCTCTTGAATGTCTTCGAAAATCTCTGAACGTCTTCGCACCTCTTGTGAATGTCTTTGAAAGTCTCTCAAGCGTCTTCGAACCCCTCATGAATGTCTTCAAACATATTATGAATGTCGTCAAAAGTCTCCAGAATGTATTCGAACGTTTCTTGAACGTCTTCAGACCCCTCGTGAATGTCTTCGAAAGTCTCTAAAACTTCGCCGAACCCCTCGTCGATCTCTTCAAACGTATTATGAATATTGTCAAAAATCTCTTGAATGTCTTCGAAAATCTCTGAACGTCTTCGCACCTCTTGTGAATGCTTTGAAAGTCTCTTAAGCATCTTTGAACCCCTCATGAATGTCTTCAAACGTATTATGAAGGCCGTCGAAAGTCTCTTGAACGTCTTCGAACCCCTTGTGAATGTATTTGAAAGTCTCTAAAACGTCGTCGAACCCTTTGTCGATGTCTTCAAACATATTATGAATATTGTCAAAGATCTCTTGAATGTCTTCGAAAATGTCTGAACGTCTTCGCACCTCTTGTGAATGTCTTTGAAAGTCTCTCAAGCGTCTTCGAACCCCTCATGAATGTCTTCAAACGTATTATGAATGTCGTCAAAAGTCTCCAGAACGTATTCGAACGTTTCTTGAACGTCTTCAAACCCCTCATGAATGTCTTCGAACGTCTTCGCACCTCTTGTGAATGTCTTTGAAAGTCTCTCAAGCGTCTTCGAGCCCCTCATGAATGTCTTCAAACGTATTATGAATGTCGTCAAAAGTCTCCAGAACGTATTCGAACGTTTCTCGAACGTCTTCAAACCCCTCGTGAATGTCTTCGACAGTCTCTAAAACGTCGCCGAACCCCTCGTCGATGTCTTCAAACGTATTATGATTATTGTCAACGATCTCTTGAATGTCTTCGAAAATCTCTGAACGTCTTCGCACCTCTTGTGAATGTCTTTGAAAGTCTCTCAAGCGTCTTCGAACCCCTCATGAATGTCTTCAAACATATTATGAATGTCGTCAAAAGTCTCCAGAATGTATTCGAACGTTTCTCGAACGTCTTCAGACCCCTCGTGAATGTCTTCGAAAGTCTCTAAAACGTCGCCGAACCCCTCGTCGATCTCTTCAAACGTATTATGAATATTGTCAAAGATCTCTTGAATGTCTTCGAAAATCTCTGAACGTCTTCGCACCTCTTGTGAATGTCTTTGAAAGTCTCTCAAGCGTCTTCGAACCCCTCATGAATGTCTTCAAACATATTATGAATGTCGTCAAAAGTCTCCAGAATGTATTCGAACGTTTCTTGAACGTCTTCAGACCCCTCGTGAATGTCTTCGAAAGTCTCTAAAACGTCGCCGAACCCCTCGTCGATCTCTTCAAACCTATTATGAATATTGTCAAAGATCTCTTGAATGTCTTCGAAAATCTCTGAACGTCTTCGCACCTCTTGTGAATGCTTTGAAAGTCTCTTAAGCATCTTTGAACCCCTCATGAATGTCTTCAAATGTATTATGAAGGCCGTCGAAAGTCTCTTGAACGTCTTCGAACCCCTTGTGAATGTATTTGAAAGTCTCTAAAACGTCGTCGAACCCTTTGTCGATGTCTTCAAACATATTATGAATATTGTCAAAGATCTCTTGAATGTCTTCGAAAATGTCTGAAAGTCTTTGCACCTCTTGTGAATGTCTTTGAAAGTCTCTTAAGTATCTTCGAACCCCTCATAAATGTCCTCAAACGTATTATGAATGCCGTCCAAAGTCTCTTGAACGTCTTCCACCCCCCCCCCCCCCCCCCCCCCCTCGTGAATGTCTTTGAAAGTCTCTCAAGTGTCTTCGAACCCCTCATGAATGTATTCAAACGTATCATGAATGTCGTCGAAAGTCTCTTGAACGTATTCGAAAGTTTCTTGAACGTCTTCAAACCCCTTGTGAATGTCTTTGAAAGTCTCTAAAACGTCGTCGAACCCCTTGTCGATGTCTTCAAACGTATTATGAATATTGTCAAAGATCTCTTGAATGTCTTCGAAAATGTATGAACGTCTTCGCACCTCTTGTGAATGTCTTTGAAAGTCTCTCAAGTGTCTTCAAACCCCTCATGAATGTATTCAAACGTATCATGAATGTCGTCGAAAGTCTCTTGAACGTATTCGAAAGTTTCTTGAACGTCTTCAAACCCCTTGTGAATGTCTTTGAAAGTCTCTAAAACGTCGCCGAACCCCTCGTCGATGTCTTCAAACGTATTATGAATATTGTCAACGATCTCTTGAATGTCTTCGAAAATCTCTGAACGTCTTCGCACCTCTTGTGAATGTCTTTGAAAGTCTCTCAAGCGTCTTGGAACCCCTCATGAATGTCTTCAAACATATTATGAATGTCGTCAAAAGTCTCCAGAATGTATTCGAACGTTTCTTGAACGTCTTCAGACCCCTCGTGAATGTCTTCGAAAGTCTCTAAAACGTCGCCGAACCCCTCGTCGATCTCTTCAAACGTATTATGAATATTGTCAAAGATCTCTTGAATGTCTTCGAAAATCTCTGAACGTCTTCACACCTCTTGTGAATGCTTTGAAAGTCTCTTAAGCATCTTTGAACCCCTCATGAATGTCTTCAAACGTATTATGAAGGCCGTCGAAAGTCTCTTAAACGTCTTCGAACCCCTTGTGAATGTATTTGAAAGTCTCTCAAGTGTCTTCGAACCCCTCATGAATGTATTCAAACGTATCATGAATGTCGTCGAAAGTCTCTTGAACGTATTCGAAAGTTTCTTGAACGTCTTCAAACCCCTTGTGAATGTCTTTGAAAGTCTCTAAAACGTCGTCGAACCCCTTGTCGATGTCTTCAAACGTATTATGAATATTGTCAAAGATCTCTTGAATGTCTTCGAAAATGTATGAACGTCTTCGCACCTCTTGTGAATGCCTTTGAAAGTCTCTTAAGCGTCTTCGAACCCCTCATGAATGTCTTCAAACGTATTATGAATGCCGTCGAAAGTCTCTTGAACGTCTTCGAACCCCTCATGAATGTCTTCAAACGTATTATGAATGCCATCGAAAGTCTCTTGAACGTCTCACGAACGCTTCAGACGTCTCATGAACGTCGTAGAAAGTCTTTTGATACTCTTTGAACCCCTCATACATGTTTTCAACGTGTTATGAATGTTTGCGAACGTCTCTTGAATGTCTTCGAACATCGCATGAATGTCTTCGGAAGGCTCTGGAACGCCTCACGAACGACTGTCGAAAACTTTCAAATGCTTCGCAAAATTCCAACAATCGGCTCACGAACATCTATCGAACGTATACCGATGAATGTATTCAATCATCGTTAAGCGATTATATTAATTTATTTTCCATCAAATTCCATACAAAAAATTGAGTTTCACATTCGAAAGTAATATTGTATTCAGTTGCACAATCCGATATCAGATTACGCTGGCATAACTGAGTACGGGGTGAGAAGAATAATAAGTACATAATGTTACCTTTCTTTTATTTGCACGAATCTTTATGATTCAGCCACCATTTAATGAGATTAAATACATTTTGTAAGGCACAATTGTTTGTATGCTTTCCACATCGTAGAGTAGAACTTCCATCTAATTTACTTGAGACATCCATATCGTCAAAGTCTATATTCAACGACTCAATTAATAGCCCATTCTTCATATTTAGTGTATCAGCTAGCCATTTTCGTTTTTCATGACCCTTAACATATACGATTGGACACATGTCGTCTTCCGTTCAACCTTCAACTGCAGCTGTTATTAGACCTTCAGTCACGCTGTATCGAACGTTTCCATAGGTCCACTTTAGACCATGACGATTGCGAATCAACCATGATGCTTCACATCTCTCGGAATTTTGCTGATCTATACAATTTTACGAATAATATCGGTCAATGGACAATATTCAACAACGCGATCGTGTAAGATTAAATCAATATGCAGCTGTATTCGAAGGTGAATCTTCTTTGCATTCAAACTCTATTCACACATCTACGGCAGCAATTTTTTACAGGCTCGTTTTGATGCGACCAATCATCATCCGCGGGAGGGCAGTTACATTAAGACTTGGCGATGGTTAATAAAGAACAATCACTATTTCAGTCATAATGATATTTACGAAATCGAGAGTACATATTGAACAAAATGCCAAAACTTTTTTGAAGTCCAAATTTGAGTCATCTTTAGAACAGAATGCTGACTTGAGATAAAGTTTAGTACTTGTGAGTTTGCAGTCGGTGAATAATATAATGTCCTTTGCCATAGATTCTCTTTTTTTACCAGGCTGCGCCGCACCAATTACATATTTTGGTTTCTCTAGTTGGGAGGCAGCTTTTACGGTCCATGAATGCTTCGGTGTGCTTTGAAGCGGTGGACAGTCGTATATATCCCAGGAGCGAAAACTCATATTCAAGTATCGCCCACTTTTCAATGTTCGAAGTAGTGATAATTTATTGATCTCATCTAATATTACCGAAAGTTTATAGTTTTTCAAAATAAACACCCCGTTATCATATATGCTCTGAATAGCGGAGCAATGGAAAAAAAATTCTAATAGCTTGGAGAGTGGTGTTAACGAAAAAAAAAATCCTTAACCATGGGGCTAACTTGTCCAGACCTGCATGATCTCAAGTGTCGGCATCAAGGCTTGACGTTGCACTCCTTGTATATATTATCATTCAGAGATGAAAAACTGAAGCCCTGTACAATGGAAATGCATTTTTTTCCCCGGATCACTGTCTTCGTCACATGCAGTCGTAAAATTTTATGGGTTTTCAAGTGTGGACCTATGGAATGATGAGGCTCAAGTTGCACATGCGAAGCGATAGGGTATGACGGTCCCTGGCGCTCGACGTAAGAAAAAAAAAAGAGTCGTAAAATTTGAGACTTTCGGACGAGGTGGTCGAAACGTTGCCGTGTATAACAGCGTCTCGAACATGAGCCTCCGTCGACATAGTAGAAAAAAAGAACATCTGGATAAAACACACACACACACACACACACACACACACACACACACACGCATGCACACACACACACACACACACACACACACACACACACACACACACACACACACACACACACACACACACACACACACACACACACACACACACACACGCACACACGCACACACACACGCACGCACGCACACACGCCGACCTCCCCACGACCGTAGCGCCACCTTGGCTTTCCTACACGCACGCACGCACGCCGACCTCCCCACGACCGCAGCGCCACCTTGGCTTTCCTACACGCACGCACGCACGCCGACCTCCCCACGACCGTAGCGCCCCCCCCCCCATCCCCCTCCACTCCACATAGGCCTCTCTGTGACGTCACACGCGCCCGGCGACCTCCCCACGACGGTGGCGCCACCTTGGCTTCACCACTTTTGACACACAACCTCCCCTTGAGTTAGAACCGGCCTAGTACATCTACTGAAAAATCAAAATGAAATTCTGGGAAAACTATTGACCGCACGAATTCGCCGCAGTGAAACGATTTGTAGGTTGAACCCTCGGCTACATTTTGTCCGCAGCGCCAAACTCCAATTTTCGGTCAATAGTTTTCCCACAATATCATTTTTAAATCTCGACCCTCGAGAGGGGTTGGAAAAAGTAAAATTCAAGGGTGGTCCATGAAAACGAAAATATGGAGTAAATTATTCTCTACATTTAGTGCATCCAAACCATCCCCGAAAAATCGATTGTTTTTTAGTTATTCAATAAACAATTTTTGTTTGACGTTTCAACCATTTTTTTGGGCATGAAAATATTATTGGAGAGAGATGATCGAATAGTCGATCGACGCGTCTTTTCAAGGGCTACAACGTTCCCATTTCACCAAAAATTGTATGAATTTTTCCTAAAGAGTTATCGAATTAAAACTGATTTGCCTAAATTTCACCCTACTTTTTCAACCCCAAAATGAACTTCCACGACTTCGGCGCTGTGGACAAAAATAAAGTCCGGATTTTTCTGAACACTTCGTCTCCCGGCGCCGACCTCGTGGAGGTTGTAGTTTGGCATTAATCCATCCCCATGGGGTGACGGGGGCCCCCTAAAAAAACCCTACACCCCCATTTTTAGGCAAACTTGGATTCAGCACCCGCGGCACCTACAAAATCACCCGTCAAAAAACCAGCCTTCTCCTATTTTTTTCCGACTCCAATATACAGCACGACTTCTTACCTGTACCTGATTCTGCTTGATTCCATGGTTCCTTGTAGATGAAAATAGTAATCAGTGGGAATTTCCAGTCACACACCATGAATGGTCCAGTGCGATCATTTATCCCCTGTGGCTGAAAATGGCATCCCTTTTCGTCTAGAAAGATGGTTAAAGTGGTTGCATTTGTTAATTGAAACTGGCAGTATCGATTGAAGGTTCAGTGCTTCCAGGTAGCTAAGCTGAATAATGCGAAGGTTCCACGCATTGAGGTTTAATGCTCAAGAGGTGATAAGTAGATAAACGAGAGCAGTGTGAAGAAGAGTAACAAGGACAGAACGGGAGGCAAAGGAAGTAGAGGAGCAAAAGGGGGCAGCTAATCTCGTTTCTCAAAGATGTGACAGAGTCTTGGCGAAAAAGCGATCCGCAGAGTTTTAATATTGGATTTTTGTGTCGTCTGCCGAACACTGAGAGGCGAAAGGCGAAGTAGCTTTAAGAACGCGAACAAGTGCACCATTCCTTCCCTCTTTTTCACCCGCTCTCTTTTACCTCTCTCTCTCTCTCTTTCTCTCTCTCCGATAGATATATAGGATCGTGTTGCATGAAGGAGAGGAGCCGAGGAGAGTGTGGGTTAGGAGAAGGCAAAGGGAGCGGCGTATATAGGTACGACGTGCTTGGCACACCAACATCAGCCATCCGGAAGATTCGTCTCAGTGATGGTCGTCATCTTGGTTGTCCTTTGCAGAGCTCGGTGGGCTCAATGCACCAGTAGCGAAGACGAGAGGACGCCCAACGTCGAGGCACAGAAGCGCTCTCTTTATCTAAGAATATTTGTTCAGGCGAACTCGGCGAAATTGAAACCGCCGCATTTTTGTTACTCCTCTTCTCTCAGTTTCCTTCTTTCGTCCTCGGGGCTTATAATAAGCATATATACAGATATACCGAGCTCCCAAACCCTTGGTGGGAGTGCGGCTACCCCTCTCTCTCTCTCTCTCTCTCTCTCTCTCTCTCTCTCTCTCTCACACCTCTCGTTTTCCTTCCGTCTGTCCCCGCTGTCATCTGCCTACGGCGATTTCTCCTCATCTCTCCATCTCCGTGCGGAGTCCCTCTCGAAAAACTCCCCAAGATTTCTTCCTCCTCTCCTCCCTCTTTACCTTGGTCAACTTTATCTATTTCCATCGTTAACTCTGCTCTCTTTTTCAAGCCAAACAATCTCTGCTCCCAAGGGTCGTTTCTTATTCGTTGAAATTACTCATACCAATCGATCGTCAAAGAATTGCGTCGAAACTCAAATTCTAAAAGTTGTCTCAGTGTGTCGGTAAAGTACGTACCTGGAGAGGCCGAAAATTAACGAGGATGAGTAAAGGAGGTTAAGCTGTTGGAATTTCGCCTCATTTCAACGTAGTCCTTGCTCATCCACCAAGTCCTTCACTCGCCCAGTTCAACTCCTCAAGCCGTCCGTCATTCATTCAGCACATTCGCTTAGCTCTCCTCTCATTCTCTCGCTGGCTCTGTTCTCTCACCGAGATCACAGGACTCAGGTGTGTGCGTCTCCTCTTTCGCGATACTTCGGAGAGAGGGATAACGTTCTGCAGGGACCTGACAAATATTCCCGAGGGCAACAAGGCCTCGCAACCCTCGTTAATTCCTCACAACGTTGACGCGAACCCTTGTCGTGTTCGTTGCCTCCCCCGTAAAAACGGTAAGAGCTTTAGCGGAAATAAAAAAATATATCGCCGTCCTCCTTTTTCGCAACTTTTAAAATTATTATTTTCCTATCTGAACAGCCTGACACAACGTGTTTACGCTTTTATCGCATCTTTATCGGCCAACGCGAATAACGAATGCACAAAGCATGAAATGATGATGAACAATTGTAAACCCGTTGACAATTTTTTTTTCTTCATATTAATAATTTGAGACGAACACGTCAGATAAAAGGAGACGGGAGGGGTGATTGAAAAAACATACGGTAATGCAGCACTTGGTCTTTTGTAAGCGCCCTCATTAATCTTTACAGGGTCGTGAAAGCTTGGACGCATGTTTACGGTGCTTGATTTTTCACAGTTGAAGGGACGAGCAATAACCACCAGGAAGAAATGAATGAAATTCAATGAATTTTCACAATTTGCATCAGTATAATAGACCATTTTGAGAAATGATCTAGGCAATGTATCACTGCGTTGAGTTTTTTTTAGATGCTTGTATGAAGCAGCATCGTTAAGTTAATTGAAAACAAATTTTCCTTCTTGCGGTTCATGCATTACTTGTAAAATGATTGCCCGCCTGAAAAGATGAGAATTCGACAGGTATATAAATATACTTATAAGTAGACACTCGGTGTGTGTTCACTCTTGGGTGTTGTTGAATTTCAGTGAACGAAGAAAACCTCGGAGATTTCACTATGAATGCGATGGTAAACGCGGATTTGATGCAAGAACTGATTTTAATCTCGGAAAATTGCTTATGCCGAGAGCAGACATCGCATCGACGATAAAAGGCTGTGCTATATACATGATTTCTGTATATATATATATATATATATATACACACACACACACATATATATGTGAGGCTTATGGAATAGCGTTTCTGAGCAGTTGATTCGAAGACGTCGAGAAAGCCGAATGTACGACCGAACCAGGTATGAGGATACGCACAATCACCAGGGATTGACTCGGGACGAGCCATGGAGTCTACTACGATGTTCGCATTTCTTCTTGTTCCGCTTTTACAACTGTTAGTACACTGACAGAACATTTTTATTGATATTAACTACCCGCGTCGATTTGGTTTAAAAAAAATTGAATCAACTGGATTTTTTGGGAAATCAAATTTCTCCTATTGCATTCCATTATTGGAATTATTTATTTTGAATATATTTATTTATTCAAATCAAAATCTATTTGATATCGTCCAATAACTAAATATTTTATTTCATCCTCATAAATCTGTGATTCGGTTTCATCTGTTCAAAAACAATTTAATTGAATCCACTAAATGTATCTATTTGATTTTTTTTTATTTGAAATTAAATGGAATTTTTGTAGGGTCAACGATTTTTCTATTCGATTGAACTAATGGTCTGTCTTTATTGCAACACACATATCAAAGGGGAGTGGGAGTAGAGAGGGTGGAGAGAGAGAGAGAAATTGTACATATACATAAATCGGTTGAGTTTGAAAATTCTATAGCGTGTTATTCGATAAAACTCTCTAATTATCACAATGATATTAACTAATTTATATAGTTTATGTGATACAATAAATAATTATAGGAATTTATTTGGTCTCTTATGCCATATCTGCGACCAAGATGTTACAAGTACTTGGTAGTATAGGGGCAGCGTGCCCCGTTCGATTCCATATAAGTGAAATATTTTCTTCGAAAAAAATGATTTCGGAAGGCCAGGGAACGACAAATTACGACACAAAATCGTCATGGTAAAACTCGCAATTAAGTGTTATTTATTTCATTTTGGATTAATGAAATATTTTATACATATCGTACACATAGATTTGCCGTGTACATTTAAGCAAATAAAGATTTATTTGAATTAAATCTTTAGTAATTCAATTTGAAAATATTTGATATTCAAAAAGAATAGCCGAAACAAATAAAAAAATATCTTTGGAACAAATAAAATCGTAGCAGGTCGTGAGACATGGAAAAACCTGTTTGATTTAAATAGATCCTATTTAAATTGAATGTTTTTTTTTGGCCGTGTACAACGTTTTAACGCAAAGATCATACGCCACGATTCCGCCCTCGAAGAAATTAATGACAAAAAATTCGGTACCTTGTACCATAACATTCGGTACCATAAAATGGTCACAATCGACGTCGAATTATTAGAGGAGAAAGCTCCACCTTGTCGATTTCCGTAATTGAAAAAAAATATAAATTCACTTACCTCGCAACATTATATTAGAAACAGATTAGAAAATAATATTTTGATTCATCTACTCGCAAATCACAATTAAGTAGTTGGTGGCCATGCTGGAAACAAACATTTTGACACGTGAGCCATTGCTTTCTGTGAAAAAATGACTGAAAGAATACTAATTGCTGATAATTGTGGCGTATATTTTCGTAGTTTTCGGCATCGAAATATCTCAGCGTGTGTCATTTCGTCTTAATAAATGTGAGACCAAGCCAAGGCGTTTTCAAGCACTACATCGATGTGCCTCATCAAAAATGCGATTTTTTGGAAAATTTCGTACAGAATAATTTTACAAAGCAATAAAAATGAGATTCGGGCGATTATTCTAGATGTGTTGACGTATACCAAAAAATAATGAATGAAAAATAATACACATTGACGGCCCTATCGCAGCTACACTAAGAGCGTGTTGTCAAGTGCTGGGCAAGAGGACGTTGAATTTTTACGGATTAGCACCTAGAAAAAAAATCGTCATTAACATCAGTTTCGCTATAGAAGTACACACGATTATTCAAAATTAAGGTATTCTTTTCGCAAAATGCCATCGTTTCAAATACTTTTCTTTTTCGCCAAAAAGTCAACCTTAATCCGTATATAAAAACGAGAATTGTTCATAGATCGTTAAAATCGTGTGTACAGTAGAACGTCGATTATCCGAATGTCAGTTATCCGAAATGTAAATTATCGTAATTGCGATTTGGTTTATTCGAAACGTCAATTATCCGAATGGCGATTTGGGTTATCCAAAATATCAATTATCTAAACAATAATTTTGCTCATCCGAATGCTGAGTTATTCGAACGATTACGCCCTATGTATTATTGCACATTGATGTACATCCCCTCCACTTTCTCGGTCCGCGCTCGCGCGCACTTTGCTTCCCGCTAGCAGTCGAGATTTGGCAGCAAAGAAACGAGCTTCCGTTGTGAAGCAGAAGAAAATCGTCGACGTTTTAAAAAATCAGCAGATAAGAACTCAAAGATGTACGAATGTAGATTATTTTTAAATACATATTTAACTTCGTTCTATGTCATTAACGGGTCTTCTCACTTCAAATGCTAGAAAAAGCTCTTTTCATGCATTTTTTGATAGCTTTATATTATAGATATTTATATAAAAGTTGTTACACTTTCAAAATACATAAAAAAAAATCTTTATGAAAGTCACTATTTATATACAAAAATGGTAATTAAATAAATGTCCTAAAAAAAATGGTTAATCCGAAACAAAAAAAATCAAACGGTTTTAGATTCAGTAGGTTACTGGCTATAGCGCATTTCATACGATTTTTTATATGTGCAAAAATAAAAAAATGGCGGACATTTTTTGAAAAAAAAAAACAAAAAAAAATTCACCGTTTTTGGCAAAAATAATAGTAAAAATCAAAATTTAGAAAAATCCTTTATATGCACTATAGCTATGGTTCTAAAGAATATGTGGTTAAAAGTTTATAAGGATCGGTTCAGTAGTTTCGAAGATTTTATCGACAACCCGTCGGAAAACATTGTTTCGAGAAAAAACGCGTTTAAAGTTTGTTTGGGTTACATATATATATTCAATTTTTTTTAAATGTATTTTGAAAGTCTATTTATTAAGTATAACAATTTTTATATTAATATCTATAATATAAACCTACAAAAAAAATTCATAAAAATAGCCTATTTTAGCGTCTAAAGTGAGCAGATCCCTTAAAAAATACAATGGTTATTTGCAATGCACCAAAAATGTACTTGTATTTTTAACATATTAATGTTCATTGTATTTTTAAAAATATACATTTCATCATATCGAAAGAATCAACGTTTTTTTCGCCCACGGAATGTTGATGTTCGGTTATCCGAATTTTCGATTATCCGAACGGCGCCCGGTCCCAATTGATTCGGATAATCGACGCTCTACTGTACTTCTTGAGAGAATCTATCTAAGAAGCTACAGATAAAACTTCAAATCAATCTGAAGAGAACTGTCCGAACAATGCGTTTTCCCGATTTCAAAAACGTTTTGCCAAAAACGCGTTTACAGTTTAAAAACTGATTTAGCATCTATCGTCGAGACGACGGAATCAAAGCTTTTATTTGAATTCTGCGTGTACCCACGGAGGAATTTCGACAGTAGGTCTTCAGTTAGGTCGTTGTCTATTTTTGGTACTGGGCTGAACGACTCCACATTGCTACCCTCACCGTCTGGGCTGTTTCGTGCGTTGCGGAGCTTCGAAATATATACAGGGTGTCCAATTGGAAGTTGCTAAAACTACTAAATAAGTGTCTCTTCCCTCCATGAATTCAATAGGGGTCCCTTTTTCTAAGGCGCATACCTGAGGCCCCGCAGTTTTGTTCCAGCCGTGGTTGAAGCAAGTACGCGCGCGTCAAAATGAGTGAGCTCACCACGGAAGAAAAAGTATATCTTATTGAGTGCTTCTTCTCGAGGGGAAAAATTTATAGTAATGCGTATAGAGGGTTTCGTACTAAGTTTGGAACTCATAGAGTTGCCAGCGAAAACACTCTGAAAAGGTAAGAATTGAATATTTATTCATATTCATCTATCACACAACTTGTGTTTCAATTCAATTAAACTGCATTGAAGTAATTTTACGTTAATTTTTGTAGGATAATCGATAACTTCGTGAAGTATGGTACACTCCAGGACCGTAGACACGAGTTGCCAGGTCCATCTGTTACGGTGACTACACCAGAGAAGATCAACGAAGTTGAGAATTATTTCAAACAAAATCCAAATGATTCGATTCGGAAAGCTGCTCAAGCATTAAAAATAACCAAATCATCATTACACAACATTTTGAAATATTTTTTAAAGTTTCATCCGTATAAAATAAGCACTCATCAATTGTTAACTGAACATGCCATGACGAAACGCATCGAATTTTGTAACACTATTACGGGAATGTTTGAAGCCGAAGAACTTAATGAGAAATTGATTATTTATTCCGATGAAGCACATTTTTGGATGAATGGGTACGTAAACAAGCAAAATTACCGGTTTTGGGGAACGGAAAATCCCAACATATCGCTAGCGAAGTCCCTTCATCCACAGAAAGTAACGGCATGGGCAGCGATTTCAGTCAAAGGAATTTATTTGCAATTCTTGGAATCTACGGTAACAGGAGAGAGTTACAAACAGCTTTTGGAAACGAAGTTCTTCCCTTATGCAAAAAAGAGGGGACTGGTTAAAAATGTTTACTTCATGCAAGATGGAGCGACGCCGCACCGGACTCATGAGGTGTTTGAAGCTATTCATCGCGTATATGGGACTCGAGTAATCGGTCTGGGGTACCCTAAATTTGCTCAAGGCGGACTAGAATGGCCTCCGTACTCACCGGACCTGAACCATTGTGATTTTTTCTTGTGGGGTTACATTAAAGATCATTGTTACGCTAAAAACCCCAGCACCGTAGAAGAACTGATCGCGGCCAACCAGGAAGTGGTTCGCGGCATTACGAACGATATGTTGGACACAGTTTTTCACAGTTTTCAAAAGAGAATTGATTTTCGTGCACAATCCAACGGTTCGCACTTAGAAAATATCTATCATTAATCACTGTACTTTTTCGTTATTTTTATAAGATGTAATAAATTGACATAAAAAATATTTGACTGGGTTTTATTTATGTGCGTTTAAAACTGCAGAGTTTCCTCTATTTAAAGCAATTTGACCTTTCTGATTCTGTGCACGTGTCTTAAAATGACAGTCGATTAGTCTCAGCAACTTCCTATTGGACACCCTGTATTTAAAAAAAAATCGCCCATAATTCCGTTTGTATATAATTCTTGTGACGTTTGTCCATTATTTAAGCCAATCAACATAAACGGTCGACATTTCTTTTCTACTGAGATATAACGCCTTAATGGAGTATACTCTTCGTGTTTTTCGTGATGCAAGGTTACCCGTGAGCTTTACGAGCGATTTCTTGAATCGCGAAACTTTCGAGTGAGGTCTCCGCAATAACTTTTCAATGGATCGACGAAGCGTATATTGCAATCTCGTTAGCGTTGCGCCATCTCCCCTCTGTTCCGTCGTAGCCAAAATATATACATGTGGATATTGCCGGTTGGAAAAGCAGCGGCCCATCGTCGCCAGCGAACCTCCATACAGCCAAGATCTGTCGACCAGTCTCTTTAATTACAAATTAACGCTTTAATCAGGAAACTTGGCAAGCTCGCGCACCGCCGTGCCTTTCCCGTCGCCTATTCTCGTCGTGTGTACCATCGTGGGCTCGTATTTTCGCATCAAGTCGTGGTTACAGCGGTCCTACCACGGCAATATTATCATCGCGGGTGCAGCAGCTCGCTGCTCGCCCTCCTGCTCCTTCTTTGCATTTTCCACGACCCCAAACCTTCTCTCGGAGAAGCGGGCAAAAGAAGAGAGCCGCAGCTCTCACCCCGCCTGTGTGTAGGTGCCCATAAGGGCGTCTCGTCGACGATCACTCTTCTCCTTTATTTTCGTCGTCATGAGTCTTATTCTCAGCTCCCTTCCGGCCTCTCCACCCTTCTCTTTGCGTCGCCCCTCAAAGATCTTCCCTCCTGCCACCGCACATTCTCGTCTTTTCATTGGGCTTCTTTTATTTCCTCGGCAGTATGGTGAGAGTGGTATGACGGCAAAAAACTGGATGGCACCGTTTATCCCCGTCGTATATTCCCACCCAAGTTGGCCCAACTTATTTTATTAAAACGCAAACTTCGACGAGGTGGGAAATATCATTCACTTGCCAGCCTTGAGCGTATTCCACTATGTGGCGCACAGCTAGATGTTGTGAATTTACTAGGGATAATCGTGCGGGCAAAGCTCTTCTAACGATTTTTCTTGAAAATAGTTTGTCCTCCATCTCCAGTGCCGTAGAGATTTTAAAGGTTTTCGTCAGAGGTTTTTGCTCCGAATATTGATTTAAAAAATGGGAATTCTTATTCTTCATCCCTTACTGTCATTTTGCATGTTGGGAAGTCGTCAGCTTTTCGTGATGTATCCTCTAGAAATTCATAAACATTATTGCAACATATTTCCACGATTATAAACAACACGAGTATATAGCTCCATCTCTTGGCACATGTACTTCAAATCCTGACGTTATACGGGCTAGTGGCCGTGGTTTAGACAATCAGCTTGCAATCCTAAAATGGGCTATGTTTAGGTTGGATACGCGTGCAATTGCAGTGTCCAATAAAAGCTTAATTACTTTTTCGATTGGTAGAATTTTTTCGAATCTCGTTTAACCCTTCCTTGTCACTCTGGGTCATTTTGACCCGGTCGAATTTGAAATAAAATGCTCACTTTCCTAAAACTGAAAGTTTTCAACAATTTTTCACGGGAATTCGATTTGATACTTTCCGAATTTTAATTATGCAGACACATGAAGAAACGTTTAAAGTGTTTTTTTCAATAAAAACCGGCCGAAGGGTTGTTAAGGGCAGGTGGATGAAGAACTATCCCAGTCAAATCGAGCGTGTGTCAAAGACGTGGCCAAATACATGTGTCAAGGAAGGCTTAATTAATCCATTAATTATTATTTTATTAACAAGTTATTTTATTATTTATTATTTATTAAGTTTTTCATTATTACGTTAACTAATTATTTTTTCGTAACCGCACAAATTATTTTAAGATTCTCACTGTTGTCTGTTTCCATAGGATTTCGGATTTTCAAGCCACAGGATTACAAGAATAGGCAGAAGTTGAGTCTCTACAAAAATCTCTTCCGATTTTTTTCCGGGAAAGATGCTTCTTTTACCGACTTGGTTACGGCTCTGAATCGCCTATTCAATTGACACTGTTCGTGCGCGGGAAAAACATTGAAAAAAATGTGCCGAAAGATGTCTCGCCGCAAATGGCAATAGGTCTATTCGAAGCACGACAAGTGGCGAATTGTCGTAGCTGCAAAACTCTGACGGACGACTGGTCAAACGTGACGATATTATGAGGGTTCTTAACGGTTGCAAGAACCCTGAAAAGGGTAATGCAAACGGGTAAATACAATTTCCGGTATTCTGTGATGAAAACTTAAAACATCTGCTGTATAAACCAAAGTGCTAAATGGAAGGAGGGAAAATATGGGAATGAATATGGTAGGTTTTTTATATCATTAATTCAACGGGACATAAATTTTATTCGAATATATACGACTGGGCTATTCGCAGCGAACCTTTTTCCTGTCAAAGCCACAGCAGCCTCGAGCATGCTGTTTAACGGGCCACGTGCTCAACCGCATAAGTACCTGGAGCGATAGAAACGTGGCCACTGCAGGAGAAAATAAGACCTGGCAAAGTTCAAGTACACCGTACACAGTGCACGGAGGTTTAACCCATGTAACAATTTCTTGTACACGACAACGCGCGGTCTTTACTCTCCACGAAAGACACTCTCGTCCCGAACACACACAAGCGAGGCTAATATAGCCTCGGTGGGAGTAAAACGGAGCAAGCCAGTGTCGTAGTTGCAAAGTGTACCCACTACGAACAAAACTACCAAAAGCTATTACAACCGTACACTTTGTCTCTTCAAGTTCGCTTACCTTTCCCCGCTACAAGTTGACACGCTTTGAGTATATGTGTCTTTGTATATTTCTTGGCCGAAGTCGCACCATCGTTTGAAAAATGCGTTTACTGCTGGTCTTTACTAAATCAAAATTCCAGGTCTCAGGGCTGCGCGATCAAACCTTAACTACTGGGCAAAGGCCCAATAGGCGTCGGTTGCTTGCAAGCCCAAATTTGAGCTCTATTTTTTTTCCTTTTTCTCACCATCCAATTATCTTCTTCAGAAAAAAAAATTGCCGTGGGAGCTGTGAACGAGAAAAAAATATTTAGCGGTCGCTCAAGCCTCCCAAAAATTCAAATTTTCAATATAAAATCGATTTTTTTTGTCCACTTCTCATCCATTATTTTTTCGCGTTATAATATTTAAATTAGGCTCGCGAAAGCTCTAGCTAGCCAATGAGTTTGTATAATACCAATAATATATGTATTATTATGTATTATCATGTATTGTAGGTCTTCTTTTCTATTTGGGGTCTTCGACAAATTTTGTACGATAGTTTTACTCGGGTTTGGAAGTCATTGCGGATGACCCTCAACGACTTGGAGTAAGAATTGGTTCTGTTCCTCGTCAATGGTTAATGACTAATCGGTTGGTTGGTTAATGGTCTAATTGGTTAATAACCATTGACGAAGAACAGAAACAACTCTTACTCCACAAAATTTTGTACTTCGTCGTACAAAATTTGTCGAAGACTTCAAATAGAAAATAAGACCTATAATATATAATAATACATATCGTCTAATTGGTGTTTGTTACAAATGACTATAATAAATTATTCCGAAAATGTAACACTTCGCTGTTTATTTTGTTTATATGCTACAAGGAAATATAGTGCATGCTAGATTTATTTTTTGGCGGAAATTCTGATTTTCGAAAACCTTCAGCGACCTCTAAATATTCATTGGCCGGCAAGAGCTTTCGCGAGTTTAATTTAAAAATTATAGCCTGTAAAGTCAATGGGTGAGAAGTGGACGAAAAAAAAATTGGTTTTTAATGAAAATTAGAAATTTTTGGGAGCGACCTATAAGTATTGTTTGACCGCTCGCAGCTTCCGCGACAATTTTTTTTTTCTAAAGAAGATAATTGTATAGTGAGAAATAGGAAAATAAAATAGATCCCGCATTTGGGCCACCCTGGTGTGCACAGTCACCATGCGGGATCACCGCCAGTGGGAAAATTGATGCACTAGATTTTCAGGATTGTCAATAATATTTTGAGCTTCGTTGGTACAATTTTGCTAGTTTTGTTTAAAAATTCTGCAGCAAAATTTTTTCGTCATTTTTCCATAACGTCAGTTGAAACAACGCTAAAAATGTGTTTTTTTTTTCACTGTCGAGGGCCTAACTGCCTTAAAATGCGCATGAATTCGGTGCATCAGTTAATAATCCACAATTCAACGCATGGCAACTACAATCTATCGTTTTTTTTCCCACAATTTGATAAAATGTCAACCATCAGGCTTTCTCTGGAGCAATATCGCATGTACACAATACATATTATCTCAATTTTGATTATATCGTTTGGTCGAAATTAGAATTCAAAATTTCGAAGTGGTCGAAGCGTGTGATATAGGGTGTCTCAAAATGACCTGGCATTTAAATTTATTAATGAAACGTATTATTTGTTTGAAAAGTACGAATATTTCTATTTTAATAAAAGGTACAAACATGGAGGTTATGCGTGGAACACAATATCCGATAAATGGCCTCCCCTTCCCTGTTTGCAAACGTGCACTCTAATGACGAAATGTTCAATGACATTTTGGCATCATTTCGGACTAATTTCATTAAGGCGTTGCCCCCACTTGTAGCGCAAAAAAGGCCTTTTTCATTAATTTTTTTAAAGAAAACTACAAACCTTTTTTACTCGATCAATATATCATCTTAAAGAACACATCTTGAAGAACTTTCAGTTATTTTTTTATTGAAAAATATTACATTGTTTAGTGGCAAATGGCCGTCAATAAAATAATGTTTTTATCTACACGGTTTGCGGTGACCAACATTGCGGCGAAGTGGATCATCTGAAAAAAAAAATGCGGATGGATTTAGTCAAATATAAGTATAAACTAGTCTTTAATCGAAGGATTTTAAAAAATATTCATTTTTCACAAAATGGCGGACTGTCAAAGTTAATGGTTCGATTTTAACGAAAAAAAACGGCCATTTTTTGGCTATAAAACGGCAATTTTTTTCGAAAAAAAAAATCGAACGATTAAAGACTACATTTTTATGTATTAAATGAGCCTGCAAAATTTCAAGAAGATCGGTTCATTAGTGTTCGAGTAATCTTGGTCACCGACTTCAGAAATGCCATTTTGAGAAAAACGCGTTCAAAGTTTCAATTTCAGTTTACACGAAGAAAATATTTTTTTTTGTAAACTTACATGGAGCCATCTATTCCGGGCCCGTTTTTATAAATTCCAGTCTATTATATGAACGTTGTGAATGCCAGGTATACGACCCTTTTCATCGAACAATGCATTGAAGGTCGGAGGGAGGGTCGAGCGCGCCAGACGGCAGAGTAGCCGGTCGTTTACACAACGGATTCTTCTCTTTCAACGATCATATCTCAGTCAATTTTGTTCGGATCGACTTGAAATTTTCAGGACATATTCTCAGATACTTATACTTCAAAAAAATGCAATAAAAAAAATCGATTTTTTCAAAATCGCAAGTGGGGGTAACCCCTTAAAGGCGCGCCCAATTGCTTTCTTGAGCTCCGGAATGGTCTGTGGATCATTGGCATACCTTATATTAAATTCAAATATTGAAATAAAAATTTTCGTACATTTCGAATAAATAATACGTTTGATAAATAAATAAAAATGTCAGGTCATTTTCAGACACCGTTTACATGGCCTTAGTTCGCGACGCCGCAATTTTCCCGGTATTTTATCGATCACAATGAAATTCGATTCGGATTTTTCGATACATTCGTTGACAACTTTCGTTCTTCGTTAGCCGACTCAATCACGCACTCCCTAGCCACCCTGCACTGTATTATTCATACAAGAGATTCCACATTTTTATCAGACGATTTCGCAACCAAAATAGAAACTGCAGGCTCCCCTGCGTATTTCGTCCTTCTCGAGAGACTTGACAGCTGTGACGAGGTTTAGCGTGCCAACCTACCCTGGTTTTCCGTTCCCATCGCTTACACCTCAGATTGAAGAAAACATCGAAGACGCAGAGGCACGAGAGCAAAGAAGCAGCGACGGATCCATTTCCGTGCGTCTAGACAATCTTATTCTCGACTACCCTTTCGTCTCCTTATACTTCTCACTTCTTCCACTTTTCGAACCAGTTTCCACACGGTACGCCTTCTTCTGATATATGGAAACGACGAGAAGTACAAACCTTTCCTTCTTCGCTCTAGTCCTTGAAACATTATATATTCATACGGGTGTATGTGTGCACATACAGAAACGTGATTTCACAGACTGCTGTACTTCGAGGACCGTACTCATAGCAACCAATTGTCCTCGTACTCAACATTAACCAAACCGCAACGTTCTTAAAATCACCTTCGGGTCCTCGTTAGCGCACAAGGGTCGTTTACAGAAGCATGCTGACTCCGAAATCAACGATTTTCCGAAAATTCGGATCCACGAAACAGTCAGATTTGCTGATAGCCAACATTATGTGTATAAAACGGATTCAAAATGCACCTACACATACCTATCTATGTATCGCGAGTTTAAGGGGCTATACCAGTCTGACATTTTCAAAAATCTTTTTTTTGTTGTTGTCCTTTTCAACAGTTTATACTTTCAACAATATCATGATCATTTATATCATTTATATCAATATCGATTCACCTTGCAAAGATCGATAGTTCAATCTTTAAACGCGTTTTTCTCGAAATGAGATTTCCCAAATTTGCTGACATTGTAACTCAAAAAGCAATCATCCGATTGACTTGAAATTTGAACTGAGTACTCTTGAATATATTTACTCCACAATGACGTAGGATATTTTTGGTTGGATGAAAATTGACGATTTGGCATTGAAAAAAACGACCATTTTATAGACAAGAAAAAATACTTTTTTCATACCTACGCCATTTTGTTAGATTTTGATATTTTCCGAAAATCCTACGTCATTGTACAGGAAATACCTTCCAGTTTAACAACATTTTTTTCCTTTTCCGGTTTCAGTTACTCAATCGGCCGGAATCATGGCAGCAGTGGAGGAACTTTTTTTGGCTCCTCCGAAGGCAGCGCATAAGTCGCTTCGATCTCAATGTTTTTCTATGAAAAAATTATGTAATATAGGTCAAATATAGCCAAATATATTTTTAATTTTCCGAAACATTTAATTGAGTTCATCCAAAAAATTCTCGAAAATCACCCAAATTTTCAGCGTTCGCACTGGTATAGCCCCTTAACGTAACGCGAGGGCAACGAAGAGGTGCTCCTGGATCGTACCGGTTGTGCGCAACCAGAATTCCACCTCGCTCTCCTTTCTGTGATCTCGTTTCTCAATGATCGTGCAAATGTGCACTATACTTTTGCGGGCTCAAGTGCACTGTACGATATGACGAGTGGCGAAAAAGTACGAGCTCGTTCACTCAAAAATGGAGGCTCTATAGATGGAATAAAAACGAGAGGAATGTCGCTGCTTTTGGGCCTCAGGAATGGAGGTTTATATGAGGACAGAGACGAAGAACTGCACAATACACACTCCACAGGGAACGTGTGCAGGATGCAGGAGTAACACCTGGATATATATTTCTTGCCTCGTAATTTTTAACGAGACGGGCTGGCCTTTCGTCTCTCTCTCTCTCTCTCTCTCTCTCTCTCTCTCTCTCTCTCTCTCTCTCTCTCCCTCTCTCTCTCCCTCTCTCTCTCTCCCTCTCTCTCTCTCTCTCTCTCTCTCTCTCTCTCTCTCTCTCTCTCTCTCTCTCTCTCTCTCTCTCTCTCTCTCTCTCTCTCTCTCCTCTCTCTCTCTCTCTCTCTCCCTCTCTCTCTCCCGCTCCCTCGCTTAATCGTTTTCACAAAACGACGAGCCTCCGTGAGTTCTGTAACGTGCACTGCAGTCGCGACGTAAAGCTTCCAGGAGCTCCAGTGTTTGCCTCTGGAGGGCTGTGGAGGCCATATCCGTGTGATCCGGTCACCGCCCGCGACTACGCAGCGGGAGATCTGCACACCACTACCTCGGTATTCTCGCCGTCTAACGACCCCGCATTATGCACTCCCGGAAAACTCAGCTTAATTAAAGATTATAACGCGTGAAATGAATTCGAGCGAAACAACGAGCAACCCCATCATCAGCGAAATAGGAAGGGATGAGAGAACAAAAAACTGAAGTTACGCGCGCTGCATAAAGATTTTTTTCCGTGAGGCCTCTCCCTGAAAAGCAAGTGAAAATATCATATCTCGCATGTCATACCTGGAGATAGGGTGTCGAGTATTTTTGCATTTTGATGCCATCTACAATGAATTAGATGTCGTTGGATTTGGCTCAACTGATACTATCGGTGATTTGCGATTTTCACTGCACGTTGTCCGAGTATGACAACGGGCTCATTATGAAGCGGACCGGTGAAGAAAATCGTGAAGGGTTTTTCGGAATATTCCTCAAAAACGGTTGGACAGGATGATTTAAGGTATTCCTTTTGCGGAGGGCCGTATTTTGTGGGGGCATGAGGGGGCCTTCCGAATCATCGGATAAGTTGCAGTGACGCTTACCAAAAATAAGTCACAATCAATTATCATGCCCATTGATAAAATGGAATAAAAAAATTTCGAGAAAATTTGGTAAATTCGGACATTTTTTCATTTTCTTTTAAAAATTGCAGCTACAGAAATTATTCTGCTAGTCACGTTTTTCTAAGTTTTATCATTAACATTTTCTTTGATGATTCGGTGAACCCCTTATTTTTATTGTCGTTAGGGAATCTTGAGATTTTTTCACACGCATAAAGCGCCGGATAATTGGGATGATTTTTCGAGTCATAATTTTTCGTTAAAAGTTCGATAACTTGGCTTCAAATTTCACCAGTAAACTGGGATGTATTTTCACATGATTAGAGACGAAAATCAATTAATTGCTAAATATTCGGGTTCGTGAAAGAAATACTTTAAGACGTTCGCAGTTGGAGTCCAATGGCTGGAGGACGTACTGCCAAGTGGATGATTGCATGTCGAGGGATGATTTTTTCATTCACAAGCAGTCCACCGATCTGAAGGAAACAAAAACCAAAATTCTTCTAACGTAAAACGATAAAAAATCCACTATAGAAGTAATGGAAAAAAATTAAATTGAGTGGTGACACGTCTTTCTCCGAGGCGTGGTTTCCCCCTTAAAACCGTTTTTCTGCGGATAAAAAAAAATACGTGTCTAATAGTTTCCAATGCTTTCTCATATATATGGGTTTCGCCAAAATCGAAAACGGACACTTGCGTGATGTACCTTGTAAACACCACAGCAAGAGACGCCCGTCCGAAATCTTTGAACACGCGTCCTTTTATCCCAAACGCCTACACGTCTCCGGCAAATTAATTGTGTATGTATCAATGGTGAATGTCTTTCTTCTTTCCTGTTTCTCGTACGGCTCCAAGGTCAATTGTTTCGAAATTTTCATGTCGTCTTAAAAAAATCGAGTGGCTATTACCGGTTAACGCCGGGGAATGGTATAGGTCGAAGCAAGAGCGAGCAGTCGTAGAAATTTCATGGCATAGTCTCTCGAGGCCCCTTGGGATCTGAAGAAGCAATTTCCTAAGCTGAGCTTTGCGGAGGATGCTGCTCAAACCATGAGACTCTTATGCCCTGGTATGATCCTAGTAGACCGGATATCTGGACCGTGTCAAGATTCGTGAAGTCCACCGAAGCAAGACGATACTGGTACGTATCCCTCAGTCATGCATGAATAATCGTAGGAATAGGGTTGCTCCAATGTGTCGTACGAAAACCAATGATACAGAGGAACAATTGAGATCACTGAAGCAAGCATTGCTCTGCACTGAGAAAAAAAAATCATTGATCCATTATCATTAGTGTTATTGAATGAAATTTGGTTGATTCAATTGTAAAATTGTTGGCGTAAATAATCGGATTTTTAAGTCCAAACAAAGATTAGACTTTAATATCATGATAAAATTAAAAGTTTTTTTTTCATTCAAAAGATATATTGTTAGCCGAGAACAATATATTATTGAAACTATCGAAAAAATATCGCGAACAAATTATATAGTTTTGAATGCATTTTCTGCAACGAACAAAAAAAGCGTTTCAATTCATAACATGAATATTGTTGATTCGAGTAAACAAGAATATTGAATTTCGCTCTTTTGATTCAGATAAAATTTCTATTGAGTAAATATGTTATTTTATTTTTTTCACTATATCCGATATTGATTTCCAAGTAAATTATTCGTTAAAATATTAATATTTTATTTTGATTGAAAAATATTAAGCAAATGTCTGAATTGGTGAAAAAATTATGCGAAAATGAAATTTGTTTCTTGCGCATTTGGTTGAAAAAATTCAACCAAATCATGGCCGAGCGCCACCGAAATTATAGGTGTGAGGAAACCCGTAGTTCTCGGAGTAACCGCTAGAAGTCGCACGCGCGCTCGTTTCTCATAAGCGTAGCACGAACCGAAAATCTACTTAAACGCCGGAGAAACTCTAAAGAGTATCGCTTCTTGGCCTGTGGCTAAGATCAAAGTGTAGTATCGTTTCTTATCAGTTGAATATCTGATATTATCTCCATGGATATTCCATTGGATATCTGATATTCTCTCCACCATTATCGTGGATGATCATTCTAATGCTCACTTTTTATTAAAGATTTAAAACAAATTGAAAAACTTACGTCCCATGGCATATTCGTTTTGATGCAGTAAAGAAATAATGAATTCTATTGATGATATTTTCATACGAAATAAAAAATGTTGTCGCAACCGCTTAATTGTTTCATCCATACATCTACGGATTGTATATAGAATGATTTCAATAGAATATAATTTTATTTTTAGGATAATGTAGATATTCAGAGAACAGAAGTGCTTTTTCAAATAAAATAATATGTTATTTAAATCAATCACATTTTCCAATATTTTATAGTATTGTAACAATCTCATATATCGGTGGCACTCCGCAGCAGCACATTTATTTGGATCAACCAATATATTATTGCGATTCAATTGGTTTTTTTTTCTCAGTGTACATTGCATGCTGTACGTGACACCGTCATTTTTCCATACTACCGTATAAAGGCCAACTGTCTTTTCTAGATCAGTCATCAACTTTACATCAGTCGGACATAATTACATGCCGTCAACGCACAATAAGCCATCATTGACACGATAGACATTGACTGCCTCTCTTCCCTCCTTCCCGCCTTCACACTCTTTTTTCTTCCGTCTTCCTTCCTCGTTCAATCGTTTTTTCCTCAATCCCCATAGAATGAGACCAGCGTAATCCGTCTGCGGGGAATCCGCGCGACGATAAACGCTCCTTCGTGCAGCGTTCATTTTGTTGCATATCCCGCGTATGTTTATGCCGAAATATCTCTGCAGTGAGAATACCGCACGTTTTCCCTAGACTGCAGAGCGTTGGCCAAATTGCTCCAGCGTTCTCCTGTACGTGTATACAGGAGCTAGATTCCGAGATGAGCCGCAGTTTATAGGCCCGGCGAGTTTACCGCGGGGAGGCAAAGAACGACGTGAGCACGAATTTTACGATATCACGATGCGCGCGCGCTGCTTCCACCGATGTATATGCACCAGAAATCGCAACGGCCTTTTCCCCGGGCCAAACCGCCGTTTGGTGCATCATGCATGTCGGGATCGGGGCGAATAATGACGAGCCTGAAATTTATGGCCGGCGAACAACGCAGTCTGCTGGCATCGACGTAATACTGACTCGACTGCCGATACCAAAATGGCGAGAAGGGACGTTAAAAAGAAAGAAATTGCGCTGATACCGGCGTTCCATTTTATGAGAAATAATACCAGCAGGAGTGTGTATAGTACACAGTCGTAAAAAAAAAAAATAGCGCCAATACACGAAGGAAGCAATGTGATAAAAAGGCCCGTGGCCACTTCAGTTGCGCACTTTAAGTACAGTCGTTCTTTTCTCTTCTTTTATCCGTTGACGGTAATGTGCGTTTCTTTTCTTCTCCATCTTCACGTCATTTCATTCGACGTCTTTGCTCATTGCACTCGATACCAGCTCCGATTGTTACGCACTATCAGGCAACGTGAGCTGTAAGCGTCAGGAAGACGTAACCATGTTCTAAGGCTCCGCAAGGCCTCTGCTAGGGCTCTGCGGAAAAAAAAAGACTTCATATGTCCCAATAAATGGAAATAATTTCGTCAATTTACTTATTTATTTATTTATTTTGTAAACTATCCATTTTTGTACGATTTTCGGCAAGAGCACGATATCCGGGGCGCCAAGATTTGATGGTGAATTTACGGTTATCGAGTCAAAATAAACAAAATATGAAGAGTGGTAAACGTTAATATTTCGCTTATTTTGCGTTCAAATTAGAGTTTTTCGATAGTTATCGAAAAAGACGATTTTTTCGAATTCCAATATTTTAAGCAACATCAGGCAATTAAACTTGGAAATGTATAGTTTCAACAGTGTCTCAGAAGCCAAAAATGTATTTTAAATACCACTTCCATGTTTTCCCCGCTTATAAGTGAGGCATTCCACGTCACTACAGCCAGTCAAAAAAAAATTCACAAATAATTTTGAAAATCGAGTTACTTTATTGGAAAATATTCACCGAGTGTCAACATTTTTAAAAAAATTCTGACGTTTTTTCTCGTTGATTACCATTTTTTAATATTTTTCCATTCAAATGAGCGTATCTTTGGCAGGATTTGACTGATGATGTGACTGAGGATTTGAAAATGTGCGTCTTTTTATAGCCTTCCAGAGAAAAATTAATTTAGATTTTATTGAGCAAGTCGAACGTCCGTTTCAGGGCAAAATGTGCAAAAATATTTTTTTTCTCAAGGAAAGACACTCGTTATTTTTTATTTATTTATTTATTTTTATTTCGAATTGTAAATACGAAAAACGGACTTTTGGTATTTTTTATATTGTGGGATTCCTAAACACCATGAAGTAACAGCTATTTTTATTTAAAATTTTTTTTTATGAATATTCGATTGAAGAGTGTGGAGCACACCAAGGCTCCAATACATATGACATATATGTCATTTCAAAAACCTGGTAAACGTACAGCAAGTGCTCCACACTCTTCAATCGAATATTAATTAAAAAGAATTTTTTAATTAAAAATAGCTATTACTTCACGGTGTTTAGGAATCCCATAATATAAAACATACCAAAAATCCGTTTTTCGTATTCACAATTCGGAGAAATTCTTAAAAATAAAATAACGAGTGTCTTTCCTTGAGATAAAAATATTTTCGCACATTTTGCCCTGAAACGGACGTTCGACTAGCTCAATAAAATCTAAATTAATTTTTTTCTGGAAGGCTAGAAAAAGGCGCACGTTTTCGTTTTTTACGAATGTAAATACGTCAAATCCTGCCAAAGATACGCTCATTTGAATGGAAAAATATTAAAAAATGGTAATCAACGAGAAAAAACGTCAGAAATTTTAAAAAAATGTCGACACTCGGTGAATATTTTTCAATAAAGTAACTCGATTTTTCAAAATTATTTGTGGACTTTTTTTACTAGCTGAAGTGACGTGGAATGCCTCAAGTGCGACTAGACAGAGAGTAAAGTAGTACTATTAATCGCTAGGAGTCCGAAGAAGGATTAAAAGCATACGGTTCATCCCTCTTCGGATGTGTAAGGCTCTAAGTTTAGGTAAAATATATCGTTCAGTAATTTGGTGTGGTAATTATATGAAACAATTCTTATTGTTATAAATAAACAGGGAATATGAATAAACAAAACATTATAATCTTGGAATTTATGTTGAAAACCCTATAAATACTACGTTTGGTGGTATTTATGTAATACCACTAAACAAACCCAAACAAAGAAATACTTTTTGAAGCTCGCCTGGTCAATTTCTATTATTTGCGATAAAATAAAGATATTGTACTCATGAGCCAACAACAATCGTTGAATTTTGGCGTATTTCAAATTACCGCCAAAAGCGCTCATAATTCCTTATTCATTCCTTATAAACCTTCCTTATTCATAATTCTTTTAATTATGATGGAAAAATTATGATGGAATTTTATTATGATGGAAATTATTATGATTATATCAAAAGGAGTTATGATGAAAATTCCTTCCTTTCTTTATTCATCATAATTCCTTATACATAATTCCTTATAAAACGGCCAATTTTTTATTCTTGAAATTCTCATTATTTTGGTTCAAATATCAAGAATCAACGGTCAAAACTTGGCGCCCCGGATATCGTACTATCCCCCGATTTTCATTAAAAAATAAACATAAAACCAGGTTTTGCTCATTTTGCGGCTCCGTAAAATATTTAGTGTATCAAAAGGGTTCCGTTGCCAAAAAAGTTTGAGAACCGCTGTTCTAAATGATATATAGCTAGGCGAATCGATGCTTCTTTCCTCGTGGGATCATTCACAAACAGGATGTCGATAAGGTAATGTGCGATGCCCACCAAAGCCTATTATATCGCAGTCTGCCTTGATAATCACCATTCATCTTATATGCTGAATATTCTCCAACGAATCATAGCATGATGTTTTAAGTAAATGTCATCGACATTTGTTTCACCGTATTCTCTTACAATTGCCATATTCGTTGTTGACGATGAATATATACGCCACTGGGATTTCGGGTCCGCTAACTGCAGATCGAAAGAAAAAAAATCAAGTGCTTGAAGGCGCTTAGGGTAAGAGGAATAGCAACGTCTATAAACGTCTCGGGTTAATTTGTGCGAGAAGCGTATAACGTCGGAGAATTAAAGAGGGTAACTGTGGCCAACTGCGGGAAAGGGTGACCGGGTGGACGGCTCAACTTAACGGGGGGGGGGGGGGGGGTGGGGGGGGGGACAAGGAAGACAGAGCGAGAGATCGGTTTTCCTGGTCGAGAGGAAGGGCGTGGAAAAGAACCGGTAGAGCAGCATCCTACGAAGCTGGGAGCTAGAGCTTGCAAGCGTGAGCTTAAGCCGCGGAAAAGTCTTTGAAATAATGGCACGAAAGGGGCCACTTCGGCCTGGAAGAATCGCCTTGGCGGACTTAAGCGGTTCCTTATGGAGTCCCGTGTCGGTACTCGTTTCGTGTGATTACCGTCGAAAAAAATTGCCTGTTTCACGTCCTGCTACCCATTCAGGATTCTTCAAAGCTTCTCCACAACCATATCTTCATCCCCGTCATTTATTTCCGCTCCTCTTTGTGATACCATGTGTTTATCGTTGGCGACGGAAGTTGGAGTATCGGATCGCAGCGTACTCGGTACTCGCTCAAGTTCTGTCCTTTGTGACTCGTTTAAGCTCGAAAAGCTTCTCTTTAGGCATTAGGCCACTCTGGAGGCCGAAAAATAGGCTTTTTGGAGATTTTTTTTCAGAAAAACTACAAAATAAATCGAGATTACAAGGAAGGGTGTTTATCATACATATCAGTGATTGTATACAATATTTTTTTTGAAGCGATTCATTTCAAAATGGCGGCTGTGCAGCGTTTATCTCAGGACTGCATTTTTTTAGTTGGCCGGGAACATAACTCACAAGGAACATCCCTCCGGTGACACCCTTCGATTTTGTTGAAATTTGGATATGTTATAAAGTACCGAAAAGTAAGCGATACGTGTTTTTTATCGGCGGAAAAACGGTTTTGAGGGATGAAACCACCCCTCGAAAAAGGCATCGAGAGGGGTAATATAGCAGTTTCACACACAAGGAGTCCACCGCTTTTAAGGCCTTTTTCGTGAATTTTTTCAAAGAAAACTACCAAACTTTTTTAATCGATCAATATACCATTTTGAAGAACACATCTTGAAGAACTTTCAGTAATTTTTTTATTGAAAAATATTACATTGTTTAGTGGCAAATGGCCGTCAATGAAATAATGTTTTTATATACACGGTTTGCGGTGACCAACATTGCGGCGAAGTGGATCATCTGAAAAAAAATGCGGATGGATTTAGTCAAATATAAGTATAAACTAGTTTTTAATCGAAGGATTTTAAAAATATTCATTTTTCACAAAATGGCGGACAGTCAAAGTTGATGGTTCGATTTTAACGAAAAAAAAACTGCCGTTTTTTGGCTATAAAACGGCCATTTTTTTCGAAAAAAAAATCGAACGATTAAAGACTACATTTTCATGTATTAAATAAGCCTGCAAAATTTCAAGAAGATCGGTTCATTAGTGTTCGAGTAACCTTGGTCACCGACTTCAGAAATGCCATTTTGAGAAAAACGCGTTTAAAGTTTCTCTTTCAACGCTCTTTCAACGCGAATTCTTCTCTTTCAACGCTCATATCTCAGTCAATTTTATTCGGATCGACTTGAAATTTTCAGGACATATTCTCAGATACTTATACTTCTAAAAAATGCAATAAAAAAATCCATTTTTTCAAAATCGCAAGTGGGGGTAACCCCTTAATGAAACAAAAACGAAAATTCTTCTAATCCGAAGCAATGAAAAATCCACTATAATGACATTGCAAAAAAAATGAAGGGGTGAACCACCCCTATATTAAGGGATGGTTTCACCCCTTAAAACCATTTTTCCGCCGATAAAAAAATACGTTTCGTTTACTTTTCGGTGTTTTATAACATATCCAAATTTCAACAAAATCGAAGTGTGTCACCTGAGGGATGTTCCTTGTCAGACAATTTTCAACCGATTCACTTGTAATGTTAAATACATCTTGAAAAATACATTGTCTATGGAAGTACGTAGGATTTTTTTTTATATTGCATAGTTCATTCGTTATTAACAATTATCTGACGATTTTTTAGTCAAATTTTTGGAAAGTGAAAAGTTTCGTCAGATAATTTTCAATAACAAATTAACTATGCAATGTTTAAAAAAATCCTACGTTCTTCCATAGACCATGTATTTTTCAAGATATATTCAATATTTCAAGTGAATCGGTTGAAAATTGTCTGAGTCATGTTTCCGGCCAACTTAAAAAATGCAGTTTTGAGATAAACGCTGCACAGCCGCCATTTTGAAATTAATCGCTTCAAAAAAATTATTGCATACAGTCACTAATATGTATGATAAATACCCTTTTTATAATCTCAATTTATTTTGTAGTTTTTCTGAAAAAAAAATTCCCAGAAAGCCTATTTTTTCGGCCTCTCGAGTGGCCTAACTCCTTAAAGACATTTCAAAGAAATTCCTGCATCTTTCACCATACTTCTGCCTTCTTGAATGATGTCTGTGCGGTTTGATTGCGAGAGGCTGACATCCGCTTCCATCTTCTTCTTTGAGAGTATCATTCGAGCTCCAATCATATCTTCAATTGCGGTCGCAGGCCTTATATCGAATTACTCTGATACGATTCCAATTACGGCATTTCCGGTTATCATAAAATGTCTTGATCTATTCATAAAAATATTCATTTATAAGAAGATTTATTTATTATTCGCTTTAAATAAATGGATATTTTCGCAATACTTTAGATTGGTATACAATTTGATCGATTCGTCGCAAATGTAACGATATTATCACATTTTATTCATCGTAATATCGCAGAGAAATTGAAAGATATCACTTTGACAAGACACCATTGCTCCAGACCATTTTTATTTGCTTTCTACGCTATCGTCTCCGTGGCAAATAATTCTCAATTTGTTAAATTTTGATCCATTTTCAACATGTGACATTCTACTTGTCGCTACTGTCTAAAAGTGAAAATAACAGTTATATGCAAGCCTTGAGCGCAACGTCGTGATAAACCATATGTCAAGTGACGACACATTCTGGCCAACAACTCAATGGTGCATTGCATCCCACTGGTAGCAAACCACATTTTATCGGAATAATTGATTGCTTTTCGACCCAAAAGTAACGAAACATCGACACGAAGCGAGGCATGGATGATTGCTCTATCAATCATGAACAAAAACATATACAGTCAAGGAAAATAAGATCGGTGGCCACATTTTCCCGGCACCAGAATGATTTTTGCCCCAGGAATCCAAATGTATCATCATTTTTGTATCTTTTTATTTTTTTACCAAACCATTCTTGTAGTTTATCGCTGCCTGGCGATATTTGTTGCAGCGTATTGTCCACCACCAAACGTTCAGCATTTACCTACGCACCGCAAACGTGCACATATACGTGACCCACAGTAGCCCATGGCACATTGTGCCCCACTCTCCTCTACCACGATGTACTACGCGACACACGTTTATCTTTCTCTGTTGCCGTTGGCACTCTCATCTGTGCATTTTCACCTCGGGAGGTTTTACTTCGAAGCGCATACAGGGAGAAAAAGAACGCAGCGACCAACCTAACCAAAGAGTGGGAAATGAAGAAGTCAAAATCTGCTTGTGCAATGTGCGACAGACGAGGTATTCAGCCGCCTCGTCTACCAGGACGCGCCGGAAGGAGGTCGAGAGTACAGAAAATCTCAAGTCACGAATACACCCTGCGCCTTTTATATGTCCGTGATGCAAATGTGGAAAACGTTTTTCCATTAAATGTAGTTATTGTCGAGGAAAAAGCAGCGCCACCGAGCTTCGCTACAGCGTTCGCTGTAATGATGTATATCTTGAAGGATATGAATGTATAAATTCAAACTACTTATGTATACGCGGTACAACCGCGTACCCGACCGAGCCAGTATTCGGAGCTAACAATTTTTAACAAATCACCGAAACATCCGCTTTCAAAAACGAAAAACAGCCTACATCTGAACTATCCCGCCCTGCTGTCAATGGACTCTTCTCCAACCCCCCAAATAGGGTTTTACAATCGGCACAGTAACGGTCCAAGACTGGTCGCCAGAGAAAAAACGATGGCGCGGTAATGGCTATGTAAGTGGGCCAGATCCGAACCATGCATGGTTGCTAATAGCAAACCATGAATGGCTGTCACTTGGCCAAATATCCTACGCCCATATTGACCCAGCAATAGCTGCCGGATCTTCTGCCGGAAATGAAAAAAAAAAAATTACAAATTCTGAATATAAAAATCCTAGTAGTATCTTTTTTGTTTTCTTATGCTTTACTTATGTCCATGTACATAGAATACCTGCATTAAAAATGCTTTCTGCATTGTTCAAGTTTTTACCTATCATCGGGATCGAACCTACGTCTCTCGTTCTAGTGTTGAGCACTCTACCCACTTAGGCATCCTAACACTTACAGAATCCTTCGTTTGTTCGTTCCTCGCTTTTATGCCGATAATTTTATTCGTGACATTAAGGGAGACTTTGTCCTTGGAGTGCCATATTTCAGGTGTTTACATTTTTTTTTTTAAGGAAACGAGTAAAGCTTTTTGAGTGCGGTTTTTTCTTGCTCTTATTCATGATATACAGAAGTTAAAAAAATGTTTTTTTGAAAAAAAAACCAAAATGGCGGCCGTTGCAGCTCCGCGAAAACAGGTCCTCAAATCGCGGGAGGTAAACGGCTGACATCACTGCCCCCTCGTTGTTGATCTGAAACACAAATTCAAAGCATACTATCAATCTGTGACCCTTTGGTCATGGAATGACGGATGGGTTTTTCGTTTAGTACAAACTTCGGAAAATGGCGGCAATTAAGAAAAATCGAATTTTCGCGTTTTTTTCGCATAAAAAGATAAATAATAAATGCAAAAATGTATCTATCGAAAAAACGATCCGTCATTCCGTGAAGACATATTTTATGAGTATGCTCTCCAAATTTCAGGTCGATATGTTAATTACAGCGGTCAGGAGAATGTCAGCCATTTTTAAAAACGTGTTTTCGAGAAAAACGCGTTTAAAGTTTTGTAATCTGTTTACACAAATGTGTTTATAATTACCGCTAATCGGCAATGCCTGGTCCATAGAGGCATCCCTCCTCTTTTTCTAGCTGCTATGAAAATAACTCGTTCGTTTTGGGTGAAGTTCCGAAAAGCATACTCCTCTGATCGAGCTGACATTTTGCACCGAACTTCCTCTCAACATCCTAAGGGAAACCCTTACCGGATTTTTGACGACTAGCAATAGTTTTCGATATATCGCATTGTAAAGTTTATTATTTCACGCCATACGAATATATCTATATATATCCGACAGAACCCCTACCCCTCCGGCCTCGCTGCTTCCTGGCAAACAGTGCTCACCCGTACGTGCACATCACTTGCCATGTGGGATGTGTTTGTTTGGGTTTATTTAGTATAGTAGAAGCGCAGTACAATAAATAACTTTCAATATACTATATATCGAAAACTATTGCTAGTCGCCAATATCCTTTAAAAGGTTCTCTTAGAATATTGAAAAGAAGATCGGTGAAAAATTTCAGCTCCATCATTGGGATACGCTTTTCGAAACCTTATCCCTCATTTTTACGTATTATTATTACAGTTTCACCTTCATTTGCAAACGCCAAAAACAAACCACCAATGGCTGGCATAGATCTGGCCAGCTGTTCATCCGCCTACCCCAATGCTAGTCGACGAATTATTGGCTGATTATCAGCAAGCCGTTTAATGGCTGAATGCTGTCATTTTTGTGACGACCGGCGACCCCATATGGGCCCTAAGAAACAGCAAACCTCCGGCCCTATATTCGCCATAGTCTAGGGGAATACATACCCACATCAGCGACTGAGTAATCCCATTGAGTGTCGCTGCACTCGCTCACTCCACAACGTTGTATCTTCAATGACTCCAAACGCGTCATCAGAACAGTTTTTCGCTGAATCGCTCGCGTCAAACGATATTCCAGTATTGAAACTTTTGATTGGTTTTTCCCATACGTGACGGTGATTCGAACGACGGTCATAACAATAAGACGAGGGAACGTTGGGGAATCGGGCTTGTTTGTCTCATTGTGGAAAGGTTGCTACGGAGAGCCAGGCGGGCGACACTTACGATGGGTATTCGGAATGCGATGTGGTCGCTTCTGCTTCACAATCACGAAATAATTACTATGCCAGAGGCGCGGTGTGGTCGCCGGATAAGCCAAATGCAAGCCGAGTTACCGCAATTAAAGCAATAATAGCCGCGGTACGATTCCTGCCACGAACACGAGAGAGAACCGGACAGGAACACTGAGGGCAAGAGAGGGAGAGTCAAGGATATATGTGTGTGCCCTTCCACTCAATTTTATACGTGAATGTTTGGTTCTACAACCCCTATGCAACAACCCACATCCCTGGGTTTTTTACCTCCTTTGGAAAATCCACGGTCTTTGCTGCACAATCATTATTACTATATTACCGTCATCAGCGCCGTTGTTCGTAATCGACCGTGGAAGCGTAGTTTCCGTCCTCCCCCCTCTCTCTCTCTCTCTTTCTCTCATCCGATCTTGCTTGCTTTTTTATTCTTGGAGCAGCAGCCTGGAAATCCCCACGAACCTCCCACTTAGCGAGCGCGATCTTGCTCCTTCCATCTTTTTTCCACATACTCCGTTATTATACACATATCTGAATATACGTATATACGAATCTTTTTGCCCACCCACCCGTTTTCGCTCGTTGAGTGAGCGAGTTTCATAGTCGCGTGCCGCAAGATCGATATCGAGTGGAGCACGCGTCCCAAGAAGAAACTTCGAGGCCTCCCGCAGCGACTCTCTTTCTCCGGAGCATTCTGCCGGGACCAGGTGGAAATGTTTATTTGTATGCGCTCGGTAACACGATATACACACATTTCGAGAAAAAAAAAATATCGTACCTCTCAGAATTGGCGCACTCGAGGGACCGGAATCACCAGCCTTTTTTAATTTAACGACGCAATTAATTTCGAGAACGTTCTCAAGATGGCATAACGAGAAAGAGGGAGAGAGGGAGAGAGAAATTCACCGATCGGCTACTGTCGAGGATGCAGTCTAGTTGGTCATGAAGGCCATAGTACTGAAGTTTGCATCGTTGGAATGCAAGGAGAATACTTTTTTTTTATTTATTTTTTATTACATTATAAACTATTTTTTTGCAGATTTACGTTATGGGTCTATGACAAATCTTTAGAAAGATTTCAGTGATTTTAAGAGCCCAAATGTACCAAAAAAATTGGGCAATACGAAAGAAAAAAATTGGAGATATGGTATGGAGATACTACTGAAGTTTGCATCGTTGGAATGCAACGAGAATACTTTTTTCATTTTTTTTTAAATTGTTTATTATATTCTGAACTATTTTTTTGCAGATTTACGTTATGGGTCTATGACAAATCTTTAGAAAAATTTCAGTGATTTTGAAAGCCCAAATGTGCCAAAAAAAAATTGGGCAATACGAAAGAAAAAAATTTCGTTGCATTCCAACGATGTCTGTCGTTTAATTAATAAGATTCAGACGCGGTCGTTTGAGCCAGCTTCCGCATACTTCAATACCATTGGAGGGTACATAATGGGGGCCGGGTACACGACCTTTTGAAGCACATTCTACTATTCAATGGGTTATGATGTTTAATATGCGGTAGTGTTGAAAATTGAAGGATCGTTCAATGTTCCTCGTTTTCAAAGCATTTTGAAGTTTCTTTTTTCGCAAATATTTACTGTAAAATAGTCCTGAAATAAGAGTTCTGGAACTTGAAGCTTCCAGTTTCTGAAGCAGCGTTTAATCAGTTTTGCCTTTTTCAGGATAACGTAAAGTAAAGTTATGTTCCGAATCGCCATTAGCTAGCCGTTTTAGCTATTGACTACCCAGCCGTGTAACGCTTTGGTCATCTAGTGACTGAATACAAAAAATTAGACGGTGACTAGGTACAAAGAATATCTCACGGCCTTATAATATTTCTGACCTAGCAATGACCTAGTTTTTTCAGTTAGTGGCTGGGAAGAAAGACTTAGGTGACGATTAAATAAAAGAAAAATTGCGGCTATATGTTTCTTTTTTCGTGATGTTTTTGCACATTATTTTCATCATTGCACCCTTTTGCTTGTATGTCGCCATGACCTTGGCTAGGTCATGGAGAAATACCCATTTGAGAATTATTTTCTTTTGCAAAGCCATCTGAAACTCATGTTGGCTAGCCAGCCATGAGTCATTCGCTCGACGGAACTACGCGTAGTAACATAACCTCACTTTGTCATTTGTGACCAAGATCGGCTGGGCAGTGACTAGACAAGGGCTGGATAACAAAGCATTCAGAATATTACTCGCTCATGGCGAGCCAACGATTCGTCAGTTCGTATGAGCTCAGTTGGCCCAGCCAGCTACTAGGTCGCAACTCAGGCAGCCTTGCACAATTTCTACTCGGCGAGACGAGAAAAAACTTCGCAAAAGTTTCCATCAACTTTGGAGACCTGCACGGCTTAATAAAAATGTTTCTAATCTAATCTTACTAATTGTAAGACCTTTCTCGTTATTTCCTCTTTTGTCAAGGCTTAAGGCCACAGTAACGGGTATAAAATCATGTGCGAATTTAACAAATTTTTCGTATGAAAAAGTGATTCACTCGTAAAATTAATTACACATGTATTGATTATGAATATCAAGCTGTTGGAATTTTTTTCCGATGTACAATATGGCCAACTACTAATATTTTCTTTTGTTATCTTTTTTTCGGCGCTCCACGGCGTGACATTTAGCATCCACAATTGTTGACCTAGAACAAAAAACAAAAGTTCTCATCAATCTGCGTTAGAATACCTAGAGAAGTACGTACGGAAATTAAAAATATTGTTTTATTCAAAAGTTGTAGGGATTTGAACTTAAGAAATGAATTTTCAGTGAAAAAATTCGTTATAACGGCTCATAAACTGCTCATAAAATGAAAAGTTTTCGATTAATCAGAAATTCCGTACGTACTTCTCTGCGAAATGCAATTAGGAACATAACTTTTAAATTTTAAGTAAATCGCGTGAAATTTGTTGAAGTTATTTGTCACGTCAATTGGAAAAAAGCTGTTTCGAGAAGTTTCTAGTAGTCGGCCATTTTGTACATCGAAAAAAAATATATATTTTTTCTAACAGCTTTTTTCTAACAGCAATATTCATACTAAATAGATATGTAATTAATTTTACGAGTGAAACACTTTTCCATACGAAAAAAAATTGTTAAATTCGCACATGATTTTATACCCGTTACTGTGGCCTAAGGCCTTAATTGATGTACAACCATTTTCGACCGGGTTATTCGTGATCGAAGGAAACATCGCACTTACAACATCGAACGTCAATAAGTGGTGATGAAATTGTTTTCCATTAGGCTTGCATCTCCTCATTCTATTTTTTTCTCGTTTTTCTCGTTTATCCAGCGTCTCCGCCTCGTCCTCTCCCTCTCGCTCACAGTTCGTTTCACTTGTTCTCCATTTATATTTCCATCTATCTCCGTTCTTTAATTAGCGGTCATAATTGGACCATTTCCCGAAGCTCACGAGCGAATCTCAGTAGCGGTGGAGGACCGGAGGATTTTGTGAAACAATTTTTCCGGTTTTTCCCTTGCAATCACAGGAAAGCAGGAAGTAGCGGTAATGTCGACGCGAACGAGGAAAATGAAGCGAGTTACGTCAGACTTTATTTTCCCCCAGGAACAACGAGCGGTGAGCACAGTAGAGAGAAGAGAGAAAGTAATACAAGTTGGATGGTGGAAAAGAAGGCACACCGAGTGACCATAATTCTAATGAGTTTAAGAGCATCGTCTTTTAGTAGTCGCGAGCCGAGAAACCGGGTAAATAGAATGCGCCAGACTATGAGCCGCAACGGGGAAAGACAAATGAGAACATTTGCTGGATTGTTGGCTCAGGCATCGAAAAAATGGCGAGGCAACGGGGAGCTTTCCGGAGCAGAAGTATAAAATAAAGATAGCATTTTTGGATCGTATAGCGAGATAGTAAATGTAGAGGAAATATCTTGGCCCGTGAACGAAAAGGTTGAGGGGCAATGGAAAGGAGAACCACGCCAATGAAGGCATGGTACAAAACAAAAGACACAAACTGGCACGATGACACTTGCCATGAGACAGCAAGTCCGTTGCGGTCAGAGCGACCATTGCGAAGTCATAGAATTAATAAAAAGCCTCGTTTTTACTTTTATCTGCGGTTTATTTCAATGACTCATCTCTCCAATTGGAAAGCCACTGATTAATAATCACTGCAGTCAGATGAATCGTCGTTATCTGAGGGAATTGACACCGCATTGATGATAACTGCTATAATTTGCTATCTATTATTACAGCTGTTAGCATCGTTGCTGCTGTGGCATCATCGTTACGGGAGCTCGGCTCAATGAATAATTGTTAAACAGTACTACCGATAAATCATTAACAAGCCTTTATGTTGCTCGTTTCGCGGTGCTGCAACGACCGCGTATGGATCTCATCAATTAAACGACAGACGAACGACAACTTCTCAGGCTTATTCGGCATTACGTTGAACGTAAATACTAGCAAAATACAACATAACATAATGAGCCAGTGTTGCCTATATGTATTGGAGAGGGAATAACCGCGTGTTATTTCACAAAAGCCTCGATCGGGATCAACGTGACGCTGCGGTTGCGGCTCGGTCAGCCGTAAGCCAAACGAAGTCAAGCCACGGTGTCGTTTACCCAAGAGCGCAGTGGCCATTGATAATATGCATATCTAATTATATATGAGTATATACAGGGTGACCATTTTGATCTTTCGACGCAGATACTTCCGAAACTATACGTTTTTAAAAACATGTTTTCAAGAGAAGTTCTACTGCTTTTAGGGAGATATCTGATGATGCACATCATGTGGTATTGGCTGTTTGCAGGCCCTTCCGAGATTTCAACTGGACTTTGGGTGCTTTCACATTGGGCTATACCGTTTTGTTTAGCTAAGTTTCCTTGCAGATTTCAAGCCTATATTCGTTGTTCATTGACCTATAAGACGTTGGTTCTCGAAGAGCATCAAGCATCGCTTTTCGCTAATCAAACTTTCGCCCTACGTCGAATATCGAGAAAACGTTTTGCTCCCGCATGCGATGGGATGCCTTTGGATTTGTGTCATCCGTCAAATTGTGGGTTTATTCGATCAGTGAATGATCATTGTACTTAGGTTTGCATGCTAACTCCCTGACATGATGACATCATCCATTGTTATTAGGCATTGATTCGGATAGTTTCATCCCACGTGATTCTTAAGGAGATTCATTATTATAGTAACTCAATGCTTCACTGTGAAATAGTAAAAAGTCCTGTATTCTGATTAGTCACGATAATTGATATCATTATCTGATACCGACCATGCAGCTGGACTGCGCTTACGATTTTTTTCCATTCTCAGATTATGGCTTACTACTTTAAAATCAAGCTACTTTTTTAAGTAGAGTATTAAATTGGTATAACATATGTTATTGATCCAGAAGCATATCGGAAATGCATGTCGATAAACAACATCGGGGCACCTTCGATCACATAGAACTATCATTCTGTCATAAAATGAAATAGCTTTAAGTTTCAAATGTAAATCCAAGGAACATCGTATCGGATGGGGAAGGGAAATCACTGGTATCAATTTTCTATTTTCTCGATCTTCAACGTAAGAGGTATTTGCTGTGATAAGTGATGTTCAATGATCCTGGAATACCGACATGTCGTAGGTCTGTAAAGTCGTATTGGAGTATGCTACAAACCAGCTAAGGTAACAAGTATCCTTACATGTTTCGCTCAAGCGAAAGAACATTATAATCACATTAGACCTTCAGTGCCAACGATGAATGAAAATTGATAGTTCTCGTTTCGGCGGTTGCGGAATATCGCGGTATTCGTTGCCGTTTCCTACTGACAGAGGAAGCGAAAAAACAGTGGCGAGCCAGGAGGCTGTAGGGTTGTTGTAGGGCTGTAAGAAAAGGGATCAAGTCCAGAAACAAGAAACTACCTCCCATGGTGGTCTCTCTCTCTCTCTTTCTCACACACACACGCGCGCACACTCTCTTTCTCTTTCTATTTCTCTTCTTCTATATCCGTGGATTTCTATGATGACGTGTTACAGCTAGTGGATTATGACGCCAGTGGGCCACGGAAAACAAAGACCCCTTCTTGTTCTCCCCTTAATTCTCATTGTACCCTGTTACGACTGCGACTATGCTCTGTTTATATTTACAAATTCGAGTCCACTTGTTCCGGCCTCTTAAGACAATAATAAATAAATTGAAGCAAGTTCAAAGACCTGCACTATTATTGGGAATATATTTATGAGTGGAGCGGGCTAGTGAGGAAACAGAAATATTAAAAAATCATCTTGCTCTGCACAATTGTATCATCAACACGGATACCATGGAACCTAATATTTTTTAATAATAAGACAATTGCGAAAAATAATATAGGTAAAAATAGATGTCATCAACGAAGATATATAGACGGGTAAAAACATAATTTCAATATGTATGCCGACCACACTTTGGGGCGTTGTACTGACTACATTCAGAGCGAACATGCGAGAATTAACTATGTGAAAAAAAGCGTTTACGTGTTTCACAACTCATTATTGTTGATGAGGCATCGATTAAAACCGAGAATAGCCTGCGCATTAGGGCAGAGAGACCGGCAAGTGCTAGGGCATGTTCGGTTGGAAATGCTAAAACAAAGTGAACGGGTTCCTCCACCCGGTTTGAAAGTCATTTGCAGGTTCTTTTTTAAAGGGCAGGACGTGTAAAAATTGGAAGAATATCCCTCGTCCATTGATCATCATCCATTGATACGTTGACTACACTAAGTTATTTATTTATTTAACAATTAATTATTAATGCCGATCTGTTTGGTGCAAAGATCAGTGCAAAATACATATTCTCGCAGTTTGTATGATAACTGCGCAAGGATTGATGGGTCGTAAAAATTCAAGAAGTTTTTTGTGAAGTGATGTTTCAGTTATAGTCCGCCAAGTTACTTTTAGTACAGTCGTGCTGTATATTGCAATCGGAAAAAATTAGAAGAAGGCTAGTTTTTTGACAGGTGATTTTGTAGGTGCCGCGGGTGCTAAATCCAAGTTTGCTTAAAAATCGGGGCGAGGTCGGAACCGGGTGACCAAATGTTCAGAGAAATCCGGGCTTTATTTTTGTCCACAGCGCCGAAGTCGGAGAAGTTCATTTTGGGGGTGAAAAAGTGGGGTGAAATTTTGAAAAATCGGTTTTAATTCGATAACTCTTTAGGAAAAATTCATACAATTTTTGTTTAAATGGAAACGTTGCAGCCCTTGAAAAGACGCGCCGATCGAGTATTTGATCATTCCTATTTGATATCTTCACCGCCATAGAAAATGTTAAAGTGTAAAAAAAAATTGTTTATTGAATAACTCAAACACAATCGATTTTTCGGCGATGGTTTAAATGTACGAAATGTAGAGAATAATTTTCTCTATATTTTCGTTTCCATGGACCACCCTTGAAATTTGCTCTTTTTCCAACCTCACTCGGGGGTTGAAAATTCAAAATGACATTCTGGGAAAACTATTGACCCAAAATAAAGAGATAGGACTTTGGCGCTGTGGACAAAAATGCAGCTGTGGGTTCAAGCTACAAATTGTTCTACGGCGGCGAATTCGTGCAGTCAATAGTTTTCCCAGAATTTCATTTTGAATGTTCAACCCCCGAGAGGGGTTGGACAATCCAAATTCAAGGGTGGTCCATAGAAACGAAAATACAAAGAAAATGATTCTCTACATTCTGTACATTTAAACCATACCCGAAAAATCGACTGTTTTTCAGTTATTCAATAAACAATTTTTTTGGTATTTCAACATTTTTTTTGGGGGGGGGGGGGAGATATTATCGGAAAGTGATGATCAAATACTCTATCGACTCGTCTTTTTAAGGGCTACAACGTTCCCATTTGAACAAAAAGTGTGCGAATTTTTCCTAAAGAGTTGTTGAATTAAAAATGATTTTTCAAAACTTCACCCCCTTTTTTCACCCCCAAAATAAAGTTCTCCGACTTTGGCGCTGTGGACAAAACTGAAACCCGGATTTTTCTGAACATTTTGTCTCCCGTCTCTGACCTCGTGGGGGTTGTGGTTTGACATCAATCCACCCTCATCCCCCTTCATCCCCTAAAAAAACCTTCCACCCCGATTTTTAGGCAATCTTGGACTGTACACTCGCGGCACCTACAGAATCACCCGTAAAAAAACGGGCCTTCTTCTACTTTTTTCTGATTTCGGGGTTTTCTAGCGACAGCACGACTGTACTATTTATTCACTCCTAAAAAACAACTAGTCATCACTTTCGAATTAAAAACCTGTTTTTCGTGTCAAAATCCACATTTCAAATGTTTATAAAAATCCTTGCGTGTAATGTTTCTTTAAAAGGTCCTACAGTCTGCAGCAAATCTATTTCCGGACTTTAAAATAAACTGCATTAAAACACATTGAAAGCTATTCACATTATCGTGCAGACCACTTCGGAAAATGTAGTTTCTACATAGTTTGTAGAAAAGAGTTCCAGCGCACCCGCGGCTCTTTACCCTCGTAACACCGGCGCTAATTAAGATTGCGGAATGTGCGTAGACTGTTAGAATATAAAATATAATAATCAACAATATGAAAAATCATTTTTTTTCCATTGCTCGAGGTATGTAACCCCTTAAGCGTAACAAGTAAACGTGCGAGTAATTAGTTTCACAATCTAAAAATAAAAATTACCTCCAAATCTTGCTACACGTTTCCGTAATTGTTTCACGTAGAGTAGGTCGGGTATCCGCGAGCACGTGAGTCCGTACAGAAATCGCGTTTCATTGCCAGTGCATAAACACTTGAGGACTCGCCATGGAGGAATCCTTGTTATCAAGTGGATCGAAGCCAAATAATGTACGATCCGTGAGACCGAGTACGAAGTAGCGAGGAGAGTTTTCGTTTTCTACGTGCACGCAGAGAAACGTCAACGGAAACTTCACCGGTACAAGGGTTTCGTGAGAAGTCTTTGAGAGGCTATGAGTAGACAACGAGGACGCTTGAAAGTTGTCTGGACCAGAGGCGAGAACGGAATCCTTAAATTCAACGTTCTTCCACTTGTCCGAACAAACAGAATACTCGCCCATGCACACCTTGTACTCTGTACCGCACATGGTAACTACTGAGCGGTTCTCAGTGTAGGTATGAAGAAAAAAAAACCGGAAGCAGGTTCACGAAGAGACTACTTTGTAGAAACGTTGCGGGACAAGGGTGAAAAAGGCGTACGAACAACTGCGTTATAAGTGCATGGCGGAATACTCGAGACTTTTGTTTCGAGAAACTTTCGTAACGAGACGTGACGAATTAGAGTGTCTATTTGAGCTGCTGTCAACACACCGAACAGTCGATTCTTCTGCTCTTTCGAGCCGAAGGGAAACTCGGCTCGAAATGCTCATTGAAATGAACGATGAAACGTCGTACGATGGGAAATGTGTAAACTTTTCACGATTGAAATATACCTCGAGAACAAAAGTAGCTGCAATAGCTTGAGGTTACTATGATGATCTAATTATGCTCAATGAGAAGAGTAGTGAGTTAGGGGATACCATTAGGCGAGGAAAAGATTGCTGATTTTCATGTTTTTTTTAAATCCTGTGCCGTCACACTGTTGCTGGTCACATGGGGTCGCAATGACACCAGTCATGTTTCAAACAATTGTCGCGTTCACCGTATTAAAACCCTCCGCCGTCACGCGTCGCTGGTCACAGGGGTCGCAATGATTCTAGTCATGTTTCAAACAATTGCCGCGTTCACCGTATTTAAACCATTCGCCGTCACTCGTCGCTTGTCACAGGGGGTCGCAATGACCCCAGTCATGTTTCAAATGATTGCCACGTTCACCGTATCGTTCCGAACGACTCATAAAAATTCGGCATATTAGTTTGAACATTCTAGAATATGGTATTCTCGGTATTATATTTTAATCGAATTTTTAAATGGCGGAAGAAAATCAGCGAGGGGTCAATGCATAAAAAAGCCCTTTTTACCTCAAAAATCATAACTATTGCAATTTTCAATTTTTTCCATAAAATGTTCAGGTAACACTCTTAAGATATGATAGCTTAAGGAAAAAAAAATAGCTCCATAGTGAGGAATAGTTTAAGAACAAAATTAGCTCCCCGTCCGACCCTAGTTGGTACTTACAAAGGGTTACCCCATAGCACTGTTAGAAGGCAGGCCAGTCGCCTTGGCTGCTAATAACTTATAGTAAGTTTGGCTTAAAGTCGAGCTTGGGGTCATTTCGACCCCCGGTGACTGCGAAGGGTTAAAGGAAAGAATTTTACACGACTTTTGAGACTTAGGGTATCCTTTAGTACTTTTGGCTGTTACAGGGTATTTTTTCCTACTAGTAATCTTTAAAAATTGTGAACGTATGGCACGGTCTTCTAAACGGGCTGTGGCGGATGTTGTCAGACGGCGTGATACATAGCGTGGGCGGAAATAATCTGGAAAAAACCAACGGAGATTTTTCTATCATTAACACTCATGCGCAGAATATGAACCAAGAAAAGGTGAGAAATGTTCGATATCAATTAAATGGTACGCTTTGAAACAAAAAGATTTAATGTTCCGCACAAAATAGCTACATTTTGCAGTAAAAAATGCATTTTTGTATTTTTAAAAACATTTAGGATCATGTTTTAGACAACAAGGTTGCAAGGTTTTTACCAAATTTCATCAGAATCGGTTGATCAGTATTTTAGCTATACGTCACACCAGTTTTGGATATGCAGTTTAGGAGACCGTGCCATTCCTGCGCCATTTTTTTAAATAAATAAAAAATACCACGTAGCAGCCAAAAGTAGAAATAAAATATACCCCAAGTCTCAAAAATGGCAAAGAACGCTTTCCTTTTCAAAAAAGAAGTGCAAATCAGCCAATTTTTTCCTCGCCTAACGGTATCTCCTCCCTCAAGGCTACGTCCCGAAATTTTGAACCCCATTTTCAACCACATGATACAATGAATCGAGATAAAATGTATTGTGCCCATGCGATATTGTTGCAGAAAGAGACCGAGCAGATCGTAATTACCATAAGATGAATTGTGAACAACTAACTACTGCACCGAAATCATACATATTCCGAGACCATTAGGCTTTCGACAGTGAAAAACACATTTTGAACACATTGAGCAATTGGGTTTTAGTGTTTTCCACATAAAGATAGTGAAATTGTACCAACGAAGGTCAAAACATCATCGACAATCCGGAAAATCTAGCGCATCAGTTTTCCCACTGGCGGCGTTCGCGCATGGCGAACGTGCACACATATGCACGCATCACACCCCGGCTTTCAGCCACCCCCTGCCTATTAGGCCTCTGCTCTTTGCTGTAACCCGAGTAGCGGACGGTCCTGCGACATCTGGCGATATTTTGCGGCGGCTCGTAACCAAAAATTACAAATTTCGCAATACCCTCGTGACCGCGTCGAAATTTTGCAGCCCGTGATACGTGGCTTTAAGGTTACCATGGTAATCCAATTATGTTCAATGAGTAGAGAATGTAAAAAAAATGGACTACGAATTGCCGTGCATCAATTGACAGCAACAACAAGTGACGGGAATTGCCAATTGCTCCATCAAAAGTCATCCTCTGAAACTTTTAAAATTGCGGACGACCGTACAAAAAAGTCCCACAAGGTTGCGTAATCAATATTCGATGCTCGACACTTCACAATTTTTCATGCGAACTTCAGTGACTCCGGATCTCGTTCGCGACACGGTAATGACGGTGAAAGGAATCGTCAAACACTTTCCTGTCATATGCAGTAACCGGGAGGGGGACACACCTTGAAGTATAGTTATCTATCGTAAACGCGTGATAGAATGCGATAAGATTCTCGTGACTCGGATGTGCAGTGCAAACGGAAGTTTCAACGTCCGTAGAATTGGGACTGGCTCGTTCGATAAATTCGCAGTCTCGGGGGCCGCGAAACTCACCCTCTCGAACCATATACAAAGGTAAAGTCGAGGGTAAGCATCGCGTCCATATACGCGAGGCTTTTACGAAGACGACGAAGAACGGATTATGTTATAACGTGGCAAGCTATATTTAACGGGTATCATTGCACGAGCACTTCAGCAACGATGCAAAGTCGCGACCGAACTGCTCGTCGGCGGGACTGGGAATCATCCTGCCAGAAAACATATCCCCCCATAGGTCACGAGATGTTTTACACACGAGGGAAGGGCGATCGGTGTCCTAGTGGAACCCACAAGTCACATGATAGCACTGGACGAGCGGTGGTAGGGACCTCCTACGTATTCACTGCATTACGAGGTGTTTATCCGGAATCAGGCCTATCAGCAATAATGAAGTCACCATTGGAATCCTTAGGGAATTGTTATCTAGACATACGATAGTTCGGGTCGCTAAGAGACTTACTTGGATCGGATTGAGACTTTGGAACAGGGCTTACCACTATTTCGAAACATCGAGATACCGCATGTCAGCTTCTATTGTACTTGATCCATAAAACCGACGTGTCACTCTATTCAATGAGAAAACATGACGCCTGACAGAACGAAGGAACGATATTTATTTAAACGGCCAACAATGTCGACGAAATACGAACAGACCCAAGGGCAAAATCTCGTTAGAGACCCTCGTCAATGGATCCTACGTGACACTTCGTCGTGCGAGATATTTTTCGTCAGCCTCGCCACGTGATACACTTTGGCCCTCATTGCTGGGGAGCCTCGTCCCTGTCTCCATCATTGTCAATCGTCGATACTGAAACGACGGTCCAATCACTCGTCCACATTCCAATACCATTCACGGCCCGGTATCCTCGAGATACCTCTTTCCTCTTCATCGCTGGTTTCTCTTTCCATTTCTCAATTACCGAAATCACGCCTCGGGTCAAGCACCACCGAATTTATTGCACCCTTTGATCTCAAGATTTCCGAGTGTGACCGTTGTTGAAATGACGCCCTCGTCGGTGGGAGTTTCTTTGTGATGAAAAAGAAAGATGGCAATTGAGAAGATCAAGGAGAATCGGTCAAACTAGAGAAGAGGAAGATAGATAAACCGAGGGGAAATAAAGTGAACGAGATGGTGAAAATAAGCTGAACGAGATGGTGGCCAATCATTCAGTAATCCTTGATGCGCACATTAACAGACTCTACGTGACAGGAGTGAAGCTTCTCCAAGAAGCGATACGTACATTCCCGAAACGTTCGTGTCCTCAACCATTGTCGCCACTTGTACTGCTGTATGAACATTTAGTAATGTACATACGTGCACGAATGTCCTATATGCATATCGATTTAAGATCAGCGCTTCTGCTCTCCCATTATCACTTTAGGTCTCGGGGTCAAGTGCCCAGAGTAAATTGTACCCCATTTCTCGTCCATTCCGAGAGTTACATAATTTGTCGTCTATCCTGCTGATCACGATGTGATATTTTAGGGTTCATTGGTATACACATCATACGTCGAAGTACAGCAGTATCAACTAATGGAATATCCACATTTCCTGCATCTGAAGGTGAGCACTCCTTTGACATTGATCAGAGCGATCATGCTCAAACGTCAGAATGACCAAGTCGTAGAATATCCATACAAACAAAAATATTGGCTCTGGATACACGATTGTCCATATTCACTGTCACGCAAATCCTCAGTAATCCTAGATGAAACGTTGCGACCCAGAATTTCAGCAACAGGACATTGGAGCATGTTGTGCTCAACAGTGCATTGATAAGCAGCAACTAGCATCTTATACGTTATATTCCCCAATCAAAGCTCCATAATTACTAGCGTGTAGTCTGCCCCAGGTCCGATAAGGTCTCCCGTCCCTCCCACGTTCGCTCACATGCATCTATTCACTGGCTCTAATTCAAATGTCCGGAGTTCGACCGATATGACGGTCCAGAGGAGGAAGATGGTGGCGCAGATGCATACGGATCGCCAGCTCCTATTCCAATATCAAGCCTCCCAAGGATACGTTCTAGCGAACAATACGCCGTAATTACAACCACGATTGCGTTTTGCAAAACTCCATGCTTCTTAACGACAACTTCGCATTCGCCAACACTCCTTTTTCTCCACCTTCATCGCTACACAGACGTTACACCCGACAATGCCATGGAATATACGACGAAAATTTTACGGATAAACTTACTTCGTCTTCCTGATTCTGCCGCTGAACAATCTTTTTTTATGCATCCCCGATTACGAGTCTCGTCGTCTCGAGGCATCCGGCTCTATTCAGAGGCTCGCTGTGCACCGCTCATAGCTCGAGAATCGAAAGGCGAACAGGATTTTCTCGTGGGGTATCGAGTCGAAGGGACCGGTTATATTGGAGAGCATCGCCAAAGAATGCTCCCTCGTCTGGCGCGATTGCCATTTTTCCATTTGCATATAAATAAGAGCTTCGCGAGTACAGTGCGCGCAGCATATGGAACCTCCAGCTAGGCAACGGTATCCGGACGCGCGCGCGATGTGCACACGGGTCGTGGTACTCGACGAGAAGCATCACAACCCGCGAATATACGCATTTTGCCGTCTGTACGCGCTGAGGCAAACCGTCAGAGTATGCGTGCACGATCTTACAGTCTACAGCAGAAGGATACGGAGTTGGTAATGGAGCGCAAAGCTATTTTATACTTGGCCGACATGAGAGTTGTGCGTGTGTGGGGGTGTGTGTACGACTGGGAGAGCCATACAGAGCTGAACGAAGCGCAAATAAGAGGGTGGAATCGCAATGAGCAAAGGCGTTGGCTGTTTGACTTTCCTCTTACTTTCAATCCGATAGAGGGATTCAAATGTCTACCAACTTTACGCACTTGTTTTCTCCTATGTAAATAATACATTCTTCCGTAGCTTCCTGGGACTTATATCTCCCCATGGATTCTACACAAATAGATTGGAAGTCAACTAAATGTTGGCTTCTAATCTACAAGAGGACTTGTTCATCCTTTGGAAACAATCATCGTTTTACCAATCAGTGACGATGATCACACTTGTGACTTCGTGCGTGTGATCATTGGGACTAACCTTTCCGGTCTTAGATTGGGGGTTGATTTTGTGAGACAAAAGACGGATTCGATAGGTAAGTGGTAAGATTCTTCTCTACCGTAAATTATGAGGGTATACTTTGGGAACTATCACTGAATAGCCTAGATCACATTGGGTATTCCGCAGAGTGACTTCGTGGCCATCTGGAACATAGTTGATGCTCCGGCGGAAGTGCATATGAATGATATAGTGAAATAATTGCCTCCATGAGTGCGTGGAATAAAAACGCCACCGATTAAAGGTGCACGTCGGGTAATTCGGTATAAGAAATGAATAAAGAGGATATCTAACCGCTCTGAATCAAGAAGTGGTTGGCTCTACGACTCCAGCTGGAGATCGCTGAGTCCTAATTTGCCAGGTGCCCCTATCTACCGTGATAAATTTTGCGACGCGATAAGAATTCTACCGTGAAGCAAGACCTTTCGCTTCACTTCCATTTCTCTCTTTCCTTGACATACAGATCTCCAATTATCTTACTCACTCCAAAAGACTACGTCGCGTTCATACCGTCATTCTTTCGATTCTTTTTCTATTTTGTTCAATGGACGAGTTATCTTGATACGCCAGAGACACGAAGGAGCCAGCAAAGCCAGACGGAAGTCCTCGGGGGATCAAAGCTTCAATAAGCCATCAGAGTATGAAGTGAGTCAGCGTCTCGTCCTTCGTAAAAACGGAGGTGCGATTCTCCCCTATGGAGCTTTCGGCGAAAATGTATGGTAGCGTCTAAGGGACGACAACGGGATCGATATAGAACAAGGCTACTGCTCCCACGGCTCCAAAACACGATTGGGTCGCAGACACACCTTCTTCAATTGAGCGACATCGTTCAAGAGCACTTCCTACTAAATAGTGCATGCTCGCTCAGATTGGAATATCACGTAAAATCGTTCCGTGTCTGGCTGATTATCTCAGGCACTCGACCCCAATCGTTCGATTCTCCGGCGATTATTCAGACAAGATGCGATCCGGAAGTGCATCCGTGAACGTCATGTCGAACAGACATGCTTACATCCGACGAACAAGTTTCCCCAAATAGCCCGTTTGCTCGTAGAAAATAATAGGTAGTATGAAAAAATAAGGCACCTGCGGGTAATAAGGCTAAGGGATATTTAAGGGATATTTAAGGGATATTTAAGGGATATTTAAGCTAAGGCTAAGGACTAGCTAAGGGATATTTAAAATAAAATTCAAAATATCCAATAGGGATGTTGCCTATTTTTGGAAAAGTGTTTACAATTGTTCACATATACACAATACACCTCTAAATGTTTATTTCATGTATTCACATGCAGCAAATTCTTCAAAAATCGCAATTTTATTCAACCGTTTAAAAATACGCGCTAAAACGCCCAGACCTTTTATTTAACGGCGCGTGACGTCATATTCTGCGAAATACGGGTCGCTAAACAAACACAATAACAAATATTGCAGAATTAATAAGTTCAAGGATGAAATCTAAATTCTTTTTATCACCGTATGACTGTCCTGAAAATATGAAATTAATTTAAAAAAAAAACAAGTTGTAAAACAAAACATAACCTCAAAAATTTGTTTAAATTATTACCGAGTTTGTAGTATTAAGAATGCTATATAAATCATTTGTTGCACAAATAACAGTTCTTTAGGGCATACTTACATCAAAGTCTTCACGTTTCTAAATTCTGCCGAGCAGAAGTCGCTGTTTTTCGTAAAGAAATTGGCCACCATTATGCAGTCAATCCTAGGTGAATTCGAACTATTTGCCTTCACGAATCCAGTCTCCATTATTACAGTTCGAGTAGAATTCAAAATCAATCGAGAAATCTCACAAATTGTATTTCGAGACAAAGTAAACAGTAACAACCTAGTAAAAGCTGTATGCTTGGAGCGTTGACTCGATCGTGTTTTGCAAAGTGTGACGTCATGCGCTCTGATTGGTGTTCTTTGTCACGTGACTTATGGATATTTTTTTACAATTTATTTATATGAACTGATCGCTAATTTTCACTGATGTAAAATAAAATCGGCACTTCCGAGCATTACTTTAATTATCCGCTATCACCTCCTAAAAGTATTTGTTTTACTGGTAACATCCCTATTTAATCGACATATTGTATTTATAATCATTATTCAGGTTCAGTTTCTGTAAGATATAAACGAAAAATGGTAACTTGTACTACTAATTAAACATTGAAAAACAAAAATAAACATTTTTAAAAAATAAAAAGGCCTACGGCTTTAAGGTGTTAGGCCACAGTAACGGGCATAAAATCATGCGCGAATTTAACAATTTTTTTCGTATAAAAAATGATTCACTTATAAAATTAATTACACATCTATTAAGTATGAATATCAAGATGTTAGATGTTTTTTTTGGTGTGCAAAATGGCCAACTGCTAATATGTTCTTTTGTTATCTTTCATTTTTTAGGCGCCCCGCGGCGTGACATTTAGCATCCACAATTTTTTACCTAGAACAAAAAACAAAAATTCTCGTCAATCTACATTAGAATACCTAGAGAAGTACGTACGGAATTAAAAAAATATTGTTTTATTCAAAAGTTGTAGGTATTTGAATGAATTTTCAGTGAAAAATTTCGTACGAAACTGCTCATAAAATGAAAAGTTTTCGATTGATCAGAAATTCCGTACGTACTTCTCTGCGAAATGCAATTAGGAACGTAACTTTTAAACTTGAAGTAAATCGAGTGAAAATTATTGAAGTTATTTGTCACGCCAATTGGATAAAAGCTGATTCGAGAAAAACGCGTTTAAAGTTTTAAGTACTCTATGGCCGACCCAGAGGTCGGCTTACGTTATACGCACAAAGTCGGTGAAAAAAAAATGTCTTGCTATAAATCGAATAGTAACTTATTCTCATGATGATAAAGCACCGTTTTAGCGGAAAATGTCGATTTTTAGAAAATTCTACCGTGGCTTTACCCCTTAACATACTTGAATAATCAAGCTATACATAAGATATTTGCTATTTGTGATCAATAATCTTCTGCAATTTTGTATGAACTTAAAGCTCCGCTTTGCACAACTCGGACAGCTGACTCCAGGTGGTTTTCTGACCACAACACTCGTTTTGGAGGCATCGGGATCGTGGAACTAAAAATAACGATCAATTAATTAATAATAAATATGCGTATTACTCATTTACATTCGTAACATCTCAAAAGTAATGTTTTTTTTTATTTATATGTATTCCTCAGAGGTACGGGGTCCTTCCCCTTTAACCATCCTGTCCTTTATTCCTTTTATCCCTTCCGACATTCACAAATCCTGCCAGAGCCTCCCCTTCCCGAGTGTTGGCCGCAGCCACTCTTTCCTAATGCACTACTGTATCGCATTTGCACGAGGGCCTAGGGAAACTGCAGAAAACCTCGGCTGATACAGGCGGCTATATTTGGTTGAGTTTCAGTTGTATTACCATCAGAAACTCAGACAAACTGCCTTCTGCTCAGAGGTTGACGTGCAAACCAGTGCACGGGCAGGCGGTCACCGCTCCAAGTATTGACAGATCCCAATGCTGCTTAAGGCGTTACCCCCACTTGTAGCGCGAAAAAGGCCTTTTTCATGAATTTTTTTAAAGAAAACTACAGAACTTTTTTAATCGATCAATATACCATCTTGAAGAACACATCTTGAAGAACTTTCAGTAATTTTTTTATTGAAAAATATTACATTGTTTAGTGGCAAATAGCTGTCAATGAAATAATGTTTTTATATACACGGTTTGCGGTGACCAACATTGCGGCGAAGTGGATCATCTGAAAAAAAAATGCGGATGGATTTAGTCAAATATAAGTATAAACTAGTCTTTAATCGAAGGATTTTAAAGAATATTCATTTTTCACAAAATGGCGGACGGTCAAAGTTAATGGTTCGATTTTAACGAAAAAAACGGCCGTTTTTTGGCTATAAAACGGCCATTTTTTCGAAAAAAAATCGAACGATTAAAGACTACATTTTTATGTATTGAATAAGCCTGCAAAATTTCAAGAAGATCGGTTCATTAGTGTTCGAGTAATCTTGGTCACCGACTTCAGAAATGCCATTTTGAGAAAAACGCGTTTAAAGTTTCTCTTTCAACGCTCTTTCAACGCGGATTCTTCTCTTTCAACGCTCATATCTCAGTCAATTTTGTTCGGATCGACTTGAAATTTTCAGGACATATTCTCAGATACTTATACTTCAAAAAAATGCAATAAAAAAATCTATTTTTTTCAAAATCGCAATTGGGGTAACCCCTTAACTTCAGTGACCGCCGAGCCCGCACACCGACCGCGTGCCCACCACTGTCGGTTTCTTAAAAGTAATGTAAAATACATTATAAAACAAACAAACTTTGCTACAAGAAGTAGGAGGATAAAAAGGCCTATGGTCGAATTTAGTAGTCCTTAATAATCATCGACCACGTATGTAAGAAAAACAAAATAAAAAAATATTTGGACCGCGATACGCTATTCAAATATTTATGATCATCGAAGCTTGAATTAATAAAGATAAAGACTCTGATTTTAGATAGATAAGTGTAATATTACAAAAAATGGTTACGATTTAGTCGGACCGATTTTGATTACTGGTGCTGCATGGCCTCGTCTTATGCGGTTATTTCAAATAGATTTTCGTTACTGAGGCCTTATTAGCCGACATGCCTTATTACCCGCAGGTACCTTATTTGATTAGGCTAAGATTTTACAATGAAAAAAATATTGATTCTGCAACAAGGAGGATATCAAGCTGCGGAAATGATTAGAAAACCTTCAAATTTTCACGAATCATGTCAATGTTTCGTATCGTATCTTCACAGATCCGAATAACGTTACGGGGATGATAATCAAAGAAAAATGTGTTTGTCTCTATCTATTTCAAGCTTCAATTTGACATGATTTTTCTAAGCGAGCCGGGCAACTTTTCGCGTTTGGGAAGCGTATAAAACTCGTGTAACCTCGAAGAGAAAATAAAAAAAATCATATTCCCCGTTACTACAGCATGCCACACTTATATAATACGGGGCAGAAAGAGAATAGGTTGGAACAAAGGGCGTACGTGAACGAGGAGCGTGGAAAGGGGGTCGGGAGTACACTCCTGCCCCCAGATCAAAGCCACAAGCCAAAGGTATACGAGTTTGCGAGTGGTAGTAGTGCGTGATGCACTTTCGTGGCGTGCTCACGGGCAGTAACCCTAAATATTAACACGGAGTCTCTGTGCGGTGAATTGCGCTGCATTATATCGTCCGCGGCGGCCACCGAAGCCGAAGCTTCGAAAGCACAAAACTTCCATAGCCATGTACATAGTTTTGACCCACTCGGGCTCCACTTGCCCATTGCACACTCGCAAAATATTGAATTTCGTTTATCGCTAGATCGAAATTATTGGTCGCGGTCAGCGTTACTTCGTGCACCTTTCTTCCGTATCCTAATGGGACACGACGACAACAATCGACGACAACTATCTCAAAATCTATCGTGCTCGACTGCCATACCGAGGAAAGTGGAAAATTTTCAGCACGCGGCTGACCGAACCATTTTTGCATCCGTCGAAGTGGAAAAAAAGCGGGCGTTTTTATTTCTCACTTCTCGCTGTCTCATAGGGCACCGATAGTGTTCAAGAATCGTTAAAAAAAAAGTCGTATTCTCAATTCGAATTTCCGATCGTTGTCTCGATCAATTTTATGCAATTAGCTTTTCGAGTGATTAAAGCCTCAGGCCACAGTAACGAGTATAAAATCATGTCCGAATTTAACGATCTTTTTTCGCCTGAAAAAGTGATTCACTCATAAAATTAATTACACATCTATTTAGTATGAATATCAAGCTGTTAGAAAATATATTTTTTGCTTTTCGATGTACAAAATGGCCGTCTACTCGAAACTTCTCGAAACAGCTGTTTTCCAGTTGGCGTGACAAATAACTTCAACAATTTTCACTCGATTTACTTCAAATTCAAAAATTATGTTCCTAATTGTATTTCGCAGAGAAGTACGTACGGAATTTCTGATTAATCGAAAACTTTTCATTTTATGAGCAGTTTATGAGTTATAACGAAATTTTTCACTGAAAATTCATTTCTTAAGTTTAAATACCTACAACTTTTGAATAAAACAATATTTTTCAAATTCCGTACGCACTTCTATAGGTATTCTAATGTAGATTGACGAGAATTTTTGTTTTTTCTTCTAGGTAAAAAATCGTGGATGCAAATGTCACGCCACGGAGCGCCTAAAAAAAAGACAACAAAAGAAAATATTAGTAGACAGGCTTTTTGTACATCGAAAAAAATATATATATTTTTTCTAACAGCTTGATATTCATGCTAAATAGATGTGTAATTAATTTTAGGAGCGAATCACTTTTTCATACGAAAAAAATTGTTAAATTTGCATATGATGATACCCGTTACTGTGGCCTAAAGTCTTAATGAATTTATGAAGGTTCGCAATATTCTGGACAAAAATTAAATTTTCAACGAATCTTGTGCAGCTGAACGATTTCGGTCTTATAGCCAATTACTCCGATCATCCTACCGTAATCGATCGCAGTTGAGGAAAATGTTGTGGAATCAATGTTCACGTAGTTCTTCTTCAAAATGAGCAGGGTCGGTTGTGGTCGATAGAAACAGGGGTTAAATGAAACACGTTGAATAACTCGAAGACGGTTGTGACAGCAGATGGGCCCCGAGGGGGGAAAGTAGTCCAGTAAAAGAGACGAAAACCCAGCACTTTTTAGCGTAGAACATGAATTTTTACTGAAGGTAGATGGCTGCGTACTGAGACTAACCCCAATGAAATTTTGCCGCCCAACTCGCCCCAACCCTAAGAAATAGGGGTTGAAAACTTAAAAATCGCCGTATCTCGATAATGAATAGCCCGATCAAAAAAGGTGTCAAACAAAAGTTGTTTGGAATAACAAAATTCGTATAATTTGATATGACGTCCAACGCCCTATCTTTGAAAAAAGCGGCACAAAAACTATTCGAAAAATCTGGATCAGTGGTGTTCTCGGGTTTTTGATCCGCTATTTTCAAAGATAGGGGATTGGACGTCAGATAACTTTATACGTATTTTATTATTCCAAACAACTTTTGTTTAAAACATTTTTTGATCGGGTTATTAATTATCGAGATACGGCGATTTTTAAGTTTTCAACCCCTATTTCTTAGGGTTGGGGCGAGTTGAGGGGCAATTTTTTTATTGGGATTACTTTCAGTATGCAACCATCTACCTTCAGTCAAATATTCATATTCTACGACTTTTTTACTGGACTAAAGGACTGCTTTGCGCATGGAAACCTGTCGCTCAATGCACCCCCCACCCCCCACCCCCCGCCCCTAGCGCGTCTAATATTTTGATGTGGGTGCATCGTTTTTTCGACATAAAAAGTAAGGTTTTTGACATTAGTATCTTGCGTATTGCTCCAAAACTATTGTTCCTTATTCAGCGTTGTTTACAATCATTACTATGAATATCCTAGCTGAGTTTATCGTGGTCAGTGCGTACCTATAACATTTAGGTTTTTTGCTGTTTGATAAATTATTTGACGCGAGGGCGTAGGGACAGTTCGAACATACGGTTCGGGGTCAATTAAAACGTGTTTCTATTGACCCTGAACAAACATTTCACACGCAAGCAAGTTTTCCAAATCGTGTTTTATTATATAGATGCCAAGAAATCGTCCGAAAAGCAAAATAATATTAAAGAACCTCAATATACCTTCAGTGATACTCAAACTGGCATGAAAAGCAATAAAACTGATTGTTTTGATTAAAAGTATATTTTATTCACAACAAATACACTTTATCACTGCATACACATCACTAACAGTACCTGGGTTTGGGAGAAACATTATTTCAATCCGCTGAGAACACCTATTTCAACCAACCCCAGGCACTGTTTCGATTGACCCCAACACAGGGTCAAATGAAACGTTTTCCGAGGGTTTCTAAATAGCTTCTACATAAGTTAAGGGCATAGAAGAAGCAAAATCAATAATGCTATCATATAGCGAGATCATCTAGCTATAATCAAAGTCCATCACCAAACAGATAGAGTATAAAATGAAGTCACACTAACAGATTTTATCAAAAACGTTCCAATTGACGCCGGCCTACCCTACGAATAATCGGCGACCGAGAAAAACGTCGGCACAAAATAGTAGCGGGGATGTATAACACCCAATGGCATTAATGGAACTCGAAAAGCATTATTCATTGAAGCGCAGAAGAGCCGTGGCAAAAGTTCCCATTTCTTATGACATTGGGTGGGTGAGGAACGAGAGGGAAAATGCAATATTAGAAGCAGTGGAAACTCTCTCGAGCTCTTCTTTTTGAGCATTTTTTTAATCCTCTTTCACGACACAGCTGCTCCATCATCAATCTCCCCTCCGACTTTTTCAGGGCAAGAGGCGCATCTTTCTCTACCTCCGTAATTTCTACTCTTGCGAAGTTTTTCCTGATACCATCCTCAATTTTTTTTCACGCCCCTGCAACTATTGCTTCATTCTCGATGGTTTATAAATTAACGACCGGCTGCATTATTCCACTAAATATTATTTTTTCGTGTACGAGCGACGGAGCGAACATTTTTCATGCATTAGAATATTTAAGGATGCATGGAATACTTATCCGCGAGTAATGTGTACCTACGCGTATAAATCTAGCAAAGACTTCCGTGACACGAACCAATTATTTAACGACGTCTTGAAAATTTAATTTTACATAAATGTCACAGCAAGTAGACGTCAGAGAGGTTTCATTTGCATAGTTTCATTGCATTAGCGGATCAAGACCGGAAAGACTCAACCGAATAATACATTTTACGTCGGCTTGCCGAGTGAAATAACGAAATTATGTCGCAAGTTGAATATTAGAAGGTAGCTTGAGCTCAAAATAAATAATTTACCTTTTTATAAGCTGCGACTACTCGTTAGTTCAATTTTTATCATTTTTCAGGTTGTAGCTTATAAACGAAAAAAAAACTTAAATGCTGCTTGTTGAAAAAAATTGTGTTTATGTTTTGTTTTTTGTATTTATCTTTGTATTGTATTTTGTATTGTATTTATGTAACCCAAACTTGTTTGGGTTACATAAATACTTAATAAAAGGCTTGTTGATAAAATCTTCGAAACTGCTGAACCGATCCTTATGAAATTTCAACCACATATTCTCTACAACTATAGCTATAGTGCATATCAAGGATTTTTTTAAATTTCGATATTTACTATTTTTTTTTGCCAAAAACGGTGAAAGAAACGTTTATTTTTGTTTTTTCTTCAAAAAATGTCCGCCATTTTGTTATTTTTGCATATATAAAAAATCGTATGATATGTGTTATAGCCATTAACATACTGAATCTAAAACCATTTAATTTTTTTGTTTCGGATTATCCATCTCCGAGATTTCATCAACAACGCAGACCTACAATTTTTTTAGGACATTTTTTTAACTACCATTTTCGTCTCTAAATTGTGATTTAAATAAATAAATAATTTTTTTGTTTGGGTTAACATAAATACTTAACATAAACAAGTTTGTTTGGGTTACATAAATACTTGTTAAAAGGCTTGTTGATAAAATCTTCGAAACTACTGAACCGATCCTTATGAAATTTTAACCACATATTCTTTGCAACTATAGCTATAGCGTATATCAAGGATTTTTTAAATTTTGATATTTACTTTGTTGCCAATTTTGATATTTATTTTGTTGCCAAAAACGGTGAAAAAAACGTTCATTTTTGTTTTTTCTACGAAAAATGTCCGCCATTTTGTTATATTTCCATATATCAAAAATCGTATATGTGTTATAGCCATTGACATACTGAATCTAAAACCGTTTAATTTTTTTGTTTCGGATTATCCATCTCCAAGATTTCATCAACAACGCAGACCTACAATTTTTTAGGACATTTTTTTTACCTGCCATTTTCGTCTCTAAATAGTGATTTAAATAAATCAATAAATTTTTTGAATGTATTTCGAAAGTGTATTTATTAAGTGTAACAACGTTTATATAAATATCTATATTATAAACCTATGAAAAAATTAATGAAAATAACTTTATCTAAAAGGCTGAAGTGAAAAGACCCCTTAAATTTGGCATGCTTGTAGAATGGGTAAAAATAGGCGACACGAATCTTTTTATATCTGCGGAACCCGATTTTTAGAGTTGAAACGCACTCTCAAAAATGGAGGTGTTTTTCATCGATGACGTTTTAAGGCGTTACCCCCACTTGTAGCGCAAAAAAAGGCCTTTTTCATTAATTTTTTTAAAGAAAACTACAAAACTTTTTTAATCGATCAATATACCATCTTAAAAAACACATCTTGAAGAACTTTCAGTAATTTTTTTATTGAAAAATATTACATTGTTTAGTGGCAAATGGCCGTCAATGAAATAATGTTTTTATATACACGGTTTGCGGTGACCAACATTGCGGCGAAGCGGATCATCTGAAAAAAAAATGCGGTTGGATTTAGTCAAATATAAGTATAAACTAGTCTTTAATCGAAGGATTTTAAAAAATATTCATTTTTCACAAAATGGCGGACAGTCAAAGTTAATGCTTCGATTTTAACGAAAAAAAACGGCCGTTTTTTGGCTATAAAACGGCCATTTTTTTCGAAAAAAAAATCGAACGATTGAAGACTACATTTTTATGTATTAAATAAGCCTGCAAAATTTCAAGAAGATCGGTTCATTAGTGTTCGAGTAATCTTGGTCACCGACTTCAGAAATGCCATTTTGAGAAAAACGCGTTTAAAGTTTCTCTTTTAACGCTCTTTCAACGCGGATTCTTCTCTTTCAACGCTCATATCTCAGTCAATTTTGTTCGGATCGACTTGAAATTTTCAGGACATATTTTCAGATAATTATACTTCAAAAAAATGCAATAAAAAAATCGATTTTTTCAAAATCGCAAGTGGGGGTAACCCCTTAACGGTACGAGATACGAAAAAACACTCAAATTGCAACAACGTTTATTCTTTCGTGTACGCTGGAGATGAGAACGATAACGTTATCGACGAAAAACAAAAAACACCCCTATTTTCGAGGGTACGTTGCGCCCCTTAAAAATCGGGTTCGGCAGATATAAAAAAATACGTGTCGCCTATTTTTATCCATTCTACAAGCGTGCCAAATTTCATCGAAATTGGATGGATCGACCTCGCAACCTTTCTTAGTCGGGACTCGACAAGAAGTAAAACAATTCTGCGTATTTCAACATTAGCCGCTAAGCATCAAGTTTTTGATTCGTCGAGCGATGACAAAAGACATCGATATTTCTTGCTACTTTGCTTCCATAGTGTGAAATCCATTGATCGTTGAGGCTCTCGCGTAAAGCTCGATGATGCGTACGCGGTGAGTGAGACGGTGACTGGGGTGGAAAAGATTACAAATAAAAGATATGGAAAAGAAAGGCTCGTACGGTCTCCGGTGTTTCAAAAACCTTCACGAACAAAAACGAATACACAGCGACGTACCGTGATGCTCTCATTCGAGAAGAGCTTTCGTCGAAGTCCAACCTCGATTTTACAAAGCCATCGGCCTCTCGTGCTAAGCGCGATATCTGAATGTTGGCTGTTCTTTTTTCATCCTGCACTAAGGGATGAAAGAAGAAAAGACCTCGCTTACGTGTACATCGGTATACCCACCGAGTCGAGACTTTCGTGTATATTTTCCTCCAATATTATCAAGGGGCTCTAAGAGCAGGATTTCACGACTAAACCCCGATTTAAATAGCAGAAGAGTTAAAGCAGTATACTCCCTAAGCGCCACGAAAGAGAAAGTGGAAATCGAACTTTCGTACAACCGCGTATCGAAAAGTGAATCGTACGAATGGAATGAAAAAAAAACGAACAAAAAAACACGACCAATCGCTATCTGAGAGTGAAAAAAAAGAGGAGAAAAGCTCTCACCAATCCAAAACCTTCCAGCTCAATATTCCACGATGGAAGCTCCTTCGGGTACACGTTGCGATTTATCACGGATTAAGATCTGAATAAGTCGCGTCGCGCAGAAACGCAAGGAGCGGAAATGTATTAATATTTGCGAGAACGGAATGCACTACGCGAGACGGAACATCATTCAGGATTAACAATGCGACGAGAGTTTTGCATCAAGCAATACGTTTAAAGAGATGTATGGAGTTGTCTTGTCAGTTTATTTATATTATTCTCAGTTTGACTTGAAGTTGAATTGTCAACTTGACTTATCGAGAAAGACAGTGTCGTCTCGATGTTAAGTAGGCGGGAGGCGAGAGCCTATCAAGCATTCTTATACGAACATGACAGAAGCTTCATCTTTATTGTACCATGTATGACAGCTATTGCAAGAAATAAAAATAGAACGTCATGTTCTGCCAACGAGAATCCTTCTTTACTTTTTCCTTTCGTCATTTTTAGGGATCCGTACCCAAAGGGCAAAACGGAAACCTATTAAGGGGTCGTCTCACTTTAAACGCTAAAAAGGCTATTTCCATGATTTTTGTTACAGGTTCAAATTATAGATGTTGATATAAAAGTTATTACACTTAATAAATACACATTCGAAATACATTTTTATTTATTTATTGAATTCACTATTTATCGACGAAAATGGTAGTTAAAAATTGTAGGTCTACGCTGTTGATGAAATCTCGGAGATGGATCATCCGAAACAAAAAAATAATCAAACGGTTTTAGATTCAGTATGTTAATGGCTATAGCGCAAGTCACACAATTTTGGATATATTTACAGATAACGAAAAAGCGGACATTAAAAAAAAACGAACAAAAAAACGTGCCTTTTCACCGTTTTTGGCAAAAAAAAAATAATAAATATCAAAATTTGAAAAAAAAGTCCTTCATATGTGCTATAGTTATAGTTGTAACGAATATGTGTTCAAAATTTCATAAGGATCGGTTTAGTAGTTTCGGAGATTTTATCAACAAGTCATCACAAAACGTTGTTTCGAGAAAAACGCGTTTAAAGTTTGTTTGGATTACATGAATACATAACATTTTTTAAAATGTTTTTCGAAAATGTATTTATTATGAGTAACAACTTTGTTATCAATATTTATAATGTAAACCTATCAAAAAAATATCATAAAAATAGCCTTTTTAGTGTCTAAAATGAGAAGACGTATGTCACGGATCTCTAGCTCGTAATCGGGATGAGTTACAGATCTGAAATTTGGATATCTTGTGTAGAATGTTGACCCAAAACCGTATATTGAAATAGAAATTCAATAAAAATTATTTTTGATAGGAGTCCCATCCATGAAAAAGGAGCAGAATTGTTTTTCTTACCCTGGCATGTGGGGTGTCATTTTTAAAGCTCATTGAGTAAAGTACAAATATATGTTTTATTTATTTTTTAACTTCAAAAATAAAGAAATGGGGAGCCGTCAAAGTTGTCAGTTTTCGACCATTTATGTTACGGAGTCTATCTCAAAAACTAAACTAGTTAGGAATTGGGAATTTCTGTATATTATGTACCATATACTGTATTTAGACAAAAAATACTGAAAACGCCGATTCATAATGGAGTATATATCATAGTTTATTGTATACATAATACAATAAATTTATAATAAAAATATATAAAATTATCGTTATTTAAATATTTACAATACCAAATGACTTATTTTTGAATTCGGTGCCAGCCAAGAAGGAAAGATTGACGTCACAGAAGAAACGAGATTGCAAATTTGAAAAATACAGTAGATCGTATATTTCATTTATTTTTTTTCGTCTCCTCTTTTTCTGCGAAAAATGAGACAATATTGGCTCATTTGCGAAAAATGAGACAATATTGGCTCAGTACCAGGCAATTGGTCAGTACCAATTGCCTGGTACTGACTCCAAAAATAAGTCCTTTGATATTGTAGATATTTTAATAAATTTTTAGTAGATTTCAAGATTAGTAGATATTTTAATTTAGTAGATTTAGTAGATTTCAAGATTAGTCGATATTTTAATTTAGTAGATTTAGTAGATTTCAAGATTAGTAGATATTTTAATAAATTTCTGCGAAAAATGAGACAATATTGGCTCAGTACCAGGCAATTGGTCAGTACCAATTGCCTGGTACTGACTCCAAAAATAAGTCCTTTGATATTGTAGATATTTTAATAACAAATTTTTTTATGTTTTCATTATTACCTTACAGCAGGAGTATAGAAAGCTTTCTTTAGCTATCATCACTCCATTTGGTTTCAGTTTAGTACTCCCTAAGAACTAAGATAGAAAAAAGCATTAACTTATTAAATATCTGGTTGGAAAAAAGTAAATTGGTCATATGTACGGAACCCTAATAGAGTGGGGCCCAACTCGCACTTGTTATTACTACCTAAATTCTTCCTTTGCAGTTTTAAGTTATGGATCCCTAGCAAGGATCTTCAAAGAGATTTCAGTGATTTCGTAGCCTAAATGTGCAAAACAAAATTTCTTTCCATTCCAACGACTGTTATTGACGTTTGCATCGCTGGAATGCAGCGAGATTTGTCTTCATTGTCCCTTTTGTTCTATTTTTAGTGTTATCTAAAATCATTATCGATAGATTTAGGATGTACGTCTCAAAAAAAAACTTTTGCCGCAAGGTTCTGCCAAAAAAATTGGCAATTAGACAAAAATATTTTCGTTGCGTTCTAACGATGTAAACTTCAATATCATTCCAACAAGCCAAACTTTAATGCCACAAAAAAACGATATCCCTTTTATTTTATTTATATTTATAAACATATTTACTCGGGTTTTAAAGGCGACGATAATGCACCAACTTTTCAGCACTTGGCGTAAGTCTTTTGCGAGAAAAAAACTGCAATCGTTTTTTATTCATTTCAATATGAGATGATCAAAAATTGGAACTGAAAAGAAGACATTTTGAGGCTTGGAATTCTTCGATGGTTGTCAATTTGTCGAAATATTTAATCGAGCAATATGAAAATTCGGTACAAATGAAGAATGTCATGTTCCAATCGCTGCATCATCGGTAATGACGTATGCATGCATTACAAGAAATTACAACGACGAGAGAGAACGATTTATCGCAGCTATCGAACCCAGCCACGGGACAAATTTTTGCACGCATCACGGTCTCCCGGATGATGTTTACATTTCCACAAAAATATTCTGCGATGATTATACCTACGGGCTGAAATTACAAATTAGTCCAATCGGCGAGAGAACGCGAGTTACGAGGGGAAGAGCTGAGGGGAACGGTGAATTCGTTACGACTAATGACTGTACTCCGAATGGCTGAAATTCTCGTTACACATGCTCGATCCATACTCTCGCCCATCGATAAAATTTCACCGATATACTTTCCAATATCCTACTACAGAGGCGAAATTTCGTAGTACTCTTTGAAATTTTGCGAGGATAAAATAAAACGGAATAAATTCTGTATTGAGGGTCAACAATTTATGACGATAAAGGACAAGCGTGGGTGAAACGGTAATTCAATTAGCCAAAGAGAATGAGAATTAAATAAAACAATCGTTCACAAGGCGGAAAAGAACATCAAATGCATTCCATTTTCAACAGGTAATTCGACGAATTTTTAGCCTGCATTGTAATGTCTCTATAAAAAAAAAACATTATTCTTTTTTTTCTTCCTATTATTATAGATTGGGGTCTTAAATCTGTCTAAAATATTTAAGTGAAAATCGTGCTTTATGACTGAAATTCAAACTGCATCAGAAACTTTAAGGGTGTACCCCTCTCTGCAAGCCCAATTTGAAGGGTCAGAATGATGAATTTTTTTTCAGTAACACATTGGTTGGAATAAATAATTTTTTTCCCAGCATGTTGTACACATGTTCGTGGTTACAATGTCATTTTTTCGAAAGAAAATCTTGCAAAGTGTTCGTGGTGCTGCAGTTGGCGTTGCAGTCCACGACAATGCCCGAAACGGCGGGATCTCTACCAGGCTCAAATGTAATCTGAAACGAAAACAAAAAAAATATTCTCCAAATATATCCAACTGGCTATGGTTTAACGATCCACTTTTCGAAATTTCGAAAAATACGAAAAATGACAGCTTCTCCAAAGAAAACCTCATTTTTCTCCTGAAAAAAGCATGCTGAAGGCATTGTTATTAAGGGAGCTTTCCAGTGTGAAATTTTCAAAAAATCGATTTTTTTTTTGCTTTATCGAATAGTATACACTCTTCCGAATATTCCCTGAAATTTTCATGCCGAAATTCAGATTATTTCGGTTACTGTACAGAATTTCTTGGAAGAAGGCAACGGAGCGCTACAGCTGCCGCGTCGGCCGTCTGCCGTTTTCTCGAAACAGCATTTTTCAAAACGGTGTCCAACTTGGAGGGCAGAGTTTTAAAGCTATCGAGTTGAATTTTTTACACAATATTCTTAACGTCATTGTTTATCGTGCTATGGAAGCCTTTTTTTTTTTTGACATCTTCCTATTTTTTTGTAAAAAAAAACTGCCAAAAAAATGCTAAAATCGATACTTTTTGTTCAAACCGGCGCCATTTTTGCAAAAAAAAAGCCTCCATAGCACGAAAGCCAATTATATACCGATCAATAATCTTTTTGTGTTTTTTGTTTCAGATCAAAATTGTGACCCCCAACGTGTACACCACATCCAAGTGCATTTTCTGCAACAATTGTTTCATCATTTTTATAGATATTAATTAATAAATAAATCGATCTTTAAAAAATTGTATTGTATTCTGCAATACCCAATTAATATACAAAAAAAAACCAGACCGATTAGATTATTTTTTCTTTAAAAAAAAAAATCGCGAAAAACAGCGATTTTTCGGGCTGTCACACTGGAAAGTTCCCTTAACAAATGGTTCATCCAATTAAAAAATGCGATCGTGAACCGAAAATGTCAACTGTTTGAACGTTAACTATGCTAATTCAAGTCAATAGTGTGAAAGTTACTCACGATACCAATCCCACCGTGTTAATATATTCAGTTTCAAGGTGCGTTCAAAATTTCAGGGTCCAGTTGGTCTTACAATATTCTTGAAAGTTTACACTATAACAATATGCAAAAAAAAAAACGATTTTTTTGCGTTTCCTGAAAGGGATACCCCCTTAAACGCGTTTTTCCTCAGAAACTACTGAACCGATCGACTTGCAATTTTGTACACATGTAGAGTACACGTCGGGCTATCATACAGCCGCCCATCTTTATGATTGCTTCATAATTACTATTTTTCCGGGTCGCGAGAATTGAACATTTTATTGTGAAAGTCGGAGTACTCTTTTTTAAACGCCGCAATTTCGTAAATTGTTCCTGAATTTTTTCATGAGAGGGCCGAACGATAACCACATTCGTAACGAAAAGAATTTTTTTAAATCGTTTTTCTTCGGATGACCAGAACGGCCGCAATCACAACGCCCGACGATAAAAATCTTTCGCAACATGACCGCGCGACATCAAATATCATGTACAATATCGAATAAGCTGTTTTGAAGAAATTTAAGATGTTTACTTCAAACATGTATAAATAAGTGTCAAGTACTAACAATATGACAATAGATTTAGCCGATTTTCTCCATTTAATTCCCAAAGAATCACCTTGAAAATGGGTCTCGACACTAGAATACGGCCTTAATCGTTAAAAACCGCGCGTGTTGCAGGGTCGACGTACGCGGCAAAGCCCTCACCGAAGCGGATCACATGTCGGACAGGCGAGTCTTCGGGACGCGAGCTTATTTCCGCACTGGTGTCTCAAGCCCAGCGGTTCTCGTTCTCGACGACATCAAGAGACACGACGCCGCTATATATCGCTGCCGAGTTGACTTTGGTCAGGGACAGACGAGAAATTTCCGCTACAATCTTTCCGTCATTGGTGAGTAAACATTTTTTAAATTTACTCCTGGAAGCCCGACGCTTTTGCCAAAGTCGAACATCGAGTGAGTCCCCTTAAAAAGAAAACGTTATTTGCAAAGTTTATTACGAGGAACGGTGCGAACGACGTTCATCATTTGTGTATTCGCATCAAGTTTCATACCAGTTACTTTTTTTTAACGACCCCTTTTTTACTCCCTGTAAAGCTTTCCATGTCATATCGTCATGTCGCGGGGGGTGGTGAGGGAAAAATGTCGAATGACCAAACATAGAACGACGAAGATTTCGAAATGACAGAATTATGAACTCTCAAAATAACAAAGGTCAAATTATTCGAAATTTTATCCTTCGACCGACGACGACATCGAATAACTATTACACCAAAGGTTTATTTATTCGAGAGCTCATTTATTCGAGAACATATATTTAGATAGTCTGCAGTTTGAGTCATACAAATACAGAGTCGAACAATCTACAACATTCATATATCCGAAATAGAAAAAAAGTGAGTATCTAATATTCGTAATTCCGTCTATAGCAAAAAGCCATATATCGAGACTGCAAACTTCGAATGTAGTAGATCTTACAAGGAACATCCCTCGGGTGACACCCTTCGATTTTGTTGAAATTTGGATATGTTATAAAACACCGAAAAGTAAGCGATACGTATTTTTTTATCGGCGGAAAAACGGTTTTAAGGGGTGCAACCACCCCTTGAAAAAAGGCATCTCTAGGGGTAATATAGCAGTTTCACACACAAGGAGTCCACCGATTTTAATGAAACAAAAACGGAAATTCTTTTAATCCGAAGCAATGAAAAATCCACTATAGTGACATTGCAAAAAAAAAACTAAGGGGTGAACCACCCCTATGTTAAGGGGTGGTTTCACCCCTTAAAACCGTTTTTCCGCCGATAATAAAAAAATACGTATCGCTTACTTTTCGGTGCTTCATAACATATCCAAATTTCAACAAAATGGAAGTGTGTCACCTGAGGGATCTTCCTTGTTAGAAACGCAAATGATCGATGGTCCGACATGGCGAATACCTAAATGGCGAACATGGCATGGCTGCCCGACCCGACTCACCACTAACGCCATCTGCGATCTCCATTCTGAACCACAAGTAATATTGCGCGATCTCAAGTTTTCGCTATCCGGACCGTTCGCCATTTTGGTCCATCGCTATTTTAACTGGTCGACTTTTTAGTCCTTCGCTTTAATGAATTCGAAATTGTAAACTGTCGTGTTACTTACAATTCGACGATTTGACGTCTCGAATTATTTGGTGTATATATACAGACGAATCTATATTATGTCTCTCATTATTTTGTTAAATCTGATATTTGTTTTCGCTATGAATCAACTTCGAGATTTTTGTATTCACAATTTCGATTAAGCATTTCACAGACTATGATAAGATTCATCTATCTATATTGGAACGTTCGTCATTACTGAATTCGAAATTACGGTCCTTCTGAATATTGATCGTTCGAATTTCCGATCCCCGCCCGATCGCGGGGCTCGGCATCAATGGATTGGCGCGTTTATGGATGCTCAATGAGGCAAAGAAAGGCCGCGGAGATGGGACGAAAGACAAGAATGAGAGGGATCGTATGCGTCACAATAGTTAGTTCCCGCAAGAGAAAAAAAACGAAAACTCCCTGCTGTACAGAAAAAAGGGAAAAAGCGTAAAAACAAAAGCCGATGGAGGAGAAAGGATGAGACTTTGATCGAGGATTCTCGGCAAAAAAAAAAACAATACGTACGTAGAGAGACAAAGAAGAAGCGAACAGAACTCAGAACTGGATATGTTCATCGCAGACCATTGGTTCCGGGGACTTTCGGAATTCCGTTGGTCCAATGCTCTTGGAGTTCATTTTATCCAGTCCGAATGATTGGCACAGCAGCCCCGGAGAGCGTTGACGCACGCACGACAGTCTTCTATCACCAGGGCTGTTTGAAAAAAAAAACGGCACGTATACGCTTCCGATTCGCTGACATACCAAAGCAAAATTGACGATGGCCATCTTGGATCACAAGAGAAACATTTTGTTTCCAACTGTGAGCCGAATGATTCCTTCCTATCCTACATATTTCCGAGGCTGTATACTCGTATACCCGCTCTCATTATTCGTGCTTTCATATTCCACTCTCTCTCTCTCTTTTTTTCCACGCAACGGATGCTGCATTGTACAGAGGTTATTTCCAACTGGGACGAAAATATGGGCTTCCCGGGAAAGTATAGCGGATGCTTACAATATTGCCAAAGACTGGTATAGCACTGGGCACCCAAAAGTGGGCTACCCAATGCTGGACCCAGATCTCGGCCGATTGTACTCATCGTTGTCTAGCTTGTAGCTGCATTGACCATCGGTAAATGATCAATTGCCGCAGTTTTCGGCCAATATTGGCTTTCGAATTGCACCCAGCCGATGGCATCCAACGGCCGTTCGAAATTTTTTTCTCCTCAGATGAGAGCAGAGATGCGTGACAATGACAGAATTCCCTAGATATTGCGTTCCGTTTAACGATCTAATCATCGCGACAAGTCCGCAATTTACGAAAAGCAATGCTTTTAATTGCAAATGAGCAGGAAAAAGCGGCATACCGCCATTAAAAAAACAATGTATGCCGGTTGATAAAGCCTTCGAGTTGAGGGGTCTTTTCGTGAATTTGTTTGATAGGTTTATATTATAGATATTGATGAAAAAGTTTTTACACTCAATAAATACACATTCGAAATACACTTAAAAATTATATTTATTTAAGTCACTATTTAAAGACGAAAATGGTAGTTCAAAAAATGTCCTAAAAAAATTGTAGGTCTGCGCTGTTGATGACATCTCGAAGATGGATAATCCGAAACAAAAAAATCAAACGGTTTTAGATTCAGTATGTTAATGGCTATAACGCATATCATACGATTTTTGATATATGCATAAATAACAAAATCGCGAACATTTTTCGACAAAACAAAAAAAAACGTGTTTTTTCACCGTTTTTGGCAACAAAAATAGTCAATATCCAAATTTAGAAAAATCCTTGATATGAGCTATAGCTATAGTTGTAAAGAATATGTGGTTAAAATTTCATAAGGATCGGTTCAGTAGTTTCGAAGATTTTATCAACAAGCCGTCGAAAAACGTTGTTTTGAGGGGAGAGAAAGAAGAAACATTTTTTGCGTTTTTTTTTCATCTATATAGATAGAGTAAATTAATTGAAACCTTTTGTACATTGTTACGTGTCATTTCAAGAACATGCCGTGAAATTTGTACGCGAAAATATCCACAAACATCCGGTGACAAAGCTTTTTCACGAACGCCTTTGGAAAAACACGATTTGCGGTGTTCACTGTATCTCAGCTAGAAATTATCGGAAATCAAGTACCATTAAAATTTAGTCGAAGTATCATCAAATCCTCCCCCAACGGTCGTTGATAATTTTTTTTTCATTTCTAAATTTTTGGTGGTCATGTAAAGTGAAAAGTGCTATTTTTCACGAAAAAATCCGCCATTTTAGGGGTGGAAAACCCCCTCAATGTAAAAAAAAATCTCAAACTAACCGTTGGGGGGAGGTATTTTATATGTAGGAAGTGTGTACCAAGTTTGAAATAAATCGGTCACGTAGTTTTCAAATGGCAGTGAACACGGACTTTAAAAAAGTGGTTTCGAGAAAAACGCGGCACCGGCTTGTTTGTGGATATTTTCGTGTACAAATTTCACGGAATGTTCTTGAAATGACACTTAACAATGTACAAAAGGTTTCAATAAATTTACTCTATCCATATAGATTTTAAAAAATCGCAAAAAAGTGTTTTTTTCACGCTGGAACCCCCACCCTCCCCTTAAGAAAAACGCGTTTAAAGTTTGTTTGGGTTACATATATACATAAAAAAAATTCTTTATGTATTTCGAAAGTGTATTTATTAAGTGTAACAACTTTTATATCAATATCTATAATGTAAACCTGTCAAAAAATTCATGAAGATAGCTTTTTTCTAGCGTCTGAAGTGAGAAGACCCCGGCAAAAGACTTTTCGTTTTTATTTGTACAAGTGATGTCCCCAAAAATCGATCATGTTTAATTTTTTCAGTACTTTTCGGACGAGTATTATCCATGTCAGCATTCACGTCAATAAGTTCGTAGATTTTGCTAGGGAGCGACGATGCTGATCTGAGGGTTACAATAAAGATGAATACCTCAGGATTGAAGTATTTCGTCCACAGGTGAGGGACTCCCGTTTCCTCAACAATAGTTGACGAACGGCGATATGAATGATGACAATACGATGGGGAAATTGCAAAGGACTGAAAGCTGAAGTGCTATGTGAGACGAGAAAGCAGAAAGAAGTCTGATGGTTCTCTTTCAGGAAATATAATATGAAGCTGTAGTATGACTAAACATTGAGACCAGTAGTTCGTGTGTCTATGTGACATCGCTTCCATTGCTAGGGAGCGACGATGCTGATCTGAGGGTTACAATAAAGATGAAGACCTTAGGATTCATTTACTTCCTCCACCGGTGAGGGACTCGCATTTCCTCAACAATAGACAAAGAACGAAGATGTGAATGATGACAATAGGGTCCAGAAAATGCAAAGGACTGAAAGCTGAAGTTCTATGTAAGACTAGAAAACTGAAGAACAAAGTCTGGCGGCTCTAGCTGAAGAAATAATTCGAGGCTTAATTAAACATCAGGACTAGTAGTTCTGGTGCCTCTGTTAGCATGAATAAATTTCCGTTCTGGCAAATCTCTCTCTCTCTCTCTCTCTCTCTCTCTCGCTCTCGCTCTCATTCTCTTTGTGTTTATATATGTGTGTCCCTCATATTTTAGCGGTTTCAGTGTTCTCCCGACTGTATTTATAGTCGAGGCACTGTAGAATGGGAATCTTGGCGAGTGGATTGAATGTGTTCGAACAAACCTGCACCACAGTATCCATCCATCTTTCGCCCTCTCTTATGAGCAAGTCCAAATGAACATGTCATCCATAATTCTCGCTCTCACTTCATAAGGGGGGGTCTTATGATCTACCTCACGGTTCCGTTGGACCATTTGCCAGTGGAGAGTTGATTTTGTAGACTGGCGAACATTGTACATCTTCATGCCTCCACAAATCTTGAGCTGTCACGAAGCCCCGACCCCACAAGGAAGTCTAACAGAATGCCAAAGAGGTAACCAACGATCACTGATGCTGCAACGATCAGCCAGGAAAACACAAGAGACTGAAGCGAGAATTAGAATTTGAAAAAGCCTGGATAAATTATGCATGTTGACTACCAAGTTGGAACTCGATGTAGTGTAGCAGGAATATGGGTCGATGGTGCCCAACCCACATCCCATCACATCCATCGTTAACCTGTTCCTTAATTGAGCGGTACCAGCGGAGTCGCTGCTACGTCCTCTCTCTCTCTCTCTCTCTCTCTCTCTCTCTCTCTCTCTCTCTCTCTCTCTCTCTCTCTCTCTCTCACTCACTCACTCTTTCTCCCTCTCTCTTCTAGTAACGCACTAGTCCATTAGCGACGAACGGCTTTCATCCCGACGAAATATCTTCCGAGTTTGCATCTGTTCCAGTATGCAGTATTCCAATTCCCCTTGAATGTTATTCCGTATACAATTCAAATGAATCAATTACATCCCTATCGCACACCCATAATCTGCAATAGGACGAAACAAAAAAATATCGCTCGGCCAAAATAAATCGTACCCGTGTCGAATGAAAAATCTAGGTGTTGTTCGAAATATTTGAAATCTCTGGGTTGATCATCGTTCAATGTGCTATAACTGCAGTTCACAATCAAATTATCACTTGCTGGTACAGCGTGTTTATAATTCAGTTATGACCATTTTCATTGCCCCTTTTTGCTATAAATGTCGAAGTGTGAAACTTAGGTTGGAAATTACGTGCAAATCGAACAAAATGGAGCAATAATCTAGAAAAAATGAATCTAAAAAGTCGTGGCCTAATCTTGAAATGATATAGAAGAAATTAATCTATAAAATCGTAAATAAATCTGGAAATTATCTAGCAGAAATTAATCTCAAAATGATCGAGAGGAAGTTAATATAAAAAATCGTTTATTCATCTGGAGAAGGGATCAATCTAATAAATTGTAAATATATATCGAGACCATCTAAAAGAAATTAATCTTAAAAATCGTAAATTAATCGAGAATTAATCTAGATAATATTATACAAATTGTGGGCATTACACGAGACGGCGAATAATTAACGTGTTCAAATGCAAAATTACGATCATACAATGACTGACAAGGAACGTCATTTAAGTGTCCGCCTTCGATTTTGTTGAAACTCATATATGTGATGAAGCATTGAAAACTATTAGACATGTATTTCTTTTATCTGCGGAAAAAGGTTTTTAAGGGATGGAACGACCCCTCAAAGAAAGACGTGGCACCCTTTAATTTAAGTTTCTTCCAACTATTCTATTTTTGTTCCATGCAGATTGGTAAACTGCTTGTGGGTGAAACTTCAAAACCACCTTTCACAGGCCTTTCTCCAAGGGGTGGTTTTCCCCCTTAAAAATGTTTTTTCCGCAGATAAAAGAGTACGTGTCTAATAGTTTTTAGTATTATCATATGCATGGGTTTCAACAAAATCGACGGCGGACACTCGAGTGATGTTCCCTGTGAGAGTAAACCGCGAGGAAAATCATTTCCTTCCCCGGACGTCATGCAAACACAAGACAAATTTCAATCAGTTCCTGTTAATTCGAAGAATAAAGCGTTAACATTTAGCCGGACATAACAGATTCTCGCAATAAAAAAAGAAGGAAGCAAGGGGCCAACTGTAACAGCGAAAATATATCGATATTAAGGAAAAGAGAGACGTTCGCGAAAAGCGTTATAAACGCCTGGCTCGAATAGTATGAATTTATGGATCCCATAAATCGAAGAGCCCCTAGTCCGGTTGCCCTGGACATAGAGCTTCAGAATAAGAGAGAGGAACTATTGGCTGCGATAATTTCGAGGTTAACCTCCCCTTTCGCCTGGCTCGTACCATTTTCACGTTTTCTCGGTGTGTTTCGACGTAGCTAGGGGAAAACAGAGGGGCATATTCCAACGTCGATGTATAGGACTAGTGTGGCTTCAAGATACCTCGTAAATCAACGATAGTGAAGCGAATGGAAAATAGTTTTTCGCGTGATACGAGATGCTTCGCGCTTCTGCATCCACACCCCGTTCTATACATTCCCGGGCGTCGTATACTTTTACGATAAGTAAAGTACCGCGCCCGCATCGAGAAACAGAGATTTGACTATGTTCATTTAATCACGATAAGAGTAAATTGAAACATCGCAGTAATGAGGAAACGTAAAAAGGACTTTCTATTATACAGTATACATATAGTGTCGCGGAAAGTATTCGTCTTTGCTTAGTGAACGGAATAATCCTTTTAGTTGCACAGTATGTTCCATTTCAGTTGCACAACCCAAATCGATCGCAAAAATGAAGTAGTCACGAAAAACGTTTCTTACAAAAGATATACGGTTTCGGATGGACTTGTGATGTAGATATAAAAAAATTAACAATTCGTCGACACACTCGTCAGGTCTCCAAGACCTCCTAAATGAATCGACGAATTGTTTCCTTTTTAGTAACGATTATTATTACAATCAAGTCAATATAAATTGTAGTCTCTTAGAAAATAGCTAGTTGGAGATTTTTCTAGTGAAAAAAAATCACCCTTCTAGCTTGCAAAATATGAAAGCTGCGTCGAACTTCGAAGTTTTGAAAATGAAGTGAGTTCCGATGCGTGTGACTTCATCGATGATTAAAACGAAAATGGCAGTACTAGGGTACGAATGACATTTTCGCTTTGCATTAACGAGTTATACGCAGTTAGAAATTTAAAAAAATCGATTTTTTTTATTGCATTCCGGAATGTACGAATGTGTGAGTATATTCCCGGAAAATTTCAAATCGATTCAGCGAATATTCTCGGAAGTACACACATATTTGTAAGGACGCTCGGAGCGCTGTGTGAACGACTGTTGAAACTTCAAAGGCGTTTTTTCTCAAAACGGTGTTTTCAAAGTCGGTGAGCACGATTTCTCAAAAACGGCTAAACCGATCGGTCCGCAATTTTAACACAACCTTGTCAGATATATTCTTCAGGTATTGATCGAAGGAATTAGATTTCCGATAATTATTTATATTTTTTTCAACGAATTAACGAAAAAAATTTAGTCGAAAACCAAAATTGTTTCTTTCCGGAGCCACCATTTTGTCAAAATTGAAAATTTCGACTATTCCTTTGATCAATACCTGGATCCATCTATCCCCTAAAAGAATCTTTTTGGTTTTTTCATTTTAGATCATCCAAATCGGAGATACTTTGCTCACCGCCGGACACTTTTTTTTCGGGCACCTCCAGGAGACTTCCTACAGGAGCAATGTCAATGAATATTTTTGAAAATAAAAAATGCCAATCTAAAGCTAAAAGATGCCACTACACTGCCTAATACTTTTCGTTTCGCCCAAATGAAATCCTTTTCCAGAAGAACATCGTGAAAAAACGACTTATTTGGCCTAGCAACTGCGTATAACGCCTTAATCGAAGAAGCACTTACCACTCGTATGAATAACGGAAAGAAAATGTTGTGCATTGGTTTATGAATTTATGAAGTTTATGAAGCAGGTAATAAATCATCGGCTTGTACTTGTCACATTGGCCGATTTGATGGCTCGATTGATCCGTTCAAAAACTAATTGACACACAAATGCGCATATTCACTCATCCCGAATGACGGATGGTTCGAATGCGGATTTTCTTCGTACCTTGTGTCACAAAAATGTCAGCCAAGGCGCACGTCCACACGGGGCGCAAATCCGATCCCGCAACCTCCCCACGATACACTCTGATTAATGCAAACGCAGATTCCACATTTCTGGAATGTCGTGCCTTCTGTGTTTTTGACACGGTAGGTTTTTTCCGTTAGATTAATTTTAAACGCCTCTATTTTTAGGGAAGCAAATATTGTATAGTCGCTTTAAAAAAAGTCAAAGTGTTCCCAAGATATCATCAACGTATCGACAACAAATGTCGATATGAGCATCGATCATCCCCGTCGAAACGACAAATCTTTTGTACTGAACGTTTTCTTATCCGACTTCACTTTCGTTATTTGTTTATAGTGAATGGGACATTCCGTAAATATCTACGTTTAAAATTGAAATTAGGTTACAATTTGTCGCACGTACAAATGAAATGTCGTTCAAATGCTCTGATCGCCACTGATCTATTGAATTAAGGTTGGAGCCTGAATTAGAAGGTCCAAAAAAAGCGTTTTTTCGGGGGGTTTTTTTCAGAAGGGAAAAAACAAACAGACACAAAAAAACAAACAAACAAACGCCCAGTGAACATTGAGGTATCTTTTCATGTATATTTAAAATGTATAAAAAAATGTCAACATGAAACAATAAATGACTGCAGATTTATCAGCCTATATTCCATCTGCGTTTCATATATTTCACATCCTTTTCTTCTGGGCGAATTAAGAAAAAGCTGAAAAAATCGTAAAAAAAACTTTTCTCAGGTTTAAAGAAAAAAAAAATGTTGAAAAAAAAACACTTTAACGTGCTATAAAAATTATTTAAAAATACTTTTTCAACGACTTTCTTAATTCACTTAGGCGGGATTTTCATACCGAAGGAAATAATCTTTCGTTTGATTCAATAGGTCGTTTAGTTTTTTTGCTATCACGCCCGCCAATTTGGAAAAATCGTGAAAATGAAAACTGAAGAAAACGCGCTTCAAAGTTTTCACTAGGAGGATATATCAATATAAAATATCAATCGCTTCTCTGCTTTTGGCCTTGTATCTTCGAAAAATATTTACAATTGGCCTGTGTAACTTTGTAAACATGTTCTTGGATAGTTTATCTATCGATTTAAGCAATGAAATAACGATTTTTCGAACCTTCTAATTCAGGCTCCGGCATTAAGGCTCAAAAGAGGATAAATCAGAGATCCATTTTCGGATTCCGCTGTTGATTTTCAACGAGGCCCTAATACTTTTCCTAGGCTACCCAAGTTAACAGGCCAAGGCTAAGGCTCTCGTTAAATCATCTTAGAGAAGCCCTGATTATGTCTCTCGGCAATTCACTGATATTTCTCCGAACTTCCACTACTTCTCGAACTGGATTCGTTCGAAAGTTTGTGCGTAAAGAGATGCTGGGCGATCCCGGAAAGCAATCACTCAAAGGAGCGAATGAGCATGTGGGAGTCGGAGCGACTAATCTTCTCCATGCTTACGAACCTCGTTTCCAAGAAACTTAAGAGTTTGTACATGGCGACCAACACCATGAATCCTGTGTACGAATTCTGCAGAGAAAGAGAGAGAGAGGGAGAGAGAGAGAGAGAGAGAGAGAGAGAAGAAATTTCAAGACCACTAAATTGCACAATTCACGCACGAGACTCCGACGTCGGATGAGGAAAAGACAGAGACGCGAGACTCCAGAAGTGGAACTAAAAGCGAGTTAGATGGTTAGCGGAAGTGCGAAAGGGTAGGTTCGTGTACAACGGGGGTTGTTCCTCGACACCTTCCATCCTCGTGCGATCCTAAAATGCATGAATGTACAGTACTATAAACGCTACCGTATCCTCTGCGGTCGTGGCCTTTGGCTTACTGAGCTATGCACACACCGAAGGGCAAGAGCGAGCAAGGCGAGAATGAGCCAACTCTCTTCGTGATCTAATACCTCAGTTGGGCCAAAGGTACATGGGTATCCATAGGTATGCATACGCATAGCCGGCGTTCCCGGTCTGGCAACCATCACACGGTAGTCCCGGCTCTGCCACGAGACTTCTGGATACCCTGGACAATATCGGGAGTAAAAAAAAAATATTCGTTGGAGGGCTTTCGAACAAAAAAACAGCTTTCGGAGCAACTCTTGACCCAGATTTAAACTGTCAAGAACAGTTCTAGGAAATTAATCCAGCGGATGATAATTGCTCTGGTGATCAACTTTTCGAAACAAGAACTGTAGCAGAAAACAATTGGCAATGTTTCCACAGCTGTTTTTTTGCTCCAAACCTTCCAACAAATGGTTTGTTTAAGTTTGTTACCCGAACAAACCCAAACGAATTATTCGTTGGAGGGTTTCGTAAAAAAGCAGCTTTCCAGGCGGCTTTTGACCCACATTTTGACTGTGATCAATTATTCTAGATATTAATTCAGCGGATGATAACTGCCCTAGGAAAGGTCGCCAGGTCGATCTCTCCGATTTCGATGAAATTTGAAATTTTTATATCTGCTGGACCCGATTTTAAAGGGGTGAAACGCACCCTCGAAAATAGGGGTGTTTTTCGTTTTTCGTCGGTAACGTTATCGTTCTCATCTCCAATGTATAGTACACGAAAAAATAAACATTCTTGCAATTTCAATTTTTTTCATATCTCGTACCGTTAAAACGTTATCGACGAAAAACGGAAAACATCCCAACCCTTGTGCGTGTTGAGTGATTTGACAGTTTTGCACCGACAAGGGAAGGTTGCGAGGTCGATCTTTCTGATTTCGATGAAATTTGGCATGCTTGTAGAATAGGTAAAAATAGGCGACACGTATTTTTTTTTTTATACCTGCGAACCCGATTTTTAAGGGTCTAAACGCACCCTAGAAAATTGGGGGGGTTTTTCGTTTTTCGTAGATAACGTTTTAACGGTACGAGATATGAAAAAATTCAAATTGCAACAATGTTTATTTTTTCGTGTACTATACATCGGAGATGAGAACGATAACGTTATTGACCGCAAACTATGAACACCCCTATTCTCGAGGGTACGTTTCACCCCCTAAAAATCGGGTGCCGCAGATATAAAAAATACGTGTCGCCTATTTTTACCCATCCTACAAGCATACAAAATTTTATCGAAATCGGAAAGATCGACCTCGCAACCTTTTGTTGCCAGTGGTTAACTTACTGCAACAAGAACTGTAGTTGGAAAGAATTCTTAACCATACAATAGACCCATAGCATATACACAGTTCGTGTCGCTGATGATAATCGTCGAGATGGCCATTGGGATCATCGCTATTCACTGAAGTTATCATTCCAGGTGGTTACTGTATGAGAGTTGCAATACGGGAGAATTGTCGCATGTTTATGATAAGTTTAAGGAGTATGAAGAAAGGCGGTAGTGTCTCGACGCCAGGCACTGCAGGACGTCAGGGCTACTGTAAAAGGCTACACGAAAACACGCAAAAATGCCGGAAGTGAACATTTTCATGCCTATATCTAAACAACCAAGCTTAAAATGGATTTTGTCACAGCACTGTGGTTATACAATTCCATTTCGAGAATTTCAATGTCCCTAGTTGTGACTCGATCGGTTGAGTCGCTTGTGAGATATTGTCATCGGTCTGTCAAAAACGGGAAAAATCTTATTCGAGAAAAAATTAACTAAATTGATGCCAAAAACCAAAAAATCAGTCAGGTATCTTTTTTATCGAAGCCCTTACAGAGGTTTGAAAAAATCTATTCAATAAAAATAAAATTGCATACACGAAGTTTGATGCTCTGAGGTAACAGAAATTTGTTGTGTCGGTTTTTTTTTCACAATAGTTGCTGTACATGGCTTATTAAAGTAATCAAGGCAATAAAGAGGTTTACAAATTTACAAAATCCGAGTTGTTTAATTTACGAATTGTAATATCCGCCACAAGCAGAATATCCCAATTATTAAAGATCACGAGATTCGGAATTCAAAAAAACTAGCATGAGCAATTTGTTATTTATTGTCCTGATCAAGACCACCGAAAAAATGTTCCACAACTCGGTGCGCGCCATTTTAATATAAATTCATTTTTTTTAAAACCGTGCAAGACTTTTCAAGACGAGAATAATTAACCGATTTTTCAATACGTAGCCAATGTTTTTTGCTTTTCTTAAATTGTAAATACCCCAACAAACGAAACTCACCAATTAGGACAATTCATGCACTTATGGAAAATAAATACTTTTATTCCAAATACAGGCAGGCAGCAGAAGTGCGTAAATGTTCGTTTCTTTTCATGACACTATCGCGTCAATATAGAAGGTTAAGGTGGCATAGGCAAAAATGAAGGGTGAAAGTGGTGAAAAGAGAAATGGAAATGAACACATTTCCACTACGTTTACGCGATGCATATCCAACCGTTTTTCTAATACCGAAGAGTCTCGACAATTTTTCTTCCAGGTTCACTCATACTGCTTGGAAAAAGTACGCGCTCAGCAATATACTTGTTCCAGAAAAAGTATATTGCCAAGCACGGACTTTGATGCATTACCGCAATAGTGGCGCAACCAACCTCCCCTTATCGCTCGTATAATCAAGGCGGGTGAGCAAGGGAGGACTTACTTGGCGCATGCAGAGGCTCACAACCTCTCACTCGAAGAAGATTCTTTCGATATTCAAACAGGGTAAAACCAATACTACGATATTATCGGTATGAGCAGAATCTGATGTCGAGGAAATTCAATATTCCTCGCGTATTTGATTCATACATTTTGCGGTCGACCGCACACACGAGTTAAGTAAGTCACATTTAGTGCTGTGTGGTGCTACCAGCTTGTGATACCTCCAAGTTGTTGGTTGACTAGCAGCGGATGTTGGATACGTTCGCACGTATCGGTATCAAGTCTGCATAACCATACGCAGGTGTTTTATGATCGTCTACCATCTTGTGGAGCACCTCAAGCCGCATAAAAAAACATCGGGGGTCAAAGTCGTTCAAGGTCATTCAAGGTCAGTATTGATGGTACAAATCTAAATATCTCGGATCACTACCAACTATTTGGTAGTGATCCGAGATATTTAGATTTGTATTTCATTTTAACAGGTGACCTTGAATGACCTTGAACGACGTTGACCGCCTAATGTTTTTATGCGGCTTGAGGTGCTCCATAAGAAGGTTGAAAAAAATGTACCATTCTATTTTAAAAAGTGGAGTTGATCTTGACGTAGCTTCAGCGCCTCCACCGGTAAAAAAATAGGGTGGTCCAGTATGACGGCCCTATCGAACACTGAAACTTCTGTCTGAAACATTTTTGGATATGATCGATAGTGCGAGTGCTATTGCTCTGTAACACTTGACGTGCCTCACCCTGTATATGCAGTGGGTCCCTCTTATCTCTGCCACCCGAAATAACTCGGTAATTATCGACGTCACAAAAAAATGTTCCAGACAAAAGTTGTACGATGTGAAGGGGGCCATCAAATGCGGTCAATTTTTTTTTATTCCGGTGGAGGCGCTGACGCACAGTGAAGGTCACCTCTTCTTTCTTAAATGGAATGGCACATTTTTTTCAACCATCTTGGGAAGCACCACAAGCCGCATAAAAAACATTCGGGGGTCAAAGTCGGCCAAGGTCATTCAAGGTCAGTATCGATTATACAAATCTAAATATCTCGGATCACTACCAAATATTTCGTAGTGATCCGAGATATTTAGATTTGTATTTTATTTTAATAAGTGACCTTGAATTACCTTGAACGACTTTGACCCTCTGAAGAGGCTTCCTAGGTGAGTTTTCAAAAATTACATGTTCACTTTCCATTGTTTCGATTGAGCTAATCGGAAATCAAAAAGAAGTAGCTGCAAGCCATTCTAGAAACACACCTGACACTTGAACCGTGGCATTCTGTGAAAAAGTAACTGTAAAAACTTCCGAACGATATCGTGTATGTAATTGTTGATGATTGTGAAAAATGTTCTCTTTGGAAAAACTTGATGGTGGTGATAATTTGCTCTTGACTTGCTGCCAGAGCAATATGATCACCATCTCTCTCCATTCGTAAGATATTTCACCCCTCCGTTCGAAATCGGACACTCTATATTTAGGCACATATATTCTGGCCGAACTTTTCCGGATTTTATACGTGCCATCTTTTTGCAACCACCTTCACTAGCCGGATTTTAATATTTACAGCCATATCTCAGAGAGCCGGTGAATTTTTGCTGCCCTTGGGGAAAGAGGCTAAGGTAGCCTGGATACCTGTATATAAGTCTAAAGGATATGAACACTGGGGCTCACTTAAAATCACTTTGTACCAATAGTGGCCACTTTGCCCTTCATGCATTCTCGAATGCTTTCCTTCCTACCTGCTCTCGTCCATATATCTCATACTGGACATTCGTGAAAGTCTGCAAATTCGTATGAGAGAGAGAAAGGCAGCGAAAGAGTAGGGAGGCAAGACGAAGCGGCCAAGCGGGTCCATCCTGAAGTGCAAATTTTAAATCAAACCTCTTCCCTTGCACATATGATGGATCCTCAGTGATGTTAAAAAAATTTGCCGCATAACACATGGTAAAAAATATTGGATCGGTGGAACGTTAAGCGTTGAACTTTTGAGTGAGTCGACAATAAGATCGCTGCTACACATGAATGAATCGTCTATGTGGACACACTTGTTAACTACCGTAAAACTGGGTTAAATTGACATTAAGTGTCACTTTGACAGTTCTTGGGGCTACTTGAACAGAGCGCCAAAATACAGTTTAAATGTATGCGCATTTAAATGTGTTTCAATGTGTATTATCATGTTGCTAAAGTTGATTGTAATGTTGCTCAAGTTGATTTTGATATCAATGATAATTATGAGACTGATTAAGTGCCTATAATAGTACCCTACGTACTTGATATTTTTATGTAAAATGTTTCCTTAATACAGATAACAATTTAATTGTAAAAAATTGTTCGTTTTCATTTAACTCCATGTGCCATGCATAAAATATATATTTTTTTAACCAAAACGATGTCAAAGTACCTCTTAATCTTCGATATTAGTTGCGTTTCAATGCCTTGTCAAAGAAACCCCACACTCGAGGTTACTTTGACACTTTTTTTTTAATATATAAAATTGCGGAGGCGTGAAGGGGCTTGACTTTCTCATACATTTGATAGCGAAAGAACACATTGGTCTATTCGAGCAAAAAGTTGCAATTTAGGATGTTAAAAAAGTTACCTACAAAAAACTTCCTAAACCTGTTCAAAGTAGCACCATTTTACGGTATTAAGTGAGGAGCAGGTGAACAGAACCGGACTTGTCCACGAATTACTTTTTCATAGGAGAGGTCAAAAACCAAAATATCCCAATAGAGACGAGTTAGAATTCTTAAGCTTTAATATATGAAAGCTCTATCGAAATGTAAGCCTGAACCTGGCTTTAGTTTAATAAAGGCACTAATTAACATGTGTTTATTTTTATTTTCATCTTGGACAAGTCCGGTTTTGATTAAGAATAGTGGACAACTCCGCTTTTGAATGATAATCTTTTTAAAAAAGCTTTTGAATGATAATCTTTTAAAAAAAGCTTTTAAATGATAATTCTATGGACATATCCGGTTATGAAACATAACAGATTCTTTAAATTGAACGTATACATTTGTTTTTTTATTATTAATTGAATAATCCTACACAAACTTTTCCATTGTCACTCGTCAGGCTCACAACAATGACATTCAATGTCATCGTTGTCATTACTGTGGTCATCTGTTACTAATTTTTCATCCTTCCAGCCATGGACAAGTTCGACAATTTTTGACAAATATTAATTAAGGCGTTTAGATCTAGATTTAAAGTAACATATTTTGGCAGATAATAAAGATGCGCATGAAGAACACGGAAAAAAATTGACGTAATGTGGACAAGTCCGGTTTCGTTCGAAATCTCCTCAAGTATCCTCCTGAGTGACGATCGTAGGACTTCACGCACTCAACGTTGGTTTTAATTCACATTTCTTTGATTATATTTTGGGAACAAAACGGTCAAGAATTTTTTTACCTCGCCAGGATTGTAGTCTTCTGCTGTCTGGTTTTTTTGTGGAAAAATACCAACGCCCTCACTCGTAACAGGTACTTAAAGAACATGGCTATCGTCCGCACTTGATGTAGTTACCACAGGCGACGAGTATAAAGCTGCTAACTTTAATATCAAATATCTCAAGTCGGGAACGGTGGAGCTCCCTTAAATTTTACATGAACGTAGATGTTATAGTTCTTTCTCACCCACTAGAAAATTTGAATTAATTATATCAAAAGAGTCGTCGCACTTTCATTATAGCTGTCATTATTTGCTCATCGTCGTCATAAATTACGTAAATATAGCCAGAGAGAATCATGTTCAGCCCTTTTTTTTCCAGAGTGTTTGATATTTAATTAAAAACCCGTGCAGCTGTGCATTCCTAAGGATAGGTCTTATATTCAGCTTTAATCCGTGCCATCTGCTGCCCAATTACCCTGGAAAAATATATCGCCACGGTTTCATACCGAGCGTATATACACGCCGGAAGATAAATATAGAAAAGGGCCAGAATAGTGAGAGGGAAGTGAAAACTATTCGATTGTTTGAGTTCTGGACTAATCCTGTGGATTAGAGGGATGAGAGGCGATGTTACTTCATTCTTACCACCCAAACTCAAACACATGTACAGGTGTATGCCTATATACAGGGCTAATGGTCATTGGTCACGATCCCGTGAAAGGGTTGTAGGACATGTTTTCCGTTATCAAATAACCCAGTTATGCTTTATACACAAGTGAACCTGTTTCGAGATATTATCATTTGTATTGTTTTTTTTAGAGGGTCGCAACTTTGCAAACTAATATACAAAAAAACTATTCCATGGGATCAAATTTAAACTAAACTAAACAAATTTAAACTAAAAAGTGTTTGCAGATTATTCTTATTTTATAGACGATTATTCATTTGTTACTGTGTTCTCAAACTACAAATAGTTGAAAAGTTTGATTCCATAAAACAGTTGTAAAAAAATGGTTTTTGAAGTTACATACCCTGCGCTTTAAAAAAATAATAATATCTCAAAAATGGTTCACTTTTGCATGAAGCATTACTGGATGATTTGACAGCGGAAAACATGTCCTACAAATAATCAGTACCGTAAATCGGGGTTACTTTGAAAAGATTTTGGAATTTTTTTTTAGGTAACTTTTTTTTAACATACTGAATTCCAACTTTTTTGCTCCAATTGAACAATGTGTCCTTTGCATGGGACACATGCAAAGTTTATACAACATGAAATGCAACTTATTTCGAAGATTGAGGGTTACTTTGGCATCATTTTGATAAAAAATTTAATATTTCATGCATTATACGTGGCATTGAATTTAAAAAAAAAACATTTTTTTACAATCAAATGGTTATCTTTATCAAGGGAGTGACAGGCCGAAAAAGGTCGTTTTTACCGATTTTTGTCATCTACTGGATTATTTATTTGGGATTTGGAAAAAAGGTATGGTATTAAGCATACATTGAACATATTTCGTGTAAATTTTTTAAATTTCTTACGGCAAAAAAAATGGTTTCCTCAGAACCATGTTTTTGAAATCGGCACGCAGCAGAACTCGAACCATTTTCGTCCAATCGACTTGAAATTGTAACTGTAGCTTCTAAGGTTGCTTAAACAGTTAAGTACGAGTGCTTCTTTTGATGAATTGAAAATTGTAAAAACGAAACACTTTTGATATGAAAATTATGGTCCAAAAGTCGAACTTTTTTCGATCTCGTCTCGATTTTTTAAAATATTTTTTTAATTTCCCCCCGTACTCGACTGGTAATATTAATATAATTGACGAAAATATTTCGCTCTTAGTTCCAAAACTAAATTTACGACAGTTCTACTGCGTGCCGCGGAGAGGTTTGGCTGAAAACTAGAAGTACTATAGCGACTCGTGCGCCGCCATTTTGTATTCTTTTGACAAACACATTTTTTCACATACTTCAATATATACCTTATGAAACCTAAAAGTTCTTTCCACCACGTATTTTATTCCTTTCTTTAAGAAAATCCAACAAAACGTTCGAAAATGGGCAGTTACGGTGGTTTCCTCCCTTAAGGAAATATTTTACATAAAAATATCCAATACCTAGGGTACTATTATAGGCACTTAATCTGTCTTATAATTATCATTGAGATCAAAGTCAACTTTAGCAACATTATAATAAACTTGAACAACAAATTGTTGTTCAAGTTGATTCCCCGCACCCGCCGCCGCCACAGAAGGCCACGCGGGCTCGTTGCGCACACATTTAAGGCGGGATATACAATTTAGACAGGAAAAAATAAGCAATATTGAGGGGTTTTTTAAACTAAGAAATAATTATTCTACAATTATCAAACATTAGGTATACTTTAATAGTATATTTGAGTATATTTGAGTATTTTTTTTGTTAGAACATGTATAGTTTCTATGTGACGATAATTAAAATGAAAAAAAATGCTAATTCGAGAAAATGGCACGCATTTTTAAAAAAGTCAACATTTCTGTAAAATGTGGAGTAAAAAAGTACGTTTTTTTCAATTTTTCAAAAACAATTCTCGTCAAGTAGAAGGTACCAATATTTCTACCAAGTTTCAACTCCATCGGTTTAATAGTTTTTGAGTAATCCTGCACGCCAATTTCGATAATGCAGTTTTGAGAAAAACGCGTTTGAAGTTCACGCCCGCTCTGAACCCGAGCGGTGAGGCACAACGTTGACGGGCTGTAACGTTTGAAGTTTTTCGAATTTCGCTTTGAAACTTTGGGAAAATATTCTACATATATGGTTATATCGTTTAAAGAGAAAACAAAAAGAAATCGATTTTTTGATCGTTATAAATGTATATCCCGCCTTAAGGGGCCAGTCCACTTTGGAGCCACGAAAAAAACGCTATTATCGCGATTTTTTTAGGATTGTATAAAAGATATGAATAAACGAGTTGTTGGACTTGATAAATAACGTCTTGAAATACATTTTAAAAAATTTAATTAATTTTTATCCATTTTTACGTACAAAAACTATAGTTTAACGTAATGCCTCAAAAATAGGTGGGCTAGGTAGCGCCATCGCAACTCGGCAACGGCTTGTCTGAAACAAAAAAAATCAAACTCCATTAGATTCAGTATGACACCAGCTACAAAATCACCCTCGGATATAAAGTTTTATCACAAAATAAAAAAATGGCGGATGAAAAACGAAAAAAGTTTAAAAAACGCGTTTTTTCGCAGTTTTTCGCAAACAAAAAAGAGTAAAGATCAATATTTTAAAACGATCAAGGGTCATCTTGTTGCGAATCATGTTTACAATATGTGGTTCAAATTTCAAGAGAGTCGGTTTATTAGTTTTAGAGATACGATGGAGCTAGATTTTGAAAACGTTGTTTCGAGAAAGACGCGTTTGACGTTTATACTATGAAAAACTCGTACCTAAACTTAATCGGCAATTCCTGCACCGTACAAAATCCCTTCTAATTGCTCATCATCGGCGATTTCTTGAAGTCTTGCTTGCTTTCGATTTTTTGAAATTCTCAAAGTGGACTGGCCCCTCAAACTGTATTTTGGCGCTCTGTCAACGTGGCCGCAAAAACTGTCAAAGTTACCCTGAATGTCAAAGTAGCCCCGTTTTACGGTACCCCTCTACATTTGGTTTTGCTTCTCATGTAACTCTTTCGTTGTGAAAACAACGACAGATATTTTTACCTACCGCAACGCCAAATTGCAAATACTGTGGTACATGTAACGGGCATGGACGCGAGATCGAAGAGACAAAAAAAAACATTGCGCCACCATTTCTCGAAGCGATGTAATTGGATTTTCGATCCGGCGTTTGGATGCTCACTTCGTAGGTGCAAATTAAAACCATTTAAAAGCAGAATCGTCTAACGATATGTTACGCTCATGAGCTTTTTCTCCCCATCGAATTCCCTGACTTTTCTACAGTTTTAAAGATAGCACGTCCTAAAGAGCCGGAAGACACGCGACACGCGATTTCTTTGCCTCCCTCACGAGAACACACCTCTTATCGAACCACTTGTGGAGGATAATAATGAAAGCGCCACAACTTGCCAATTTGCCTGATTTAAACGTAATTCATTGAAACGCGATTCAATACAGATATACTTTATTTTCTCCTTGATAACAATCGAAAAGCATGAGCGGAATGAAGAGTAACAGATGCGGTCTCCTTGCAGATTGAGTTATAGATTGGCATCTATTAATAAAGTTGAACAAAATAATTTAACTCAAAGTTCGTGGACTAAACGGAATAAAGAGAAGCATACTTTTTTAATTAGCGCAATTTCTCTCTGCGCAAAGACTCCATATGCTCCAGTCGTACTTGAGCATAATTCTAGCTTGATCGTCAGTCGTCCAGATGTGTAGCTTGCGAATGAATGTCTGGTAGTTTTCTTTTTCTCTTTCCTCGATTGTTTTAATGAACCATATGCGCCGGCTATTCTAAAAAAAACTGGGACACCAAGTTTTTCTCACCTCAAGACACGCCAATTTGGCGCCTGCAATTTTACTTTCATTTTAACTCATTTTTTCAAAAGCATTATTGGGGCTTTTCGAGAAAAAGGTAATGTGGAGGTTTTTCAGTACTTGGCGGGAGGTTTTTCCTGTTTTTCAAATAAGTGAAGACGAGACTGATGGAAGCACTGAAAAAGAACGCAAAATGTTCGTGTTAAAAAAAAACGAAATCAACGTCATGACGCCATTTTTCTCGTAGATGACATTTTTTAGATATCTTTCTTTTTCAATTCTCCCCAGTGGAGTGCATTCGTTTTTCCAATATTTTCCAAAAAAAACATCCACTACATAAAATATGTGATGCATACAATATCTAATTTATTTGATTTCGTTCCAAAGGCCCTTACCATGTACTACATTGGTCCAGAAGCATTGATGCATTTTTTACAGACTAATTACCAGCCGAGGATTTTTTAAATTTTATTTTCAATAAGCGCCAAACCGTTCGCATATATATCCTCGTCCTTTTTACAAAAATAAAGTTGTTTTTCCCTCATTTTATTATTAATCCCATAATCTCGAAATATCTTCCAGACCGATATTTGTTCTTGTCCGCATATTTGAAAATCTCAATTAACTCATCGTTCCTAGACCTTCATTTCTATTTCGCCCACCGAGAGCCTCCATCGTCTTCTATTCCCTAAATCATATTACGGCAAGACCCTCCCACGGGGCTGTTCACTCGATCGTATCTTCGGGGCTGCAGGAAGCACGTCAGAAACACGAGAGCTTGAGGAAGGGGTTGCTAAAGATGTGTAGAAAGGAAAACGAAAAGTCGACAGGTCATTCCGCTATATAAAGGGTGCCTCAAAATGACCTGACATTTTAAATTGTGAGCCATTTTTTTAGTGCCGAACATAGAGTACTAATCTCTGACAAGTGGCATCAGGAAGTATTGAGGTTCAGTCATGGAAAATTACACGATCGAGCAACGAATAGAAATTTTCATTTGCTGCAATATTACTTCATAGTTATGGCAGACGAAGTTTCATGGTCGTGTTATCTCGCGCCGCGGCGATGTGAATTGGGCACCAATATCGTGCGATTTGACGCCATTGGACTTCTTTCTTTAGGGTTTTCTGAAAGGAAAAGTGTATGACAATGATCCACATACCATTCCGGAGCTCAAGGAAGCAATTGGACGCACCGATAATGAAATTAGTCCGCAATTATGCCAAAATGTTATTGAAAATTTCATCAAAAGAGTCAACGTTTGCAAACATGGACGAGGCGGCCATTTATCGGATATTGTGTTCCCCACATAACCTCCATGTTTGTAGCTTATATTAAAATACAATCATTCGTACTTTTCAAATAAACAATACGTTTTATTAATAAATATAAGAATGTCAGGTCATTTTGAGACACCCTATACATGCCAGTGGAACAAAACGGAGTACGCGTATACAGGGTGTCCCAGAAGTGAATGGGTTCCCTGAAATGGGGGGTTGGGGGTGAAATTCTGAGTCGATTGATATAAGCATGTTTGGGTCTCAGATCAACCCCTGAATTATTATTCATTTTTAAAGGCGGGCCAATCAGCTGCATCATCGGGCGGAGCTGATTGGCCCGCCTTTAAAAATGAATAATAATTCAGGGGTTGATCTGAGACCCAAACATGCTTATATCAATCGACTCAGAATTTCACCCCCAATCCCCCATTTCAGGGAACCCATTCAGTTCTGGGACACCCTCTATAGATCCGCGAATTACTACTCGATGTTTCTTGGAGCGTAATTCTCAAAATAAACTCAATCTCACTTACGATAATTCATTCACTAAAATTATTTTAGCATGGCGGCTCGTCGTGCAAACGCCCGATGTCATCGTCCTGATCATTTGTACAAATGTATATTTAATTATTTCGCTAAATCCGAAACGTTGGACGGAAATGGAATCTTTATTCGTATCGGATCGATGAGACGTCTCGACTCTGTAATAACGTTACGGCGAATATACCAGATCGATGCGGAGTCCTAAATGCATGATTCGTAGATACAGTTCTTATCCTGATTGCGTGGGGAAGGAATGCGAGCAGTGATAAAAGCAAATAAGACGATACTCGAACAGAGTTACGATCAAGCTCTTGGTTACCACCGAGTCTGAATAATTGCTGGTGTATCGGCCGCCATATATTGTGCGTGGTTCTCGCCGCAATCCTTCTTATCTCGTATTATCCTGCCAGCGTTGGTGCAGCTGGGATGTGATTAAATGATCGCTGTATCGTATCGTAGACAATGCGTATGGAGCGATGAAGAGAGGGAGACATTTTTTTATCAACGGATACAACATGCCAGACAAAATTTCAACGACACGAGAGAATTAAACTCTCACTTGAAAAGGGTAATGTCTACTAATTATCAATCAACATCAAGATTACAATTAATAGACAACAACTTAGGCCAACAATTCAACGATATGAAGATAACGAATTAAAGTCTCGTTTGAAAAGGAAAAGGTCTATTGATTATTAACCGACATCAAGATAACTGAATAGAACAATGCAGAATTCCAATTTGAACGGGATGAAATCTTCTTTTACATTTTTCTACTGTTCATTTTGTAAAATCATATTTTTGTAACCATTTCCCGGTTATACTTTCTCGTTGTATGGTAAAAAAAAAGGTCTCGAGAAAAGTTTGAGCTGGAAGCGGAAAGGCGAAAAAGTCCGGTGCGCATGAAAATTTAACAAGGACTTAAGCGATCAATGCCGCTACGCTTCCACTGGGTGAAAAGAGCAAAAATAAAGGAAATGAACGTCTGTCTATATGGGCGATCCTATGCACGCTGTGAAAAGAAAAAATATACGTGTCTGGAAATACTGAAACTGCAAGAAGTCTGAATGTATTTGATGACGTTAGCGAATGTTCACGATCCTATTATTCAACTAGATCAACAAATCAATAAGGATATTGTTGGAAACGAGCTCGGTATCACTATTCTGATCGGAGCCTTAAGGGCTTGCACCTAATCGATATTTATAAAAATATCGATTTTCGGTTTTCGACGGAATCTCATAATGTTACGTTGCAAGAATATTCTCTAAAAAAATTCTTATCGATCCCTTCAAAATTAAGGGAGTTATGAACGTTTATAGGTCGGTTCCGCGAACTAGCGGACTTTAAACGCATTTTTCTTAAAATAACTGTATCAAAATCGGTTACCACGATATCTCAAAATTCACTGCACTGATCAACTTAAAATTTTGACGTAACAAAAAGCAGTGCTCGAACGAAGGAAGTTTTTTTTCGATACATAGTTTTTTTTCGTCAACGGAAATAGAGCATTTCTTTCACAAAAATCGATGCCTTCACTTTGAACTGCGGAAACTTTTGAAAAACCAACATTTTATTGAATCCTTCGTCCAAGCACTAGACCATTTCATGCAAAAACTAAATGCGTTCGATTTTTTTATTTCGGCTGATTTGTTTCCGAGCAGCAGTGGTCGCCGCGAAAGACGTTTTTCAAACAGCGGTCTGCACAAACCATTATACCTGACCCATTTATAAAAAAAATTCAATACGAAAATTGTAAAAGATACTTGAAACCATACTCTTTGAAGTTAAAAAAAAATTGAAAACCTGCACACGATTTCCTGCCATGAACTCGGTGTAACCTGTTAATGGCCATCCACATAGTCACAACATTTTCAAATGTATGCCTTTGATTCCACAAAAATTCAATCTAGGTCGAAGCTTTGATAAAGAGATTTCAATTCTTTACTTTTTTACATTCTCATTACAAATACAAGCGTAAGTTATTATTGATATATATATCTATATATGTATATATTGTAATATATATAACCATTATTATTCGATATATAATTATGTATAAAATTGATTTATACATGATTCACCTACATTTCGGAGAAGTTAAATTATTCCTTTAAGGGGAGATATACATCTAGGAGCCGGAAAAACGTCATTCTTGTGATTTTTTTCAAGGAAAACTATTTGAAATTTCGGATTGGGGTTTTAATTATCTAAAAGTATATACATTCAAAAATATATTTAATTTTCTTTATTTAAAAATATCAAAAATATACAAGGATATTGTATGATCCTTGGAGCGTCGTAAAAAAATCTGCGTATACGGTACCCACTGGCGTTTCTTCAAAAATCATCTGAAAAAAAAAACCAAAAAGATTATTAAATTAGATACTATAATCTAGTACTTGTCATAGCCGATTTTGAAAATATCGATTTATGACAAAATGGCGGACGTTTGAACATTAATAGTGATTTTTCGGCCAAAAATTAGTTATTATTTTGCCTATAAAACAAAAACTAAGTAACGGAAAAAAAATCCTATGACAAGTACTAGATAATGGTGTATAGAATAACCACAAAAAACTTCAAGGCAATCGGTTCATTGATTTTCGAGAAATTTTGGGTACCGATTTGAAAAACATGGTTTCGAGAAAAACTCGTTTGAAAATTTGGGAATGAATAAATCATGAAATATGTCATCTTACATGGAATCATCGATGCCAGGCCCATAGTGTAGGTCTTCTACGGTCGACGGAATGTTCATAGCTTCTAAATCCTCGACCTCGACCATCTAGGTGTATATCTCCCGTTAATCTTCAGACGCCGGTAAATTAAACATTTATACGTCGTTCACGATTTTATTCGTTTTCCTTTATCTTTGTAAAAAAACCGCCATGAAAATTGAAGCCACGTATAACGCAGCAAGCTCACAAAAAAACTAAATGAAATAAGCAGCACTTTTTTATGTTGAGGGTCATTGGTACTAATTATTACTCTGCGAAGTAAGCGTTAACTGTGCTTCTCCATTGGAACAGTGGCTGGCCCATGATGGAAAACAAGAAAATAAAAAATAGTTATTTGGCGAGGATATGTAGACGGATTTGGTTGCAGGGGTGTGGCTCGTCGGGGCCTGGTATTGAAATCCATCCAAGGTATCCAATATTTATTACCATCCCGGCAAGGTGGGCCATTTAGTCTCGTACCGAGGACGCGGGGCTCCCGCGCCTACATGGCAATCTCTGTAAAGCCGTATCTCTTGATCAGAATAACGGGAGAGGGAGAAGCGAAAGGAGAGCAGGACGGATATTGAAAGAGGGAAGGAATGAAAAAAAAAAGGATGTTCATGGATCTGCGTCGCAAAGTACGACGAGTGCCGGTCCAGGATCAATCACTTCCGGTTCACTCAACTATCCTGCTTCCGGTTCTGCGGGGGCCATACGAATTGTACAGATACAGTTTCGTGCAAAAGTTTTGGGCCATTCTATTTTTCAGGCATATTGCATTGCAATACGATGGTGGGGAGAAAAATAAACGAGTTATGACTACATGCATTCACTTATATTTGAAAACGATTAATTATATACATAGATATTGTTCTTAAATATTTTATTATCCATCACATTTTATTTAACGAGTGTGCAAAAGTATTGGGCCACATACTATTGCGTGTGAAAAACATATCAACATTTTTTGAAAATAACAAAACAAGATTCGACCTTTTTCACTTGACTGACAAGGAAACCGTTTCCGGTGTCTCCGCTTTCGCTCATTTTTTTATATCTTATTCGTCATCGAAATTTAAGAGACACGTATTTTTTTTATCGGTGGAAAATCAATTTCAAGGGGTGAAACTCACCCTCAAAGTTGGGCACCCTCCGAGGGACTTTTGCAGTTTCGCATAGTTCCAATCAAGATGTTCGAATGGAACCAATTCGAAAACGATGCTTATGACGAATAATGAAAAATGCGCCTTTTCCCGTTCCGAGGGGGTAAATAGGGATAAATTTATAGGGGTTGAAAGTTTTTAAAAACGTGTAATTCGAAAACTTTTTTCCATCTCGGTGAAAATAATTGCATTCGAAAGACCGTGAAAAAGTAGAAAATCCGGGTTTTTGCGTTTTCGAAAAAAAACATCTCTGGAGGTGACTACCCCTGTATGATACCGTATCCGGTGTCCCCCTCCAATTTCATTCATTTTTAGATATGTTATTCTTCATCGAAATCTAAGAGACAGGTATTTTGTTGATCAGTGGAAAATCAGTTTTGAGGGGTGAAACTCACCCTTGAAGTTGGGCACCCTCCGAGTGACTTTTGCAGTTTCGCATAGTTCCAATCAAGATATTCGAATGATGCCAATTCAAGAACAACGCTTATGGCGAATAATGAAAAATGCGCCGTTTCCAGTTCCGAGGGGGTGAATATGGCTAAATTTATAAGGGTTGAAAGTTTAAAAAAATCGTGTAACCGGCAGACTTTTTTTTTCATCTTGATGAAACCATTTTCATTCGAACGAGCTTGAAAAAGTAGAATATACGGGTTTTTGCGTTCTCGAAAAAAAAACCTTTTGGGGGTGACTACCCCTGTATAATACCGTTTCTGCTTTTTCCTCCGATTTCGTTCATTTTTGAATATGTTATTCTTCATAAAAATCAGAGAGACACGTATTTTTTTTATCGGCGGCAATACAATTTTAAGGGGGAAACTCACCCTCTAAGAGACTTTTGCAGTTCCAAAATATCCAGCATATCCAAAAATGAACGAAATCGGAGGGGGACACCGGAAACGGTTTCCTTGTCAGTACTTTGTTACCATGCAATTAGCAGCGATAACCACGGCACTTTGACGAGGCATGGACGCTATTTATTGCGAGGTCCGTTCTTGTGGCAAGTTTTCCCACTCATGTCGCAAATGATTCCACAATTCCGCCTTGTTAAAGTGATTTTTTGTTCCAACACGATCTTTCGGGTTTTGCTACAAATGCTCAATTTGCTACAAATGTTCAAGTCCGGTGATTGCGATGGCCCGTCGAGAAGGCGTACTTTTCCTCTTCGAAGAAAATCTTTTACAAGACGTAAAGCATGTTTGGGGTCGTTGTCGTGTTGAAAAACCGAACCATGCGGCATTTTTTTCATTGCAAATGGAAGCGTATCGGCTTGCAATATATTTCTGTAGATTGTAGGGCCCATGGTGCCTTGAATTTCTACCAGCGGACCAACGCCGTCGTCAGAAAATGCTCCCCAAACTTTAATGTTCCCGCCACCGTTTTTTACGGTAGGAATTTGATACCTTAAGTTGAATCCGGTGACTGTTGGACGTCTCACGTACTTCCATGACTTCCGAATAATTGAAATGTTGATTTACCGAAAAAAGCATACTTTCCGCCAATCTGATGCTGTCCAATACTGATATTTTTTTGTGAAATTTAATCTGGCTTTGTGATTCTTTATACTGATGAGTGTCTTTTTTACATCAATGCGTCCAATCAGACTAATGTCGGCACGATTTTCACTACGTTATTCTCATACATATAAATACATATAAATTATTTTCTACTCTTTAGTCTTTAATTGATTTTACTAGAGCTATGAAATGTTTGCAAAGAGGGATTAATCTATCCAAACGAACCTGTGTTATTATTCGTTGATTGTCAGGAGAAATCCTGGAGAATTGTGATAGGTGGCATCTATCATAGATGCTGGCTCACCACCTATTGGACCTTTCAACCTATTTGTCCCATTGGACCCTTTTAACGATTGTGTGATCCGAGAGCACTTTGAGCCAATTCAAATTTTCTCATGCACTTTCCATGTAGGCTGCAAAGGCTCTACTAGGTGCGCAACCAAGTTCCCGGGTTTCACACATGGATGGCGCTAGCGACACATGTAGTCGGCATACAGGTCTGAAATTGGGTGTCTTTATAGCTTGGACATCTGTTAAGAATACCCAGTCGTAATATAAACAAATATTGCAACACGACGACCTTTTTTCTAACCTCGAAAATGTCAATGTTTGTGCCAAATAAACAGCATTTGCGAGAAGCATTGCTTTTCTGCTTCACCCTAAAAAAAAACAGCACCTGAAGCACGTCGGTTACTTGAGGAGGCCTACGACGAACATATACCATCAAAAACAACGTGTGAAAATTGGTTCAAGCGGTTCAGAAGTGGCGATTTTGAGACTGGGGACAAGGAGCGCTCGGGAAGACCGCAAACATTTGCGGACGCCGATCTGCAAGCGTTATTGGATGAAGATGACACTCAAACAGAAGATCAACTTGCCGAGGCATTAAATGTGACTCGGCAATGTATTTCGAAACGTTTGCACGCCATGGGAAAAATTCATAAGGAAGGAAAGTGGGTGCCTCATGAGTTGACTGAGAGACAAATGGAACATCGAAGAGCCACTTCCGAAATTTTGCTTTTGCGGCAGGACAGAAAGAGTTTCCTGCATCGAATTGTTACTGGCGATGAAAAATGGATATATTTCGAGAAACTCAAACGCAGAAAATCGTGGCTTTCACTTGTTTTCATACTTGTATCCAATTTTTCTCATTCTGTTCATTTCTGCTAACGCTTCGTTATTGCGTCTCTATTATAAGGTCTCTTTTCTGTTAGGTTTTCGCAGTCCAATTTTTTTTTTCAAGTTCAATCATGCAAGGTCACCGCTTAGATGCATGTTTGCAAAATTTCAGAGCTCTAAGTAAACGGGAAATGGCTGAAATATCGATTTTCCGTTTTGCATCTCACAGAAAGTCAAGTCATCTCACAACAAGTCAAGTTAAAAAATGGAAGCTTGTAAAAAAAACTTTTTCTTTCATTTTCAAAAACATTTACGGTCATGTTTTAGACACTAAGGTTAGAAAGATTCATACCGAATTTCATCAGAATCCGTTGATTAGTTTTTCAGCTACACGTCATGCCAGTTTTGAAAATCCAATTCAGAAGACCAAGCCATACGTCTGCCATTTTTAAAGATTAATTAGAAGAACATACCATGTAACAGCCAAAAGTAGTAATCAAACATACCCTAAGTCTCAAAAATGGTGAAGAAAATCATGAAAATCAGCAAATATTTTTTCTCGCATGAAGGGATCTCCCCTTAAATTTCATAGATAATTTGACGCCGATTATTCAGGCATAATTCTACAGATGCAGCATCAGAACGAAGTTTAGAATAAATCTTGTCCTAGTCAAATTGAACATAGCACATTCGAGAATTCGCTTTCTTTGCTGGGCTGCAATCATCATAATTTCATATAATTTCAAATGGTAAAAATCGTGTCCATCCGGTCACTACAAGAAAACGGAAGAAAATGGAAACGAGTTCAAGGGAGGTAAAAAAAAAGGATCCGTGTCACTGAAAATGTTCTCCGAGTATTTCTTGCCAACGAAACGCGAACATGTAGTTTCGAATCGATTTCCGCTGTTGAACTTTTCAAAAAATGTGCACGTGCTCCCGAACGTTCCTTACGTACGTCGATCGCATACGAAGTGGCATTTGGGCAAACATCGTCCATGTACGAGCGGAGATGAAGGAGAGAACGATATTCTTTCGTCGAGGAGAGCCACGGGGGAAAGTTTATTCAAATCGAGTCTCACATATATTTCTCCAGCCGTTTTTTTTCCCTCTTCCGCAGGTGTCTTAATATTTTTTTTCTTCCTTTTTTCATGCTTTCACATTATATTCCTTACTTTTTGACTCCTGACGGAGAAAAAGATCGTTGCACCTTTCACTTCGTCGTAAATTTATCGTTTCATTCTTTGACCCCCGTGATTTATACACTGCCCCTTTCATCATGACGTAATCCATATAAAAGATGTGCAGCTCTTCATGCTGGGTTGCGTTACGACGATTCACGAGTATATCTATTGTAAATTCGCCCTCGCAATTTCAATGCATGAATGAATCGCGTAGCTCTGTTGCGAGAAGCTGAAGATCGCAATGAAATTACTCATACCACTGCAAACGTCTCAAATTGAGCGATTTTTTTTTGTAGAAGGACAAGTAAGAGGACGATAATATTTAAGGATGTTATTAATCATATCTTCAAGTGGACAAAAAAAATTATACAGACGCTGGAGCCATTCTCGCGAGGCATGTTGAGTTTGAGACCTCTGCGGCAAACAGTATAACTGACGCAAATTTGAATGTGGAAAAAAAATTAATTTCTATCAAGGGGTCTTCTCACTTTAGACGCTGAAAAAAGGCTATTTTCATGCAATTTTTTTTATAGGTTTATGTTATAGATATTAATATAAAAGTTGTTGCACTTAATAAATACACATTCGAAATACATTTTTTTTAATTATATGTTTAAGTCACTATTTATACACGAAAACGGTAGTTGAAAAAATGTCCTAAAAAATTATAGGTCTGCGCTGTTGATAAAATTTCGGAGATGGATCATCCGGAATGAAAAAAATCAAACGTTTTTAGATTCAATGTGTTAATGGCTATAGCGCATATCATACGATTTTTTATATATGCAAAAATAACAAAATGGCGGACATTGTTCCAAAACACACATGAAACGTTTTTTCCACCGTTTATGGCAACGAAAAAAATACTACATATCAACATTTTAAAACATCCTTGATATGCGCTATAGCTATAGTTGTAAAGAATATGTGAATTTTTAAAAATGTATTTTGAAAGTGTATTTATTGAGTGCAACACTTTTTTGTCAATATCTATAATATAAACCTATAAAAAAAATTAATGAAAATAGCCTTTTTAGCATCTAGCGTGAGAAGACCCCTTAATTTACATGAGTATAGCTAGAGAAACACGTGGGGATTTTGTAAATATGAATTTTTGTGTAATTTGCGAGCATTTAAAGTAAAAACTCAATTTTCGACAGGATAAAGGTCAATAATTTATTAATAACTGATGTTATAATTAATTCATAGCAAATCCCGCACGTATTTCTCTTCGGAATGTTAGTTTAAACATGTGCTCGAAATTAGGAATGAAAATAATGAAAATTGTTGGAGATATGCTGCTTGCCATTTTGAAAAATTGTGTTCCGAGGAAAATGGTCGACGTCTCGCACACGCGCCAGCCACTGCCACCGCAGACCCACACGAGCCTGCGAGCCGTTTTTACAGGTACCAAACTTGTTTCCCCTTATTGTAGATGGTTCAAAGCATCTCTTAAGCCAATTTTCAAAAATTTCAATTTTTTCAAAATTCTACAGTGGTACCCCAAAGGGGTACCACTATTCCTTTCCCGAGCCCGAATATTTAACTCACTGATTTTCATGTACAACGAAATAAAAATACGTCCCAGTATACTGATAAAATTTCAAGCCAAGTTACCAAACATTTAACAAAAATTACGACTCTAAAAATCATCTTATTCATCCGACACTATATCGAGATGACACACCCGCCACATTTCTTTCTAATAATGTATACACTAAATAACTCTAGATGCCTGACATAAACTGCTCTACTCGTGTCAAAAAATCTTAAAGATTCCGTAACGACGATATAAACAGGGGGTCACTGAATGTTCAAAGAAAATATTTATGACAAAACTTGGAAAAATGTGACCAACAGAATTTTCGTAGCCGCGATTTTCCAGAAAAAAGTAAAAATATCCAAATCTACTTAAGTTCTAAGGAGACTCATCGGCATACTTGAGCCTCAACTTTGAGATAGTTGAGGTTAGCGATGTGTGAGAGGAGAACGGACGAATGTCCACGACTGGACAATCTTGTTTCGTAGTCAGAATTCCATTTTGGGATATGAAATCCTGCGGAGACGAAGAATCGTTATGAGTCGAATGGAAAGAGCAAACTCAGCGAAGGTATAAGCTTGTTGTTGGGTCTCTGATGAATAGAGAACATTAAAGGATCGATACGCCCTCAAGCCTCTCTCGGAGTGCCTGGTAAATTGAATTTCGGCTCTATATTGGCACAGATGTACATCGTGAATGTGTAACGCGAGCACATATATATGTGTGTGTGTGTGTGTGTGTGTGTGTGTGTGTGTGTGTGTGTGTGTGTGTGTGTGTGTGTGTGTGTGTGTGTGTGTGTGTGTGTGTGTGTGTGTGTGTGTGTGTGTGTGTGTGTGTGTGTGTGTGTGTGTGTGTGTGTGTGTGTGTGTGTGTGTGTGTGTGTGTGTGTGTGTGTGTGTGTGTGTGTGTGTGTGTGTGTGTGTGTGTGTGTGTGTGTGTGTGTGTGTGTGTGTGTGTTTGTGTATATATATATATCACGGTACATTCCGTCAATGGGTATACGCATAGAACTACCGAAAGGGCATGTTTGCTCATACACACATGAGCCAGGATTAGCCAATACAGGATCTGCCATTTCCATTGCTGTAGTTTCGAGGACGACCGCGAGATCGACTGGAAGGGAATCGCCCTCGATGATGGAGTCACGTGATCGTCCCTCGTAAAATGAAGCGTTACAGTACAGAGAGCCAGAGAGCGAGTCAGCGAGTGATGGAAAGGGAGACGTCGACGCGGTCGAGTCTTCAATGCGGACTTTATCTCTCAATATCAGAAGGTTGAAAAGCTTTCGAAGTTACGTGTCGATTTAACGAAACTACAACTTGTCATTGTGAAAATGAAATTTCATTACTGGAGTTGGTTTATTGAGATTCGACCGTGGAATTTGTTGGCGCGATCACGGCAATGGAGTCGTAGACCTTCAATGGAGCTTAGTTCACACATTCAAAGGATCACAGATGAAAAAAGTACATGATGATAATTTTTTTCAGATTCGAATTTGCATGTATTCTTGAAGAATCAATCAACTTAAAATCACATCCAAAACAGCGGTCCAGACAATAATACCGAATTAAAACGAAATCACATACGCTGAACCGTCAAATTTCTTGATGTTTGTGTTCTTTTTTTTCGAATAACGTTTTTCAGTGTAGATAAACCATAGAGAAGTCCATAACGATACTCTTTTTAGGGGCCGGGTTGAAATTCCGAACTTTGAATGCTCCGACGGTTTAAAATTCCGAATTTTAATATTGCGAAATTCAAGATGGGGTCGGGTTGGAATTTCGACCTTTGAAAGATCAGAACGTTCAAAACTCCGAAAGAATAGTACCCCGAAAGATCAAAATTCCGAAAGAATTTTACACGAAAGATCAAAACTCCGAAAATCTGAACGTCAAAATAATTCGGCTATGGAAGTTTCAAAAGTTTCGAAATTTTCAATAAATCGACGAATTGTTCCAAGAATTTTTTTTTATCTCGTGATTTTGCGTCAATTTTGAAATTTGTCTAGACAATGTTTTACGTTCTACATCATTTACAGTCAACTGTGTAAACTTTCGCTGGCTTGATTTGACATGGAGGCCGGGTTGAAATTCCGAACTTCGATTGCGCCGACGGTATAAAATTCCTAATTTTGATGTTTCGAAATTACATGATTCGTCAAGATCATGTCAGCGAAAGTCTACACAGTCGACAGTAAATGATGCAGAACGTATAACATTGTCTAGACAAATTTCAAAATTGACGTAAAATCACTTCTTAAGGGGTAAGGCCACAATAGAATTTTAAAAAAATCGATTTTTTTCGCTAAAACGGTGCTTTATCATCATAAAAATAAGTTACTATTCGATTTATAGCAAGAACATTTTTTTCACCGACTTCGAGCGTATAACGTAAGCCCACCTCTGACACGGCCATAGAGTGCCTAAATCTTTAACGGCGTTTTTCTCGAAACACCTTTTTTCCAATTGGCGCGACAAGTAACTTCAAAAATTTTTACTCGATTTACTTCAAATTTAAAAGTTACGTTCCTAATTGCATTTCGCTGAGGAGTATTTACGTACGGAATTTCTGATGAATCGAAAACTTTTCATTTTTTGAGCAGTTTAAAACGAAATTTTTCACTCAAAATTCAAGTTCAATTCAGATTCAAGTTCAAATACCTACAACTTTTGAATAAAACAATATTTTTTTAATTGCGTACGTACTTCTCTCGGTATTCTTATGTAGATTGACGAGAATTTTCGTTTTTTGTTCTAGGTAAAAAATTGTGGATGCCAAATGTCACGCCGCGGAGCGCTTAAAAAAAGATAACAAAAGAAAATATGAGTAGTCGGCCATTTTGTACATCGAAAAAAATATATATACATTTTCTAACAACTTGATATTCATACTAATTCAATGTGTAATTAATTTTATGAGAGAATCACTTTTTCATACAAAAAAAAATTGTTAAATTCGCACATGACTTTATACCCGTGGCCTAACCCCTCCATAAAAAAAAATTCTTGAAATAATTCGTTGATTTATTTAAACTTTTGAAACTTTTAAATCTTCCATAGCCCAATTATTTTGACGGTGTTCATATTTTCGGAGTTTTGGACTTTCGTGTATTGATATTTCGGGGTAGTATTCTTACGGACTTTTGAGCTTTCTGATAATTCAAAGTTCGGAATTTCAACCCGGCCAATATTTTTACGAAAAACAAGTCTTTTATGAACAATCTATAAGTTTCGTGTTTCGCAAGAGATTGAATGTGTTTCACGTATGAAACGGATGATTTGGGTGTAGAAGTGGCAATCGATGTCCACATACGAGTGTATCGGTATTGAAGCGATCGTAACGAGGCCAATTTACCTCACGATTAATTGAGCCTTCGTACATTGATTCCGGTCGACGATACACGAGTTTCGTTTACGATCCCGCGGTAAGTGGGGATTGGGGTAGAGAACCCTCCTGTGCTGACTGCTCTCGCCGTTATATCCCATTGCGTTTCTGTCGCCACTTCCTCTCCCTCTGCTCTCATATAATTAACTCATTCCGACGATATAGAGATACGCTTGAAAAAGAGCCAAGTCTAACGTCGCGCGCAGCCTCGAAACGCCCTTTTAATTCCAAAACTCGATTCGTAGGTATGGGATTTCCTCGACGAGGGAGTTTCGCGGATTTATATTTTCGCTTGTAAATAGATGTAGTCATGTAGTCAACGCGTTGGAGTATGAGCATTAATGCGTCCCGGGAGAAACCACCGTCCGTTATGTGTGCTCGTCCACCTTGCCATTTCGGGATAAATAAACATTAATCACCGAGAAATCAATGCTCCGGAAGCCTGTTAATTTATCTGATCGTCGTCACCGATAAACGCAGCAAGGCAGTGTTGAAATTGAACTGGGTTGGTCATCAATATGAAATAAAAGAAAAAAATGTTTTACCATGCAATGATTAATTGCATTTACACCAAATTTGTAGTGGGTGCGAAAAAGCGGTAATGATAAAAACTGTATAAAAAAAAAAATCCATACAGTCGATCTTTACGCTCTTTGACTCGACATATATTATATTGGAGTTAGCAACTTTTAGAATATGACCTACAGCAACTGTATCAAATGCTGATACTTGTCACGGTCTTTTAAGGAGTTTCGGAACTATTGCCAAAATATTACCATTTGATTTAAATTTATACAGTAAAATCTTTGTCATTTACTGAATGAATCCTCCAAATTTTAAATCAATCGTCTACACTGTTTCTGTGATATTTATAATTGAAAAAAAAACACTTTTCAACATAGGGAGTTGCCTACGCTCGTCGCTGAATGGCAGTTTTACGCATTAAAAAGTGTAAAAAAAATATTTAAAATGTTAGAAAAAACTGTCAAATCACTCACTCAGTACATTATGACACTGATGACTAAATTGTCATAATGTACTGACAAGGAAAGGTTGCGAGGTCGATCTCTCCGATTTCGATTAAATTTGGCATGCTTGTAGAATGGGTGAAAATAAACGACACGTATTTTCTTATATCTGCGGAACCCGATTTTTAAGGGGTGGAACGCACCCTCGAAAATCGGGGTGTTCATCGTTTGCGGTCGATAACGTTATCGTTCTCATCTCCGATGTATAGTACACGAAAAAATAAACATTGTTGCTATTTGATTTTTGTTCATATCTCGTACCGTTAAAACGTTATCGACGAAAAACGAAAAACACCCCAATTTTCGAGGGTGCGTTTCAACCCTTAAAAGTGGGGTTCCGCAGATATAAAAAAAATACGTATCACCTATTTTTTCCCATTCTACAAGCATGCCAAATTTCATCGAAATCAGAAAGATCGACCTCGCAACCTTCCCTTGTCAGTGAAAAACTGTCAAATCTCTTAATACATAATGACAATTTCGTCGCCGCTTACATCATGACAAGTAAGGCATTGCCCTATGGTAAAAAGTGTTACTTCAATTGTAAATTTGATAGCAATGGTGTGGGCGACCCATGTAGGATGATCGGTAGTGGCCAACGATTGGCCGATGGTCGGCGCCGAGCTTGCCAACATTGGCACTCGAGCTTGGCCCGATCATCGACCGAGCCTCGGATGATAAGAGCGGCCCGACATTCGCAATCAATATTGGCCCTAGAATGGCTTATGAGAATCGGCCGAGCATCGCGTAGGAGTTCATTCGAGAATCGGCCAACAATAAGTCCCCGTCAAGATTGCCATCATTGGCACTAGAGCTTGGCCCGATTATCGACCGAGTCTTGGCGGATAATTGTGACCCGATATAGATCACCAAAACTGGTGCTGCAGTGCCAAAAAAAAAAATTAATTATTTTTGTATTGTAATCCGTCATTACCTGGTCTTTCGAAACGATTAGTTCGAAGAAAATATTTCACCTATATGGGACTCGAACCTTGAACCTACCTACTCATAGCCAAGCACGCTGCCCCTATGCTATCGAGTGCTCGTAACATTTGAATCGCAGATATGTTATAAGAGACCAAATGGATTCTCATCATTATACGTATCACATAAACTATATCAATTAGTTAATATCATTGTGATAATTAGAGAGTGTTATCGAATGACATGTTATAGAATTTCCAAACCTAACCTTATATATATATATATATAATTCCTCTCTCCACCCGACCCCCACAACCCTTTAATACGTATGTTGCAATAAAGACAGACCATTAGTTCATTAGTTCAAGTTTAATTTGAATAAATAAATATTTTCAAACTGAATAATTCCAACAATGGAATGCAATAGGAAAAATTTGATTTCACGAAAAATCTAGTTAATTCAAATAAAAAATAAATAAATAGACGCGGTTAGTTAATATTAATTAACATATAAATTTAAAAAAAATAATAAATATTATTTTATTCAATTATTAATTTAATAAAATTAGTTAACATATAAATGGTTCATAAAATCGGCAGAGTATCGCGTATCAGCTCGTTCGAGAATCGGCCAACAATGAGTGCATTGATTTGGTAGTATATTTGTTAAGAATAATGTCCAATGGACTCGTAAAAAGTATTTATCTCGTCTCTCAATGACTTCAACGCGAAACAATGAATCGTCAATATACGAATTGCGGTTCGATCATGCGTTACTCGGCTGAACATTGGCCTCGTATCGGCAAAAACATGATTGGCGAGTCTATACTTCGCCAAACATCGACCTCGTATCGATAAGCCAATGATTAGAGAGTCTATATTTGGCCGAACATTGGCCTCGTATCGGCAAACCAATGATTGGCGAGTCTATACTTCGTCACACATCGGCCTCATATCGATAAACCAATAATGAACATACTTGGCCGAACATTGGCTTCGTATTGGCAAACCAATGATTGGTCAGTCTATACTTCGCCAAACATCGGCCTCGTATCGACAAGCCAATGATTAACGAGTCTATGTTTGGCCGAACATTGGCCGCGTATCGGCAAACCAATGATTGGCGAGTCTATACTTCGCCAAACATCGACAAGCCAATAATTAGCGAGTCTATGTTTGGCCGAACATTGGTCGCGTATCGGCAAACCAATGATTGGCGAGTCTATACTTCGCCAAACATCGGCCTCGTATCGACAAGCCAATGATTAGCGAGTCTATGTTTGGCCGAACATTGGCCGCGTATCGGCAAACCAATGATTGGCGAGTCTATACTTCGCCAAGCATCGGCCTCGTATCGACAAGCCAATGATTAGCGAGTCTATATTTGGCCGAACATTGGCCTCGTGTCGGCAAACCAATGTTGGCTAGTCAATACTCAGCCGAGCATTGGCGTACAATTGGGTAGTCGATCATCGCCCCGCCAACATTGGTCCAAGTATTGGCCGTTACGGTTCGATTGGCGAAACCTACATGGGGATCGATTTAAAATTTAGAGGATGCATTCAGTATATGACAAAGAACTTACTGTACAAATTTGCCTAAAATGGCAACGTATTGTCAATTGTCCGGAAAGTCATGTAAGCGCGACGATATATGTTTACAAAAAAAAAACAGACAACAGGTGACTACAATTCAAATGGGGTAAAAAAAAATCTAGGCCGTTTTGTTACAAAAAAAAATGACGTCAATGATGAAATTATAACCAAATTTGGGCGCATGAAGTCGTACGATCGCCACTTAGGAGAATATTTCATAGCATACGAGTGTGTCCGCATAAACAGCACAAGTCAATGACAAAAAATAAAAAATTCTTGGTGAGTACTGGGGACTACTCATGAGACGTATACCAACCTATATTTTAAGTTACTACACAGGGCTTTCAAAAGAATTTGCATTTCATAGTGCGAGTTGTTAGCAGTTCATTTGAGAATTAAAAAGCATGATTTGCTATTATGAATTCACGGGAGATATACACCTAAGAGCCGGAAAAAGGTCATTTTTGTGAATATTTTCAAGGAAAACTATTTGACATTTCGGATTGGGGTTTAATTATCTAAAAGTATATACATTCAAAAATATGTTCAATTTTCTTTATTTAAAAATATCAAAAATATACAAGGATATTGTATGATCCTTGGAGCGTCGTAAAAAAATCTGCGTATACAGTACCCACTGGCGTTTCTTCGAAAATCATCTGAAAAAAAAAAAACTAAAAAGATTATTATATTAGATACTATAATCTAGTACTTGTCATAGCCGATTTTGAAAATATCGATTTATGACAAAATGGCGGACGTTTGAACATAAATAGTGATTTTTGGGCCAAAAATTAGTTATTATTTTGCCTATAAAACAAAAACTAAGTAACGGAAAGAAAAAATCCTTTGACAAGTACTAGATAATGGTGTATAGAATAACCACAAAAAACCTCAAGGCAACCGGTTAATTGGTTTTCGAAAAATGTTGGGTACTAATTTGAAAAGCCTGGCGGCTCGGCGCCGCAAAACACGTTTCACTTTCTCGGCTGTAACTGGCTTATTTATCGAAATATTAACTTGCCGTTTTCACCAGATATTCTGGAGACCTTAAACTTCAAGAAAATGCAAAAAAAGTCGATTTTTTCGACCATCTATGTATATATCTCCTCTTAATTCAGTGATATGTCGACAGCAGCAAAGCGAAAACGAGCTTTTTTGAACCACCCTAACACATTTTGTTATATATACGGAGAGTATGTTATTCAAAAATTCAGAGAGAAGATTACAGATTTCGTGAAAAGTGCTTTTTTTATTTCGGGATAAAAATAAAAGATCAAGATAGATTCGCACAAAAGATTGGCTCCTTCAGTGAAGAGCAAGGAGAACGCTTCCACCAAGATATAAAAATCGTGGCAGGTAGGTAACAGTTGGAAGTTTGATGCATGACTGCCTCGGGGAGTCTCACTCAAGAAAATCACGAAAGAAAGCTCGCTCAATGTAAACATATTTAATAAAACTTAGTTTTTTCAATCAAATTACATTTTACAAAAAGTTGTTTATTTGCGTGTTCTCACGTAAAATATCAATATTAAGTGATGAAATAGGATCAGTATGGAGATAAGATTAAAAAAATAAGTACAGTTTGGTAGCACCACATCGTCTGTTGAACTGTGCAATTCGTTCATGAGTAGCAGCAATCCGAGTGTCGACACGGCCAACTGTTAAACGCTCAATTGACCCTCTAATTCACGATGCGTAATGAGAGAAGTACTTTTAATTATTCAATTATTTTGATTATTATATCCCCCGAACAATTATTGCGTATTACGGCCTCGCTGAACTATGGATAATTTTTTGCAAAAAACAAAATACACCACATCAGTGTGCATACTCTGTTATTCGAGAAAAGAGCATCTGTGAATAAAAAGATATTTGACGGTATCATTATTGTGGCTTGGAGTTATGTGAAAGGAGCGATGAGTATATTCGTTATGACTATGTTTTCCATATTTGTTTTGCGACGAAAGTATTGTTGATAAAACTAAAAAAAAAGGTTAAACAAAAAAATAAATGGTTAAAGCGATTACTCATTCTCAGAGAGATCTCATCAGAGAGATGATCCATCAACAAGACAGCTGTGCCAAGAAATCGGTTTTCTCATTATATCGATACTCGATAAGAAACAGTTTTTACAGATATGTTTTCTGATCACAAAATGAATGATTTATTTTTCGTCAACCGGACGCCTATCCGAATACGTGACCAGTTAGTCTCAAGACCTTACACACCGTTGAAAAAAAAAGTATCGCTTTTTTCTCATTGGCTCAAATGATGTATAAACATCCCAAGGATGATATAGTCCGAAGAAAAATGGTTTTTAAACTTTAAGCGCGACAATTTCAAACCGATTAACTTCAAATTTCACCTGTGACTTCTTGGACAGGTTTCCTAGTGAACTACACACGGTTTTTACAATCGATTAACAATTGCGGTTTTTATAAACAAATTAAAGCCGATTTTAGCCGAAAATGTGACTTTTTTCCAAATAGTGCCAAATTTGCAAAAATCAATACTCTCTAACAATCGTGTATACTTCACTAGCAAAACTCATGTAGATTACGAAAAAAAATTATTTTTCGTTCTAGATGCGTATGTGCGTCTCCAACTAGTCCGCCGGTGGAGGTCCTTAAAAAGCAGACGTTCTAATTCTACCAGGCACTGGGCCGCCGTATTGTATTTTTTGTGAAATGAAAAATGGTCTCAAGTACCTACACTGACAGAAAAATTCTATTGACACGAACTAATTGCGTCTATTTGATTTTTGTTTATTTGAATTAACTAGATTTTTCGTGGAATTAATTTTTTTCTATTACATTCCATTATTGAAATTATTTACTTTAAATATATTTATTTATTTGAATCAAAATATATTCAATATCGTCGAATAACTAAGTATTTTGTTTAATCCTAATAAACCTGTGATTCGGTTTCATCTGCTCGAAGAACAATTTAGTTGAATCCAGTAAATGGATCTATTTAGTTTTTAAATTTTTTATTTAAATAGAATTTTCGTAGAATCAACCATTTTTCTATTTGATTAAATAGTCTGTCTTCATTGCAACGGACATAACAAAGAGGTGTGGGGGCAGAGAAGGTGGACAGAGAGGAATTATATATGCATATATATAGGGTATGTTAGAAAAATATATAGCACGTTGTTCGATAAAACTCTCTAATTATCACAATGATATTAACTAATTCATATAGTTTATGTGATACAGCAAATGATTATAGGAATTCATTTGGTCTCTTAGCCATATCTGCGACTAAGATGATACAAGCACTCGGTAGCATAGGGGCAGCGTGCGTAGCTACACGGTGAAAACAGGGGCCTCGACGTTTAGAATTAATACTATGCTTCTAAAAAAAATATCATTAAATATGAAAAAGTATTTAATGGAAGATGAAAATTGTAATTATGGTATAGTAATAATGAAGAAATTTAAATTTTTACCTACGATGTGGCACGTAAACTGATACAAATAATACATTTTATTCGGCATATTGTGATTTTTTGTAGTATTCAGAAAATATTTTGCCCACGTAGTTGGAACAATTAGTTTCCAGCATCTACAAAAAGTACGGTATAAAGAGTCACATTTTAGTAATAACTTCGTAATATTTTTCGCTGTACGCCGAAGATTTATGCTATGCTGTAGTGAAATCTATACATACACGAAGATTCATGCTATACGTAGAGTAAAATCTATATGAAAATATAACTCGCGTCTATGCGAAAATAGTTTCAAATGTAATATGCACGCATTATTTTCACTATACAGCATATAGGACTCGCGCCTATGAGAGGACAGTTTCAAATGTAATATGCACGCATTATTTTTACTATACGGTGTGAGAATCATTTTTACACTTCTATATTAACAAGGCTTAGAATTCCGAACTGGCAGTAAACTGCTATATTTTTCTAGCACTGAATATTAGAATTCTGGCAACCAGTGTTAGAATTCGAGGCTGTATTTTTCTGCGTGTACGAGTAGGTAGGTTCTAGGTTCGATTCCCGTATAGGTAAAATATTTTCTTCGATAGAAATCATCTCAAAAGGCCAGGGAAAATCTAATTACGATACAAAATCGTTGTCGTAAAACTCTCAATGTTCGTATCTCATTTTATTTTGGATTTATGAAATATTTTACAAATATAAATAGTACACTTAGATTTGCAGTGTACGATGTAAGCAAATAGACATTTAGTTGAATCAAATTTTCATGTATTCAATTTCAATATATTCAATATTTAAAAAGAATAGCTGAAACAAATAAAAAATATCTTTGAAACAAATAAGATCGTAGTAGGCCGTGAGCCAAGGAAAAAACCTAGTTGATTCAAATCGATCCTATTTAGATTAAATATTTTTTGCCAGTGTACATATCTGTAAAATAAGCTGTCCAAACCTCATTTTGATTGCTTCATCAGTATCTTCAAAAACAATTGCCAAAAAAGCCTTGTTTTCCGAGCATCCAGAGCCAAGGGCAGTCCTGCAACTAGAAAACTTCAACTAACAGGAAAAGTTCGTCGACGATGTATTGTTATCACGCTCCCTCGCCTCCCTCGCCCCACATCCTTTCTTCGGCGAGACGAGGATGGGGATGGTTGCGCGTAAAAATCTTCGGCTTTATAATTGTTCGGTGAGAACACAAAGTGCTCGGTATTCCGAAAATGCTCAAGCTCGTCTTTCGATTAGTCGACGCGTCCCTGTAAGGGGGACAAGAGAGTACACCGAGATGGAAGATAAAAAGAGGCGAAGAGGAGGATGAAAGGGCCAAGCACGAGTGGAAAGGGAAGGAAGTGCGAACGACTGTGACTTCAGTAGTGGTAATTCGATTCCGGTATCGCGAGGCGTACTTTACAACTGAACGCGACACGACGTACAGGAGAGTTCTGCGCGGATAGCTTTTGGTGGAGAACATTGAGAGGGAATAGTAATTTCCTTTCGGGCAACACCCCGCTCTTCTCCGTAAAGCATCGACTAATACTTGATGAGGTAGAGACGGCGAAAAAGAGAGACAGGACGAGAGGGTGAGGTAGAGTGGATAAAGCGTCCGACTGCAGCTATCTCTCACCACTTACGATAATAGTATAGCTCGCCAATATACGTATATATCGCAAGTTCTCTCTGGTACTACCTACGCTGTCTGCTGCCGACACGGCTCGTACAACACCGCCACCACCGTCACCTCCGGCAAATTCCCAGCTCTATTACTATACGCGGAAATCATTCGTGTTCTGCCTGATACTCGACTTTGGATTTAACATCCACGCTCTCGTCGCGTGAGTTAACAGTGACGAGTCATCACTACTGTTGTACCGAAAGACTTCTATCCGCACCTTAAGGGGTTACCCCCACTTGCGATTTTGAAAAAATCGATTTTTTTTATTGCATTTTTTTGAAGTACAAGTATCTGAGAATATGTCCTGAAAATTTCAAGTCGATCCGAACAAAATTGACTGAGATATGAGCGTTGAAAGGGAAGAATCCGCGTTGAAAGAGCGTTGAAAGAGAAACTTTAAACGCGTTTTTCTCGAAATGGCATTTCTGAAGTCGGTGACCAAGATTACTCGAACACTAATGAACCGATCTTCTTGAAATTTTGCAGGCTTATTTAATACATAAAAATGTAGTCTTTAATCGTTCGATTTTTTTCGTTAAAATCGAACCATTAACTTTGACTGTCCGCCATTTTGTGAAAAATGAATATTTTTTAAAATCCTTCGATTAAAGACTAGTTTATACTTATGTTTGACTAAATCCATCCGCATTTTTTTTCAGATGATCCACTTCGCCGCAATGTTGGTCACCGCAAACCGTGTATATAAAAACATTATTTCATTGACGGCCATTTGCCACTAAACAATGTAATATTTTTCAATAAAAAAATTACTGAAAGTTCTTCAAGATGTGTTCTTTAAGATGGTATATTGATCGATTAAAAAAGTTTTGTAGTTTTCTTTGAAAAAATTCATGAAAAAGGCCTTTTTTGCGCTACAAGTGGGGGTAACGCCTTAAGGGGGGATTGTCTTTTTTTTCGCAAAATTTACCGCTTTTTGGGAATTTTTTTGTGAAGAAAGTATACAATGGAAAACTTGTGAAACTTGGCATATAGTTTTATTTATCTGGCTTTTTTTGTTTTTACATACAAAAAATTTTTTAAACAATTTCATCAAAAAATCCGCCTCCCACCCCCCTCGACGCGCGATGGTCCTTTTTTGTTGGTGTGCACGATTACAGCCTTCACGTTCATCCAACAACAAAAACCCGAAAAGCATTTTACTTTAGACACATATAGCTATCGTTCGATGAAGGGAAAAAAAATTGACGATTTGGTGACGTTTTGAATTTGAAGTATCGATTTTTCGAAAAAAATTGATCGATTTTTTTCTATAAATAAAAAACTATTAAACGTATTGCTTTTTTGCTTCATCAAACGATAAAAGGATGTCAGCTGAGCATTCTGTCCAAATTTGAAGGCAATTGGTTGAATAGTTTTTGAGAAATCGTGCACACCAGTTGTGAAAAAGCTGTTTCGAGAAAAACGCGTTTAAGGGGGGATTTTTTGATGAAATTGTTTAAAAAAAATTTTGTATGTAGTAAACAGATCAATAAAACTATATGTCAAGTTTCACAAGTTTTCCGTTGTATACTTTCTTCGCAAAAAAATTCCCAAAAAGCGGTAAATTTTGCGAAAAAAAAGACAATCCCCCCTTAACTCGTCCACGTATCTATCCTCTTCCGACAGGCTTATTACTCTATCCGGTGTGGCAACTCAACTCCGTCGAACAATCGGACTACCTCCGATAAGTACGGTTTAACAAAGATCCCCTCCTCCCCCTGCCGAATTAATTCAAAACCTGAAGTGCGCATTCGCATTGATACGTATTTGGTCGATACGAATCGCTTTGTGCAATTGTAGAGCGTCTTTGCGAATAGGGCGGCGTCGAGCGTGGCCCTCGAGGAATTTCCTTGTTATTTGGAAGACGTGTAGGGGAGGTGTGCCCAAGATGACATACCTTGTCTTTCACGATAAGTATTTGAATAAAATATTCCCAAATTCGCCAAATTCGGACCACGTGACATTGATATTTTGGCAAAAAGAAACACTTTTTCAAGAGTGATGAAAAATCGGTTTCACATAAAATAAGGTCAATTTTCGAACAAATAATGGAGCGATTGAAAAAAAAGGTCCGTTTTCGCGTCGGCGTGTGTGCGCATGCGTGTGTGTAGGTGTGTGTGTGAGAGAGCGTAAGTCTGCTCGCGTGTAACAGGAAAATTCGTGCTGGATGAATGAAAGAGGGTTTATTTATAGACTGGTTAAATATACCAGGCGCCAAAATTAAAGGATCACTTATCTTTGCTCCGAAATGGAGCTCATTTTTTTACCGGAGTACAGTTATTCAAAAAAGGTCGGAGAAAATAAGACTAAAATAGTAGGTACATTGTTTACCTGGGGGCTCAAAAGGCCTACCCCCGCGGCCTACCGTAAAACGAGGCTACCTTGACATTCAGGGTAACTTTGACAATTTTTGGGGCTACTTTGACAGAGCGCCAAAATACGGTTTAACCCTTTGACATACTGGTATGTCACCTACTTCCACTCTGTTTTTCTTAAATAATAAAAAATGTTTAGCGCATAACGACGAATGTAAATGTATATTTAGGATGTTAGGAGATCAATTGTCACTACAATATCACTATTAAGGGCTTATGTTGCACTTAGTGGATGTTGATCATCACTGCAGTACAAAGAAAACACATTTTTTAGACAATAAATGTAATTGTGCCTAATCTAGCAGGTAAATCATACACAAAAAATGAATTCAGAGACGTTTTTTGGGTCGTTGATTACGAATTCGAGCTCAAAATCCAAAAATTCAAAATAGCGAATCCAATACGGCGGACCAAAACCGGAGATTCTACTGGAATTACTGAAACATCGGAGTTGCTCAATATGTTGATTCTGTTATACTGAATTTCTAATGAAATTACGCTTTTAGCATTACCCGGAGTAACGGCGAGGACTAGCGAGTTTCTAGCCCCATATTTTTTTTATTTTTTGTTTTTTATTTTATAAATTTTTTAATATTATATATTATTATAATATATTATAAAAATATATTTATATAGTAATTATAATATATAAATAATTTTATACATTATTATAACCCAAACAAACAATTTTTGCATTTGTGGTCCGCCATATTGGATCCGCCGTCTTGAATTTTCAAATTTTGAATGCAGGTTTGTAATCAGCGACCCCAAAAACCCCCGAGTACCAACTTTCGCTGTCATCAAACGATTTTCGCATTTATGGTCCGCCATATTGGATCCGCCATCTTGAATTTCCAAATTTTGAGTGCAGATTTGTAATCAGCGATCCCGAAAACCGCCGAGTACCAAGTTTTGAGCTGATTGCACGTAAGGAAAACTCCAAAGGGTTAAATGTGTGCGCAGCGAGCCCGCGTGACCTTCTGTGGCGGGCGGCGGGTGCGGAGAATAAACTTGAACAACAATGTGTTGTTCAAGCTTATTATAATGTTACTCAAGTTGATTTTGATCTCAATGATAATATTAAGACTGATTAAGTGTAATAGTACTATAATAGTACTCTAGGAACCTGATATTTTTATGTAAAATTTTTCCTTAAGGGAGGAAACTACTGTAACTGCCCATTTGCGATCGTTTTGTTTGAAATTTTTTTTTTTTCAAGAAAGGAGTAAAATACAAGGTCAAAAGAACGTTTAGCTTTTATAAGGTATATATCGAAGTATGCAAAACAAATTGATATGTCAAAAGAATACAAAATGGCGGCGCACGTGTCGCTATAGCACTACTGGTTTTCATCCAACTCTCTCCGCGGCACGCAGTAGAACTGTCGTAAATTTAGGCCCGGAACTGAGAGTGAAATATTTTCGTTAATTCTATTAGTTTTAGCAGTGAAGTACGGGTGGAAATAAAAAACAATAAGAAAAAAAAATAGAGACGATTTTGAAAAAAAGTTCGTTCTTTCGACCATGATTTTCATATAAAAAATGATATTTTTTTTACACTTTTCAATTAATCGAAAAAAAAGCGCTCGTAATTGGCTGTTAAAGCAATCTAAGAAGCTACAGTTAAAATTTGAAGTCAATTGGACGAAAATTGTTCGAGTTCTGCTGCGTGCCGATTAAAAAAATATGGTTCTGAGAAAACCATTTTTGTTTTTTTTTATGTAAACTTTTATTTTAAATAATAAGTTGAATGTATGCTTAATAACATATATTTTTCCAAATCCCAAATAAATAATCCAGTAGACAAAAAAAATCGTGAAAAACTACCTTTTTTCGGCCTGTCACAGTGGGGTCCTCCTCCAATAAAGATGACTATTTAATTGTAAAAAAGTCGTTGATTTTCGTCAATTCCATGTATAATGCAATGTATAATCCATGTATAGTTCCATGTATAATGTTTTTGTGCCGCTAGTTTCAAAGATAGGGAATTAGACGTCACATAACTTTATACGAACTTTATTATTTCAAACAACTTTTGTTTGAAACATTTTTTGATCGGGCTATGAATTATCGAGATGCGGCGATTTTTAAGTTTTAAACCCCTATTTCTTAAGGTTGGGACGAGTTGAGGGTCATAATTTTATTAAGGTCACTTTCAGTATGCAACCATCTACCTTCAGTAAAAAATTCATGTTCTACGCTAAAAAGTGGTGGGTTTTCGTCTCTTTTACTAGACCATAAGGACGAGTTAGGATAAGCCTAGTACGATTAGGGACCACTTCTCAAGGAGTTTCGAGACTAAAATCGAAATGCTTGTAGACGATTGAAATTTTGATCACCAAAAGATCAATTTAGGATGCATTAACTATCCAAAAATTAGTCCGTTGCACAACCTAGTTTCGGAGATTTTTAATGTGCAAGTTGAACCTTCATTCAGTTGGTAATGCACATGCCCAGGTAGGGAATCAAAAGACTGGAGATGGAAACAAACTTGTGTGAGCCTTGTTTCACCGAGCCTGAGTGAGACAGACCTGGGCCAGGTTTCATTGCATCGTTTGGAGCAGCCTGGAACCAAGACTGGCTGCTTAGCCTAAACTCAGGGTTATTTCAAGCTTTATTCAGCCAGTGAATTTTAAGGCTAAAAAATCAAGGCTGGATGCAGGCTTGTCTCAGGTTGTGATAAAATAAAATAAATTTTAAATAATATTTTTTCTGTACTTTTATGAAAAAAAAATTAGCAATAAATTTGTCGGGTGCGAAGGCACGATAAACGAAAGCGAAGGAGGCAGCTCAGAACATTTAAACATATTCTCTTATCGATATTTATGAGGTACACAAAAAAGTTTTTTTCTCGTCACATACACATTTCGTATATACTCACTCTCTGGGGTTTGCGTACACTCCGTGTATTACGTGTCCCATAAACAATAAATAAAATAAAGTATTGTGTTTAAAATATTTTATATATATTTTATAACAAATAATATAATGAATAATAAATATATATAATAAATAAAATGAATTCTTTACAAATTTATTAAATTTATCCCAATGTAGAATATAGAAAACTAAAAAACAGGCCTCATATAGCCTCGAGAAGAGTTTGGGATAAGCCTGGTTATAAATGCTCGTGGAGGCTTCATTAAGGCTCGTTTTGAACCTTTTTGTTTCGTTGTTTCAGGCTTAGTACAGGCTTTCCTACCAGCCTTTGGTCAAGCCTGTGTGCAACAGCCTGAAACCGCGTAATCATTCAGGGGTTCAGCTGGGCCTGAAATCAGGCTGGTGCTCAGCCTGAATAAAAAAATGTGAGCCTTGTTTCGGAGCTTGGCGAGCCCTTTTTTCATCGTCAATTCCTACCTGGGTGGCACCTCGTTATAGGGATCTAAAAACCAGTTATAGGGACCTAGGGCCTAAAATAATACTTCGTTTAAAATTGTAAAAACTAGACTAACTGTGAATGTCGTGTCAAAAAATTAAGCGGTTTTTCTACTTTCTTCATTGGTGATGCTCAGAAAAAAGTCAAGTTTGAGCTCGAACGGTTTGTTTTTGGACATTAACGAAACTTGTAGGTCAATCGTGGCAACACCGCATTAACAGGCTCTGTCGAGTCAACCACTTACAGTCAAGCATTAACTGGCGGGTATTCCAAAATTGGCGGGTGTTCAAAACGTACATAGTAACATTTGAACTTTATAATAAAATGTATTTATCCGTCCGTTCTCCATGTTTAATGTTTTCTCAACTTTGTCGAATCAAAAACTTTTTATAAAACGTTTAACGTTCGCGGGGCGGAGGGGGGGGGGGGGGAGTTTACGTGTTTTTGCATTTATGTTGGATAGCCCTCAAAAATACAATTGTAAAACACTAAATATAACAGAGCCTTACAAATGTTACCAAAATATTTGCAAAAAATAGTAAAATATTTACTTACATTTTTTTTTACAAACTAGCGGCGTCAAATGTTTGTAAATCTCGCAACTCAATATCCTTGACTTCTAGTTTCATTTACATCCCCCAATGTTGCTGTGTGACGCGTGGGACACGAAGGTAATACAATTTAGGCGAGTGTACCCTAAATGTAATGTAAGAAGAACCTTAAAAAAACCTAAGGGTTTGAGCATTGCTCCGCTCTGTCGATCCGTTAATAACCATCGCCATAGGCAGTGAAATTTCCGTGAAATTTCGCCTTGATAGACGTGAATTACTGAATAATGGAGACTCGTCTTCCACGTTCCCTCGACCCCTCAGCGTCTTCCTTCCATGAAGACAAAAACAACCAGTAAAAGAGAACAAAAAACACAGGAACATCAATTCCTACACAGCAAGATGGATAGAAGAACCACTTAGTTCTTTTTCCTCTTGTCACCACCAAACCGCAAATAAATTGTCCCTTCCGAGCGTAAAAGGAAGGTGCTTAATTCCATAAAATTACAACTTCCGAAGTGAAAAAGTATAATTAGTACAATAAGAAGTAAATGGAGCGCGCATCAAAAAGTAATTAGATTAAGCTAGCGACAGCCGAGCTAAATCCGCTTTTAAATAATATCAAACCCGTTAACGTGCTTTTCGAGTATCATTACAAAAACACACAACAAAGGAAATTTCCTTCCCTTATCGGTCATCATTTTATACCCTCCAAAAATGAAACTTCGACGTTCCTCGTGCAACGTAGTCGGGATATTTACGCGAATTATTAACGAAGATGTGTATAAATTTACAATGAAATACGGCGAAGCTCGCTCTGCGATAAATTTTCCGCCTTTCGGAGAACGCCTATTCATATTATCCCAGGATTATATTATATGCATAAAGCTATACCTCGACATTAATATCAACCGCACGGAATCATATTTTTCAGCTCGGAATGAAAAATACGAGAATATAACCAAAAAAAAACATGACCAGCAAACATATCTCACACGGAACCGTCATGTATATCTGAAGTAATTATCCATTTGCAACATCCCTGTAAATCAATACACGAGTAAAGGCGCCGAAATAAAAAATGTGCATTATTTTTTTTCCAAGAATCTCTCTCTCTTTTCTCTAATCCATTCGAAAATATCTCTTAGGGTAAGTCCGGGGTAGTTGGCCACAGTTCTTTCAAGGATCCGCCAAAATAAAAGTACGGACGTTTCTTAACTTATCTTCATTTGTAATGAAACTTTAAATATTTATTTTTACGTCAATTTACTAAATTAAAACAAACTCCTATCAGTTCAACCTAAAAATGACTATTTGTTTAAAATCACAATTGGCTATCTCTATCGAAGTATCCGAGTGTGATGGCCATCGGAATAGAAGTGAGATGGCCAGTTACCCAGCATTATGCTCTCGGATTTCTTTTTATTTTTATGTTTTGATTCTTAATTTTTTTTCTTTTGTCCACATCCAGAACACATATAATCGAAACAGTATAATTTTTATGTACCCAAAATTGGCACACTATACACTGAAGCCAGTCTTTGATGAGACGAGTTTCATAATAATTTTCTCCACTGCATTTTTTGTCATTGTTCTTATGTCGTCTTTCTAAGGTCTTCCTAGGTATTTCGTAGGTCCCAGCGGCCGCACGAACCGACAATTCGTCATTTTTTACAGCACTAATAGCAGCTTTTAAGGCCTTAGGCCACAGTAACGGGTATAAAATCATGTGCGAATTTAACAATTTTGTATCGTATGAAAAAGTGATTCACTCATAAAATTAATTACACATCTATTTAGTATGAATATCAAGCTGTTAGAAAAATTATATATATTTTTTTCGATGTACAAAATCGCCGACTACTAGTATTTTCGTTTATCTTTTTTTTAGGCGCTCTGTGGCGTGACATTTGGCATCCACAATTTTTTACCTAGAACAAAAAACGGAAATTCTCGTCAATCGACATTAGAATACCTAGAAAAGAACGTACGGAATTTAAAAAATATTGTTTTATTCAAAATTTGTAGGTATTTGAACTTAAGAAATTAATTTTCAGTGAAAAATTTCGTTATAACTGCTCATAAACGGCTCATAAAATGAAAAATTTTCGATTAATCAGAAGTTCCGTGCGTACTTCTCTGCGAAATGCACTTAGGAACATAGCTTTCAAATTTGAAGTAAATCGAGTGAAAATTGTTGAAGTTATTTGTCAAGCCAATTGAAAAAAGCTGTTTCGAGAAGTTTCGAGTAGTCGGCCATTTTGTACATCGAAAAAAAAATATATTTTTCCTAACAGCTTGATATTCATGCTAAATAGATGTGTAATTCATTTTATGAGTGAATCACTTTTTCATACGAAAAAGAATTGTTAAATTCGCATATGATTTTACACCCATTACTGCGGCCTAAGGCCTTAATGATTTTTGAGTCCAGTTCGCTCGTAGAGCAATTGCTTTCCACTTGTACTTATTAAGCATCTAAAACAAATGTAGAAAAAATAAATTACTTGAACACACTGCAACTAATACTATGGCCATCATACACCGACTGTACGTGGCCATCTCTCCTAATCTCCCGGGAGAGATGGCCACATCTAAAATGTAAACAAGTAGAAGCAATACATGCAAAATCTTGAGGTTCTAACAAAGCACTATTCGTGAACTAACCGTTACTTTTACAAAATAACATCACCACAATGTAAAACATGAAACCTTCAAAAGAAATTTATCAGTAGGCAAAATAATTAAACAGGATTTTACTTACTTAACATTTTTTTGCCCAACTTTCGCTCGTACACTTACACCTGCGCACGACGCGAAGCGAATTAAGCAGTAACAGGTGAAATCTAGTACGCGGTTCTATGAAATATTTCTATTGGCCATCTCTCCCTTATGGCCAACTCCCCCAGAATAACCCTATCTCCCTTTCTCCCCCCCCCCCTCTCTCTCTCTCTAATTTATTTTCGGATTATATTCTTTTACATTGAATACCAAGAGCATTGCTTCGCACCAAAATGAAAGCGGAGTCAAAACGAATTCAATAAAAAAAATTGCCACGTTTTCGCGCGTCCACTCTTTTATCACGTGATGGATGCTAGTGCAGCTGCGTTACCGCACCGTTTTTCCCCCTATATCTCCCCCTCGCAGTGCCTCCCTCCCTCGTCCTCTTATCCTTTGTCGGAGTCTCATCATGCGCGCATCATATCCAGGGTAGCGGGCCCTCCCTTTGTTCCTCCTATTAAGATGTGTATATACGAGCACGGACCCACGCATATTCAAGTCGAACGAATTAGAAGCACCCTAAAATTATCGGTACGCGTTGAACAAGGCCCATTGATTACCACTGGTAATTGCCATTATGTTCCCATTCTCGTTCGAACCTCGCCGCAGATTCCCTTTGTCGGGATGTAACAAACTCTGTGCAATGCAGTATGTACTCGCTCGTTTCCACTACGTCCAGCGTCAACTACTTCTATGGATACTCTTTGTCTCTGCCTCTGTCCGTTTTCCCCTCTCCCTCTGTGTCCCTCTGACCATACCTCTCTTCATGCCTACTAACCCCTCTGTCACAGCCTTCCTATCTCGATATACCATACAGTTGGGTACCTCAACTACCCCGTCAGCAGCACAACAGCTCTCGAATTTCCAAACCTCTTGGTTATTCAATAGAGATGTAACCAAGTGACGTCGGTGCCGTTGATAGGCGGATATGAATGGCTAACTTCCAATCTCATTGTATTCTCTTCCGTCATACATTGCACTATGGCGCAACAATATTGCCGGATTTATCATCGGTTGAGGTGGTCGCGTGACGCTTGCCTAAGATTTTTTAGTCCTGGGGAAACTTCTTGTATGGGAGAATGAAATTGTTCCATTGAGTCCACATATTGAAATGGTTGAACAATGCCGCTATTCATCTACGCAAGCCACTTCTACACTATGTATTTCGAAATTTTTCTCAGTTAGTTTATCACAGAATTCAATGGTTTAGGTGTCAAAGCTTGTGATTCTCGTTTGACAAGGAACTACTCCTCTTCGATTTACTATGAGCTTAGGGGGGCGGTGTCTTCAGGCGAGAAAAAAATTGCTGGTTTTCAGGATTTTTTTTAAAGAATATATTTCTTTATGCTTTTTTTTTAAATTAGGGTATGTTCTGATACTACTTTTGGCTGTTACATGGTATTTTTTTATTTTTATTATTCTAAAAAAATAGCCGAGGTGGGGCACGGTTTTCTAAACGGGTTGGGGCGGATGTTGTCAGACGGCGTGACACGTAGCGTCGGCGGGATTAATCTGAAAAATAACTAACGAAGATTTTTATTTCATCAACACTTATATGCAGGATATGAACCAAGAAAAAGTTAGAAACAAAATTAGTTTCACTTAGAAACAAAAATATTGAATTTTCCAATTTAAAAAATCCTTTTTTTATTTTTAACAAAATTTAGGATCATGTTTAAGACAACAAGGTTGGAAAGATTTATACCAAATTTCATAAGAATCGGTCGATTAGTTTTCTAGCTATACGTCACGCCACACAGTGGTTCCAAACGCCGAAAAGCTGGCCAAAAATCGTAATCATCGAAAAAACGGATGGTGGTGGGTATATATAGGTTTTGGCGGTCGCTGAATCCGAATCTGATGTTATTTTGTCGAAAAAAATGAGTCAAAAAGTCAAAAACAAGATGGCGGACCAAAAAAATTTTTATATCAACTTTAAACAATTAAAAATGATGTTATAAGGAGTTTTTGAGGTCGCTCAATCGAAATTTGACATCAGTTTCATAAAAAAATGCAAAACAAAGTCAAAAACAAGATGGCGGACCAAAAAAAAATGATTATAATTGTAAATGATAAAACCTGTTGATTAAGGGGTTTTCGACGTCGCTGAATCAGAATTTGACATTTAATCAACTTGGAAAAAAATTTTGATTAAGTTTTTTGAAAAAAATAATTTATTGTTTATAACAAATTCATTGTTTATAATGTCAAAATCATTGGTAGTATGTATACTCAACATTAAATAACTTAAACAAATTTTTTTTGACGATATTGGGCTTCATATAACGTAAAAATCATATTTTTAGCCATTTTTTTAAGTAAATTTTCAAATTGCATTTTCTCAATTTCGGGCAAAAGTTATTGGCGTCATAATTTAGTGCTATGATGCCCTTACCATATGCAATTAATTTCAGCCCGGGATCTAGCGGGACTTTCGAGAAAATGAGAAAGTAAAAGTGGCATAAAAATGACGAGATTTTGTGATTTACAAACAATAATATATAAACAATGTACAAGCACTTAAAATTTCAAACAAAACGTATTTTACTAACCTCAGATATTCCTCTCTTCGAAACAATTCACTTCACCATGAATAATTAACACTAACTTGTCTAAATTAAATGTTTAAGTCAGAAAACACGTGACATTCACGAAATTTAACCTTAACTTCACGACGCCACGCTGCCAACAAGTGTGTATTATTGGCATTGGTAATGCTGCGTTCTTAAAGTACAGGTACCAACCTAACATATGGCACAAAAAAAGTCCTATATTTAGTAACGCGAATTTCCCTATTTTTTGCCAGCTTTTCGGCGTTTGGAACCACTGTCCCCAGTTTTGAAAATGTAGTTTAAGACTCAAAAATGGTAAAGAAATCTTCCCTTTAAAAAAAAAATTACGAAAATCAGCAAAAATGAATCTCGCCTAGAGGTATCTCCCCCTTTAACCGAAAAATCATTTTATAACTGGTCCTTCGAACCGGTGAAGCTGTTTTTTAAAATAAAAGTTCTAAAACCGCTTCATGGATTTTTATACCAGTGAAATCGTTTGCCATTTCGGCCAGAGACTAGAAATATTGATTTTTTTGTAGTATCACAATTCCGAAGTAGCCACGATCTGTATCTCCCCTACCATCAGAATTTTCATACCTATCGTGAGGTCCCGGATTCGATTTTTTTATAGATCCTACATATCAATAGCAGCCCTCAATACCTCAAGATCGGTATCCATCGCCAGCTCGTAACCGGAATACTATCGATCTTATCTCCGTCAATAAATGCTTGTGTATCGCTTCGTCCTTCCATACATCCTTGCATACACGCTATGCACTCACTACTATTGACTGTTCAATGCGGCAAATATTCCGAAGCCTTTGGCTAATATAAGGCTGCTATAGATATAGGTACATAGAGAATCGTAATTGTTATCGACATTGAATCGAAAATCGTTTCAGTCTATATTTCTTTATGATCCTCTATTCTTCAATCTCTTCTGTGGCAAATAGCAACAAAATCAATAAATCAATGTTTCCACATTTGTCGGCAATTAATCCGCGATTTTGTCGGGGAATTATTCCAAATTTTTGCTTTTATGTGATAGCTGTCCATCATTGATCACAAGGGACGGTTCGACCTGTTCTTTTTTTCTCCTTTTTTAGCCAACGCAACGAGCCTCGCACCAGAAGCTTTCTGTCATGCAATCATTGTTCTACGCTTCTCTCAGTGATCTGCGTGAAAATTCAACGTGACGAGGGAAAACAAAACCAACAAAAATGAATATACAATTCGCAATTCCGCGCTTGCACGTCCGAGGGTGACCACGCTTGGATGCATATTATCGCAACCGTGCCCAGGGGTATTAATGAAAAAAAAAAAAGAAAGAAACGATACATACACGTGCGTACGCCGTTTTCCAACGTCATATCTTGATCCCTCGGTACGCATCCGCCATGATTATTTGACACTTCCAAATGCATAAAGCCCGTCAAACCTCCGAATCGGAAAAATACGGAATTATCCTGGCTTCGTTGATTAAACATGAAGCACCACGCGTTCGTAGTATGCCACGTAACGAGAAGCGCAAAAAGAATATCGATTCGGCTCTTCCCAAATAACGGGTGTCCTCGTGTCAACGATAATAATTGATGCAACGTTAGCGTTGAATATCATCGATATATTTGTTCCGTATTGATATTGCATAGCGTTCAATACACCGTATGACAGATATTACGAGGGTAAACAAAAATGTGTTGTTTGACATTTTAGTTCCTCCCGAGCTGCCTGTGATTTTGGACAGATGGAGTAGGATTTTGAACGGGACTGTGGGACCGTACGAGGAGGATGACGATCTCACGCTGACCTGTCGCGTAACCGGTGGTAAGTTATAACTTTCTCACAAAAAAAAACGTTTCATTTTTACTTACTTGACCCCGTAGATCTAGGGTTTGTTCGGGGTAGTTGTCCGCAGTTTTTTCAAGGATCCGTCAAAATAAAAGTAGAGACGTTTCTTAACTTAACTTCAGTGTAATTGAACTTTGAACTTTAAACATTTAACTTTAAGATAATTTACAAAATTAAAACAAACTCCTATCACATCAACCTTAAAATTACTATTGTTTCAAAATCACGATTGGGTTTCTCTCCCGGCGTATCCGGGTGTGATGGCCATAGGAGTAGAGGTGAGATGGCCAGTTACCCAGCATCATGCTCTCGGTTTTCTCTTTGGTTTTGTGTTTTGATTCTTAATTTTTGTTTTCTTTTGGCCACATCTTCAGTGGCCACTGGATTCAGTGGATAGTATGCCGACTTTGGGTACACAACAATTATACTGATGTAGATAATATGTGTTCTAACACATATTATCGAAATCAGTATAATTTTTGTGTGCCCAAAGTATCAGTATAATTTTTGTGTACCCAAAGTTGTGTTCTAACACATATTATCGAAATCAGTATAATTTTCGTGTAGCCAAACTTGGCATACTATCCACTGAAGCCACTCTTCGATGAAACGAGTTTCGTAATAATTTTCTCCGCAACATTTTTTGTTATTGTTCTTATGTCGTCTTTCTAAGGTCTTCCAAGGTATTTCGTAGGTCCTAGCGGCCGCACGAACCGACAATTCATCATTTTTTTCAGCACTAATAGCTGCTTTCAATGATTCTTGAGTCCAGTTCCCTCGTAGAGCAATCGATTTTCTCTTGTACTTATTAGGCATCTAAAACAAATGTAGAAAACATGAATTACTTGAACACATTACAACTAATACTATGGCCATCGTACACGGACTGTACGTGGCCATCTCTCCTAATCTCCCGGGACAGATGGCCACATCTAAAACGTAAACAAGTAGAAATAATACGTGCGAAATTTTGAGGTTATAACAAAGCACTGTTCGTGAACTATTCAAGAAAAACAAAAGTAACCATTACTTTCACAAAACAACAGTTTTGAATTTGTTCCGCATTTCAGTTCCGAAGTTCCGCATTTCATCGGAACGGAAACTTTCTCCTCAACAGTTCACAATTTGTTTTTCTCCGTACTTGTTGTTATTCCATCTGTTCCACAATTTTCCACATTAATTTCGTTATTCCATCTTTTCCACATATTTTCCACATTAATTTCGTTTCGAATACGAAACGAAATCAACGCGGTCCTCTAGTTTCTCGGCTGTTTTTTTACAGCTTTTTCAATAATTTTTTACGGGCAAAGCATCGAAATAATCAATCTCATTGTTCTTGCATAATCTTTATTAACATTTAAATAAGCTTTACAAATTTTTTGAAGTCAAAATATATAATAGAATAAACGTTATAGTGACCGACAGGAAGACATCAAGTAAAAGAGGTGCTTGACGGTGATCAAGATTGCGGCTGTTCTGCTTATCTGAAATCAAAAAACCAAACGGCATTTTAATCTTCATATTTAAGACTAGCGATTGAACTAGAGTGAATTCTAAATTACAAAAATTGACTTTTTTATACACTTTTGAAAATTACATTCTATTTTTTACTCATTTTTTCTTAAGTTTTTCGCTCGTACAAAAAAAAACTATCGAAGCAATTATGATAATCCTAGTTCAATCACTCGCTTATAACATATTAAAGATGCTGTATAAATTTGAACAAGATCGGTGCAGTCGTTTCTGAAATATCGTGGTCACCGTTTCGAAAAATGGTGTTTCGAGAAAAACGCGTTTGAAAGTTCGCGCTTCCGGCGCGTGCTCCGTATACCTGCTCCGTTCCAGGGCCGTAACTTGTGAACCACTTCGAATATCGAAAAATCCTTTGGCACACATTTTCTACACATGTTGTAGATGTGATTTATGAAAAAAATCGATTTTTTCGACCCGAGAAACTAGAGGACCGCCTTAATGAATATGGAGAATTTCTCCGTATTCATCCATTTTGTTTCGTATTCGCTCATTAAACTTTTCATCTTACTCCCCCATTATTTTTCGCCCGTACTTGTTGTTATTCCATCGCACCCAAACGAGTCTCCACTCGATTGGGCGCGAGCGGTTGCGCAAACCGGCTACGGTAATCCCGTACAGAAAACGCACGAGGTAGACTCCCGACGAAAGAGCATCATCAGCGAGGGTGAAAGAAGACTTTGGAGCTAGTGGGCTTTTGCGTTTGGCACAAATTGCGAAAATTTCTAGCCCCCTTCCTCTCGCGACGGTGTATATAGAGTTAAATACGATTGTACGGTAGAGAGGACCGTGGTCGCAGGGTTTTGACGCCGCTGGTGCGATAACGCGGCATTATTAGATCAGGCAACTTTTTATCGGAGACTGAGTGAGGCTAAGTGAAAAGTTCCGCATTTCATCGAAGAGAAAGGCTAGCGGGATTGAGGAAGAATAGAAATGAGAAGGAGGGGGGCGAAGGAGAAGAATATCGTAGTCTCGATTGCTGGAGGCATTCCTATGTCAACTTCACTTAGCAGCTTGCATACGTCAAATCGAGCCGAAAATTCGCGTGGTTGAGAATTTTTGACACAATAAACCGCAGACAATCGGAAAAAATATCCTTTATATACATCATTTATCAGTAGTTTGACTAGATTATATTCTTATATATTTATCTATCTTACTTATTTATTTATCTTAGTCAAATTTTGCGTTTAAAATATTTAAAGTGGATGTTAAGAAGAAAAAATAAACAATAGGTCGACAGATTACAGAAATTCTATTTCCTAGGATTATGAATTGTTTTTTGATAACTGAAAAGTAGCTCGAAGGATTATGAAAAAAACGGTGACCTTCTGAAATAAATAAAAACTGCATGAAGAAATGGTAGAAACTGTTCAAGTTATCGTGAAGACCATCTCGAAAAATGGAGCGAATGAAATGGAGTGAATGAATGGGGTGAATGAATCCCGTTGAAACCCACTCGCGCCTAAACCAACCCCTTCACGCCCGCGGCCACATTTACCCCCGTAACTCCGTCCCCAGTTGACATTTTGGAACGTACATCATGTTTTGAAGATGCATCAAAGTGTGGAGGATGATAATGAACATTGAAGAAATATTTTTTTTGTAAATGCAGGAGTTATATAGCCACTCAATTTTTATCTAATCATCGTAGCTATTTTCTTTTCAATATTTAGATTTGTATTTCATTTTAATAGGTGTTCGAAATGACCTTAAACGACTTTGGCCCCCTAATGTTTTTTATGTGGCTTGAGGTGCCCCACAAGATGGTTGAAAAAAAATGTACCATTCAATTTAAAAAAGTGGAGGTGACCTTCACTGTGCGTCAGCGCCTCCACCGAAATAAAAAAAATGGTCGCATTTGACGGCCCCCTTCACACCGTACAACTTTCGTCTGGAACATTTTTTGTAACTTTGATAATTACCGAGTTATTTCGGGTGGCAGAGATAAGAAAGACACCCTGTATATCGACACGAAAGTACCCATATAGAGGTTGCCATGAGTTGCCCAATGTTACGATCAGGCCAATATTGGACCCATCGTATAAGCCAACAAAAGAGAAATAATATTGGCCCATTACTGTTCCGCTCTAAACTGAAAGCCGGCACAATATCGGCCCATCCCTAAAGCCTGTCCTGGCCCACCTTTAAACAGTAATAAACAGCCGTGATAGTTAAACTAAATTTGCCAATTTAAAAACTGGGATACAAAAATACTGACAATTCCATTCGCCCAATATTGTTCCGTTATAAATTGAAAACCGGCACATCATCGGCCTATCGTTTAAAACCAATAAATAGCCGTGATGGTTGCACTATATTTGCCAATTTAAAAACTGGTAATGCTAAAATATAAGCAATTACATTGGCCCATTATTGTCCCGTTATAAATTGAGAACCGGCACAATATCGGCCCATTACTAAAGATTATCCTGGCCCATCTTTTAAAACCAATAAACAGCAGTGATAGTTAAACTAAATTTGCCAATCCTAAAGCTGGCAATCCTAAAATACTGGCTATTACATTGGCTTATTATTGTCTCGTTCTAAATTGAAAACCGACACAATATCAGCCCATAGTTAAAACCTATCATGGCCCATCTTCTAAATTCATTAAACAGTCATGATAGATAAACAATATTTGCCAATGTTTAAACTGGTGATGCTGAAGTACTGTCGATTACATTGGCCCATTATTGTTCCGTTATAAATTGAGAAGTGGCACAATATCAGCCCATTACTAAAACCTATCCGGGCCCATCTGTTAAAACCAATAAACAGCCGTGATAGTTCATCGAAATTTGCCAATTTTAAAACTGGCAATGCTGAAATACTGGAAATTACATTTAATTAATCTAAGCCCTTTATTGGCTAAGTGGGTTAGACCATACCTGCTTTTATTTTATTTAAGCCTTGGGTTATTCATTATCTGTATATTGTGCCAGAATAGGCAAATAACCGGCAAGTCATATATTGATCGTCTATATTTTGTAGTTCAGTTTTTGCAATCAAGATTTCGCCTATTATTGGCATTTGTAAATAACCAACATATGTAAGTAAAATATGCCAATTTTGAAACCTGTCGTATACGCAAATCACAATTTACTTCGAGGTTATTCCATGAAATATGTATCCATAAGGACCAATCTCGGGCCAATATTGGCCCGATATAGGTTGAATATTTATCACGCACTCAAACAAACCCAAATAAACTCACGGCCCAACATTCTAGATAGACTAACTTCTAGATAGACCAACTGTGAAGGCCCATCATAGAGCCAGTGGTCAATTTCTACATAGGCCCTTTAAGCGGGCCCACATAGGGCCAAGTGCAATCACCAACATTGCCGCTACAATGAATTAAATCATTGGCCCAACAATTGTTGGCTCTGTTGGACGATATCGGGCCGTTCTTATCATTTCTACAAAGGCACCTCATTGGTAAATACTCACGGCCCAATATTCTAGAAAGGCTAACTGTGAAGGCTCGTCCCGGGCCCAACGGTCAATCTCTACATGGGTAGTAGCTTCAGTCCAACTGTGAGAATTCATGAAGAATCCCTTTGATAAAAATTGCTTAACGGGTCATGCCTAGTTGTAACAGTCGAAAACCGCTCATTTTTCGGGATTTTTTAAGAAACTCTTAATTATAAATTTCGATAAAAATTAAGTTTTTGAAAAAGTATCATCTGAAAAACACAGTTTTTTGTGTAAAAATATTGAATCATAATGGATTTACAGCCGATGTCCGGAAAGCACCCCTCGAAAACGTATTTTGCGGTGAGCAATGCCCTTCTGAACCCGGTTATCTCATATAAAAAAATCAAAAAGATTTCGTTAGTATATTGGTTTATCCTTTGATTAATCAAAGGAATTTCCGGAATAAAATTTTTTCAACAGCGCTTGTACAACGTAAGAGTCGTGATTTTTTCGGAAAAAAATGGGAATTTTTCGTTCATGAAATCAAAAGTATACATCAGGAAAAGAAATCCTTCAATCATATACTATATTTTTACATCTGAAAAAAGCCCTACAAATTTTAAAAAGATCGATGCAGTAGTTTTTTAGATATTTCGCTCACCGACTTTGAAAACGTACTTTCGAGAAAAAGCGTTACAGTTTTGGACGGCGCTCGAAGCGTTCCGACGGGCATCAACATAACAGCCTATGCATGTATTAATTTTTATCCGATCACCTTGAAATTTTCAGGGAACATTTATAAGATAATATACTGTATGGGTTTGGTATAAAAGATTTTTCGACTTTTACAATTAGGCATAACCCTATAACGTTACTGAAGAATTAACATCTAGTGTCAAACCTGCAAACTAAGCCGGGCACATGAGGTTCAACCGAATAAAACTGATACAAACCCACATAATTTTTCAGGTACAATTAAAATCGCGTCCATCCGTCGACACACGCCGTCATTATAGTTCTGAAAAAACGACAAGGATTTTCAATTGACAGCTTAACTGGATCTTCGTTTCAGTACGGTATCCATTTTTTTTAACATTCGTAATCACTTTGAATGCTTGCCAATTACACCAATATTGATATTTCCATAATCCCTTACGTAGTTCTCTGGTTAAACTCATGTAAATTAATAGAATTAAAAAAAAATCAAATTTAAATTTCCCTCAGTATAGTGCGTGCCGCAGAGCGTCTCAAATTCAACATGCCTCGCGAAAATAGCTCCAGCGTCACCATTTAGTATAATTTTTTTTTCGCTCGATGGTATGACTAAAAACATCCTTGAATATTAATATCCTCTTACTTGTCCTTCCACCCAAAAAAAATCGCGAAATATCACTTCATTTTAGATGGTTACAGTGGCTCTTAAGCTCTTACGCCCTTAAGGTAGTACAAGCGCGCAGTCTTGTTTTCTGTAGATTTTGTTCAAATTTTAACCAGACATTGTTCATATCATTGTGCATGTCTGAGTGAAATTTCAGAACTGTCGACTATTTAGATTGGGAGATAATGGGTTTTAAAATTGAAACTTTTAGCACTGCAGCGTCTTCATTGAAATTTAGACAGAATCATTTTCCCTAAAAAAATATTTGTCCCTTATAATAAGAAGACATATGCCAACACCACAGAACAGTATTGTTCAATATTTCGAGAAAAAAAATAATTATCGTATTCCTAAAGTTAAGAATATTGTCATAAAAAAATATTTGCATTATGAATATTAATATTTGATATTATTTGTGTTATCTTCATTAACAAATAAAAGTGTTGGTTTATTCATAACTAATTAAAAACTTTGTTCGATTAATATTTACTTCCAAATAAAAATTTGTGTTGCAGTATTATTTTCAATGTGCCGCGCAAACTCACGTCATTGGATACGTGGAACGATGCGGTATTGCCATATGTCTCCTATAAAGGGGACAAATATTTTTTACGGAAAATTATTCTGTCTAAATTTCAATGCAGACCCTGCAGTGTTAAAAGTTGCAATTTTGAAACCCATTATCTCCCAATCTAAATAGTCGACTGTTCTGAAATTTCACCCAAACATGTATAATATTATGAATAATGTCTGGTTAAAATTTGAACAAAATCTATAGAAATCAAGATTGCGCGCTCGTACTACCTTAAGCTGCCAGACTAACTCAACGGCGCACTTTTCAAACGTATCAATTTAGTGCCTTCATCGATTAAAAAAAACTGCTGTTATCATCGCAGTCGTACCTTTTCAATAGATATTATTCACGCTGTCGTCTTTTTCCTCTACTTTTTTTTAAGATCATCCGACATCGTCCCATATCGGTACGGAGAATCTTTCGTCTCATTCCACGCAATGTTTTGCGCAAACACGACTCGCAAGGAGAAAATACACGAAGGAAAAGTGTAAATTCACTTCCTAGAGAACTCCCCCTCTTCTAATGTTTCGTCCTTTTTGCTACTCCCATGTCCGACTCGGCGCTGCCTTATCTACTGGATTCGTTCGGAACCCAGTGGGAAAATAAGTACAAAAATAAACACCGTGAATTAAATGACCTCCCGTTATCACCACTCGCGATATTCCGATCTTGTTATTCCGTATTTTCTGTGTCTGATGTGCGATGGGAAGCAAGAGCCGGTGACAATATAAATTATCGCGAGCTAAGGAAGAATTGTCGAGTTGCAAAATACGTCGCAAAGTATGAAGAAGTACTCTCGTTCGTACTTATATCGGCCTGGAGTATGAGGAGAGATTGGGCTCTGTTTAGTTATAGACATTTCTACAATTACTCTCTCTCTCTCTCTCTCTCTCTCTCCCCCCCCCCCCCCCCCCCCCCACTCTCCCTCTCCCTCTCGCTCTCTCTCTCTTCTTTGCATGGTGCTCCATAGAAAAAAGAGGAAGAGTGAGCTCGGAGAAATTGTAGAAATGTCCATAACTAAATTTTTGCCAACAAATCTGAATATTAAATTCAATTGACAACTAATAAACCCTAATTATGGTTATGAGCTTAAAGGGCGGGATACCTTCAGGCGAGGAAAAAATTGCTGATTTTCATCATTGTTTTTTTTTAACGGAAAGATTTCTTCATCATTTTTGAGACTTAGAGTATGTTTTATTACTACTTTTGGCTGTTACATGGTATTTTTTATTTTTATTAATCTTCAAAATTGGCGGAGGTGTGGCACGGTCTTCTAAACGGGTTGCGGCGGATGTTGTCAGACGGCGTGACACATAGCGTCGACGGGATTAATCCGAAAAATAACCTACGAAGATTTTTCTTTCATTAACACACATACGCAGAATATGAACCAAGAAAAAGTTAGAAATATTGAAAATCGATGAAATGGTACACCTTCAAACAAAAAGATTGAATTTTCCGAAAAAAATAGACACATTTTACAATAGAAAAATACTTTTGTTTTTATTTTCTAGAACGTTTAGGGTCGTGTTTTAGACAATAAGGTTAGGAAGATTTATACTTAATTTCATCAGAACCGGTCGATTAGTTTTTTAGGTATACGCCACGACAGTTTTAAAAATGCAGTTTCGAAGACCGTGCCATGCCTCTACTACTTTTGAAGATTAATAAAAAAATAGCATGTAACAGGCAAAAGTAGTTATAAAATATACCCTTAATCTAAAAAGTAGCGGAAAAATCTTTCCTTTAAAAAAAAATCATGAAAATCGGCAATTTTTTTCCTCGCCTAACGGTATATATTTACTCTGTCTTGACAATGAAATGACACACGCTGACGGACTTCGACGTCAGCGTATCCTGCTGTAGTACTCTGTCAGTTTTCAGCGACCACGTATATGTGAATGAGCAAAACCCCATTTTGTCACAATTATCAGTTATATTATCGATTATACAATTTATCATTACCTATACGATATCTTTCGGAATTTCCCTCAGATATATTCTCACGGAATGCCATGATTCAAGTTCCAAAGTGTGTTTCTCGTATTGCTGTAATCTACGTCCCTTCGATTTACGCTAAACTGCCAAAAACGATCATTTTCCAACATGTTTCGAATGCAATTTTCTACGGTAAGTGAAGCAGTGAAAATATTTTCGTAATCACGTATATCCGTAGTGATTAAAAATCGCAAATACGACTTTTCTTGATAAACCACTGGGGAAAATAATTTCAAGCGAACACTCGTCCACTTTGCGAAGAAAAAAAATGTATCAATATTTGTACCAACGCACAGACTCGTCCACGGTTGAAAGTATAACGCGTGAAGTCAATGTGTGATCACATTGCTGCTTTCCTTCGTTTTGCGATTAGCTCGCAGATGATGATTTGCCAACCTATTTGCGTCCCCGTTTCCTTCCAAATGGCAAATATCAGAGAGGTATCTCTCCCCTAGCGCCTCGTCCTCAAAATCTCAAGCCATCGGTACAGCCGTTCTTTGAGAAAAGTTCCGAAGACTCTTGACGATTTTCTCAACCACCGGAATCGTATGAAATTTTTGCCCCAGTAAGAGTCAAAATGCGTTTACCGATCGAGCCAAGAACACACTTCCGGTCCTATTTGACATAAAACGGCCCATAAGCCCACTCGCATGGTCGACCATGCCCCACTGTGCTTGTCTTTAACGAGCGGATGCGCAGGAGTTAATTCTCCTATCGGCAAATGACTCGGAGATATCGTCTCGGAGCTCTTATACTACATACTTGGAAGACATAGACCCGGGACGCCACGGCGACTGACTCGAAGCGCGTTTCCGGTTGCTCTGCCTGCGCTGCCGCAACGTACGTATATTCGGACTTAAACGGCAACTGCTGGGGTAATGTCCGACTCGCGTAGCCCTATCTACTGGGCACTAAAGTGCGGATTTTAATCCGCGGATGCCAAGCAGTATCTTTGAGGATTAGAGAGAAGCAGCGAGAAAAGGGGTTGAGGGGGTGGGGAGAATAGACATCACGATTCTCTGGGCCCATATGCTTTCACCGAAAAACTTCCATGCGGTCACCGGCGCCCTCTATTATACTCTTTCCATTTCGCTAGCCAGCGCCCTCTATACACTTTTTATCTCCCTTGCCAACGCCCTCTATAAACTTTTTCTCTCCTCCCTGTCCCTCCCTTTTCTCTCGCTCTCTTACTCTGAAACAGCCACAACCCTCGTCCGTAGATCGTCGCCCTACCCTACACCCCCTACTTTATCGATCTATATCTTTTATACACGCCGTACCTACGACGGCCCTTCGCTCGCGACGATGTCGTGCTCGAAATATTTCAAGCGAATAGCCCACTTACGGATTTTACTGCGATGCCGTAAAGGGTTACCCGATTTTCTGGTCTACATGACGAACGGAAAATTGGAAACTTGGTCGACTCTACGGAACGAGCGTACTTTCGCGGACGGATAAACAAAGCTCACGGGTGAAGGAACGGGATAAAAGGGAAATAATATTGAGTGAGGAATCCTCTGGTATTTGAAGATTATGATTTATATGAATATATTTTATTGTCGTCGAATGAATTCAATAACCGTGCGGACATTTTCGTAGGGATCCAATTGGATTCCCATACTTGCTGTCCTGATGGGGATCCAATGGGTCATCGCATTGGATCACTTTGCTAAAACGTCAGGCTTGTACGGCGGATTCTAATCGGGGGTTCCCATTGGACTCCTATGTACGAATCCAATTTGAATCCAGTTTGAATCCTAAACGATTCCCATATTATCGCACAGAATCCGGTACGATTCTTGATGGATCCCGTCGTATTATGTGCGTTGAATTTTCGAAACAAAATATATGGATATCCAAAATGGGTGAATCTTCAAAAAGTATAAATCTTATGTTTTTGGGAATTCAATTTGGAGAAACGGTTAAATTTAGGTCATGGGTAAAATTAGGTTGTGCAGGTCATGTCGCGATTTTTTTTGTCGTTGGGCGTTGTGATTGCGGCCATCCTCGTCATTAGAAACAAACGATTTTTTTTAATTCTATTCTTTACGAATGTGGTTATCGTTATTAACCACGAATGTCGTTATCGACCCTGTAATAAAAAAAAATAAGGCCAAATTTACGAAATGGTGTTGTTTGAAAAAGAGTACTCTGATTTTCACAATGAAATGGTCACTTCGCGTGGCCCGAAAAAATAGTAGTTATAAAGCAATCGAAAAGATCGAGGGCGGGACGACAACACATTCGTAAAGAAAAGAATTTTTCTTAAGGCCTTAGGCCACAGTAAAGAGTAAAATCATGTGCGAATTTAACAATTTTTTTCGTATGAAAAAATGATTCACTCATAAAATGAATTACACATTTACTTAGTACGAGTATCAAGCTGTTAGAAAATATATATTTTTTTCTTTTCGATGCCCAAAACGGCCGACTACTCGAAACTTCTCGAAACAGCTTTTTTCCAATTGACGTGAGAAATAACTTCAACAATTTTCACTCGATTTACTTCAAATTTAAAAGTCATGTTTCTAATTGCATTTTGCAGAGAAGTACGTACGGAATTTCTGATGAATCGAAAACTTTTTATTTTATGAGCAGTTTATGAGCAGTTATAACGAAACTTTTCACTGAAAATTCATTTCTTAAGTTCAAATACCTACAAATTTGAAAAAAAAAGCAATATTTTTTAAATTTCGTATGTACTTCCCTGGGTATTCTAATATAGATTGACGAAAATTTTTGTTTTTTGTTCTAGGTAAAAAATTGTGGATGCTAAATGTCACGCCGCGGAGCGCCTAAAGAAAGATAACAAAAGAAAATATTAGTAGTCGGCCATTTTGTACATAAAAAAAAATATATTTTTTCTAACAGCTTGATATCCATATTAAATATATGTGTAATTAATTTTATGAGTGAACCACGTTTTCATACGAAAAAAAAATTGTTAAATTCGTACATGATTTTATACCCGTTACTGTGTCCTAAGGCCTTAAATCGTTTATTTCAGATGACAAGGATGGCCGCAATCACAACGCAAGACAAAAAAATCGCGGCATGACCTATGCAACATCAAACATCATGTATAGTTTACGATAAAATGTTTTGAAAAAATGTTAAACGTTACTTCAAACATATGTGAAATGGAGACTGAAGATTTGACCGTTTCTCTAAATCTAAATCCCAAAAAATCACCTTCAATATGGGTGGTCACACTAGAATACGTCCTTGAAAAATTATATCTTAAAAATCAATTTGAATCACATAATCGTAAATCCACTGTAATTATCGTATTTAACATACTATCACCACTCACCTTAACACTCACGAAACGTGCAGTTTATGTTTCAACACGCCGAGCTTTTTTCTCGTGGCTATTCACATTTTTTTCGATTCAAACGTGGTAAGAATTCTCAAACGGTGATCATCGAAAAACAGTGCAGAATCCATTTGAATCCCAATGTGGGAGGTTCCTAACTAATCCCTATAGAAATACGGATGAATCTTGGGACTCCCCAACAAATTTGTACACGAGATCCCGAAAGGATTTAGTTTCGGAGATCCAACAAATTCCGGTTGAAAATTGCAAATGAAAATTCTAAAACGTCACCTATTGGGAAATAGCGCGGAATTCACTTGGATTCCAAAGTGGACTCCCTACGAGCAGCGTCCCTATCAAACCCCACAGGGATGTGATAGGATCTGAGGAGTCCCAAATAAATTCCCCACGGATACTATCCTCATAGAAATTGAAGACTGTCGCATTTTATTAACGAAAAGTTGACAAGCAACCACGTGGATACGAAAAATAGATTACGCAGGATAATTTAAAAAAATAAACGTAACAAGCGAGAGCGAAAAAATGTTCTCCCGCGTCTTTCCGCGTGCGGCACTTCGTTGAGACAAATGTTCGTCTTGATCTCACACCGACCTAAATTATCCATACGACAACGACGAGACAAAAGAAAAGGATATATTTCTTCAGGAAAGAATGATACGACGGTTAAAACGCAATCATGACCGACGAGTAATCGTGAATAACAACGATACGAACCTAATCTGCAATCCTGCTACGTAGAAAAGCTCGAGAAAGCGAAATGATAGAAGAGGCGAGTGAGTTTCTCGTGGGGATGCGAAGAGATCGTCACGCTATTTTAAGTATCGCGTTCCGGCGTATATCCGCGAGATTAAACCGCGATTCCGCGGGGTTACATCGTGAATAGTAATGAAACAGAACCGTTGAGAAAGTATGGGCCTTTCCGTGGAAACTTTGTTCACTTTTTCGAAACTCAACCTTCCCTGTATCGATCCACGGGTTCTTAGACCCAAATGTAGAACGATGGATCGAGCCTTTCACTTTGATCTGAAGTTACAGCTTGCTCGTTTTTATGAAGAAAACATTTATTTTTTGTTGCCTCTGCCACTCCTGCATAAAAGTTTATCGGAAATGAAGAACTTTTTTATTACTTTTTTAGAGAACCAGCGCATACTGAATTCGAGCCAGTGGATTAAAAAAACTATAATAAATATCCTCAGAAATAGATAGGTCCAGGTTTTAATTAAGTGCTTACACCGAGTTGGAATTTTTTAAATGATCGATTTTTGGTTTTCGACGGATTCTCGAAATATAACGTTAAAAAATAATCTCTAAACATGTTTACGTCGGTCCGTTCAAAATTGAGAGAGATGTGGGCGTTTATGGATAGGTTCTGCGAACAGGTGAACTTTAAAGGGGTTTTTCTCAAATTGACATGATGCCATGAGAGCATGGATACCGGTTTCTCGATAATATCGAAAAACCGGATATTATCAAAAATCCGATATTGAAAAAGCGATGTTGGAATCAAATAATCACGATATTTCGATATCAGAGTTGAAAATATTAAAATATACTTATAATTGTTATTATTTCCATTTAAGTGACTTTTACTTGTTTTTTTACTACTTTTAGCAGCCTTAAGGAGAGATATACACCTAGGAGCCGGAAAAAGGTCATTTTTGTGAATTTTTTCAAGGAAAACTATTTGAAATTTCGGATTGGGGTTTCAATTATCTAAAAGTATATACATTCAAAAATTTGTTCAATTTTATTTATTTAAAAACATCAAAAATATACAAGGATATTGTATGATTCTTGGAGCGTCGTAAAAAAATATGCGTATACGCTACCCACTGGCGTTTCTTCAAAAATCATATGAAGAAAAACCGAAAAGATTATTAAATTAGATACCATAATCTAGTACTTGACATAGCCGATTTTGAAAATATCGATTTATGACAAAATGGCGGACGTTTGAACGTAAATAGTGATTTTTGGGCCAAAAATTAGTTATTATTTTGCCTATAAAACAAAAACTAAGTAACGGAAGAAAAAACCCTATGACAAGTACTAGATAATGGTGTATAGAATAACCACAAAAAACCTCAAGGCAATCGGTTGATTGGTTTTCGAGAAATTTTGGGTACCGATTTGAAAAACGTGGTTTTGAGAAAAACGCGTTTGAAAATTTGGGAATGAATAAATCAAGAAATTTGTCAACTTACATGGAATCATCGATACCAGGCCCATAGTGTAGGTCATCTACAGTTGACGGAATGTTCATAGCTTCTAAATCCTCGACCTCGACCATCTAGGTGTATATCTCTCCTTAAAAAATAATTACCGACATTCAATATTTCCGAAGTGTCAATGTATTTATCCATGAGTGTAAATTCAGAAAGGGTCTTTCCTTCCGCGGCTCACACCTGCAATAAGATACGGTCGTCTCTGGAAGACGAAACTTCAGATGCCCTCTGTTTTCTGCGGTCACTGTTTCAATAATCTCAATCTCGTTAATCAAAGTGACCATGCTGTTGGCTGCCTGCCACAAGCTATGCCATTTGTTTGCCTTCTGGTAGCTACTACTGCGCTGACTTTCATAAAACTTCCTAGTTTAAATTGTGCTTGTTTACTAATTTTTATTTGCGTAAAAATTCATATTTTTTCTTTGTTCGTTTATTTATTATATGTTGGGTTGGATATACAGGGTGTTAGGAAGGTGGATGCAAAGCCTTGAGGGGGTGATAGGTCACCTCGTTAGAGACACATCTAACCTAGGTTACCTTAGTCCAAAGTCTAAGGATTTCGACTTATCATGCTAAGTAAGATTTTTGGAATATTGCCCAAAATTGGGTACTGAGAAAATGTCCAAAAGATATCGCGTAACTTGCGGATAATTGTGAAAAAATGCGTACCATAAAAAGGGGTTACTTTGAACAAGTTTTGGAACTTTTTGTAGGTAACTTTTTTTAACATCCTAAATTCCAACTTTTTTCGCACCAAAGCCCCACCACAACCCCACAATTTTATATATTTTGTTTTTAGTGTCAAAGTATCCTACAGGTCGGGGTTTCATCGATAAGGCATTGAAATGCAACTTATGTTAAAGATTAAAGGGTACTTTAACATCATTTTGTTTTTTATGAAAAACAACGATTTTTTACAATCAAATTGTCATCTTCATTAAGGAGTTTCGACACCAAAATCGAAATGCTTGTAGACGATTGAAATTCATATCACCGAGAGATTAATTTAGGGTGCATTAACTGTCCAAAAATTAATCCGTTTCGCCACACAGTTTTGGAGATTTTTAAGGTTCAAGTTCAAGTGGAGAAACTACTTAATTTTTTAACACGACATTCCTGACACTAATCGCAGTTTGGTCAGTTTTTTAATTTTCAATCAAAGCATTATTTTAACCCCTACAGCCCTATAACTAATGTGTACGAAATGCCACGTGTATTACCGAATGGATGAAGGTTCAAGTTGAACCTTCATGGCGCGTGGCACTTCGTAAACACTAGTTATGGGGCTGTAGGGGATAAAATAATGCTTCGATTTTAATTGAAAAAACTGAACAAACTGCGATTAGTGTCAGGAATGTCGTGTTAAACAATTAAGCGGTTTCTCCACTTGGTTCATTTATAATACTCGAACAAAACTCAACTCGAACCTTCAAAATGTCCGAAACTATGTAGTGAAACGGATAAATTTTTGGACAGTTAATGTATCCTAAATTAATCTCTCGATGATATGAATTTCAATCGTCTACAAGCATTTCAACTTTGGTGTCGAAACTCCTTAAGGAAACATTTTACATAAAAATATCAAGTACCTGGGGTACTATTATAGGCACTTAATCGGTCTTATAATTATTATTGAGATCGAACTCAACTTGAGCCACATTATCACAAACTCGAACAACAAATGTGAGCAACAATATATTGGGTGTACAACTTAATTCGGTCCGTTTTTTTGCTTAAAATACGCACTTATTTGAATGATAAAATGAATTAATACATTAATCGAAACATTGTCCATCGCTAGCCACTACTTTTCCCCATCTCTCTGGTAATTTATGAATTCCGTCGCGGAAGAAGCGATCATCTTTTGAAGCCAAGAATGAATCGAGCCAATTTTTGATACCCTGTTGTGACGTGAAGCGTATTCCAGTCAAAGAGTTCAGCATCGATCGAAACAAATGGTAGTCGGAAAGGGGCAAGGTCTGGGCTATAAGGCGGGTGAGCTAGAATTTGCCACCCGCTATTTTCCAAATAGTTTTTAACCACAATAGCAACGTGAGGCCGAGCGATGTCATGTTGAAAGATTATGGACTCGTGTCTGGTCGCAAATTCTGGACGTTTTTCGGCTATAGCTTGCTTTAAGCGGATCAATTGTTGCCTGTAGAAGTCCCCCGTGATGGTCCCACAAGCATTCGGTGGGCTTCAGCTGTACTTTTCTTCCAATTGAAACAGAATATCAACACTTCCCGCAAATGGTGCTTATTTGGGACGAAATTCGACATTTTCACCGCAGTAAAAATTAGACTCGATGCGCAAAACTCAAAGGTCTGTAAACGATATTTGGTTAAGAGATGCTGATACTTCACGATACAGCAAAAATCAGCTGTTGCCATCAACCATTTATAGCACCTAGAGCCATCTTTTGAAAACGGACCGAACTAAGTTGTACACCTAATAAAAAAGTATGCTGCGCACACATTTACACCGTATTTTTACGCTCTTTCAAAGTAGCCCGAAAAACTGTCAAAGTTACACCAAATGTCAATTCAACCCCGTTTTACGGTAAGTGCTGCGCAGTCACACGGACCTATAAACTTGCATAAATTTACGAAGCAGAAGTGGCATCCGATGGTAGACGTTGTGTCGCTCACAACCGACTGAGAACAGCAGAATCCGGCGGCGTCAAAATTTCGCAGCGCTTATAAGTTAGTCCTGAGGAAGGCTAATGTTGAACGCAGCAATAGAGACGGAAAGTTCTCGCATGTAATCGCCACTGGCCATTCTCGCGTTGAACGCATTGATACAGATTCATCTGCGATTTTTTTTTTCAATGTTGCCTATCTCTAATGCCCTTGGGTTGTTACGTATCAGCTGAAAAAACTCTCGCTGTGTGTGGAAATGATTATCGCCAATAAGCGAATGGGTAGGTAAAGGAGTGAGTAAAAAGCGAACGTTTTTCAGCTGCCGGCTTACGAAGGCGCGCACGGTATTGGCTCCATGCAGAGTGTAGGGTGGGACTAATGAGATCGACCGAAGCGCCCGCGGTGGACAAAAATTGCAACAAACTCGCCTATTTATCTGTCAAATTTATGTCTGCATAGTACAAGATTCTTCCGATGAAATTAAAAATATTGTTTTAATAAAAATGGACCTCGACAGCTGCTGTGTAATAAATAGCAAAAATACCGAAAAGAATAGTAAATGCAAATTTTATCGATACCCCACAGCAAATTGGAAGTTAGAACAACGCAACAAATGGATAGCTGCAGTTCTACCTTTAGAGAAGTTTCGTAAGGCGTCAAAGAAATAGAGGTTTGCCTTATGATACGAGCTTGAATTATTAAAATTGGGTCATGTTTTTTTTCTTAACTCTTCTTCGTCCCTGACGTGTTTAACAGATACCAACAATTTTTTCTTAAATTGAGTTTGAGGTTTGAAATTAATATCGTGGGTTATACTCTTGGAGCCGGTCTTTAAAATTATGCTAATTTCGGTTTGAAAAGAAAATGGCATATATTCTATTATACAGTCGTGCAGCAACGATATATGTTTGTTAAATTTTAATAAAAGCAATTATGGGACATTCCACGCCATTTCACCTAGCCCGAAACCCTGACCATTTTCGGTTTTCCTAATTTTTTGGGTAAAATTGCACCCCATGAAAGGAATATCCGCACCAATTGTTAGATGTTCATCGCTTCTGTTTAAGAGTTACATTTTTCCGAAAATGTCGATTTCGGACGGTTTGGAAACGTCTAACGGGAGAGTAGGGGTTTCAGCGTGAGAAAAAATCACTTGTTTGCGAATTTTTGTCATCTATATGGGTAGAATAAATTTATTGAACTCCTTTGTACATTGTTAAGTGTCATTTCAAGAACATTCCGTGAAATTTGTACGCGAAAATATCCACAAACAAGCCGGTGACAAAGCTTTTCCAAGAACGCCTTTGGAAAAACACGATTTGCGGTGTTCACTGTATCTCAGCTAGTAATTACCTGAAATCAAGTACCATTCAAATTTAGTCAAAGTATCATCAAATCCTTCCCCCAACGGTCTTTGATAATTTTTTTTTTCATTTACAATTTTTGGTGGTCATGTAAAGTGAAAAGTGCTATTTTTCACGAAAAATTCCGCCATTTTGGGGGTGGAAAACCCCCTCAATGTAAAAAATCTCAAACTAACCGTTGGGGGGAGGTATTTTATATGTAGAAAGTGTGTACCAAGTTTGAAATAAATCGGTCATGTAGTTTTCAAATGGTAGTGAACATGGACTTTGAAAAAGTGGTTTCAAGAAAAACGCGTTTGAAGCTTAGAGAAGTCGGAGCTACAGTGTTAGAGAAGAGGTACTAATCGCCAATAACTTCGAGAATTTTGCTCTGATTGACTTGAAATTTTGGGATTATATTCTTGAAATGTTTAACTATAAAAAAAAGACAAAAAAATCGATTTTCCAAAAGTGCTAACCCCTACCCTTCCCTTAAACGCTGATAACTCCTGAACTAATTGAGATATCGACAAATGTCACTATATCATTTTTTTGTTTATTTTCGAGCATACTTTCGTTAAAAAATATGAAAAAATGTTCAATTCCCAATGTCAACCTTTTTTTCTCTTTCTTCTAACGTGACATTTTTTTTCAAAGGATGAATGTTTTTTTATTTTTCTCAAAAAAATTCTCTAAGATAGATTGACCTATTCTATGATTTCCCAGAAATTCAATGGTAAAGGCCTCGAATGCGAAAATAGTATTTATTTGGTGAAAATTCATGAAAATCAAAACAAAAGTTGACAAGGAGTCACGAACGAGATATTTTAGGTGGTGCAAATTTGCACCTGTGTGGTAACCACGGGTCATGACCACAATCACTGAGCCTTTGACAGAGCCGACAAAAATACGGACGCTACACGGCCCCGGTTCTGCGCACGGAACCAATAGCTATAGATGAAGAAAAAAACGAGAAAATTCAACAAGACAGAATTTATATTTTGTTCGTGTATGGATATATGTGCACGTGGCCATATATACATTTAGTAAGATCGCTGCTCCTCTGTTATGGTTAGGAACTTTTGAAGAACATCGGAAGTTGGTCGGTTCTACAGTCGAGAGAGATATAGCTTAGGATCCACTAATTTAAAAGTTGGCTGTTAGAGAGCCATTGGTTTGCTGGTCTTTTTCGATCTTCGGCCTTCTTTCCTAACTGTCCCATGGAAAAGCTCTCGAGTGGAGTGACCGGCGTGGAACGCTTCGCAAATCACTTTCCTTCTTATTTTACCATTTTTTTGCCAACTATAAAAAAAACAGCCACCGGATCAAATATCTTATTTTAATAACCTACGATATATCTCACCCTTAACCTCGAAAAGCCTTTATTATCCTCATTATGGGAGCGCCTTTCTTGCGACCGCGAGAGAAAACGCTGTATACACCTGAATTTTCTAGCAATTTTACGTTTACACGGATTATCGTGATTTAAGCTTTACGGAGAGGAGCTGCTTAACCGTGCTCTGTAATAACAACAATAATGACGATAATGTACAACGCGAACGAGAGATCCTTCAGCTGCAGGAATTCATCATCGCATATAACAAAAGTGTAGACCGCGTAATATAAATCTCGTACGGGAAATTTGGGAACTCGTAAATGAGGGATTTTGAAAATTTGTAGTGGTCCTCTTCACATACCCGTTCGAAATCGCGGCCTGCGAAAAAAAAATTAATTAAATCGGATCCACTAACGTGGCTTCGGAGGTAACGAAATTAATTAATTCCGTAAATATATATAATTTCGAAAGAATTTACGGTGCAAGGATAATCTTAATTGATGTGATCTAGAACGGCGAGGACAATGTACAGATTGAAATGTTCTTGTTAATTATTCAGAATGGGGATTCGGCAAATTTAATTCGATACGTAACTTCTCCGTTCAGGTACCCCGCAACCGAAAATCAGCTGGTACGTGAACGGAAAGTTCAGGAGCGAGGAATACGTCAAGAACGCTGGTGATGTCATCGAGAACAAGTGAGTTATTTTTGCTATAAGAGACTATAATGCTTAAAATAATTTTACAGTGTGGAGTTGCATGCAAGTGGTAGAATTGATCAAAGAGAGGAGAGCTCATTCGAATAAAAGCTGTAAATATTTGAACACGCAAAATGGATGCTTCTGATGCCCTGTATAATCAACGGAAAGTCTCACAATTGCCGCAGTTTCGGTTGTATCAATGATTAACCAGGGTATTGATTAATTAATCCATTTTAATTCCCTCCGTGTGCATTTTGGTTTGACAATATTTCATGTTGAATAGTAATAATGGGTGGAAAAAATCGTCTACCGTCATCAATGTTGAATATAAATTTAGAAAAGCACTCCATCCTCATATAAATTGATTGAAAATTGTCAAAACGTCCATCGGCCAGAAAGGTTTATGTTTAGCACGGCCCATTTCGTAAAACCATGCACATACAAAAATCGAGTGCTCAGAGCAGCTTGCACTCGAATGATTGCATCAAATGTAATTTCTTCGTGTGATGACCATCCGTAATGTTGGGGATCAAAATGCATTAATGGTGATACAAAATGATATAAGAAAAAGGTATCAATTTTTCGTTTCGATTGAATCCGCAAGGTTGGTGATGAGATCGTTGACGAGGGCGGATCTGGGGACGAACTTCACATGCCAGGCAACCAACACGCATCTTGTCGAGCCGAAGAAATATTCAGTCACGCTGGATCTTAATCGTGAGTAAAACAAAAAAATACATCTTTCGTTTCCAATTGATATATAAGTGCAGTCGTGCTGTATATGGGAATCGGAAAAAATTAAAAGAAGGCTAGTTTTTTGACAGATGATTTTGTAGGTGCCGCGGGTGCTAAATCCTAGTTTGCCTCAAAATCGGGGTACAGGGTTTTTAGGGGATGAAGGGGGCTGGGGGTGGATTAATGCCAAAGTACAACCCCTACGCGGTTCCGGCGGGAGACAAAATATTCAGAAAAATCCGGGCTTTATTTTTGTCTACAGCGCCAAAGTCGTGGAAGTTCATTTTGGTGGTGAAAAAAATTAGGTGAAATTTTGAAAAATCAGTATTAATTCGATAACACTTTAGGAAAAATTCATACAATTTTTGTTCAAAGGGGAACGTTGTAGCCCTTGAAAAGATGCCGCGATCGAGTATTTTATCATCCCTCTCCGATAATATCTTCACCTCCAAAACAATTATTGAAATATAATAAAAAATGTTTATTGGATAACTCAAAAACAATCGATTTTGCGGGTATGGTTTAAATGTACGAAATGTAGAGAATAATTTTCTCTATATTTTCGTTTCTATGGACCACCCTTTAATTTTGCTTTTTCCAACCCCTCTCGGAGGTTGACAATTCAAAATGAAATTCTGGGAAAACTATTGACCGAAAATAAAGAGATACGAGTTTGGCGCTGTGGACAAAAATGTAGCTGAGGGTTCAAGCTACAAATTGTTCCACGGCGGTGAATTCGTACGGTCAATATTTTTCCCAGAATTTCATTTTTTATTTTCAACCCCCGACAGGGGTTAGAAAAAGCAAAATTAAAGGGTGGTCCATAGCAACGGAAATATAGAGAAAATTATTCTCTACACGTCGTACGTTTAAACCCTGCCCGAAAGATCGATTGTTTTTGAGTTATTCAATAAACAATTTTTTTTTGGTATTTCAGCAATTTTTTTGGGGGTGAATATATTATTGGAGAGTGATGATCAAATACTCGATCGATGCGTCTTCTCAAGGGCTAAAAAGTTCTCATTTGAACGAAAAGTGTACGTAATTATCCTAAAGCGTTATTGATTTAAAACTGATTTTTGAAAATTTCACCCCCAAAATGAACTACCAAGCCTTCGGCGCTGTGGACAAAACTAAAGCCCGGATTTTTCTGAACATTTTGTCTCACGGCGCCGACCTCGTAGAGGTTGTAGGTTGGCATCAATCCACCCCCATCCACCTTCATCCCCTAAAAAAACCCCTGCACCCCGATTTTTAGGCAAAATTGGATTTAGCACCCGCGACACCTATAGGATCACCTGTCAAAAAACTGGCCATCTTCTATTTTTTTCCTATTACGTGGTTTTTCAGCGACAGCACGACTGTACTAATAAAAATAAAGGTTGCCTTGAAGAACTGTCACTTTTTAGTCCTTTCGACGAAATAACATTTCACATAATACGAAAAATTTCAAGAAAAAAAACACATTGTCGTGGATATGAAATTACTTGCTATTGTAATCATTTGAAATTGCTTGCTAATATAATCATTTTTTCTTTAAATGTTGAGCACAGTATCGAGACTCTGTTATATTTAGTGCGACACAAAGTAATGGGGTAGAAGTTTGCATCGTTGGAATTCAACGAAAATTCCTTTAAATTTCTTATTATCATTATTATCCGAAATCACATTTTGCGTGAACAATGTGATTTTCATAGCTTAAGTCCGCCGAAGAAAATTTGGAAAATAAAAAAGAAAAAAATTGGTAGCATTCTAACGATGCAAATCTCGACGTCATCATTATAATCTTGAGAGGTGCGTACAAAAAGGTAATAATTTTTTCTGAAGAATGGCATAAATTTTAATAGCTGCAAGAACCGAGACTCCGTTCGGTGTCGTAATACCTTGGTTTCGAATGCTTCCGGATGCTGCGCTTAATTCGCACCAGTATGGTGGTCCTTAATCGTGCCGGTATAATTCAATGAGGATTGTGCAGTAGTTTCAGGTAGACCTCATTTTATGTAAGTGCGTCAACACTATATGAAGGCATTATAAAATTGATGGGTAAAGGAAGATAAAAATGAATCAGCTTAGCGGTTTCCAAGTGGAGTACAACAGAAGTCCTTATGGGGTGCGATTCAGGCATGTCTCCCATAAATAAAGCACACGCACGTGCAAAAAATGTCGTAGGGATCTAATTGGATTCCCATACTTCCTGATAGGGAACCAACGGGTCATCACATTGGATCTCCATACTAAAACGTCTTGCTCGTACATCGGATTCTAATCGGGACCATTAGAACCTAATGTACGAATCCAATTTGAATCCTCAAGGAATCCGATATTATCGAACAGAATCCGCTACGAATGTTGAGGGATCCCATTGCTTTCTGTAGGTAAAATTTTCTCATCGAAATAATAGATATACAAAATGAGTGGGTCTTAAAAAAGTATAAATCGCCTGAAAAAGTATATCTTAAAAATTGATTTGAATTATATCACTTACACTTTAATTATCGTTTGATACATGTGATTGATTATATTTTCATCGCTTTCTGACGTAATATCACCACATACGTGGTGAAAATTCTCAATCGGCTTTCATCGGGGAACAGTTCAGAATCCAATTGGATCCCAATGAGGACTCCCTATGTGTGGTGTTCCTAACAAATCCCTATAGAGATGTAGGGGCATCTTGGGACTCCCCAATAAAGCTGTGCACCAAAAGACTTTTTGTTTTTGAAGATTCACCACATTCCGGTTGAGAGTTTCAAATAGAATATTCTCGAGCACCGTCAATTGGAAAAAAGCGCGGAATCTACTTGGATCCCAATGTGAACGCCCTACGTGCCTCCCTACACCTCCCCATCAAATCCCTATAGGGATGTGGTAGGATCTGGGGACTCCCCAACAAATTTCTACACGGGCAACTAAACGCGGCTTGTTCTCTGATTACAAGAGTACGCGCGTTGGGCTGGACCCTACAATCGAAAGAGAACGTCGGGTCTCAACGAGAGTAAATTCTTATCCCGATTCAACGAATCAAAGTGGTAACAGTATTATCTGAGCTTTCGCATTAGCGATGAAACCAACGGAACACCCCAAGAAGGGCGGGAGTGGTACAGTATAGGGCAAAGGGAAAGGGAGCAAAAGTATATGACGGGTCGTTCGGCCCTGTGCGAGCTTTATTTCCTCTATTCTTCGTCTCTGGTGTTCTGTTTCATAAAAACCTCACCACGAGAATGACAAGGGAATTAGATAAGGAAAGGAGCGCGCGCATTAAATCGGACGCTATCAACTGTCTCCGTGCCATGGCCCTCCCACTTTTGGATAACACATTTCCCCCGTTTGCCACGAGATTCTGAGAGAAGAGAATTGGCCGTTATGAAACAATCCATGCTAGGAAACACAAGAATTTCAGAGGGCATTTCGTTCAACAAAACATTCTGACATTCACACGGAGCTGAGTCAAACGCTTCCTTTTTATGAAAACTACGCCTGATGAAAACGCCAAGAATATAAGAGCTATCCGGGTAGAGCAGAACAACTCTCGTTGTAGACTTTGAAAAAGACGTTGTTTCGATTGTTACTTTTTTTATAACTTATGCTTGATGGGTGCAAACATAAAAAAGCACGTCTATCAATCTTGATGAAATGATGCACCCTGAGCTTCAACGTCAGCGTCACTTTTTGGGAAACATCTTTCGAACCGTTTCTCACGTCAGTTATTTTTTGACCGAATGTTCAAGTGTCAAAATACGTGTTTCGAGAATAGCTAAAAGCAGCTTCTTCTTCATTGCCAAATAGCTCAACCGAAAATTCATTTTCTAACCCGTTTCAAATACAGTTTTCCATGATGAATGAAGTTGTCCATTTTATCCCAAAATCGCAAATGTCGGGAACACGTAGGTCTTTCTCGAGCAATTATTGACATCAACTGTGAACATTTCACGTCATTCGATTCGGCCTCTTTCGCGAAAGGTTCCGAAAACTTTTCGTATATTTCTTTTACGGCAGAATCGCCGGGACATTCTGTCCTCAAGCAGTAGTGTCTTCAATCAACTTACAAAAGTACGTGCCAACGCGACTCTGTACATTGGTGAATAATTGCCTCAAGTGAACCGATCGAACCGAGCAACCATTCGGGAGGAAAAGATTAAAGTTGAACTATAAAGACAGCCCACAAAGTTTCGATCTCTCCTATCATAGGTCTCATATGATTGATTAGCGCAAGACATGATACTCTACTCTAAAGAAACGCGTTTTTATTTTTTTTTTTTCCAAAGTAACGAGTGGTGCTTCCTTTTTCCCGAGAGTTCGAGATAAAAAATTTCATGCAGAAAGAAAAAAAGCGAGGCTTTGAAGAGCCCTTTAATATCGTGTGACTTCCGCGGTGCTCAGAGGGACACAAAGTGACGCGCGATCCACGCATCAACTCCGCCTATGACGTCCATTCATTTCACGCTGAGAGAACTCCAATCATCAGCCTCTGATGGCTATCGTAAATATATACGTCCGCTGCCCAAGAATAAAAGGTCACGAGACGCGCCGCTTTACGCCTCCAATCTTCCGACTTACGCCCTTTTCGTCGCAAATACGAACGAGGCGTACACACGCGAAATTTGAACGAAAACGAAATGAGAAACGCGCGACGGAATGAGAAGAGCAAAATTGTGTAAGTACACTTTGAAGCTCAACGCTTCGCTAAAGTCGTACGATCGTATGCGTGTGTGCGCGCGCGCGCGCGCGCGCGTGTGTGTGTGTGTGTGTGTGTGTGTGTGCGTGCGTGTGTGTGTGCGTGTGTGTGTGCGTGCGGTGTGTGTGTGTGTGTGTGTGTGTGTGTGTGTGTGTGTGTGTGTGTGTGTGTGTGTGTGTGTGTGTGTGTGTGTGTGTGTGTGTGTGTGTGTGTGTGTGTGTGTGTGTGTGTGCGTGTGCGCGCGCGACTGTGGGTGTGCGTTTATACGAATTCGAAAACGGAGACAGAGAATCCCCGATGAGTTTTCAGGCGAAAAATACGGGATTCAAAACTCGCGAGAGATGAGCTGATGGCCCACTCGAGTAGTTGGCTCTCGATGAAAGCAGGCACGATAGGAAAGTGAAAAGCTAGAATTATTATTTTGTTTTCTTCACGTCAATGTGCGGGTTGACAACGATGTAAGCTCACGTGGAAAGCCTGATGCATAAAGCATTCCGTAATAGGACGGAGAACGTCAAGCCCTTATCCCTGCAAATTAGTCCAGTGCCTTAGTCCAGTGCTTGAAAGAAAAAGCTTACTGTCGTACCAAAGAGAAATTTATGTAGCGATGGTTCAAACTGTACAAGCGGGACTCAGAATTCTCTTGACAATTCGCAAAAACTTTTGGATTTATATTAGATATTTTTCTACAATGAGGGATATTTCGAATTAAGGGATCATCGCAGTGTAACCGAAAAATAGCTGAGTTTCGCGATTTTTTTTGTCAATGGTTAAAATACGCTAATCAGTCTGATTTTTTATGTCGAATTAAAAGACTCGTGAAGAACTGAGAATCAATTTTTAAACGTTTATTATTTTTATTTTATTTTTTTAAAGGTTGATAATGTCTTTGAAAAAAAGGAGTTCTCACGGTGTACACGGTTGTCGCCGTAAATATGATTTGAAAAGAAATTTGTTAAAAGATTATTAATCAGTATGAAAGCTGCTATCGTGCTATGGACGTTTTTTTAATCAAAATTGACAAAATAGCGGCTGCTTGAAAAAATAAGTATCAAATTTAGCCTATTTTTTCAACAGTTTTTCGTTAAAAAAATATGAAGATTAAAAAAAGCTTCCATAGCAAGATAAAGAATGGCGTGAAGAATGTTGTATCAAAATTTGAGACGGATAGCTTGGTAACTCTTCCTTTGGCAGTGTACACCATTTTGGAAAACATTTCGAAAAAAGCCCGTTTAATGTTTCGAGTGCGAAATTTTCATATAAATTGTCTGATTACGATCAATCGGCGATGCCAGGTCCAAGTTTATAACCGTCTATACTATCGGATAATGCAAAAAAAAATCGTTTTTTTTTAGAATTTCACACTGCAATGATCCTTTAAATTGAGACAATAGAGGAAATAACACAACCAAAAGAAAATTGACAGCTTAGAAACTGAATAAATACAAATACATAATGTCGGCCTGTAAGATAGCCCGATTCGAGAAAACGCACTCACTTGACATCGAATATTTTGGCCCCCAAATCGAAGTATATCCCTTTCAATGAGCAAAAAACTATTGCATTTTGATTTTGGACAAAATTAAGGACATCAATTTAAAAGGGTCGCCATTTTTATCACGATTGTTGTGTCAAGACGAAATGACACACGCTGAGAAATTACTCTGCGCTAGTCACCAACACACGCATTTCGCACTTTCAATTTGCGACTGCGACCCAAGCGAAAAATATGTTTATCAAAATGTTTCAAATCAAGTTTTCTGCGGAGAGTGAATTCGTGACTTTTGAAAATCACGAATAACAGGGTGGTGTAGCAATTTCCTCTAGCAATTCGACGTCCTTTGGGAAAATTTCAAGCACTCGCTTGAGCCGCTCTTCAGAAAAGTTCCGAAAACTTTTAATGGATTTATTCACCGGCGGAATCGTGTGTCATTTCGGCTTGAGGCTAAAATTGCTCAAATTGTTTCTCACAATCTAGACTGCCCGATAACTTTTTTCGATGATTAAAAAAATCATGTGTCCAGAATTGAAGTATTTTTCGGTGTAACAATGCTAATATTAACATTCTTCAATATGCAAATGCGCTTGAAATTGTCTCTACGTCACAGGTGTCAATCATATTCTTATTTTCTGTCAAATAAAAACGATGTTTGTTCAGATTTGCAATATTGACAAAAATAAAATTAAAAAGAAATAACTAGGATATGGAAGAGACCATGTACCGATAATTGGTCAAGTTAAGGGGGGATTGTCTTTTTTTTTCGCAAAATTTACCGCTTTTTGGGAATTTTTTTGTGAAGAAAGTATGCAACGGAAAACTTGTGAAACTTGGCATATAGTTTTATTGATTTGTTTACTACATACAAAAAATTTTTTAAACAATTTCATCGAAAAATCCGCCTCCCACCCCCCTCGACGCGCGATGGTCCTTTTTTGATGGTGTGCACGATTACAGCCTTCACGTTCATCCTGCAACAAAAACCCAAAAAGCATTTTACTTTAGACACATATAGCTATCGTTCGATGAAGGGAAAAAAAATTGACGTTTTGGTGACGTTTTGAACTTGAAGTATCGATTTTTCGAAAAAAATTGATCGATTTTTTGTTATAAATAAAAAACTATTAAACGTATTGCTTTTTTGCTTCATCAAACGATAAAAGGATGTCAGCTGAGCATTCTGTCCAAATTTGAAGGCAATCGGTTGAATAGTTTTTGAGAAATCGTGCACACCATCAAAAAAGGACCATCGCGCGTCGAGGGGGGTGGGAGGCGGATTTTTTTATGAAATTGTTTAAAAAATTTTTTGTATGTAGTAAACAGATCAATAAAACTATATGCCATGTTTCACAAGTTTTCCGTTGTATACTTTCTTCACAAAAAAATTCCCAAAAAGCGGTAAATTTTGCGAAAAAAAAGACAATCCCCCCTTAAGGACGGCCACCACAGCGTGACGGGCCGAAAAAAGGACGTTCTATCCGTTTTTTTTTTGTTGTCTACTACATTATTTGTTTGGGATTTGGAAACTAAGGTATGTTATTAAGCATACCTTTGTGATTTTTTTTCGTGATTAAACTTATTTCGTGTAAATTGAAGAAAAAAAAGGAACGATGTAATTGTGGTATATTAGAGCCTCTGTATGAAAAAATGTGGTCCAACGGTCGAATCGATAACTTGACAGTGGTTGGTCTGGAAAACAACGATAAAGTTTTATAATCTATATAAATGTAGTTCACGTTGAAAGTAGTCGTTTTTCGGAAGAAAAAAAAACAACAAAATGACGGGTCTTAAAAAAAGGGTCACTTTAGCCAAATTTTCACTTACATTCGGAGGCTCAAAAAATACTAAATATAAAATAAACCGTTACGCACAACAATTCCTACTGTAATAACGAACATTTTAGTTTTTTTTTTTAATTGAAAATCGGACAATTATAGTTAGAGTTATGATTCCGGCCGGGTCGAAAAAAGTCGTTTCGAGAAAAACGCATTTGAAAATTTTAGTATATACGTAAATCGTTGCGCTACCTGCTCTCACTAAATCGTCTGTACCTTGGCAGTTTTTCAATATTTTAACTTGAACATTTTTGTACATATTCTCGAATATATGTATACTTTGAGAAAATGTAAAAAGAATCAACTTTCTTCCCCCGTTACAGTGGTGTCCCGCCTTAAGGGAGAACACCACTGTACCTGCCTATTTTCGACCGTTGTCTTTGGATTTTTTCAAAGAGAGTAATAAAATACATGGTCAAAAGAACTTTTAGGCTTTATAAGGTATATATGGAAGTATGTAAAAAAAAAATTGTCAAACAAATATGAAACAACGGCGCACGAGTCGCTATAGCACTACCGGTAGAACTGCCGTAAATTTAAGGCGTCTGGCCACCTTGGCCGATCGAAAAATGGGTAAATTAAAAAAAATAATAATAAACTCGAAAGTATGGGCCGCAATATTTTTATTTTTTCACACGACGTCAGAAAGGGCTTTAAGAATAACGTTAATAAATTTCCGTTCAAAATATTAAAAAATGACGCCGTTATGCACATTGCCGCGGAGGCCCTCCCCACGATACGCGCGGTCGTTGTCCCAGCTGTTACCCGGTCATGTAACATCTGAAAAAAAATCAGCTTATTCGTGAGTAGTGTCGCTAAAATGTAGCATAGCGGTTTTTTTCGACCATTAAAAAAATTATGATGAGCCGAAGAAAAAAAAATTGTATTTTTCATCGAAATTATGGCTCACCATAATTTTTTGAATGGTCGAAAAAAAAACCGCTACGCTACATTGTAGCGACACTACTCACGATTGAGCTGATTTTTTTTCAGATGTGACATGACCGGGTAACAGCTGGGATAACGACCGCGCTTATCGTGCGAAGGGCCTCCGCGGCAATGTGCATAACGGCGCTATTTTTTAATATTTTGAACGGAAATTTATTAACGTTATTCTTGAAGCCCTTTCTAACGTTGTGTAAAAAAATACAAATATTGCGGCCCATACTTTCGAGTTAATGATTGTTTTTTTTAAATATAGTCATTTTTCGATCGGCCAAGGTGGCCAGACGCCTTGATCCTGGAACTGAGAGTGAAATATTTTCGTCAATTATATTAATTTTAGCAATCAAGTACGGGGGGATATTAAAAAACAATGAAAGAAAAATATAGAGACGCGTTTGAAAACATGTTCGTTTTTTCGACCACAATTTTCACACAAAAAATTATATATTTTATACAATTGTCAATTAATCGAAAAAAGCGCTCGTTCTTGACTGTTAATGTAATCTAACAATAAGAAGCTACAGTTAAAGTTTCAAGTCGATTGGACGAAAATTGTTCGAGTTCTTCTGCGTGCCGATTTCAAAAACATGGTTTTGAAAAAAACGAGTTTGAAGTCAACGGTTTCATAGCCGCTACAGTTGATGAATTTTGTTTCCCGTTATCCAATGCCACCTATTGGTAGAAAATAAAACTATTTTTCATCGGTACCTTTTTCCCCAAAGATCCCAAAGGCTCACAAGAGTCGAGAACTGCGTCTACCGGCATGGCATCGTCGAAGGCGCTTTTCAGCGCTCGGACACTCCCCTCAAAAATAGCTCGAAAACCACTTGAAGACTGTTTTTTCAGCTATAAACAAATATGCGTTACATTTTTGAAGATTCAAATTATTTCTAGAAAGTGTTCCCGAAAAAAATGATTTTTTGAAAATTTTACTGGTGTGATCGATCGATCGTCAAGCTCACGTGAAGTACAAGTATGATTACCTATGGGTACCTTTCTCTCGACCGTCGATCTTTCACGTGCACGTATGCGAATACGTGAGCGAAAGAATCTACAAATGCTTGTAGGTATCTGTGTGCAAAGAAAAAGGGCGTAACTGACACGATTCGAAGCTTATGAAGCTCTGTGCGATGACGTTCTTTCGTTTGGGTAGTAGTCGATACGCGTACAGCTCTTGGCCGAACACAAAATGTTGGGGCGGTTGTATTTTTCATATTTCACGGGCGAATGGATCGTATCTGGAATGATAGTGGCCAATTCGAAAGCCGGATTTATCGCGCTAACGGTCTCCGTCACCAATCTCCCTCCCTCTTCTTTTTGTCCGTCTTCCTCTTCCCTCTCTCTCTCTCGCTCTCTCTCTCTCTCGCTCTCTCCCCCTCTCTCTCGCTCTCTTTATCATCGCAATATCTCGCGCGAAATTGAAAACAATATCATTCTCCCTTTTCACCCACCTCTCTCCCTCTCCTGTCCTCGGGGTCGCGCAAAATGCGAATGCATAAACAATGAAATTCCGTTTGTCCCGTTCGTCTGGTGGATATAACTGGAACCGCAGCCACAGCGTTGCATTCAAAAACCCGTGGTCCCATTCTGGTCCAAAGTTATTTAACTTCTTATGAAATTTTCAATCTTCTGAGCATCACAAAATATCGATTTCATGCGTTTGAGAACAAGGAAATATTTTTTATTTTACTCGTTAACAGAGCATTCTCTGGATAATTGATGACAATTTTTGTCAGTATTAGGATATGGTTGTAACGCCTTTGATTGTCAAAACGATTACAGGCAATAGTTAATATTTTCATATTTCTTGTGCAAAACAAAGTTGGTCTCAGGACATAGCCGACACATGCATGTTTTAATGCACATTTTTTAAAAACATTCTGAAGGTACGATGCAGGAATATTCTTCCTTACACGCACGTCGAGCATACTGGGTCGTTTTGACCCGGATGGATTTGACATAAAACGCTTACTTTACCAAAATTGAAAGTTATCACTAATTTTTTACAACATTTCAATTTTATACTCTCCGAGTTTCAATTATGCAGGCATATTAAGAAATGTTCAACGTGTTTGCCTGATTTCTTTCAATAAAAACCGACCAAAGGGTTGTTAATGGCAGCTGGATGATGTACTATGCGCGTCCAGTTGACCCAGTGTGTCAAAATCGTGGTCTAATATGAGTAGGTCAACGGAGGGTTAACCGTACCAGATTTATTCTAAATCGTACTTATAGCAAAAAAGAAAGTTGACAGAGTTATTCACGATGATGCGAAATTATCACATATGTAATTCATGGACTGCTCGTTAACTCTGGAAAATAATTTTGTGTAGTTAAACTAACAATACTAACATTTTTCAATTGTAGCGATTCAATTACGGGATCAACCCTACTGGTATATAGGTTGGAGGTGTATATTTATCAAAAACTGCTGGACCAGTTCATTTTCCTCTTGCTTTATTCACAAATTGTCCAATATCTTCAGGGCCGGATGAAGCACTAACAGCAGGTAGATTCTACCCAAAATGACCTTTCTTCGTGAAGAATACCGCTGTGATCAAGGACACCCTACCGAATGTTGCAAATTGGGTGCAACACCCGAAGACAAAGTATCCCAACCCTAACCGAAAATGGGACTCTTATGGCTATCAAAATGGATTCGATCCTGGAAGATAAAGGGCTACCTTTCTGTACGTACCACTCAGGAATATGCTTGTGCAACAGTAGACACAACAGAGCCTCACTAGAGTGGCCAACATGTTAGGAAAGAAGTCCAAAATTATCAATTTCGTATGTTTTTCGTGATGACGGCAACCGATTTTGGCACACTGCAAATGAGTTGTTTTTACACACTTTAGGCGTGTAAATGGCTGTAGACACTTTTTAGACGTTTTAACCTGTGTGCAAAATAATGGTGTAAAACTAATACGGATAGATGCGTTCAAACAACATGTGTTATTTTCTCACACACGCTAAAACGTGTAAAAAGTGTCTACAGCCATTTACACACGCAAAGCGTGTAAAAACCACACACTTATTTTTGCACTACTGTATATACATGGGTTGCGTCGGAATAATAAATTGAATAATAAAAGCTTTTTATCGTCAAAACATATGCATTTATTGAACTGAGCTCAACGGTATTTATATATAACTTTGTAGTATGTATGAGAGGTGTCCCTGTTTTTCTTGTATTCGCATAGGCTAGGTTCTCATACAGCTTTACGATGACGGCCGCATTTTGTATGTTGGTGATGGCCTCGAACCAAAAATACGTCGCTAAAGATTCAATGCAGCTATCGAGGTTTTGGAAAATAGATTCCCATTTCCGGTTCTTCCACGTGACATAGCAACGCGTGTCTAGCTTTTATGTCGTGTTACTTCTACATACTTTGAACGCACGTCAAACACGTCTAGTTTTTGCAGTGTGATTCTCGCTGCTGAAAATGATTTACTAGTACGTATAGTAAGTATACTTGATCCTAGGACCCTACACTATCTGGACGAAACGAATAACCCACACTGGGGTTGCGCACACCCCAGCCCTTCAAATCAACGCTGCCAACAAACTGTTTTTCGTAGAGAGATTTTTTTTATGGAACGCTCGAAAACTGACGAATGGAATAGGCTTTGCGAGAAAAACCTAATATAAATGTATCACCGTGAAAAATGCGACGGAACAAAGCAAGAAAAATGATGTCAGCATTTCTCACTAATAATGCGGGGTTTGCAGTACCCATGTGTAGGTTCCTACGATTTGAGCAAGTCGACTCTATTGACATTAAAATCACCATCATCGTTGTTCAACTATCTAGTCTTTACATCCATCAAGTATAATTTCAATATAAAAAAAACGATTAATCCTTAAACTTGTGCAATCTTCCGTCTTCGATACTTGTGTTCGAAGAGCAATCACTAGAATCTCCGTCGATCGCATATCGTGTACCGTAATCACGGTACAACTCATGGAATCAAGACGCGGGAATCTCCCCTCTCTGATTTTCTCTCACTTCCTCCTCCTCCCGCCCTCCGCGACTCGATGCTAATTACGTTTCGTGATTACGGCTCGTTCGCGGGGACGTGAGGTCGATATTAATCGAGTAGTTGGTACCGCGTAAAATCGCAATCAGGAAAGGTCGGAAATCGGCAGAGAGATCGGAATGGAGGTCTCGACGAGGGTAAACGCGGATACAGGTGAAGCGAGCAAAGGGAGCCCGGAATGTGCTGTCAGTTACTGGAACATGACGAGTGAGGTGGAGAACGAGAGGGAGAGAGAAACCGCGACGAAGCGAGATCGAGAAAGCGGCAGCTAAATAAGGGCGAAGGGAGAGAGAGAGAGCGATATTTTGGTGGTCGAATTCGTTGCACCCACTTCCACGAGTGCATTCGGTGTATTGTATATGCTGTCGCGACCAAACGATGCCGTATAATCGCAACCGCATGGCTGTATACGTGATAATGTAATGGCCTCGTTGACACCGTCGCAATGTGCGTCAGCCAGTTAACATCCATTCACCTCGTTCCTCACGTGCAATCATTGCACATTCGTGCGAATGAGACGATCACAGTAATTACGCGGAAAATAAATAATACAAATTCATCGTCGATATTGAAATGATCGCGAGTCATTCGCGTGAAACGTATCCATCGGTAGGGTTGGAAATAAGTTTTGCAATTTGGGGTAACGGTGATTGGATATTCGGTCTGGTGCTGGATGTAGCGACGCTTTTTACAACAAAAAAACATCACACGTGTCGAGAGGAAATGACACACGCTGAGAAATTTCGTCGCTGATGTCTATTGCCGCAGTACTCCGGTGGTTTTTAGCGATGTCACCGCTGGCTGACGTTTTGTCATAGTCCATCCACATGATATCGTTTGGAACTTTTCCCAGGTATTGTTTTTCACGATTTTGGGGTTTCAGGTATCAAGTTGCGTGTTTCTGGCGTGGTGGTACTCTTTGATTTGCGATTAAGGGGTTGTGCCTAGTTGTAAGAGTCGAGAAATTGTTTTTTTTTTCAAGGTTACATATATTGACGGTATATCATCGTATGAAAGGTTCCTGATAATTTCAAGGTGATCGGATAAAAATTATTTGGATCAATTGATCGGATCAAAAAATTCAGTTATGTTGACGCCCGCCGGGAACGCTTGCACTGCAAAAACTAGGCGTGTTTGACGGGTGTTCAAAGTATGTAGAATAAGTAACACAACACAAAGGCACGCGTGCCGTGTTGATTCTACACACTTATGCGTTTGGTAACACGTAATGCGTTACAATTACACATGTTAGTGTGCAATTTTTATGCATTAAGCCCTTAGGCCACAGTAACGGGTATAAAATCATGTGCGAATTAAACATTTTTTTCGTATGAAAAAGTGATTCACTCATAAAATTAATTACACGTCTATTTAGTATGAACATCAAGCTGTTAGAAAATATACAGTAGGGTGCAAAAATTTTGGGCCACCCTATTTTTCGTGGATATCGCATAGAAATACGATGGTACGGAAAATACAAACGAGTGATGACACTTATAATTGGCGTCGCGATGCTTGATATTTAAAAAAAATTGGTATAAACAGTAATATCACTCTTCAACGATGAATTATCCAACCGTTTTTATTTAATGACTGTGCAAAAGTATTTGGCCATATACTATTGGGTATGAAAACAAAAAACAAAACATTATAAAAGTAACAAAACATGGTTTAGTTTTCTCTCTAGAGTCAATGCTTCGTTGCCATGCCCTTAGCAGCGATTACAGCAGCACATCATCGGAGTATAGACGCAATTAATTGCGAGATGCGATCTTGTGGCATCTTTTCCCACTCTTATTGCAAATGATCCCATAATTCCGTCTTGTTGGAGTGATTCTTCGTTTCAACGCAAACCTTGAGCTCTTGCCACAAATGTTCAATCGGATTTAAACTCGGTGACTGTCGCACTTTTCGGCCTTCAAGGAAATTCTTCACAAGACGCGAAGCATGTTTGGGATCATTGTCGTGTTGAAATATCCACCCATTCGGCATATTTTTCTTTGCAAAGGGGAGCATATGGTCTTGCAATACATTTCGATACATTATAGCGTCCATATTGCCTTGGATTTCTATCAGCGGTCCAATACCGTTATCAGAAAATGTTCCCGAAACTTTAACATTTCCGCCACCGTGTTTTACAGTTGAAATTTGATATCGTACAGCGTATCTGGTACCTGCTGGACGTCTTACGTACTTGCGACCATCACTTCTGAACAATTGAAATTTGGATTCGTCGGAAAGAAGAACTTTCCGCCAACTCGATACTGTCCAATGTTGATATTTTTTGGCAAAATTCAATCTAGCCTTCTTATTCTTTGTGCTAATGAGTGGTTTCTTTACACCGACGCGCCCAATCAATCCCACAGCCTTCAGACGTCGGGATGCCGTACTCCGACTGATATCAGCAAGATTTTCACTGGGTAATTCTCGTGAAATTATTGCTGCAGTTTCTCGCGGATCTGTGACGAACTTTCTTTTGATGATTTTGTCCACGCGTTTTGAAGTTTTTCGTGGTCTACCGCTTCGACTTTTATCACACAACGAATTTGTTGATTTATATTTCGCAATAATACGGTTTACTGTGCTTGTCCCAATAGATAGAGTTTTTGCAATATCACGAGAACTCTTTCCTTTTTCAAATAGTTTTAACACAACTTCGCGGACCTCAATTTTTGTATGTTTCGCCATTGCGGCAGAAATAGAACTGATTTTTTCGTGGTTCTTTATGTTTCGAACTAACGCGAACGAAAGCGCGGAAGAAAACGTAAACAAATCGTGTGGCTGGAGAAGGTGAGACAGCGGCCCAATATTTTTGCACACTGACCGAACGCGTTCGACGCTGTACACAAACCATACACTGTACAAACAAAATAATATATCACGCTGCTATGCATATCACAGCTCCCTCAAATAATTGAAATGATGGAGAGGCTCAGGCATTAAATATTTTATCGAATAACTGAGAAAAAAGGGTTGGCCCGAAACTTTTGCACGCCACTGTATATATATTTTTTTTCGATGTACAAAATGGCCGACTACTAATATTTTATTTTGTTATCTTTTTTTAGGCGCTCCGCGGCGTGACATTTAGCATCCACAATTTTTTACCTAGAAAAAAAACGAAAATTCTAGTCGATCTACATTAGAATACCTAGAGAAGTACGTGCGGAATTTTAAAAAATATTGTCTTATTCAAAAGTTGTGGGTATTTGAACGTAAGAAATGAGTTTTCAGTGAAAAATTTCGTTATAACTGCCCATAAACTGCTCATAAAATGAGAAGTTTTCGATTAATCAGAAATTCCGTACGTACTTCTTTGCGAAATGCAATTAGGAACGAAACTTTTAAATTTGAAGTAAATCGAGTGAAAATTGTCGAAGTTATCTGTCATGCCAATTGGAAAAAAGCTGTTTCGAGATGTTTCGAGTAATCGGCCATTTTGTACATCGAAAAAAAATATATATATTTTTTCTAACAGCTTGACATTCATACTAAATAGATGTGTAATTAATTTTACGAGTGAATCACTTTTTCATACGAAAAAAATTGTTAGATTCGCACATGATTTTATACCCGTTACTGTGGCCTAAGGCCTTAAATTTATTACCCATCTTCGTAGCTGTCCCCATCAATAACACGCTTATTTAATATACATAAACCGTGTCGAATCAACTTACACGACGCATATTTACACACATTGGACTAAACAACACACGTTGATAGCAATACACGAGCCAAAATAACACGGGAAAAAGCAACACAGTTTAAGTGTGTTAATTGCGAGTTATTGATGAGTGCCACCTCTCATACATACCACAGAGTAATATATAAGTAATGTTGAGTTCAGTTCAATAAATACATATATTTTCACGATAAAAAGCTTTTGTTATTCAATTTATTATTCCGACGCATCCCGTGTTTATACAGTACTGCCAAAATAACTGTGTTTTCTTTACACGCTTTGAGTGTGTAAATGGCTGTAGACACTTTTTACACGTTTTAACGTGTGTAAGAAAATATCACACATAAGTGTGGTGTTTGAACGCATCTATCCGTATTATTTTTCACACACGTTGAAACATGTAAAAGTGTCTACAGCCACACCTAAAGTGTGTAAAAACAACACATTTGTTTTTGCAGTGCGTCATTCGAAACGCTTTTTTGTCGAAAGTACGATTTCAAAGTCCGCGAGCAAAATATCTCAAAAGCTACTGCGTCGATTGTTCTGAAATTTTTAAGGCTTTTTCTAAATGTACAAAATATAGTATTTGATCGGAGGATTTTTTCCCGATGTTTACTTTCCATTTGATTAAAGAAAAATGTTTTTTTTTTTTGCCAAAATCAAGATTCTCACTTTGAACACGCGCCATTTCTTTATTTGATATTTCATTGAAATAATTCAATATTATTACACAAAAAAATTGCAGAGTAGTTTTCAGATGATACTTGTTCAAATACCTAATTTTTGTAAAAATTTAACATAACTTTGAAAAATCCCAAAAGTGGGCTCCTCGACTATTAAAACTAGGCACAACCCGTTAACTCAACTCTGGATTGATTGTGTAGTCTGTTATGAATACATTTTTTTCCGCCAACTGAATCTGGATTTTATTTTCAACTACGTATATCGGAGAGGTGTAGCTCCTCTCCTAGAAATTCGACGTCGACTGTATCAATTTGAAGTCACTTGGTTCAGCCGTTTTTGTGAGAAGATCCGAAAACGTTTCATGGATTTCTTCATCGGCGGGTTCGTGTGTCATTTCGACTCAAACGAAACATGCACAATCGGTTCTTTCCAATTGACTAAATTACAACAATTTCAGTCGAATCGACCGAACATCTCCCCGGTTAAATCGAAACATTTTAGGTTCACTTCCGTTATACAATGTCGACACTTTGCGTCCACTTTATGACAAAAAGCCGGCAAGCGTTTTCAAATTCGCAAGCACCCGAATGTTTTTTTGATAGGTAGTGGTAGGTAGGCGACTAGCTAGGTTCGGTTCCAGACATGAGCAAACAATTTTATTCGAGACTTCGCTTTCGGAGACCAGGAAAGACCGAGATTTAGTATGGAGAAACCGTGGAGCAGAACTCCCCGTGATAAATTTTATTGCATTTTTGTATTAAAAATACTTTATGCATGTGGCAAATGACCCGTGATGCGTGTGGACCACGCACATGAAGCGCGTTCAATCGACAAAAATAAAACAGTGAATAAAACGCATCGAAAAAAAAAGCGACAAGGGTCGTTCATAAAATCGTGAAACTAAGCGCATAAAGCGTGATAATTTGAACGACACACGAGTAACAGTGCTCGAATAAGCGACAGGATGACGCGCTTCAAACGTGTTGGAGTATCGCCCTTTTTTGTACACTACGATAAATTATATTTATATTTAAAAAAATAAAAAATCTGTCGAAGAGTCGACCGAAACATTTTGAAAATACAATACATTGCGATGACTTATTACAAAATGCTAAAAATCGATAATAAAAGGCTTTTACAAAAATAAAGTCGATTTTATCTGGAATTTGAAAGCTATTGTTGTGTTTTTGAAATATGCAATGCCCGCCGATTCAGGCGAACTCGAACGTGAAAGCCTGTAATTCGTTCAAATATAGATTGAAAATTAAAAAACGATTACAGGGAATGGGTAAAAAAATGTCTAAATTGGTATATTCTTCACGTGGATGTTTTACCGAGGTTACACCTAGCTCGTGGTCGGGAAAAAGCGGAATATTCGTGAAATGTTTCTGGGAAAACGTGTGCAGGTTTACAATTTTTCTTTACGTTAAAGAGTATAATTTCAAGTACCTTTTACGATTTTTGTATTGAAAAGTATTTATATAAAATTAAAAAATTAAAAACAAATCTTGGAAATTATCTGGTGCTTGGACGAAGGATGTAATAAAATCCTGATTATTGGAAAAATGTGCCTTCTAAAGGGAAAGTATCGATTTTCGGTGAAAAACGCTCTATTTTCGTTAATAAAGAAAAAACTATGCATGGAGAAAAAAGAACGTCTTCGTTCAAGCACTGCATTGTGATATGTAAAAAAGCTCATAAAGTTTGAAGTTGATCGGTGCAGTGATTTTTGCGATATCGTGGGCCCCCATTCTCAAAAAGTAATTTTTAGAAAAACGCGTATAAAGTTCGCCGGTTTACGGAACCTACCTGCAAACACCCTCAATGTTTAACCAATCGGCTTGAATTTTTAGCCGAGAATATTTCCAAAATGCTATATTTTGAGAATTCGTCAAAAACGAAAAGTCGATATTTTCAAAAATGTCGACTAGGTGTAAGCCCTTAGGCTTTGCAGGTGAACAAAAAGTTGCGCTCTCTTGAATCGTAGATACTGGAGGAAAAATTCATTTATATATGAGGGGTCTTAATGTCGACGAGATCAGGTGATGTACGATCGCGAGAAGAAGACAATCTTTAACGGCATTTTTGTCGCAAGCTTTTATTTTCTCGCTTTATTTTCATTGTTCTCAACCTGAGTATAAGGGAAGCGAAAGAGAGAGGGGGGGGAGAGGTAGAGCGAGAAAAAGTGAGAGCGAGCGGAAATTTTTTTTCTCGTCGTTGGATTCGTTCGTGCGAACAAATTTATCGCATCTTCAGTTTCCATCTTTTTCTCCCTCTCCCTCCCTCTCCATCCCTCTCTCTCTCTCTCTTACTCTTTTTCTCATACATACACCCTTATTCGCACCCTCACATTGGTTTTTACCGCATTGAACTCTCCCCAACAGAAATCCGATATTTTTCTTCCTCCTCGTGAGATACGAGGAGGTGCGAGAAGGAAAACGGGAATCGGAAGAATTCTTTTTCTTCATGTACATAATCGGTAGTTCCAGTTGGTTCGTAAAACGCGACGAATTACCATCGATCGTCGCGGGTCGCTGCTTCTCGACGCTTAATCGAATAGTAACTGTTGATTTTTTTTTCCTTTTCAATTTCACTTGTTCCGTTTCATTCGCAGTAAAACCATTGTCGGTGAACATAAAGAGACCTGGGATGCGTGGGAACGAGGGAGAATCACTGAAAGCTGGACAACGCTACGAACTCGAGTGCGAGACAACTGGTTCCAGGCCACCGGCAATAATAACTTGGTACAAGGGCAAAAGATCGTTGAAGCACATAAGGGTGAGTTGTAAAATAGGTATATATATATATATATATATATATATATATATATATATATATATATATATATATATATATGTCATACACCTTGTATCTCTCTCTCCCAATTTCGTAAAAATCAGAGAACAGAACTCAAACCAATTAAAAACTTAACTTCAAACCAATCGCACAAATTGCACGGCAGACGCTCTGCGATTGTCAAATCCGTCAATTTTACGACGAATTCTACATCCTCAATAGCGCAACGTTTTTATCGAATTTAAATACCCCATAGAAATTTAAAAAAAAAACGAATACAATTTTTATTCGTGAAATAACGAGCGTTCTCGTTGAAAAAAGAAAGCTGCAAATGGCCATCGGGAAATGGCATCGGATTGCAAAAAAGAGTAGGGAATATTTGAAAGAACAAAAAGCTCGTAAACCAAGAAGCACAAAGTTTGAGAATTGAGATAGATAAAAATCAGGAATTTCCTTCCCTTCTCTTCCCGAAAGGAAAGCAATAACTTAGATCTGTATTGGTGAAAGTGTCCGTTGGGACATCTTACAACGGAAATGGCCGACAGCACCTCTACCGGAAGCCATATCCGAACCTGGAATCGTTGGGATATAGAGAGACGAGAGAGCCGGGGCTCCCTCGACCTTCGCTCCCCGAAGTATCCGCTGAAATGCCAAGACAACCGAAGCGTTTCTACTTCGCGCCTTGGTCCAGACCCTTCCCTTCCATTTCAAGCTAAATCGTATCACCCTTCACCCAACCAATCCGCTTCGATGTCCCTGGACTGCACCTGAACTTATCGTAACAACTGACCAGGCTTTAGGAACCACTCATTCCTTTTTGCCCTCTCTGTGTTAACTGTCTAGTACAGAATTCCAGAAAAACAAACGCCTCTTTGTTCAGTCAGCGTAATCGAACCATTGGGATACACTAGAGTGCATAAAGATTACCTACACGATATGTTTCGGAACTTTTCTTAAGGCGGGATGTACATTTAGACAGGAAAAAAAACAAGCAATGTTGAGAGATTTTTTAAACTAAGAAATAATTATTCTACGATTATCAAACTTTAGGTATACTTTAATTGTATATTTAAGTATACGGAACAATTTTTTAAAATTAATTCGGAGTTGCGGATCCGCGTGCAGTCTAGCTTTCCGTAGACTTCGATTTGCAAAAAAGTTCAAACATTTTTTCAGTTAAAGCATGTATAGTTTCTATGTGACGATAATTAAAATGAAGAAAATGCAAATTTGAGAAAATGGCACGCATTTACAAAAAAAAATCAACATTTCACGCAACATTTCTGTAAAATGTGGATTAAAAAAGTCGTTTTTTTCTCCAATTTTTCAAAAACAATTTTCGTCAAGTAGAAGGTACCAATATTATCAATATTTCTACCAACTTTCAACTCAATCGGCTTAATAGTTTTTGAGTAATCCTGCATGCCAATTTCGATAATGCAGTTTTGAGAAAAACGCGTTTGAAGTTCACGCCTGCTCCGAATCCGAGCGGTGAGGCCCAACGTGACGGGCTGCAACGTTTGAAGTATTTCGAATTTCGCTTTGAAACTTTGGGAAAATATTCTACATATATAGTTCTATCGTTTAAAGAGAAAAAAAAAGAAATCGATTTTTTTATCGTTGTAAATGTATATCCCGCCTTAATTACGTTTTTTTCTACAGATCGCAATGATTCATGTGTCAAAATGTGATGCCAGCGTCTCTGTGTGTTGCTCAGTGATAAGCTCAGCCGAAACATCAACCTCGAACCTTTGTGAATACAGTTTCCTGCAATAATTGAATGTCCATTTTTTTTTTTTTTTCAAAATCTGTAAGATCAGAAAGCTATAGGTCCTTCCTCTGGCTGATAGGCGTCGACTCTGAAAATTTCGATTCATTTTATCATGCCCCTTTTGCTGAAGTTCCGAAATCCTTTCAAGTACGACGGTTCAAAAAATGACACGTTCCTAAAAAGTAGTTTGCCCCATAGGATTTTAAATACAACGAGGCTAGTACTTATCCTTGTCATCCCAAACTCGATGGCAATATGTAAAAAAAAAAAACTTTTAAACAAGCTATTATTTAATGTGCTAAAAAGAAGAAAACAATTTTTTACCATGTCACCTATGAGTGACTATAAATAAAAGCTTGTGGCGCTCAACTTTTTAAATGTTTAATAAATTTGATCAATTTTGTCTCATTGACCGTATTTCATAGTATCTACAATAGTAATTAGAGAAATTATCATCACACGTTTATACTCAGTTTCAGGATTTCTATTTGAGAAATCTTAGGTTGTTCAACAGTAAATTAAATACAGTTGATTGTTAACGGATTTATGTAAATTAAAGATTATATGGCTCAATTTTGAGTGCCCCAAAAGTTTATTTATAGTCACATAAAGGTGACTTGTTAAGAAAATTATCTACTTTGTAGTACATTAAATAAAAGCGTGTTTAAAAAAAATTTACCTATAAAATATTTTCTACTTTTTAGTCTTTAATTCATTTTACTAGATCTCCAAAATGTTTGCAAAGAGGTATTAATCCTTCCAAACGAACCGGTGTTATTATTGGTTGATTGGCAGGAGAAATCCTGGTGAACTGTGATAGGTGGCATCTATAATAAATGTTGGCTTACCACCTACTGGACCTTACCTTTTAACCTATGTTACCTATTGGACCCTTTCAACGATTGTGCGATTCGAGAGCACTTAGAGCCAATTCATATTTTCTCATGCACTTTCCATACATTGTCACCTCTTAGATGCATGTTTGCAAAATTTCAGAGCTCTAAGTAGTCGGGAAGTGGGTGAAATATGGATTTAACGTTTTGCATCTCACGAAAAGTCTTTTCTTTTTAACTTGAATCATGCATTGTCACCTCTTGGATGCATGTTTGCAAAATTTCAAAGCTCTAAGTAGTCGGGAAGTGGGTGAAATGTCGATTTTCCGTTTTGCATCTTACACCAAGTCAAGTTAAATAAAAGCTTGTAAAATACCGTGAGACGTTGAGTTTACGAAGAAAATAAGCTTTCGGGTCAAAAGAAGAGTTCGACACGAACACGATAAGATTACTCGTTCGGTGATAATCAATAACTATGTCGCTCCGTATGCGTAGTTGAAGGCATGTATATAATATTCGCAACATTGTCCAATCAGATATTAACATAAGCAGATCCTGTAGCCGACCGATCACGTACAGTCTACACCGCAGCGTATTACCGTGCTGATTATCAAGTACACCTTGAGATCCTCTCTGCATCATAGCGGTTCTTTCACGCCCTTCTTTGGAACTCCATCCTCATACATAATTGCCTAGGCTCAAACGATAAACGTCGGAGATGTATAATTCAGGCCCAAAATGAAATGTGTAGTCCCAGCCAAGATAAAAATACTTGTTTGGGGGGCGTACACAAATTTCGCAACGCCAAATTTCCCAATATTTGACCCCCCCCCCCCCCCCCCCACCGTAACGAGACCGTAATGATTGGCCCCCCCCCCTTATTCCGTTACGTAACGGGTGCTTTGTCGTCAATAATTGCGATTTTTTCATAGACATAACTAATTATGAAAGGATCGGGCTTATGCTCATTTTATGAAGTATATAATCATCGAGTTTTATACCAATTTTTATGAAAAAATCTTTAATATCAGCCGAGGTATATGCCTTGATTTGACGAGGAAAAAAAATGGTCTTCATTGTTCCATCGATATCTTTATAAAAGGTTATCTGCCAATAAAAAGTCAACAATTTATCGATATCTATACAAATGTAGCTATCGTTATGCGTAGCCGTTTTGTCATTTTGGTTTTTTTTACAAAATGCCGTCAGTTTGGAATTTTTTTTCTATTTTCAAGGTTCTTTTTTGTATTTAAGCAAACTTCAAACATAGTAATTATGAAAATTTAAAAAATCGGCTACGTACAACCTCAGTCATTACGATTACAAAAATGTAAAAAAGAAATTGAAAATCGGTTGAGTTTTTGAGTTTTCGCTGGGACAAGGTCGAAAAAAGTAGTTTCGAGAAAAACGCGTTCAAAGTTTTCGTTCCGTTTTTCTTGATATAAAGTTATATTTTTTTCTAGAATATTGATACTTACATTAAAGTATCTAGTCGCGAGTGATATGACGGTTCTTCATCTTCATTATATTTCACAAAGTAATAAGAGCCTGCACTTCATCTATTGTGAATGATGCCACACCTGTAGGGACTGAGGGCACTAACCGGTCGCGCTACCTGATCTCACTAAAGTGACTGTAACTCCGTCAATTTTGGGACTTGTGAATCAAAATGTTGCCAACATATTTTTGAATATATGTACTTTCAAGAATTATAAAAAACAAAGAATTTTTTTTTTCTTCAAATTTTGCTTGGAGATAGTGGGAAAGCTACTGTGCAAGGTCTTGCACAGCGATATCCCCCCTTGACTGACATTTCGAATGGAAAGCTGTCAACTTCCCGCTGTAAAATTGCGCGCGAGTTGAAAATTAAAAACTTGAACATGCCAAAATTTAGATATTTCCGACAGTTCTGAAATAGTGACGTAACGCAAACTTTGACCCCCCCCCCCCCCCCCCCCCCCCTCGAATTGGGTTCCGTAATTTTCGTACGCCCCCAATAACGATGTCAGGTAGCGAGAATTTAAAAAAATATCCGCTACTCCTTAATAAAATATCCAAAAAGCAAACATTTTGTTATTTTCCACTAATATTTTCATCACATTAGTAACGCTCTGTTATACTCAGTATTACAAAATTGTATTCTCAAGTGACGCGTACAAAAAGGTACGTCAGTCACGGTAAATCAATTTCGACAACCGCAAGGACCACGTTTTCGTTCGGTGCCGTGATACTTTGCGTTGAGATGAGCAGGCGTTCGAACAAGAAAAAAAAAGGTACCGAATCGTACTGGTAGGATTAAGAAAAAAAATTGTACGGCTACCGTTAGTAAACTTGATTTTGCTTGGCTTCACGTTCTTTGTGCCGGAGTCAAGGAGCAAGCCAATTACGTAGGTGACAACTCCGCACCAACTTGAACACTTTGTAAACTTTTTTTTGCCTCAAGCACGATTTTGAACGAGCCTGGTACGATTGAGAAACAATATTCCTGAATCGTAGGTTTTGAATATTTAAAAAAATATGCATATGCCACGCATATGTAAACAATTTGTTATTGAGTTTGTATTGTAGAAGAAAAATCAATACTTTAACTGATTTTCCTTTTTTTAAAATTCTTCTAACCCACCCATGACCCCATGAACCCAAACAAACCCAAACAATCATGTTACAGAGGCCTCTTAAGGGGAAAGATGCCTTTAGGCGAAGAAAAAATCTGCTGATTCTCATAAGTTGAAAAAAATATATTTCTTCGTCATTTTTGAGACTTAGTGTGTGTTTTGTCACTACTTGTGGCTGTTACATGGCATTGTTCAATTTATTAATCTTAAAAAATGGCGAAGGTACGGCACGATCTTCTAGACTGGATTTTCAAAACTGGCGTGACCTATAGCTAGAAAACTAATTGACCGACTCTGATGAAATTCGGCATAAATCTTTCGAACCTTATTGTTTAAAACATGAGACTGAATGTTGCGAAAAAAAATGATTTTGTTATTGCAAAATGTGGGGATTTTTTTCGGAAAATTCAATCTCTTTGTTTCAAAGCGTACCATTTAAGGGGCAATACCAGTGTGCCACTTTCAAAAAATCGATTTTTTTTGTTGCCTGTTTCGACAGTTCATACTTTCAAGAATATCATTATCATTTATATCAATATCATTTTATCTTGCAAAAATCGATACTTAAATCGTTAAACGCGTTCTTTCTCGAAATGACATTTTTCAAATTTGCTGACATTGTAACTCAAAGAACAATTATCCAATTCACTTGAAATTTGAACTGAGTACTCTTGAATATATTTACTCTCTAATGACGTAGGATATTTTTGATTGGATGAAAACGTTTTGGCATTGAAAAAACGACCATTTTATAGGCACGAAAACCGACTTTTTCTCATAACTACGCCATTTTGTTAGACTTTTATATTTTTCGAAAATCCCACGTCATTTTACAGGAAATACCTTCCAGTTTAACCACATTTTTCCCTTTTTCGGTATCAGCTACTCAATCGGCCGGAATCATGTTAGCAATAAATGAACTTTTTGCCTCCGAAGGCAGCGCATAAGTCGCTTGGATCTCAATATCTTTCTATGAAAAAATTATGTAATATAGGTCAAATATAGCCAAATATATTCTTAATTTTCCGAAACATTTAATCGAGTACTTTACTTCCAAAAAATTCCCGCAAATCACCCAAATTTTCAGCGTTCACACTGGTATAGCCCGTTAATCGATTTTCAACATTTGTCACTTTTTCTTGGTTCATATTCTGCGTATGAGTTTTAATGAAAGAAAAATCTTCGTTGGTTTTTTTTCAGTTCAATACCGCCGACGCTACGCGTCACCCCGTCTGCCAACATCCGCTGCAACCGGTTCGAACCATTTCACATCCCCGTCATCTTTAAAGATTAATAAATAAATAAAAATACCATGTAACGGCCAAAGACCCTAAGTCTTAAAAATGGTGAAAAAATCTTTGCTTTCGAAAAACATCATGAAAATCGGGAATTTTTTCCTCGCCTAAAGGTATCTCCCCCTTAATGCTTTCGCTTTAAATTGTCAAGAGTGGTGGTTGGTAGTTTGGGGTGCGGATTTTTATCCTTTTCTTTGGTCCTACGATTAATTTCATCGCAAATTTCCTGATATAATTGGGCTTTTCGCTTTGCGTTATGTAGCCAGGGCTCTCGCATGCCGCGATTTAAATTTCCCCGAAAACCGCACGAATGTCATCCCGTAAGCCACTGGACGCGTTATTTCGGAGCTCTCGGTGTAACAAGGCCGTGTGTATGGGAAGCACGGCTGGTCGTACCTAATTTTGTAAATAATAAAGGCGAGACCGCGAGCCGGATGCGCTGGATCGTAAGAGAAGTGAGGGCGTGCAACGAGACGTCACGGCATCGGTCGTTCGATGAATAACTGACCAAGATTTTATGTATTTGCTCCCTTTCGATACGTGCCCACCATACCCCCCCCCCCCCCCTCCCGCTATAATATCTGCTGTGCAGTATCGTGTAACATGTCCGGATTAATTGAAAAAAGATTTCTCAACCACTTCTGATCCCTTAAGGGGGGGAAATCTCTTTAAACACCCGAAAATGAGTCATGTTTCGTGCATTTTTTTAAAGGTGATAAAATAATCGCATCATTTTACAATGTTGACATTATGTTATTACAACTTTCGAGCGTTAAAAGGAAAAAAATCTTTTTTAAACGTCACAAAGTGCTCGTCTTATAGCTCAAAAAGTAATTGATCGATCTGGCTGAAATTTTTGAAGGTTTCTCACTATAACATTATTGGAAGGATATACCTAAAGTTTTGAGGTTATCGCGGAAAATAAACTACTTTGTTGGGGTAAAAATTGTTGCGAAAGTGGTCAAAAATATGAAAATTTGATAACAAAGCCTACTTAATTTTTAATTTTATACTTTTTAATATTTTTATAGGTATTCCTTCAAAGTATGAAATGTCCGATTCCCATGTTACAGACGTGACGGAATGTTGAGTCTATCTTTACAACGTGGAAAGGGGGCGTACGCAAATTACATAACGTAATTTGGGAGAAGGGGGGATCCGGCCAGGCGTTACGGTCTACTTACGTAGGGAGAGGGGGGGGGGGGGGGGGGGGTTAAGGTTTGCGTTACGTCACGGTTTTAAAACTGCCAGAAATATCAGAAATTCTGCATGTTCAAGTTTTGAATTTAAAACTCGCGTGCACTTATACCAGGGAAAGTTGACAGCTTTCCAGACGAAATGTCAGTTAAAGGGCAAAGTCACTGTGCAAGAACTTGCACAGTAGCTTCCCCACTTTCCCGAAGCAAAATTTGAAGAAAAAAAAACAATTTTTTGTTTTTCATAATTCTTGAAAGTACATGTATTCAAAAATATGTTGGCAACATTTTGATTCACAAGTCCCAAAATTGACAGAGTTCCAGTCACTTTAGTGAGAACAGGTAGCGCGACCGGTTAGTGCCCTCAGTCCCTACAGGTGTGGCATCGTTCACGATAGATAAAGGTATGCTCTTATCATTTTGAGTAGTTTAATGAAGCTGAAGAATCGTCATATCGCTCGCAACCAGATACTTCAATGTAAGTATCAATATTTTTAGAAAAAACATAACTTTACATCAAGCAAAACGGAACGGCAACTCTCGTTGCAATCAAGGCATACATCTCGGTTAATTTTAAAGATTTTTTCATAAAAATCGGTATAAAACTAGATGAATATATACTTCCTAAAATGAGTATACACCCGATCCTTTCATAATCAGTTATGTCTGTGAAATAAAATCGTAATTATTGACGATAAAGCATCCGTTACGTAACGGATTGGAGAGGGGGGCCGGCCAGGCGTTACGGCCCTGTTACGTGAGGGGGGGGGGGAATTTGACTTTACGTAATTTGTGTACGCCCCCTTATTGTTCGTCACCTATATCTGAGAATTGTGCAACCAAAAGAAGGTTAACAATGGCAGGTTCGCTATCCACAGTATAAATTTAAAATTCACTTGCGAGGATTACAGAATTCAGCAATTCCCAGGCAACCTTTAAACCACCAGTATACGCAACGACAAAATCCCCACGTTGCAGTTGAATAACATTGTGAAAAGAACACTACCACGTGACGAAAGAAACGACGAGATTTGTGGGTTCCCAACCATACAGGCCCCACGTACGGAGTTGCAACTACGATTCAGCACACTTTGTTTCAATAAGTTTTCCTTAACAAGGTACCTCGTTGAAGATTATATATAAACATAGGCATTCGCGCATAAGCGCGGTAAAGGAATTGAAGGAAAGGTAAGAGGAGAGTTGGAGCATCTCGCATGGCTCCAACCCTATTTTCCGGCTTCATCGTCGTCATTCCCCAGAGCCCCAACCGCAAGAATGTTTGAATTCATCGTCTCTCGAGACTTCATACACCAGGCACAGAAACAAAGAGCCCTGCAGTCAGGGAGATTTTCCTCATTCAGTCTAAAACTACGAGACACTCTTGGGCCACGTCGAATTAGCGTAAACCAAAGACAAGCATCGAGAAGAAAGACAGCTTGGTAGACAGAAAGAGAGAGAGATAGAGGGAGAGAAATGAGAAGAGACTAGAAGTATGAAGACTAGAAGATAAATCTTGACTAATTTTACCAACCCCTCAACATGACCTGTTTGCATTAGAGTAAATAGAGACCTATAAGTTTGAGATTTATGCCGAAGTGAACACGGCTTCGTCAGTAAATAAATTCATAAGAAGTTTTCAGAACTTTCCGCCGAAATTCCTGACTTTCAATTAATTGAAACTCTCGGAGGCGACGTCGAATTGAAAAAAATGTATTTAGTATAGGAAACTATATGTGGAACAGGTTAAAAAATGATCATTCAGTTGAGTCGATGGCAAATGGAAGAAAAGTAGGCCTACTAGGAATACACATTTTTGCATCAATTTGAATATTATTGTGGATCATCTTTCGTGAAAATGGGCGAAACGGTTGCGTTTTTTCTAAAACGTTTAATTTTTCGAATCCGCAAATGTAGCAAGTGCTTTTATGTACGTAAATATAAGACCAGTCCAAGTTTCTTTAAATAAATTGGGTGTACCGTTAATGGCTGGCTGCACGGAATTTGGCTAAAATCTGTAGGGACGTGCGGGTTGTTGACAATTTCGAACTTTTATAAAATGTATTCGCGATATTGAACAATTTTGTACGGACAGTACGTGCGTTTTTACAAGCCTTCATTTAACTTGACTTGGTGTGAGATGCCGAACGAAAAATCGACATTTCACCCACTTCCCGATTACTTACACGGAACATCACGTTGGTGTACTCCTCCGATTTTGTTGAAAATTTTTAATGTGGAAGGGTATCAAAAACTACGAGACACGTATTTTTTTTTATCGGCGGGAAAACGGTTTTGAGGGGTGAAACGCACCCTAAAAAATGGGGATGTTTTTCGTTTTTCGTCAACAACGTTTTAACCGTACGGGATATTAAAAAATGTCAAATTGCAATAGTGTTTATTTTTTTGTGTACTATACATTGGAGACGAGAACGATAACGTTATCGACAAAAAACACCCCTATTTTCGCGAGTGCGTTTCACCCCTTAAAACCGTTTTTCCGCCGACAAAAAACGTGTCTCTTAGTTTTTGATACTCTTCCACATAAAAAAGTTTCAACAAAATCGGAGGAGGATACCAAACACTAACAAGGAACATGTTAGAGCTCTGAAATTTTGCAAACATGCATCTAACAAGGAACATCCCTCAGGTGACACCCTTCGATTTTGTTGAAATTTGGATATGTTATAAAGCAACGAAAAGTAAGCAGTAAGTATATTTTTTATCGGTGGAAAAACGGTTTTAAGGGGTGAAAACACCCCTTAATATAGGGGTGGTGGAGCCCTTAATTTTTTTTTTTGTAATGTCACTATAGTGGATTTTTCATTACTTCGGATTAGAAGAATTTTCGTTTTTGTTTAATTAAAATCGGTGGACTCCTTGTGTGTGAAACTGCCATATTACCCCTAAAGATGCCTTTTTCGAGGGGTGGTTGCACACTTTAAAACCGTTTTTCCGCCGATAAAAAAAATACGTATCGCTTACTTTTCGGTGCTTTATAACATATCCAAACTTCAACAAAATCGAAGGGTGTCACCTGAGGGATGTTCCTTGTAAGAGGTGACAATTCATGATTCAACTTAAAAAAAAGAAGACTCTTCATGAGATGCAAAACGGAAAATCGATATTTCACCCACTTCCCGACTACTTACAGCTCTGAAATTTTGCATCCATGCATCTAAGAGGCAACAATGCATGATTTAATTTTTAAAAAATCATAATATGTTTAACTTTTCATGTAAAATTAGTGATATCTATTTATCCACATAAAATCTCACCAACACATACAAACAAATTCGCAGCCGACTGCGTTTGTATGTGAAAAGTTTATATGCAGCAATTAGTCGTAAGTTCAATCTCAATTACACTCACTTATTTTTTACAAGCATTTCATGTTCCTAACGTACAAACTCGTAAACTAGTACAATACTAGTTACACCCAACTAGTAAAATCAATTAACGACTAAAAAGTAAAGAATATTTGTTTTTCCCAAGCCACCTATATGTGACTATAAATAAAAGCTTGGGGCACCCAAAATCTAGTCATATAATCTTTAATTTACATAAATCCGTCAACATATCAACGGTGTTTAATTTACTGCAAAACAACCTTAGATTACTTAAATAAAAATCCTGAAACTGAGTATAAACGTGGGCTAATAATTTCTCTAATTACTATTTCGCCAAATTGAATACGGTTAATAAAACTGTATTTATCAAATTTATTAAACATTCAGAAATTGAGCGCCACAAGCTTTTATTTATAGTCACATATAAGTGACTTGTTAAAAAAATATATTTTTTTACTTTTTATTATATATCTATAACTGACATTATAAATATGAAATCATATTCGATATATGATTGGAAAATAGGATCATTCAACTAATATATTACATTGCAAATATGCAAAATGACGACTTACCAATACCTATACAAATTCTTAACACTTATCCGCCATCAATCACTGAGATAATGGAGGAAGCTGCATATGATTTTCTTTTTTTAATAAACAAATATTCTTCTCAAATTGTGTATGCAAATTAGCAGAAAAAAAATGGAAAATGGTTTCCGGGTCTTGTGAAAAAACAATCGTCTTCGAATTCCACTATATTTGGATAAGGACCAGGCCTTAATTTGCGACGAATCGCGGATGACCAGCAACGTGCAAAATTAATTGACACCGTTTCTAGGAAAATGTATCGCGGAGCTCGTGATTTTTTTTTTCATTTATTAAAAGTTAGAATCCCGTGACACCCTTGCGATAAATTCTTGACGAAAAAAAAACTATTCTTATAAAAACAATTTTCAAAATGATCATTGATGATTTCCCTCTAACGAGGATCTGCAGGAGGAGAGAAGCGAAAGTCGTACGATAAGCAGGGTGGAATTCGTACCGGGAAAGGACGACGACCGGAAGCTCGTGACGTGCAGAGCCGAAAATCCAAACGTGACGGGACTTTACCTCGAGACCTTCTGGACCATCGACGTCGTCTGTGAGTAATACATTTATAACGATCATACTTGGGTCAAGAGTCGAATCCAGGGTGAGACAATGAAAAAGCACGCTTTTCCATTTTTTTCCTCCTCGAACCTCGCTCGACACTCGCATTGGATTTTTTCTTTGTTTTACGAGCGGAAACATGAGTGGCGCCCGACACTCGAACGGCAAAACCCCTCCTATCGACTCGCGAACTTTATGCGTCGTAATGTACGAGGATGAAGATCGTCTCACACGTTCGTCGCAATAACTATCGTATATTTGGTCCTTTTTTTCTACTCGAGTTTGGTTCACCTCCGAAAATCTTGGCCTGAAATATAGCACGTATGAGAGGTGAAAAGTAAAAATAAAAATGTGGTAGATTAAACAAGGAAGCGAGAAATTGGCTCTTTCCAGACGAGTGAAATTTATAGAATTTTCATAAGAGTCAAAAATAATGTGGGACAAATGGCTATAATTTACTACCATCGAATGAAAGATTAAACAATGGGGGTCTAGACTGTTGTTAATTGGGAAAATTTCACGGTATTCATTTCGATAAAAGGCCAAGGGTCTATTTTAGATTTCCAAGACTACCAAACGCTCACATTCGTTCGTTCAACATGTTCAATCATTCACGAGACCATACTTGTAATCAACTTTCATGTAACTTTAACCAAATTTAAATTGGGCTCTCGGATCTAAAAGAGAATTAAAACCACGTTGACTTACCTTACGACGCCATTTTTCGATCTTATTGCAATTACGTTCATTTTTATAGAAGACGATATTTTATTATTCCTCCGAACAACCGTTAACTTTATCTTCCATCTCCCAGCCCGCGCGACGCAATTTTTTCCACGCATCCGCATATTTTATTTTACGTGCCATAATGTATGATTTATTTATCAGAAGATCCCGGCGGTGTGTGTGTGTGTGTTTTTTTTTTTTTTTTTCATTTTTCCACAAGACGAGGCGTGGCGTGTACAGAACGGAGAAGCCTCGTAAAAAAGTGCCTCCCGTATCTCAGGAAGTTTCGGCTCATTTTCTACGGGTGTTTGCTCGACTTCTCATCGAATGGCTTCGGCGGCAACGACGAGATTTCATCTGTATACGAAGATCGCGACGTTTTTATTGAGTAGAGGAAAATTTATTGCACAGGGAGACATTCATCCAACCAGGCAAACTTTGCGCAGGCTCTACTGCCGCTATCGGGTGTCCAAAGCATGCGAAAAATTATAGCTTCGTCCATGGGGATGTTCGGTAGGAGGGGGAGAGCTGGAGAGGAATGAAAAACGTGTTTGTGAGAACGCCCAAGCTTTGGGCGTTGCTGGGCGAGGGATTTTTGCGTAAAGCACTTCTCCCTCTCGGCCCCACCACGATCTGCTGTCCAGAATCCATGCACCCCGCCCGTTATCCTTTACTTTTTTTTTTCGTTCTCACTCGAAGCACCGGTACATGTGTTTTTTATTCTTTTATTGTTTGTGCTTGCACGTTTTTTCCGCAATTTTTCAATACGCCCCCCACCCCCTTGCCGCCCTCGAATCGTAAGCCCGAAAAGGGTACTGCTTTTCGGAGCAAACGAACAAATAAACGTTAACGCCAGGAAAAAAAAACTGAATATTGACAATAGACGCTCAATACCAGCGGAACACCGATCGAACATGGACAAATATGGCAATCGAAACGGACGAAAAAAAGATGAGAGGGACAACGAACGAGATGAAAAAAAAGGATATAGCGGATTTGCCAAAATGGTATCCTTTTAGGCGTTTTCTTGTTATTTGTTATACCTTCAGGTGTAAATAAAAAGGATTAGTTTTATTAGTTTCTTATTTGACTCTTTGGTACAAAATGAATTTTGAACGAAAAAATGGTTGACTTACCCACATTGCATACACGATAAAAATATTCTGAAAGAATGAATATTAACGAATTAAAGGATATAGGGATATTGTTTCTCGATCGTACCAGGCTTGTTCTAAATTTGACTTGCGTAACGAAAAAAAGGTTGACGAGTATTCATGGCGATGCAGGATTGCTGCATTAAAGATTTGTGACGCGCTCACTGAATCCAGCACAAAGATCGTGGTCTCATAATATAATTAAGGACTTGCACCTAGTTGAAATTATTGAGAATATTGAATTTTTTTATTTTCGACGAATTCTTGACGTATGACAGTTGAAAAATATTCTCTGAATATTTCGAATCGATTCATTCAAAATTGACGGAGTTGTCGGCGTTTATAGGTAGGTTCCGTGAATCGGCAGGCCGCAAATCGGCGAACTTCAAACGCGTTTTTATCAATATGACTTTTTCAAAATTGGTGACCACGGTATCTCAAAAATCAATACACTGATCAAATACACATTTTTCAATCTTCTTTTACATTTCAAAAAGCAGTGCTTGAATGGTAGAATCTTTTTTTCGATGCATAGTTTTTTTTTATCAACGAAAATAGAGCGTTTCTTTTCACCGAAAATCGATACCTTCCCTTTGGACTGCGGCCGTTTTTTCAAAAATCAATATTTTATTAAATCCTTCGTCCAAGCACTGGGTCATCATTTCATGCAAAAACTCAACGCTTTTGGTTTTTTTTTTATTTCGGACGATTTGTTTCCGAGCAGCAGTGGTCACCGCGACGGACGTTTTTCAAACCGCGGTCTGCACTAACCATTGTATCTACCACATTTATTAATACTTTTCAATAGAATTTTTTTAATTTACTTTATTTGTATTTTTATTATTAACCGCTGAATTACAATCTGTCTGACTAGCGACAATCCGTAATTGTGATGTGTGTTCATCGACTGTGGGCAATGTAGGGACATCGAGTGACGTGTCTACATATTTTTTGTGATTAAATACAAAAATTGTGAGATATACTTGAAACTATACTCTTTAAATTTTCCCAGTAAAAATTTCCGAAGATTTCTCTTTTTTCCAGCCATGAGCTAGGTAGAGGAACTCGGGGCAAGATGATAACGCTAAGGTCATGTTGCACCAAAAAAATCCATATATATATATATATATATATATATATATATATATATATATATATATATATATATATATATATATATATATATATATATATGAGGCGTTCCATAACATTTCGAACGGTCAAAAAGTTGTCCACTCTCAAAAAAATTGAAATTTGGTCAAATTATTTAATTATATGAAGAAAAACAGTGTAATGTTTTTCAAAATGTTTGGATCGCATTTTCGCGAGTTTTTCAAAATTTACAAAATACCGTTATATCTCGTGAGCATTTGATTTCACAGAAAAATGTTTAAGACAAAAAAGTTGCAATTTTACATGAACGTTGTGAAAAAAATTTGTTTTGAATTTTTCGAGTTTAAAAAATGCCAATTTTCACCAAAATTATCCAAAAATATTTTTTTTTCGGTCGGTATGTCACTTTTGATTTTTCTCAAAAAATTCCAGAAAATACTCTGAAGTGTGTACAGTAACACCTATTTTGTTCAGAGTCGCTCGATTCGTTGTTCCAAAGCTGTGCTTTGTTTTGTTCTGTAGCATTTATTCCGAGTAATCTTGCTTCCATATCATTTAAATCATTTGTAAGTTTTTTTCCTTCCCGAGGTAGAAACACAGGTTGAACAGGAACCAAAGGCTTTACTAGTTTCATTTCACCCTTTCTAACGTAAATAGCGGTACGTTGTGAAATATTGCGGCTTTGCGATAGCTTGTATTCATCTTGCCCCATTAGACGGTTAACGAATTAACAAAATATCACGCAATAACCTTGAAAGTTTCTGATGAACCGTTCTTATTATATTAATAATTAATACTTTCATTATGTTTACCTACCTGTCTGTAATCAATATCAGCAACTGAAATCAACTGAAACGATGGTAAACGTTACCAAAAATTAGATCGTTTTGTCAAAAAATCAATATTATTTTCTCACCCGAGACGCGTGCTTCCGCCACCGTTGATATTTTCACATTCATTCACCTTCCCGCCTCCCCTCCAAACTCCAACTCTCCGCTGACACAGATTGTTTAGTAGCTAGGCTTATGGTTCATCTTGCCCCGAGTATTTGTCTTGCCCCCAGTTCCCCTATAATCCGTTAAGTCTACTTGAAATAAACATTCAATTATTGATTCATCCTACCGGCACGATTACGAAAAACCTACTGATATCTAGTTTACACAGCACTACTTCATCAAAACTGTTCATTTTTATTTTGTTCCACACATCAATTTTCTAATATCTTTATAAATTGTTAAGTGGTCTTCTCATTTTAGACGCACAAAAGGCTATTTTAAAGATTTTTTGATAGGTTTATATTGTAGATATTGATATCAAAATTGTGACACTTACAAGGAACATCCTTCCGGTGACACCCTTCGATTTGGTAGAAATTTGGATATGGATAAAGCACCGAAAAGTAAGCGATACATATTTTTTTTATTGTCGGAAAAACGGTTTTAAGGGATGAAACGAGCCCTCGAAAATAGGGGTGTTTTTCGTTTTTCGTCGATAACGTTATCGTTCTCATCTCCAATGTACAGTGCACAAAAAAATAAACATTGTTGCAATTAGAAATTTTTCAACATCTCGAACCGTTAAAACGTTATCGACGAAAAACGAAAAACATCCCCATTTTTGAGGGTCCGTTTCAGCCCACAAAACCGTTTTTCCATCGATAAAAAAATACGTATCGCTTACTTTTCGGTGCTTTATAACATATCCAAATTTCAACAAAATCAAAGGGTGTCACCTGAGGGATGTTCCTTGTTAGTAAATACACTTTCGAAATACATGAATTTTGTTTTTTCATGTCTTTATGTAACCCAAACAAACTTTAAACGCGTTTTTCTCGGAACAACGTTTTTCAACGACTTGTTGATAAAATCTTCGAAACTACTGAACCGATCCTTATGAAATTTCAACCACATATTCTTTACAACTATAGCTATAGCGCATATCAAGGATTTTTTTTAATTTTGAAATTTACTTTTTTTGGCAAAAACGGTAACAAAAAACGTTTTTTTTATGTCTGCCATTTTGTTATTTTTGCATATATCAAAAATCATATAATGGCTATAGCCATTAACATACTGAATGTAAACCGTTTGATTTTTTTGTTTCGAATTATCCATCTCCGAGATTTCATGAACAGCGCAGACCTACAATTTTTTAGGTCACATTTTTAACTACCATTTTCGTCGATAAATAGTGACTTATATAAATAAATGTTTTTTAATGTATTTCTAAAGTGTGTTTATTAAGTGTAACAACTTTAATATCAATATCTATAATATGAACGTATCAAAAAAATTCACGAAAATAGCATTTTTTAGCGTCCGAAGTGAAAAGACCCCTTAATGTACTTGCACAAAATAGGGTGTACCTAAAATAACCGTACAATTATCCTCGAATTCTACTGGTACAATCGAGAATGTAATAGCACTAAATGTGACAGAGCGTTACTAATGTGACCCAAAAGGGAGTAAAAAAAAGATATATTTACTTTTTTGATTTTCTTAATATTTTATATTTTAATATTTTTGATTTTTTAATATTTTACGAAGCAACATGAGCAAATTTTCGTAATTCAGGTAACGCAATACGATCGACTATTAGTTTCATTTGCATACATCAAAGCTGGTGACCCACGACGTACGAAATACGAACGTGATACTGTTTAGGCAAGTCTACCCTGTACACGTCGTTCTCCATCTACCAATTTTCTCTCTCGGTTGAGAAGGGATGTTTCGAGCAGCGTCAACCCTCCGGAACTTCGGGCCCGTCCTTTCCCTGCTCCTCCAAGTGCCCACGTCGTACGATAACGTGAAAAAGTTTGCCTGCATTATTCGCCACGTAGATATACGATTTCACCTCCTGACTTTATTTTCCCTCGGGTCTGTGTGACAGTGACCTTTTTTTTCCTCGAGTTTCTTAATTAATCAGAGAAGAATGTTTGCGCAAAGGAGACTCTCAGTGACACCCTCCCTAATAATAACAGTATATTAAAAATATTATTCTTTAACTGCTCGAACGGAGCTCATGTTCTCTACTTGGATGTTTTTATGGCCTTTCTTCAGACCCTCCAGTCGTATCGTTGAGTCTCGGCTCAACCCTCAATCCTGAGGACATCAAGGAAGGTGACGATGTTTATTTCGAGTGTCACATCAAGAGTAATCCACCGAGATCAAGGCTCATGTGGATGCACAATGTGAGTATTATTTTCTTTTCTTCGATCAACGTTTCGAATACCCAGGAGGTTATTTTTTCTACTGTCTTATTGTTTTTGTCAAGTGCGTATGTTTCAATATATTGTTTTCATTGATAATATTCCTCGATCAATAAGGTCTTGTTCCATTCAAGAACCTAATCCACAAATAATAATAACGATACTATAAACAATGCCAACAATAACTGAACGATTGTCGCAATTCTACGAAAAATTGAAAACCGTCCGGCTTAAGGGGAGGGTAGGGGTTTCAGCGTGAAAAAAAACAATTTTTTGCGAATTTTTTTCATCTATATGGATAGAGTAAATTTATTGAAGCCTTTTGTACATTGTTGAGGGTCATTTCAAGAACATTCCGAGAAATGTGTACGCGAAAATATCTACAAACAAGCCGGTGAAAAAGCTTTTCCAAGAACGCCTTTGAAAAAACACGATTCGCGGTGTTTACTGTATCTCAGCTAGAAATTATCTGAAATCAAGTACCATTAAAATTTAGTCAAAGTATCATCAAATCCTCCCTCCAACGGTCTCTGATAATTTTTTTTTTCATTTCTAAATTTTTGGTGGTCATGTAAAGTGAAAAGTGCTATTTTTCACAAAACATTCCGCCATTTTGGGGGTGGAAAACCCCCTCAATGTAAAAAAAATCTCAAACTAACCGTTGGGGGGAGGTATTTTATATGTAGAAAGTGTGTACCAAGATTGAAATAAATCGGTCATGTCGTTTTCAAATGGCAGTGAACATGGACTTTGAAAGGGTGGTTTCGAGAAAAACGCGTTTGAAGTTTTAGCTGTCGGAGCTACAGTGTTAGAGGAGCGGGACTAAATAGTCAATAACTTCAAGAGTTTTGCTCTGATTGACTTGAAATTATGCGATTATATTCTTGAAATTTTTAATGATAAGAAAAAACAAAAAAATCGATTTTTCAAAATTGCAAACCCCTACCCTCCCCTTAACGACGATTTTCAACATATTGACGATATTTTGATCATACCTCTGAATTTCTGAGTCAAGATATATTTTGAAAAACGACCGTTTGAAGTTTTATCGAACATCAAATATTTTGATACTGGAGGCCTTACCTTTTGATGGTCGAAAAAAAACGACTTGTTGGGAGTTTCTTTAAATACTAATAAAACAATTAAAATGAGGTTTGGAGAGTTTATTCAACATTTCTGTAGGTACTTGTATGAATATTTTTAATTTCCAAAAAAATGCAAAATGCCGGCACAGTGACCGGTAGGAAGAGAATCCCTTCTTTTTAAGGCCCTCCATAAGCAGACTAGTTGGGATATGGGCACTATAGAACCACCTATATGGGCACTTTGAACGAAAAATATATATTTTTCGTAAACTACACGAATTTTGGTGGCGAAATATACACGATTATTCGAAATTTTTTATTTTTTCCAAATTTGGCAGTATTTGGTAAAAGAAGTCACATTTTCGGCTGAAAACCGGCTTTGTCTTGTTTATAAAGACCGTAATTGTTGATCGATCGCCAAAGTCGTGTGTACTTCGCTAGAAAATTTATCTAAAAAGCTACAGTCGAAATTTGAAATCAATCGGTTCAAAATTGTAGGAGCTGCGAGTACGCCCGATTTGAAACCTGAAAACATGGTTTCAGGAAAAAGGCGTTTGAAGTTTTAAAACTATTTTCCTTCGGACCATATTATTCTTGGGATGTTAATACATTATTTAAGCAAATTGTTAAAAAACGATACACTTTTTTTACAAGCTTTCATTTAACTTGACTTGTGCCATGACTTGACTTTATGTGAGATGCAGAACGGAAAATCGATATTTTACACACTTCCTGACTGCGTAACGCTCTGAAATTTTGCAAACATGCATCCAAGAGGTGACAATGCATGATTTAATTAAAATTAAAAACAAAACTTTCCGTCGAGATGCAAAACGGAAAATCGATATTTCACCCACTTCCAAAAATTTTGCAAAAATTTCAGAGCTGTAGTAAAACCAATTGAAGTCCAAATTAAAAATCAAAAAAATACTAAAACTAAAAAGGCGAAAATAATTTGTATGTAAAAAAAATTAACAAGCTTTTATTTAATGTACTAAAAAGTAGAAAATAATTTTTTTTACCAAGTTATCTATATGTGACTCCAAATAAAATCTTGGGGCGTTCAAAATTTAGACATAGAATCCTTCATTTACATAAATGCGTTAACATATCAACTGTATTTAATTTACAGTAAAACCTTAGATTTCGTAAATAAAAACTCCAAAACTGTGTATGAAAGTGTGATAATAATATCTCTAGTTACTATTGTGCCCAATTAAATACGCTTAACAAAACTGAATCGATCAAATTCATTGAACATTTAAAAAGTTGAGCCCACAAGCTTTTTTGTCTAGACACATAAAAAATCTTTTCTACTTTTAAGTACATTAAATAAAAGTTGTAAAAAAAATGTACACATAAATTTTATAAGCATATGAGGCCTCAACAATTCTCCTCCCGATGGAACACGAATGAAAGATGCATGGGGGAAAAATACGTCGAACGAATGAATAACGGTGAGAGATGAAGCAAATCCTGCTGCATCCGGCTAAATGAGAGACGGAATGCTTCATCCGCGTCTGATTGTGAGAGACGGAATAGCCCATACGTATATATGAATCACGAGCTTTTATCACGAGACTAGGCGGAGATTTATTTCTCCCGAGTTTCTTGTCGCGATATTTCTTTGACTTTTTTCTCGAACTCTCCGACGGAGCGCTCGCACGTGTAAGTCCTAACAGGATAAGACACTCAGCGTCTCGCCATCATTCGCCCTCGTATAGTCGTCTAAGCCCAAACAACGAGCCACTCTCGGCGAGAGTATGTAAGGCTAACACACACGATAGAGCCGCAAGCGGGATCGTGAGCTCGTTGAGCTTCGTACCTTGTCCGCGTAAAAAGAATATATAAAAAAAAAAAGTAAATACACGAATTCTGGTCCACGCAGGCTCATCTAACGTATCGTACATCTTCGTTTCCCGAATCCGCAGGATTTTCTATGTGCCTTCCTGTATCGTACGCTCATTAATCTCGTTCCGTTGACGAAACGTCACAGTTCTTGTCACCGAATTCAACTTATTGCTGAAGATCGTACGAGTAGTACTTTAAGGAGTTTGGAGCGGTCCAGTTGAGTCGAATGACGGTTTATGAACCTCAAACAAATGCATACGAGGTTTATTCTGTAGATGCTAATTTTTCATAAAATATATAATCAAACGGTGAAATTATGTATTTTTATATTTTTATTACGTAAATAACAGAAACTTTTGTGTTACTACCAACTTGAAAAAGTATAACATTATCAATGATTATCATGAAAAAAAGTGCACCAGCGAATGTTTTATACAACTCAGAATGAAATTTTGAGTCATTCACAATTATGCCTATTTATATTGTTCACGAGATTATTTATTGTTACCGTTAATTAATATAAAGTGTTGCCGGAATTTGGCAACTTCGCGGACATTGAGATTGGCAGCAGTGTTCTTCATTCGGCAGCCAAGATTCGTAATCTTCCTTCATACCTTGATGGTTCAACGTTGAATATATATGGTTTACGATGGGCAAGATGGAGTTTCTTTTTCTTCCGAATGTTCGCGAAGGTTGCGTTTACATTAATCCGCTGTTAGACATGGTTTGTATTGATGCTAAATAGCCAATAAAATTACACACATTGTACTATTTTTGATCTCGTGTGTTTTGAGGTTGAACATCTTTTTTTTTTTTAATCGTAAAGACTCAGTAGGGTGAGAGTGGGATCAGTGGCTCATTTTTTTCAGAGGTCTATAGCTGCCTAACCGTTTACACAATCTCAATGAAACCTGGACTAAGCGCGAGGTGTGTTCAATGGCTTCATTTTGTTAAAAGACACTGAACTGCCTAATCCAATAGATATTGAAATAAAAACCATGTTTGAAAAAAATGGAATTTGATCCACTATGTACTTGGGGGTCTACACAGTGAAACATGCCTAATTTCGCAGTCAAACAAAATTTCAAAATCAAGCAAAATTTGAAGAAAGTTACCCTGATCCACTGTACACTTGTAGGTCATGGAGTACTTTTCTCTACACAATGGGGAGTATTGTACAGTAAACGATTGAAAAATTAATTTAAAAAAACAGCATATTATGAGATCAATCACAATCATTTATTGAATATTAATCAACAATGAGTACCTACCTAATCAGGTAGTACCAGTGTCTATCTAAATCACAACGCGAAAATGTTCATATTATGACTTACTTCTGTGTACCTCGAAAAATTGAGCCACTGTGTACCGAACCGCTGTTTTTTTTTTGTAAAACGGCTACTGACAAGTTTCTATTTTTGTTAGGTTAACAAATACAATGCTCAAATACCGCAATATAGCTGTATATTGCGGGAGAACAGTGACTTCGAACATAACTGCGAGAGGTAAAGAAGTAAAGAACATACAAACTCAGCTGGTTTTTCAACTTTTCGCACTGTTGCTACTGTTCTCACTTTGACCCTATAGTCTAGACAATAACATATATTTTTCCCAAAATTAGTCTTGGATCGTGGCTAACGCTCCAACCTTTTCTAGTAGAACATTTCAATGAGATTGGAGCAATAGCTCGGTTGAGCATCGATGTCCAAAAAAGCCTGCCGTTTTCTCTAGCGAGTGAATCGATATATTTATTTTCCGTTCAATCACAGATATCGAGAAGTTCTAGCACCTTTCTCTGGGAATTCGGCTTTGACTGTGAAAATTTCGAGTCATCCTGCTCGGACGTTTTTGCGAAAGCTTTCGAAAACTCTTCACGAATTGCTTTGCCAGAGGAATCGTGTAATTTCAGCTTAATGGAAGGTTCCAGGTGAGCCCTGTATGACGAATGAAATGGAACAATGCTCGGTTCTTCGTAAGCTCGCGAATAACATATTATTCAACAATTCTGTGCTCCGAAGCCCTCATCCCTCAAAAGTAATAACACAGCGTAGCTCAACTTTCCGTACTGTCTGCTTATTAACGCGTATGCGTTGGAGTGAAATAAAGTGACGAGAACACGTACGAAGCTTTCACGCTTCTTTTCGAGATCACGATCGTAATACAGCCTACGCCACCATTTTTCTTCCAAGCATAGAATGAACGAGCCCAAGGAGAAGGACGAAAGTTTCCCAACAAAAGACAAGTAAAAGTAAGTTAGTAGGGAACTTGCGAAAAGAGCGTCTCCCTTCAACAGCCAAATTGACGAAATAAAAGAATATGACGATTATGATGTTGCTTAAGATATAAATAGAACGGAGTAGCTTCGCGGCCAAGTGAAAAATAAAAACGTCGGTAGAAATTCCCTCAAGTATAAAATACGCAAAATTGAAGTTACGACGTAAAGCGCAATACCTTGGAGTCCAAGTGAAAAGTAAATACGTTGGAAGAAATAAGAATGAAAATATATTTGACCAGCCAAAGTAATGGACGAATATCCGAACAAAACGTTCGCCAAGATCACTGGGTTAGTCGAGTGAGTCAACGAGTCTCTCACCCCTGCTAACTCCCAGGAGGGTGACGATCTTTTAACCGGTCGTTGCCAATTTTCGTCAGAATCTCGTAATCCTTTAATCTCGTTCTCTCTAATCCACCATTTTCGGTGGAGAAGCCACCGGGAAATAGCGAAACGATGAAAGGAAGGGTGTGAAGAACGAGAATGAGGAAGCAGAAATGAGAGAACGCGAAGTACAGGAATAAATAAGCCAGGAGCAAAGGCGAAACGAAGGATTGGAGGAAAAAAGAAGTATGGCTGAAGATGCGGAGACGAGGAGAAAAAATGAAGGGATTGAATGCAGAAAGAAGGAAGAGCCGAGAAAACGGAGAGGAAACTAGACAGAGCAGTGCGAAAAGATGAGGATGAAGGGTGGAGAAAAAGAGTTGGAGTGGAAGATGAGAGAGAAACAGGAAAAGGAGAGAAAGAGCGGATAAGAGGCAAGATATCGTCCGCTGCCTCATCTTAGTATGCTCCCGTCTGGGGTATATTAAGTTTCACCACCCTTCTTCGGTTAATCCGCCTAACTCGCATTCCCCCAATTTCTCCTTCTCCTTCTTCATATTCGCTCCGCAACCGTAACCTCCGCGGCCCATTTCACCATCCCTTATAGGCAATCCACGCAGCTATCTCCCTTTGCTGCCATTTCCTCCCTGTCTTGGGCATGTACACCGAGCTCCCTGGCTATAGATATGGCGTCCTATGTATTGGGGGTTGCTGGCTAACGGAAGGACCTAACTTGCACGACTTCGAGCTTCGTGCCGCCTTGGTTACGCCCTGCTTTTTCTCATCGGTGGCTTCTCACATTGAGCCCTAAAAGTTTAAAGGGCGCGTTGCAGCTTCCTTTACGTGTACTAAATCATACCGGATACGTCCTTGGGAGTCTCGGCAATCTCGTATCGTGCGAATATCGTGAAGCTCGACTCGTGCTCTCCTCGATTCGTTCCATCGCGATCTTTCGCCTGCTCAGGATGTACAGACGCCACGAGGAATATAGGAAAAAATAGAGAGAAAAAGAGAGAGAAAGAGAGAGATTTCGTTTGCGTGGATGCAGAAAATGGCCCTCCCGTTGAGATATAGTGCCAATGAGGAAAATTCAAGAGACGGCTGGAGAACGCAGTGCAGGAGGACCAAGAACGGGGTGAGAAAGAAAGAGAGAGAGAGAAGAGCTGTGGAAGATGATACATGTATAGTAGAAGCAGCTGCTACTCTCGCGATTCAGAGATTTGCGACGAAATTGCATCTTAAAAATATGATCCGACTTCATTCCGGACTAGGCAAGGTAAGGAGAAATGTCCTAACTCTCGCCGGGGGCGTCATTGCACTTACCCTTCGCGCAGCCCAGAATCGTCGCTAGAACTTTTCCTGCGATCCTGGTCCTGCCTTAATCCAAAATTATTTTGAATCACCATATTCCGTCACTGCATTTCGTCGACGTTGATGATCCTTCGTCACTGCAGTCTGACAATTAATATTCACAGTTGTCGACCCTATGAATTAACAGAATTTTTCAGGAAAACTGATCATCTCTCGAATGGTAGTGATCTATATGGTGTTATTACGTATTCGAAAAAAAAAAATCTGCATACGAGAATACGTGTATGAGTCATGGAGTATGTTCGGAAAAATGATTGCCAGTAGATTTTGCATCGAAAAAGAAGCATTACAATTGCGGAAAACAAAGACGCCTATAGATGCAAAATTTACTCTGACCACAGTAGAAAATGGTAAGAAAATTAAAATTAATTGAAATTACAGTGAAGTCATTTGGAATCCACGAAATTTTCGATTAAGGCAAAAAAAAACGTTGTTGGATTCGAATGTAAGCAGTAAGAGAATCTTATCCCGTCTTTCATCAAGATAAATCGGTTGTGCAATTTGTATCGGGATATTTGTACTTGTCTTGTGACTCGACCACATTTTTTAAAATAGTTTTCGATCGTTGGCAATGTCCGACCACCGAAATCGTATTTACCATAGAGGGATCCTACCCCTTTTTGCATGCCTTCTCTTTAGCCATCTGAAGGTGGTGAGGAACATCGGAATGCATCAAGTGTAGGGGAAGTCGGGGCAAGATTATAACGCTAAGGTCATGTTCAAATAAAACAATACATATATGTCAGTCAACTTTAATTATTTTAAAAACTAATCGACATTTATTAATCTCTTAATTTTGTAAGCAAAAAAATCAGTCTTTTTTATTTATTTCATACAATATGTATTTTTAATTAAACCTTTATTTTTCCCATCTTACCCCGTATGCAGGACAAGATGAAACAGCGCTGGGATAATGGTGGGACACGAATTATTGACATCTTTCGCGTATAAAAGTGGTTTCATTCTCAAAATCATCAATTCGATAAGCCAATCGTCTAAGTTCTGTAGGATTAGTCCGAATAATCTTGCTTCCATATCATTTTGATCATTTGTAAGTTCTTTTTCTTCCCCTGGTAGAAACACCGGTTGAAGAGGAACCAAATGCTTTACTAGTTCCATTCCACCATTTTTAACGTAAATAGTGGTACGTTGTGAAATATTCCGGGTTTGTGATAGCTTGTATTCATCTTTCCCCATTAGACGATGAACGAATTAACGAAAAATCACGCAATAACCTTGAAAATTTCTGACAAACCGTTCTTATTATATTAAGGCGTTACCCCCCACTTGTAGCGCAAAGAAAAGGCCTTTTTCATGAATTTTTTTAAAGAAAACTACAAAACTTTTTAAATCGATCAATATACCATCTTAAAGAACACATCTTGAAGAACTTTCAGTAATTTTTTTATTGAAAAATATTACTTTGTTTAGTGGCAAATGGCCGTCAATGAAACAATGTTTTTATATACACGGTTTGCGGTGACCAACATTGCAGCGAAGTGGATCATCTGAAAAAAAAATGCGGATGGATTTAGTCAAATATAAGTATAAACTAGTCTTTAATCGAAGGATTTTAAAAAATATTCATTTTTCACAAAATGGCGGACAGTCAAAGTTAATGGTTCGATATTAACGAAAAAAACGGCCGTTTTTTGGCTATAAAACGGCCATTTTTTTCGAAAAAAAATCGAACGATTGAAGACTACATTTTTAAGTATTAAATAAGCCTGAAAAATTTCAAGAAGATCGGTTCATTAGTGTTCGAGTAATCTTGGTCACCGACTCCAGAAATGCCATTTTGAGAAAAACGCGTTTAAAGTTCCTCTTTCAACGCTCTTTCAACGGGGATTCTTCTCTTTCAACGCTCATATCTCAGTCAATTTTGTTCGGATCGACTTGAAATTTTCAGGACATATTCTCAGATACTTATACTTCAAAAAAATGCAATGAAAAAATCGATTTTTTCAAAATCGCAAGTGGGGGTAACCCCTTAATAATTAGTACTTTCATTGTGCTTACCTACCTGTCTCTAATCAATATCAGCAACTCAAATAAACTGGAACGATGTTTAACTGTACCAAAAATGACATCGTTTTGTCAGCAAGTCGATATTGTTTTCTCACTTGAGACACGTGCTTCCGCCACAGTTGATACTTTCACACTCATTCACCTTACCGCCACCCCTCCAAACTCCAAAGAAAGCACTGTGCTCGCACACACTGTTTAGTGGCTAGGCTTATAATTCATCTTATCCCGCCTAGTCGTCTTGCCCCGAGTTCCCCCATGCACAGAATACTGAACCAACCTAATTGAACCTAAGTGCGTACCTTTCTTCAGCTGGCCCATAAAAATTAATGAATTAGGGATGTCACAAAAAAATACACCTTGAATTACCAGCTGACATCGGCGCTAGAAAAAAAAATGAGAATTCATGAAACGACAGACTGTTATGGATTTAACAATAGCTTTGTAATTTGTTAATCCCATACATGGAGTTGGATAATGCATTCGTAGATAGGGTCACAGAAAACGCTATGAATCCGAGATTAGTTCGAAGATACGCCGATAGAGATGTTGAAGATGAATTAGAAAGAGACAGTAGAACTGTATCAATGTCAATTTGCAGGCGCGTACAGCTCATTACGGCATCCAGCAGCATACGGCAGAGCCGTTAAGTCGATTGCTCCATCGACCGGATGTCATAAGAAGTAGCAAAGCGGATCCTCAAAGGGGAAGGATCTTTCAGATCGCCTTTAATTCCTATTACTAGCAATTCCTATTGCGATATTTTGGTGCATTCAATTAAAATATCGGCATTTATTGAAACGTAATTACAATTACAATCGCAGTGTTACCAATCTTGAAATGAAGACATTGTCGAACATTGTCATTGCATGATGATCAAGAATAGAATCATATGGTCAATTTTGAGCAAAGTCTATACGAATCCCCCGCGTGGAAATTTCTTAGGATTGGCCTGATCGGGATCGGGCCGTGATCCGGGTGTGATACGGGTAACACCTGTTAAGGACACCCCGATTCTTCCCCGATCGGACCGGAAATATTTAGGTCCGAAATCAGACAATTCTAAAATAGCCCTACTGAGGCCGTCCCTGATAAGATCCTACCAGCAAGGAAAGGTTGCGAGGTCGATCTCTCAGATTTCGATTAAATTTGGTATGCTTGTAGAATGGGTAAAAATAGGCGACACGTATTTTTTTATATCAGCGGAATCCGATTTTTAAGGGGTGAAACGCACCCTCCAAATTAAGGGTGTTTTTTCGTTTTTCGTCAATAACGTTGTCGTTCTCATCTTCAATGTACACGAAAAAAATAAACATTTTCTGCAATTTGAAGTTTTACATGTCTCGTACCGTTAAAACGTTATCGACGAAAAAACACACCAATTTTCAAGGATGCATTTCAACCCTTAAAAATTGGGTTCCGCAGATATAAAAAATAGGTGTCGCCTATTTTTACCCATTCTACAAACATGCCAAATTTAATCAAAATCGGAGAGATCGCTCTCGCAACCTTTCCTTGTAAGGCCTTCGCCAATAATAAGTACCTATTTATAGCAAGGCTTTCCCTGATAAAGCTCAACTAAGGGTTTCCCCGATAAGGCCTTACTAAGGCTTTCCCCGATAAGGCCTTACTAAGGCTTCCCCTAATAAGGCCTTACTAAGGCTTTCCCTGATAAGGCCCTACTAAGGCTTCCCCTAATAAGGCCCTAAGCAGGCTTTCCCAGGTGAGACCCTACTAAGGCTTTCTCTAAAAAGGCCATAACCAGGCTTGCCCTATAACTGCTTCAGCAGTCGTTAGATGCACATAACCTTGTATTTTCCACATAAAAACTTCAATTCGTCAGCATCATAGCTTTGGAGTTTCGATGTATTCCTGAATTCCATAAAAAATATGTTCTGGACTGTCACGACAAAAAACGCTATACAACTCGGATGCGTGTTAGAACATTTCGGCAGCTTTGTAAATCTCAAAGCACATATCAGAAAGTGTCATCGTCGTGGGAACAAGGTATGTATAACCGAACCGTGTTTATATGTGTTTAACATGTTACTCATACGTGAAAGGTATCAGGGGCGAATCAGCATATGCATAACGCTTAATGAAGACTTGAACTGTATACAGGATGGATCAATAACTATTAGCACCGTGGATATCTTCGAAACTATAAGGTTCACAGAAATATTTGTTGCAATGAAATTGCACAGTACGGAAGGGGCCTTCCGATAGCGATAATAGTTTTTTGCAGGTGGAGGTACTTCGGACATTTGAAGGTCAACTCCATTTTTTTAAATGGATCGGTATGTTTTTTTTTCTGTATCGTGAAAGAGGAGCTTAAAATGAGTTCAACGACCTATAACATAAAGTCATTAAAGGTCATAGAAAGTACAGAAAGGCGATAATACGTACAGTTCCGGCAGTAAATAAAATTACTACGTTTATAGTAAGTGTTCAAAATGACGACCATCAGTATCAATGCAACATTGGATTCTTTTTTCGATTGATTGACTTGCAAGTTTTACAGCGTCAGAACTTATTGATGCACAGGCTGTTGTTTGATGCTACCGAGAACTTATTGATTCTTCCGATACTGTAAGGATTATCGCCATTCTGTCGAAGACACAGAACGTAGCGGAAGGACGAAAGTGCATGAAGATGCGGAATTAAAAGCATTATTGGAGGGAGATTCGTGCCAAACGCAAGAAGAACTTGCACTTACATTAGGAGTGACTCAACAAGCAATGTCACATCGTTTGAAATCGTTGGAAATGATTCAAAAGCAAAGAAATTGGGTTCCATATGAACTGAAGCCGAGAAACGTTGGACGCCGATTTTTCACATGTGAAATGCTGCTTGCCAGGCATAAGCGAAAGGGTCACTCATAACACTCAATTGGGAAGTTTTACCCCACCCGCCGTATTCACCAGACATTGCTCCCTCGACTATCATTTATTTCGATCGATGACGCACGGCCTGTCTGAGCAGCACTTCACATCATATGAAGATACCGAAAATTGGGCCGATTTGTGGATAGCCTCAAAAGATGAAGCGTTCTTCCGACGCGGTATCCATATGCTGCCAGAAAGATGGGAAAAAGTGGTTCCTGGCGATGGACAATACTTTGAATAAAACATCAAGTACCGTTCTTTCACAATAAATGCCCAATTTTTTATTTAAAAAACGCCGGTGACTTATTTGTACTCCCAATATTACTCGAGTAATATAGTGCAATTATTAAAGTAATGTAATTTCATTTTTTGTAACCAAGTTTAATTTGAAAAATATGTTGACAAATGTATACTAGGATTTAAAATTAAATGTAGAGTTCGTATGTGTTCTGGCTGCGTCAGGGACTATTATAATGACCTGATCAGGCAACCCGATAGTGGCCTGACCAGGAAACCAGGTAAGGCCTATATGTGACACAACGTTACGTTTTCTAGCAGGGCGCTTTCAGTCTGCCTTATAAGTGCCCTACCAAGGCAGTCAGGCGACCTGAACGCGCCCTGAATCAGGCCTCATCAAAATTGCTACACGGGCCGTTCCAACGCAAGGCCCGATGTTTGTGAAGATCGGGAAATCAAAGAGATTCGAAGCCACAATGATTGAGGCCGAGAAGTCTTGGCTTGGCTGGCTCAGTACTGTGCGCTCTACAATAAAATGCTTGTAATCATCCTTACGCGTAGTTACTTCGCGAAACGGAACTCTTACGGGCGAACTTACCGGAATTGGATCCGTAGAAAAAAGTAAAGAGGGTGCGCGAGTATGGGTGAGCGAGTGGGAGAACGTGCTCAAACTTCCTCTTACTTTTTCCGTGGAGTGTCACCCGAAGAAAAGCATCCACAATAATGGAGAACGGTGATTAAATCGATCGCATCGGCTATTCAATGGAACAATCGAACGTCTGCTACCCCTCAGCTACACACACTGCTATAAGTCTATAAAAAACGTGTATTGTACATCACGAGCGATGATTTCCCGGGATCCAATCGGTTAAAAAGCCTCCGGCAGCTGGATCACCACCATAAAGCCTGAACGAATCGGAATGGAGACTCAAAAGGCCGCAAAACGTATTTTTTTATCTTGTAATTTCATGCACCGATTCAGCACAACAAAAGGGAATATGTTATTGCAACGATCGAGCAATGAGTAACTTGAATAAAAATAGGCGATCCACTTGCGAATTGCATAGATTGCCATGTTTTTTTTTCTTCAACGCTTCAACCTTTATCAATCATCGATACCTTGAGAATTTGAAAAAGATCGATCGTACTGCTTCTCCCAAAGGAATCCCTAGAAGCCATTTTTCTCCAGCGCGTTTGACTCCTGCGAACTCGAAGCCATGGAACAAAGGTCATTGTTCCAACGTGCAAAGTTCCACACTGAAATTCATCTACAGCTACACATTTTTTTTCATCATCCCTTTTACATCTCGATGTTTTTACCCTGCATTTCTCTTCTCGTCCTCATCCTTCGCTCCTTATTCTCGAATCCAACAACGAGGAGGATGCCCCTGCATCCGGTAATACATCACGATTTTCTATGAAAACAGTTCGCCACTGTTCGCGGGCTCGCAGTGAGCACATGGATGAGAGAGGAGAAAGGGGATGGATGGGAGTTTGCTGTTGAAGTTGGAATGGGAGGATAAGCTGTCAGAAGCGATTCCATATTTCACTGTACGCAGACCATCGGGAAACGCTCAGAAACGCCATCTATACCCCCTAACCTCATCAACTCTTTCTATCTGCATTCTACTGTGGTACACGTGTATGTATATAAATATGCTTTGCTGCGCAGTTTGATATACGTAATGGTTCTGATATACATCTGGAAGCACGTAATTGCTGCTATGACGAAAACATGGACACGATGTTCACCTCGCTCTTCTCACATCGCTCTTGGTGTGTCCCCTTATTCAACATGCTCTTCCCGTCTTTCCTGCCGGCATCCTCCGTTCATTATTCTTGTCAACGGAGCTGTCCGTGTCCAATGTACCCGCTGGTCGACGATCACTATAATTATCGGATAGACAACACCATTCGCCGGACAGACGTGGTCTTTGCATATTGCGGGCACGAAACGAACGACGTGAGCTTCGTATTGTATTTGTTTTTCGTACTGAAAAATAAAAGCCCTAAGGTGAAAATTCATTTATTTTTGTCACATTTCTCTTTGGCGAGAGAAAATTCGCCTTCATGATTGAACACGCTAAGAAGGTATATTTCATCGCGGATTTTTAAGGGTTGAAATGTGCGAGCTCGAAAATGAAAAAGTTTCATTCTCCTGATAAATGAGTCATCCATGTGAAGGCTTATGGAAGACTTCGGGAATTCCTTTTAGTTTTTTTGCCACCTTCGTGTATGACACTACTGGTCGAGGGATGGGTAGACGGTAGCCTTGGCAAAAGGAGATTGAGATTGAACAAATGATTAAATGAAGGCTCTTAAGGGAGCAGGTGGCTTTGGGCGAGGAAAAAATTGCTGATTTCCATGATTATTCTTTCAAAAGGTAAGGTTTCTTCACCATTTTTGAGACTTAGGGGATGTTGTATTACTACTTTTGGCTGTTACATGGTATTAAAAAAAATTAATCTTTAAAAATGGCGGAGGTGCGCATAGGCTTAGCCATCGTGGGGGAGGGTATACACTTGCCCCCCCCCCCCTCCCGAGTTCTACCTGGAAAATTCGTAATCAGCGGATGATTTTGCATCGACAAGGGTGTCAGGTCCTCGAGTGAACTGCTATTTTCGAATTGGTCGTAATCTATAGGACACAAAACATAATGACATTTTTAATTTAGTACAAAATTAATACAGAATGATATTGAAACTAGGAGTATGTGATTTTACTTTCGAGCATTTCGAATAAAACCATTTTAAACCGGCTTAAAACTGTTCATCGGCTATGTATTATTATTATTATTTACTTTATACAGGGTGAGGCACGTAAAGCGTTACAAAGCAATAGCACTCAAACTATTGATCACATCCAAAAATGTTTCAGACAAAAGTTTCAGTGTTCGAGAAAGCCGCCATGCTGGACCACCCTATTTTTTTATCGGTGGAGGCGCTGAAGCTATGTCAAGGTCATCTCCATTTTTCAAAATGGAACCATGTATTTTTTTTCGATGATATTATTACCAATTTTAAGCCACCTACAACACAAGGTCATTCTAGTCACCCAAAGTATGAAATTTACGGCATTCCCCCAGCACCATCAACATATCGAAATATTCTTGAAAATCGTTTATTTTCGCGATCCGATGTACACACATTAGAAGGTAATGCGTGACCAACTGATATATCAACAGGAAATGTGTACTGGCTGCCGATAAGAAACATTGGTATCGTAAGAAATGGAAACAGCGATCAAACAAGTGTTTACAAGTCGAGGGTCATTACTTCGAGCATCTTCTGTAGGTAGACCCAAACCAAGGTTAGTGGATCCTTTGAAAGTGATTATTCCGATATTTTTCGATTTTTCGACTTTTTTCATACTTTGCGTGACTCGAGTGACCTTGTGTTATAGGTCGCTGAATTCGTTTCAAAATCGGTAATAATGTCGACGAAAAAAAATACATGGTTCCATTTTTTAAAAAGTGGAGTTACGTTGACGTAGCTTCAGCGCCTCCACCGATGAAAAACAGGGTGTTCCACTATGACGGCCTTCTCGAACACTGAAACTTTTGTCTGAAACATTTTTGGATATGATCAATAATTTGAGTGCTATTGCTCTGTAACACTTTATGTGCCTCGCCCTGTATGTACGTACACCGATTACGCCGTGTTGGCTGGTCCGATTTGAATGGGTGTTACTTTGTTGTACAGCCGAACCTCGATATAACGAATCTCAAGGGAAGTTCGTTATATCGAGTTTTCGTTATATTGATGTTTCGTTATACCGAAGTCATGTTGATACCGAAGTCATGCTTAGAATGTTATTTAAAAAAAGATATCAATATGGGGACATTTTTAAAAGAAACGTTTGAATTAGAGCATTTTTTTACAAGCAATTAGAGCATAATGTATATCACTATTTCGTCGTATCAAGGTCTCTATCGGAAGCGAATGGACACATCTTCATTATATCGAGGTTCAACTGTATAGGGAAACACAGCGATATGGTGCCATGCAAATGTTATACAAAGCTGCCAAGTACGTTTTCAAAAAATCCGAAAAATTCACAGACCCAGCATGTTTTCTACATCTGCGCCCTAATTCGCAATGACAGCTGCGCGAATCCTTGCTTTGAAACCTCGCCGATTTGTACGTAGATGACACCGAACAACGTGATATGCGCGTGGTGCAACCGGTCTTTCCTACAGAATTCAAGCCCAGGGTCCAGTCAATCAAAATGTCATAAATGCTTTGAGTGACATACAAGTCAGTCAATAGAGTACGCCAATTTCATAGGCTAGAATTGGATAAGTGCAGTCTAGTTAAGTAGACTGGTAATTTGACCGTGGAGGTTTTATAAGGAACACAACGGTACTTGCTGAGCAATTTAACAAATGGCGTTAGTCGCAACTATGTATCTGAGTAAATTAATGTTGTAACATTAAATAAATGAGTACCTAAAAATTATAAAAAGCATTACAACCAAACCATGTATTCGGCAAAACTTTAACCCGAATTTTCGGATTTCACTGATTGTCCTCAAATATTTACTATTCTATCCTTCGGATTGCCAAAGTGTTAATTTAAACTGCCAACGATGTGAGCTCAGAGCTGCTATGCCAGAATAGAAAAAGACTTTTCTCGCTTTTGCCCCCTCCACCCCTGGAGCCAGGACCGGCTACGCCTCTGGAGGTATGGGACGGTCTTCTAAACGGGTTCCGGCGGATGATGTTAGACGGCATGACACGTAGCATCGACAGGATTAATCTGAAAACATCCAACGGAGATGTTTCTTCCATTAACACTCATACGCAGCATGTGAACCAAGAAAAAGTGAGAAATGTTGGAAATCGATGAAATGGTACGCTTTGAAACAAGAAAAATATTTTTCTGGAAAAAAATGGCTACATTTTTTAATATTTTTTTTTATTTTCAAAAACATTTAAGGCCATGTTTTAGACAATAAGTTTAGAAAGATTTATACCAAATTTCATTGGAATCGGTCCATTAGTTTTCTAGCTGTACACCACGCCAGTTTTGTAAATGCAGTTTAGACGACCATGTCATACCTCCAACATTTTTAAAGATTAAAAAATATATATACCATGTTACAGCTAAAAGTAGTAATAAAACACACCCCAAGTTTCGTAGGTGAGGAAATATTTCCTTTAAAGAAAAAACATGAAAATCGGGAAATTTCTCCCCCGCCTAAATCGTCCGGCCAACATCCCCGTCGGTACAGGCCAGGGTATGTTGGGCGGAGGATTTGATACGATTGAAATGCGGTGACACACGCTGAGAAATTGCTGGAGGCTCTTGCAGTAGTACTCTGTCGGTCTTTACAGCTATAGCTGCCCACCCCCGTGCAGAAATTCGTTGGGGAGTCCCCAGATCCCATCGCATCACTATAGATTTTTGACAGGGACGCCGCACGTAGGGGATCCACATTGATATCCAAGTGGATTCCGCGCTATTTCCTGATTGACATCGTTTGTGAATTTTTATTTGAAATTCTCAACCTGTATTTGTTGGGTCTGCCAGAAAAAATATCCTTTCGTGATCCCGTGTACATGTTTGTTGGGGAGTCTCAAGATGCACCCATCTCTATGGGGATTTATTAGGGACACCAATCACCCCAGGGAAAGACCAAAACTCTAAAGTTTTAAAAGTTTCAACATTTCCAATAAATCGACGACTTATTTCAAGAACTTTTGTTTATTAAGAAGTGATTTTACATCGATTTTGAAAGTTGTGGAGACAATGTTATACGTTCTACGTAATTTACAGTCGACTGTGTAGACTTTCGCTGGCATGATCTTGACGAACCTTGTAATTTTGGAACATTGAAATTAGGAATTTTAAACCGTCGGCGCATTCAAAGTTCGGAATTTCAACCCCTCCCCCATGTCAAGATCATGCCAGCGGAAGTCTACACAGTTGGCTGTAAATGATGTAGAACGTATAACATTGTCTAGACAAATTTCAAAATTGACGCACAATCACTTCTCAATAAAAATAAATATTACAATGATTCGTCGATTTATTGGAAATGTTGAAATTTTTAAAACTTCCATAGCCGAATTATTTTGACGGTGTTCAGATTTTCGGAGTTTTGGTCTTTCGTGTAAAATTCTTTCGGAGTTTTGATCTTTCGGGGTAGTATTCTTTCGGAGTTTTGTGCGTTCTGATCATTCAAAGTTAGGAATTCCAACCCGGACCTATCTTGAATTTCGGAACATTAAAATTCGGAATTTTAAACTGTCGGAGCATTCAAAGTTCGGAATTTGAACCCGGCCCCGTATAGAAAGCAATGGGATCCATCAAGAATCGTATTGGGTTCTGTTCAATAATGAAGGAATCCTTTGAGTTTCAAATTGGATTCGTACATTCCAATGGGGAATCCCGATGACAATCCAATGTACGACTGTGACGTTTCAACATAGGGATCCAATGTGATGGCCCATTCGAATCCTAGGCAGGAAGTAGGGACAAGTATAGGAATCCATTTGGATCCCTACGCCAATATGTGTACGGGCCGCCAGATACCACCCTCGCGCCATGTCCTCATGTAATACATACTTTACATGAGATAACATCACACTCGTTTTGTTACAATTATCAGCAATTGCCTGCATGATATGTTTCCGAACTGTTCTTAGTTATTTTTTCACAGAATGCAATGGTTCAAGTGTTAAAATGCATATTTCTCGTACGGCTAGGAATTACTCCTTTTTGCTATTCGGGCAAAATATCGTTTTCTGACCTGTTTCTAAAACAATTTTTTTGTGGTAAGCAGATTGATTTAGGCTGCAAAGCTAGTTTTTATTATATTTTGAATTGATATTATTTGTTCAAGCAGGTGAATCTGTGACTATTGGTTTCGAATTCACGAACATCGAGAAGGTGTTACTCGTTACTATGGCAAGTCGACGATGGCAGTAAACATTTCAAGTCATTATCGTTTCAAGCCACTCGGTTCAGCAACTTTTGAGAAAAGTTCGGAAAATTTTCCATAGATTACTTCACTAGCTGAATCGTGTGTCAATTCGGTGTGAGCCATTGGACGAGCGAATATCAACGAATATCAAATATCAAAGAATGATCGTTTAACAGTAATATTCAAACAGCTATCATTCCCCGTGATAATTATTTTTTAAGCGATAGGGATGTTGCCTATTTTTGAGAAAGTGTTCAAAATTTTTTATGTATTTACATGCAGCAAATTCTTCAAAAATCGCTTCTTAATGCATCCCTTAAAAAAAAACGTGCCAAAACGCCCAGACGTGTCATTTGACAGAGTGTGACGTCATACTCTACAAAATACGGGTGTCTAAACGAACACAATAACGAATATTTCGAATTGATAAGTTGAAGTATGAATTCTAAAGTCTATTCATCGCCGTATGACTGTCTTGAAGACCTGCGATTAAATAAAACAAAACAAATTGTAAAAGGATACATAACCTCAATAATTTGTCAAAATGATTACAGAGTTTGTAATATTGTTAATCCTATATACATTATTTGTTGCATAAACAACAATTCTTTAGAGTATACTTACCTGGAAGTATTCACGTTTCTGAATTCTGCAGAGCAGAAGTCGCTATTTCGTAAAAAAGTTAGCCACCATTATGCAGACAATCCTAGGCAAATATTTGCCTTCACGAATCCCGGCTCCATTATTGAAGTTCGAGTAAAATTCAAAATCAATCGACAAATCTCACAAATTGTATTTCAAGGCGGGAGCCCGAATTAGAAGGTCCAAAAAAACCGTTTTGTCGGGATTTTTTTTAAAAGGGAAAAAAACAAGTGAGCCTGGTAAACATCGAGGTATATTTTAAATGAAAGAAAAAAATTGAAACATGAAACAATAAATGACTGCAGATTTATCAGCCTATATCATGGGCGTCTTGCCACTGCAATCCGCAATCGGCGAGAAAGATGCAACTCGTAAATCTTGACCGAAACAAATAAAAACCAATAAAAGTTTAACTGTCATATATTTTTCTTCTGGGCGAATTCAGAAGATGCTGAAAAAATCGTGAAATTATAACTTTTCTCAGGTTTGAACAAAATGTTTAAAAAAAAAACACTTTAACGTGCTATAGAAATTATTTAAAAAGACTTTCTCAACGACTTTTTTAATTCGCTTAGAAGAGATTTTCATACTGAAGAAAATAAACTTTGGTTTGATTCAATAGTTCGTTTAATTTTTTTGCCATCACGCCCGCCAATTTGGAAAAATCGTGAAAATGAAAACTGGACAAAACGCGCCTGAAAGTTTTCAATAGGAGGAAATATCAATATCGAATATCAATCGCTTCTCTGCTTTTGGCCTTGTAACTTCGAAAATGTTTACAATTGGCCTCTATGACTTTGTAAATATATTCTTGGATAGTTTATCTAATTTAAGCTATTCAAAAAAATCATTTTTGGACCTTCTAATTCAGCCTTCGGCCTTAAGGGGAGGGTAAAGGTTTCAGCGTGAAAAAAAAAACTTTTTTGCGAATTTTTTTCATCTATATGGATAGAGTAAATTTATTGAAACCTTTTGTACATTGTTGAGTGTAATTTCAAGAACATTCCGTGAAATTTGTACGCGAAAATATCCACAAACAAGCCGGTGACAAAGCTTTTCCAAGAACGCCTATGGAAAAACACGATTTGCGGTGCTCACTGTATCTCAGCTAGAAATTATCTGAAATCAAGTCCCATTGAAATTTAGTCAAAGTATCATCAAATCCTCCCCCCAACGATCATTGACAATTTTTTTTTTCATTTCTAAATTTTTGTTCGTCATGTAAAGTGAAAAGTGCTATTTTTCACAAAAAATTCTGCCATTTTGGGGGTGGAAAACCCTCTCAATGTAAACAAAAAATCTCAAACTAATCGTTCGGTGAGTTATTTTATATGTAGAAAGTGTGTAAGAAGTTTGTAATCAATCGGTCATGTAGTTTTCAAATGGCAGACTTTTTCGAACGCGGACTTCGAAAAAGTGGTTCGGAAAAACGCGACACCGGCTTGTTTGTGGATATTTTCGCGTACAAATTTCACGGAATGTTCTTGAAATGAAACTCAACAATGTGCAAACGGATTCAATAAATTTACTCTATCCATATAGATGAAAAAAAATCGCAAAAAAAGTTTTTTTTTTCACGCTGCTACTCTACCCTCCCCTTAAAAAAATACAGTGACAGCCTAGTATAAGCAGTATGTTTAGAGCGTCGGCTCGTTCGTGTTATACAAAGTGCAACGTCATGCACCCTGATTGGTGTCTCGTGACTAATAGATATTTTTTTACAATTTATTTATCGCGATTTATCTACAATTTTCACCAAAATAAAATAAAATAGGCACTCCCAAGCGATACTTAAATTATAAGCTATTACCTCATAACACTATTGTTTTTATTCTTCGTTACTGGAAACATCCCTATTCTACACTCTTCCCTACAGGGGAGTGTAGAATTTTCGAAGAATGTAGAACAAAAATAAAATAGCTTCACAATTATCATCCCGGTGCTAAAAATTCCTCGTTGTTTCCACATTTCGACGGTGGCCGTAGTGAAAAGAAAGGAGGCAACAGTATCGAACGTACCCAGCACATCTTGCGGCGTATAAAGTGACCAAAGTTTTCTCAGTCGGAAATAGCGACGAGACGAGAAACATCTCGTCGACGAGGACCAGCTCTCACGGCTCGGTGAACATTTCTCGGTCGCGACGAGGCTTCTCGTTAATCCGCGCGACGAGCTTCGAATGCCAGTCGCGTAAAATCTTTCGCCGAGCGTAAATTATTTTCCCGTGGTATTCTAGAATAGGGGACGGTCGCACGTGGCCGGGAATCGGTCTGGGGGGCGGAACCTTCGAGAGTGAAGTTGTAGATGCTGGCAAGGACCTCGAATATGTGGACCCGAGCGAGCTAGAGTTGAGAGCAGAAGATGCTATAAATCCAATGTCGGTGAGTCCAAGAGTGTGCGGTGAGCGAGGATGAGAGAGAGAGAGAGAGAGAGAGAGAGAGAGAGAGAGAGAGAGAAAAGAGCTCGTGTGAAAAGCACGTCGGTAACATTTCCCGAATAAAACGTGAAAACCCGAGTGCAGGGAAAACGACGATATGGAAAAAAAGGGAATGGAGACCGAACGGGAACAGCAAACAACATATGACTATATGTATGAGTGCTTGCGAAAATAATAAGTACGATAGGGTGATACCGTGCGTACATATCAAAACCACCACTGGTGTATGGGTGATCGAGGTTGGGCTCCGGCTGTACTTCGATTTAAGGGGGAATATCGGTGTGAAAAAAAATCGATTTTTTTTTGCATAAGTAGATAGTTTTGAGCTTTAAGGCGTTACCCCCACTTGTAGCGCAAAAAAAGGCCTTTTTCATGAATTTTTTCAAAGAAAACTACAAAACTTTTTTAATCGATCAATATACCATCTTAAAGAACATATCTTGAAGAACTTTCAGTAATTTTTTTATTGAAAAATATTACATTGTTTAGTGGCAAATGGCCGTCAATGAAATAATGTTTTTATATACACGGTTTGCGGTGACCAACATTGCGGCGAAGTGGATCATCTGAAAAAAAATGCGGATGGATTTAGTCAAATATAAGTATAAACTAGTCTGTAATCGAAGGATTTTAGAAAATATTCATTTTTCACAAAATGGCGGACAGTCAAAGTTAATGGTTCGATTTTAACGAAAAAAAACGGCCGTTTTTTGGCTATAAAAAGGCAATTTTTTTTCGAAAAAAAAAATCGAACGATTAAAGACTACATTTTTATGTATTAAATAAGCCTGCAAAATTTCAAGAAGATCGGTTCATTAGTGTTCGAGTAATCTTGGTCACCGACTTCAGAAATGCCATTTTGAGAAAAACGCGTTTAAAGTTTCTCTTTCAACGCTCTTTCAACGCGGATTCTTCTCTTTCAACGCTCTTATCTCAGTCAATTTTGTTCGGATCGACTTGAAATTTTCAGGACATATTCTCAGATACTTATACTTCAAAAAAATGCAATAGAAAAAAATCGATTTTTTCAAAATCGCCATTGGGGGTAACTCCTTGAGAATATGCCTACAAATTTTCAAAACAATATTTGGCTTAGAAGTATTCGAAATGGGCGCCAAGCGTCGACGCTCTCAGAGCCTTCTATACGGGCCTTTCTATACTTTTAACGCGTTTTTCTCGAAACCATGTTTTTTGACTTGGTTGACGGCACAACTCTGTCAAAGTTTGTCCAATCGACTTCATTCAAAAAGGATTCTCTTTTGTGTAAAATTCGGATTTTTTTTTAAACGGCCACCATTTTTTTCTAATCAAAATTTTCGAATTTCCTACGATGCTGCGATAGCTATACTATTATAATTTAATAATTTTTTTGAATTTTTGATTTCACATGCTTGCTGTGGCACTTATGCCGTCAACTGTCGGGGAGTCTTTTTTGAGACGCCATTTTGCGACCGCTCCTCTACTTAAAAAAATGTACTAAAAAAAATCCTTGTATGCTTCATTACTTCAAAACTTAATACACAAAATTTCAAATAATTTTATTTAGCCGTTAAAAAAAATCCCAAAAAATACCTCACTCTTCCGCCTGTCACACTGATATTCTCCCTTGAGCAGTGTTGTGCATAGCCGTTACTCGGAGCGGTGACCGCTTAGCCCTGCACCCGCTGGCGCATCAACCAGTGAGCCGGAGGCTGATACTTCCGACACCTTCACTCAGAAAAAAGATTTGTTTAGGACAAAGAAGTTTGTCTCCCGGCGAATAAGTTTTCTTATTCGTAAGTCGGCCTACTACGATTTTTTTAACAGCTAAGAACATTTTTTATTCAAGTTTATGTTTAAGATTTACTAAGAATTTTTCTTAACATCTAATAGGATTTATAAGTTAGAAGAAATAGGTGTTTTATATCCGAAAAATAGAGTTTTTCGTAACATCTAATAGGATTCTTCACAATCCCCCAGCTGGTTTTCTTCGAGGAATTGTGTCTTTTCGTCCGTCATTATTTTCTCACTTGAACGTTTTTTTCTCACTTTATATTCTTATCTACACTTAAGGGGCCAGTCCACTTTGGAGCCACGAAAAAAAGGCTATTTTCGCGATTTTTTTTGTCAATTATATAAAAGACATGAATATAAAAGTTATTGGGCTTGATAAATAGAGTCTTGAAATACATTTAAAAAAATTTAATTCATTTTTATTCATTTTTCGTCTATGATGAAGTCAAAATACATCTCAGCATACTGGTAAAATTTCAAGCCAAGTTGCCGAACTTTCAACGAAAAAATAGGACTCTAAAAATCGTCTCATTTATACGGCACTTTATGGTGATGACACGCTGGCCACGTTTCGATCTGGCAATTTTTACACTAAATAACTTTAGATGCCTGATATAAACTGTTCACGCGTGTAAAAAATTCTAAAGATTCCGTAACGACAATAAACACGGGGGGTCACTGACTATTTAATGAAAATATTGATAAATCTTGAAACAATGTGACGAGGAGAAGAATTTTCGTAGCCGCGACTTTTCAGATAAAATGGAAAAATGTCTCACGAGGAAAGGTTGAGAGGTCGATCTCTCCGATTTCGATGAAATTTGGCATGCTTATAAAATGGGTAGAAATAGGCGATACGTGTTTTTTTATATCTGCGGAACCCGATTTTTAAGGGGTGAGCCGCCCGCCGAAAATAAGGTAGTTTTTCGCTTTTCATCGATAACGTTATCGTTCTCATCTCCAATGTATAGTACACGAGAAAATAAACATTGTTGCAATTTGAATTTTTTTCATATCTCGTACCGTTAAAACGTTATCGACGGAAAACGAAAAAAAAAAATTTCGACTGTGCGTTTCAATCCTTAAAAGCCGGGTTCCGCAGATATAAAAAAATACGTGTCGTCTATTTTTATCCATTCTACAAACATGCCAAATTTAATCGAAATCGGAGAGAGCGACCTCGCAACCTATCCTTGTGAGACATTTTTACATTTTCTCTTACTAAATTTTTCTCTTTTTCTTACTAAATTTGCACACAAAATGTTTTATCCCAGTTTATCGTTGAATATAATAATTGACTGTGACTTATTTTTATTAAGCGCCACTGTAATTTGCCAATGATTCAGAAGGGCCCTCCTTATGCCCCCACAAAATACGGTCCTCCGAGAAATCGGAGGGCCGTATTTTGTGGGGGCATAGGGTGGGCCCTTCTGAATCATTGAAATACCTTAAGACGGCTGGGGACGTAACGGAAGTTAGGTTGGATTAGCGAAGTGTGGGTTGGGAGTGATCGGGGAGGGGTCAATTGGGAATTGTAATACGTAAAAACCCGCAAGGGTGTACGTTGGAACTCAGGGTACATCTGCAATTGACTATATACAGGGTCCTGTTATGAATGGAAAATCCTAAAACTGTCGATAGGTCAGATGATGTCCTACTAATCACTAGAATTTCAGTTTAGTAAAAGTCCCACAGTTTTCGAAATAAAAATAATCTGTTTTTGGTTTTTCGCAACTTTTTTACCCGATTTTTTAGAAATACTTTTGGTTATTTGTTTTATCTAGAAAAGTCTTTTTTTAACCTTAAATGTTAAAGAAACTTTATGAAAAAAGATCTTATGCAGAATTTTCATACAAACCAATTCGAACATCTCACTTTGATAGCCTACGGTGTAAAAAAAATATATTATGCATATCGTGTCAATTACTTTGAAAAGTTGCTTAGTTATAGTCGATTCATATCATTTGTAGAAATGGCATGCGAAAAACCAAAAGCAGATGATAAAAAAAAATAACATAAACAAACCCAAAATCTCGAAAATCGTGGGACTTTTACCCAATTGAAATTCCAGCATATAGTAGGACATGATCTGACCCATCGACAGTTGCAGGATTATTCATTCATAAAAAGACACCCTGTATATACATTTGTAATTGAGACCACGATTGTATTATTAAAACATTTACGTGACTCTAAAAAAGCTATACCCCAATCGGAGCTAGACTCATGACCTTTTATAACTCACTCTACTCTCTCGTATACCTGTATAAATTTTGGACTTCATTCTTCCTGTTCATAGTCTAAAAATGATCCTCATTCCTCATTCGTTTTACTATGAAAGTCTTATTCGTACCATGAATGAGGCTCTTATAGTAGAAGAATATGATTTTCTTGCTGGAATGAAAGCTTTTACTGGTGAGAAGGAGAAATATATGCTACATGAAAAAGCTTCATTGCGGGCTCTCATTCATCAGATTTTTTACTCGCATTACGGATGTATCGTACAATTGTAGCAAAAAGTTCCATATAATGAGAATTTCCATTCTTCGGGATGGGACGGAAGAACTAAACAAAATTTAACGCTGCCAAATATAGTGGAAATATCTATTTTCTGTAACAACGATTTTTTTTGTCTACTAGATTATTTATTTGGGATTTCGATAAACCGTATGTTATTGAGCATACATTGAACTTACTTCGTGTACATTTTTATTTAAAAAAAAAATAAAATGAACACCGTTATTGAAGTATAATAGAGCTTCTGTATAAAAAAATGTGGTAGAACTGCCGGATCGATAAGTTCACAATGGATGGCCTGAAAAATAAAAATAAATAAGTTTTATAATCTATATAAATGAAGTTCGCGTTGTATGTAGCCGTTTTTTTTAGAAAAAAAATTCACAACATGGAGGGTGTAGAAAACAGTGTAATTTTGGCGAAATTTTTACTTATATTCGGGAGCTTAGAAAACACTAAATTTCAACAACAACAAAAAACGGTAACGTGCAACGATAGCTACTAAAATAACGAAAATTTTGGTTTTCTTCAATTGAATGTCGGACTATTATAGCTAGAGTTATGATCCCAGTCAGATCGAGAAAAATCGTTTCGAGAAAAACGCGATTGAAAGTTTTAGTATACGTAAATCATTGCGCTACCCGCTGTCACTAAATCGCCTATACTCGGTCAATTTTTTAATATTGTACCTTGAACCTTTTTTTTACACATTCTTGAATCCGGTATCCCGCCTTAAAAGAGTGATTGGGGAATTTATTTAAGAAAAACATTTCAAGAAAAATTGTCAAATTTATTTAAGAAAATTCGTTTCGGGAAAAACGCGATGGAAAGTTTTAGTATACGTAAATCATTGCGCTACCTGCTCTCACTAAATCGCCTATACTCGGTCAGTTTTTTAATATTGTACCTTGAACCTTTTTTTTACACATTCTTGAATCCGGTACCCGCCCTAAAAGAGTGATTGTGGAATTTATTCAAGAACAACGTCTGCTAATGAGTAGATGTGAAGAATAGTATTTCATTTGAAAAGAAATTGTTGATTTTTTGGAATAGCTATAATTTTTTCTACAGTTTTACGCTATGAGTATCTCAGCGTTTACTTTCTAAAGAAAAAAAAGACTAAAGTTCCCGAGACGTCGATAAATAATATCAACACTGCCTAATTTTTTTTTCAACGTACAATATTTTATATCCCCTACGCTTCTGGTATGCGGATACAGAATACTCTCCAATTATCATACCCACAGGGATAACTATCGATATCTCCGATTTTCGACATTGTTCTGATCTCGAGTCTTCGTCTTATAGTCCAGTAAAAGAGACGAAAACCCAGCACTTTTTAGCGTACAATATGATTTTTTTTACTGAAGGTAGATGGTTGCATACTGAAAGTAACCCGATAAAATGTTGCCCCTCAACTCTCCCCAACCCTAAGAAATAGGGGCTGAAAACTTGAAAATGACCGTATGTCGATAATGAATAAACCGATGAAAAAAAAAATCCAGCAAAAGTTGTTTGGAATAATAAAATACGTATAAAGTTATATGACGTCCAATCCCCGATCTTTGAAAATAGCGACACAAAAACACGAGAGCATCACAGACCCAGACGAGGACGCAGCGATATATCTACTCCGCTCGCACACGCATCAAGCCCGAATTTTCTAATCGTTTTTGTGCCGCCATTTTAAAAGATAGGGGGTTGGACGTTAGATAACTTTATGCGAATTTTATTATTCCAAACAACTTTTGTTTGAAAACTTGTTTGATCGGACTATGAATTATCGAGATACGGCGATTTTTAAGGGGTTAGGCCACTCTGAAGGCCGAAAGAATAGGCTTTTCGGGGATTTTTTTTCTTCAGAAAAACTACAAAATAAATCGAGTTTACAAAAAGGGTGTTCATCATACATATCAGTGACTGTATACAATAATTTTTTTGAAGCGATTCATTTCAAAATGGCGGCTGTACAGCGTTTATCTCGAAACGGCATTTTTTTAATTGGCCGGAAACAACTCAGATAATTTTCAACCGATTCACGTGAAATGTTGAATATATCTCGAAAAATACATTGTCTATGGAAATCCGTTGGATTTTTTGCATAGTTCATTTGTTATTGACAATTATCTGACGATTGTTTAGGCAATTTTTTTACTTTCCAAAAATTTGCCTAAAAAATCGTCAGATAATTGTTAATGCCAAATGAACTATGCAATATTAAAAAAAAAATATATGCACTTCTATAGACAATGTATTTATCAAGATATATTCAACACTTCAAGTTAATCGGTTGACAATTGTCTGAGTTATGTTTCTGGCCAACTTAAAAAATGCAGTTTTGAGATAAATGCTGCACCGCCGCCATTTTGAAATAAATCGCTTCAACAAAATGATTGTATACAGTCACTGATATGTATGATAAACACCCTTTTTGGTAATCTCGATTTATTTTGTAGTTTTTCTGAAAAAAAATCCCCAAAAGGCCTTAAGTTTTCAACCCCTATTTCTTAGGGTTGGGGCGAGTCGAGGGGCAACATGTTTTCAGTAAAAATTCATATTCTACGCTGAAAGGTGCTGGGTATTCGTCTCTTTGACTGGACTGTTAGCGATTTTAGTAACCTAATCGAAAGCGTGATAGCTGTTATTCGTCCTCGTTGTCCTTATAATCTCAGCGAAAAAAATCACCCAAGGCTGCACGAAGCCCGGTTTGTTCCGGCGACCTGGATATACGATTCGAGCCGAAAAAACCTCTCAGACGGCAACGGAAAACTCCGAGTAGCACAGGAGAGATTTGGGGCTGAAAATGGCCGCGTACAGCAGGTGGAACAGTAGATTGGATAAGATCGGGATAGTTTGCCAAGAGAAAGAATCAAAAGTATAAAAAGGGCAGGCAAGAAGAAGAAGAAGAAGAAGGTGGTGGTGCAAATGCGAAGAAGAGAAAAAGTTCGACGAGAGGAAAAAAGAGTGCACGGTCGGCACAATACTTGATACTTTCTCTTCCCTTATCTTTGCCCTTACCCGCTGGATCGAAGGTACGACTCGGTGGAAGAGGGTATACTCATTTTCGTCGGCTGAAGACTCCATAGTATGCGGGTCGAACGAAAGTACGACGGAGGGCGAATGAACAGTAACCACTCATCGGACAACGATACGCATCGCGAAAGCAATCCGCGAGAGAATGAAAAAAAGGGCGAAAAAATCGTGCGGGCTGGAGGAAAGGAGGGTGAAAGTCGTAGACTCTTTGCCTCCTGAAAATTCCTCGACGAAGGACAACGAATCGAGTAGAACTCGAAGAATCCGAAATGAACGAATTGAATCGGTATTACGTCATGGAGTCGCGAATCTTTTCCTTTAACTTTGGTCTCCCTTGGTCTTCCTCCCTGTTATTCCGTTTCTCGACAGTCATCGTGCGGTATCCTTTGACGATAGCCGAGGAAACGGAGAAAAAGATAGGAAAAAGAGCCGAGCGCCTGGTGCTCGGAAATTCCGGAACACGAGCAATTCCATGGGTCCTTCAGGTGATATAGTCCGCGCACGGTCCGTGCAGCGAATTGTTCACAAGTAAAACTCGGAGTCCAGGATTTTTCGAAACGTCCAAGTGGAATTTCACTCCAATCACCCGAAAGACGCTCCCCTCGCTCCTCTTCCACGTCGCCTAAGACTCCTCCTCATTCCAGAACGTCACCTCTTTCATTCACCGGTCACTCTTTTGCCGCGATCACGAGCAGCAATGATGAAAGAATTCTTATTGAAGAAAATGTCTCCTTGAATCGTAGAAAAAGTAATAGTCGACATACACTACCGCTCAAAAGTTTGGATACACCAGTCGATATTTCTTGCCGCATTAAAAGTTAGATTACTCCGTCAAAATAAAAGATAACTAAATTTAACGAACGGCGTTTTGAAGGGAACGAATTCAGCTTTGTTTTGCTTTTTTGTAATATTTTTTATGATTTTTTTTCAACCCGGTACGCACTTTTCTACGTGACGGTTTTTCCGGTTATTTTTCAACCGTCGAAAATTGGGCGCAGAACTTATGGAAATGTTTTTTGTCATTTTTATCCATGATAAACTTGAAAGGGGTGGCGGAAGCTCCATTTGCGGTTTTTGAAAAGTTTCGTGCGATTTTTTTTCACAAAGTTCTTTTATTTTTGGCTAAAAAAGAAAATTTTTGGAAAATGCCACGTAACTCAAGAAGTATGGGGTTTATGAGGAAATGTCGAGGATGTAAAAAGTTGCGTAAGTTTATACTGAATCGCCTGGAATTTTTAAAGAATTCTCGTGTGAGATTTTTTTTGGGTCTATTTTCGCTCGAAACTCTGATGAGTAGGATGGCTTAACTCGAAAAGTATGGCGTTTAGAACAAAATATCAATTCCGATTTTAAATTTGCTTAAATTTTTTAGATTTTTTTTTTCGAAATTTGATCAAAAGCACCCACACCGGCAAAAAAAATGTTTGAAAAAATCTGAATAAATGTCAACGTATTCGAAACGAAACACTGCAACATTTTCCCTTCTTGATATTTTCTCTAACTCAATAGTTTTCGAAATACGCCACAAAATTGTTTGGACGATTCTGCGAGTTTCGGCCAAAAAAATTCAAAACAATATTCTGAAAAAATTCTAGCGAATTTACAATTAAAATTTTTGCAAGTTTTTTTCCTTCATATTTTGTCATACTTTTGGAGTTAAGCCAGCCTACTTATCAGAGTTTCGAACGAAAATAGTGCAAAACAAATCTTAGAAGAGAATTCTGAAAAAAATTCCAGTTATCCAGTATAAACGTACGCAACTTTTTACATCCTTGATATTTCCTTCTAAACCCTATAGTTCTTGAGTTACAGTGCATTTTCCAGAATTTGTCTTTTTTAAGCCAAAAATGAAATAACTTTGCGAAAAAAAAGCGTACGAAGCTTATTGAAAAACGTAAATGGAGCCTCTGCTACACCTTCCAAGTTTATCACGGATAAAAATGACAAAAAAAAACTTCCATAAGTTATTTGCCCAATTCTGGATGGTCGAAAAATAACCAAAAAACAGTCGCGTACAAAAGTGCGTACCGGGTAAAAAAAAAAATCATAAAAAATATTTCAAAAAAGCAAAACAGAGCTGATTTTGTTCCCTTCAAAACGCCGTTCGTTAAATTCGATTATCTTTTTTTTTGACGAAGCTATCTAACTTTTAGCGCGTCAAGAAATATCGACTGGTGTATCCAAACTTTTGAGCGGTAGTGTATGTACGTAACAGGAGTGAAGATAGTTTTGAGCGATCCTCGTCGAGGCGGCGCGACGTCTTTCGTATTCGAAGAGGATCGTCCGTACAAGCGTATGACAATTTTTCGAATTGCAGGAGATCGTTGAAAATTCCAGTGTAATCCATTCGATTTTCCATCGCTCTGCAGAAATACCAACGAGAATTCCGAGCCCAAAGAAGAAAACATCAGCAGGTATAGTGGGAACAGCTCGTAGGAACGTGACGTCGTGATGTCGAAATGCGAGATACGTGCACCACGACCCGAGACCTCGTTCCTGAAAAATCCCTCCTGAAGCTTCGACGCTACGAGAGAAGGGTGTCGAACGCGTCCCCCGAGACTGTCGACAATGGACGCGAGCTCTCAGGGAAAGGGCGAAAAACGTCCCGATTGTATATTTTTTGCTTTACTTTCCTCGCGTGTTTGGTGACGTGTACCAATCTTCTTGACCTACCTAACAAGGATGGCTCAATTATTGACTCTCCCACGGCTATTGTCTGTCCAGCCTGAATTTCTCAACAACCATTTCCACATCATTACTAAAAGACCCAAAAAGGTAATAAGGTCAGAGTGGGATCAGTGGCTCATTTTTTCAGAGGTCTATAACCGTTGGCTGCCTAACCGTTCATACAATCCCAATGAAACCTTCACTAAACGTGAGGTGTGTTCAATGGCTTCATTTTGCTAAAAGACACTGAACGGCCTATCCCAATAGATATTCCCATGTAGAGATTGACCGTTGGACCTGGTACGGCCCTTCACAGTTAGCCTTTCTAGAATATTGGGCCGTGAGTATTTACCAATGAGGTGCCTTTGTAGAAATGATAAGAACGGCCCGATATCGGCCAACAGAGCCAACAATTATTGGGCCAATGATTTAATTCATTGTAGCGGCAATGTTGGTGATTGCACTTGGCCCTATGTGGGCCCGCTTAAAGGGCCTATGTAGAAATTGACCACTGGCTCTATGATGGGCCTTCACAGTTGGTCTATCTAGAAGTTAGTCTATCTAGAATATTGGGCCGTGAGTTTGTTTGGGTTTGTTTGAGTGCGTGATAAATATTTAACCTATATCGGGCCAAGATTGGCCCGAGATTGATCGTTATGGATACATATTTCATGGAGTAACCTTGAAATAAATTGTGATTTGCGTATATGACAGATTTCAAAATTGGCATATTTTACTTACTTATGTTGGTTATTTACAAATGCCAATAATAGGCCAAGACTTGATTACAAAAACTGAACTACAAAATATAGACGATTAATATATGACGTGCCAGTTGTTTGCCTATTCTGGCACAATATACAGATAATGAATAACCCAAGGCTTAAATAAAATAAAAGCAAGTATGGTCTGAACTACTTAGCCAATAAAGAGCTTAGATTAATCAAATGTAATTTCCAGTATTTTAGCATTGCCAGTTTTAAAATTGGCAAATTTCGATGAACTATCACGGCTGTTTATTGGTTTTAACAGATGGGCCCGGATAGGTTTTAGTAATGGGCTGATATTGTGCCAGTTCCCAATTTATAACGGAACAATAATGGGCCAATGTAATTGGCAGTACTTCAGCATCACCAGTTTAAAAATTGGCAAATATTGTATATCTATCATGACTGTTTAATGAATTTAAAAGATGGGCCATGATAGGTTTTAACTATGGGCCGATATTGTGTCGGTTCTCAATTTAGAACGAGACAATAATGAGCCAATGTAATAGCCAGTATTTTAGAATTGCCAGCTTTAGGATTGGCAAATTTAGTTTAACTATCACTGCTGTTTATTGGTTTTGAAAGGTGGGCCAGGATAATCTTTAGTAATGGGCCGATATTGTGCCGGTTCGCAATTTATAACGGGACAAAAATGGGCCAATGTAATTGCTTGTATTTTAGCATTACCAGTTTTTAAATTGGCAAATATAGTTCAACCATCACGGCTATTTATTGGTTTTAAGCGATGGGCCGATATGGTGCCGGTTTTCAATTTATAACGGAACAATATTGAGCCAATGGAATTGTCAGTATTTTAGTATCCCCAGTTTTTAAATTGGCAGATTTAGTTTAACTATCACGGCTGTTTATTAGTTTTTAAAGATGGGCCAGGACAGGCTTTAGGGATGGGCCGATATTGTGCCAGTTTTCAGTTTAGAGCGGAACAGTAATGGGCCAATATTATTTCTCTTTTGTTGCCTTATACGATGGTCCCAATATTGGCCTGATCGTAACATTGGGCAACTCATGGCAACCTCTACATGGGTTGCAACAATAACCATTTTTTTGAAATGGGATTTGATCCACTTTGTACTTGGGGGTGTACACAGTGAAACATGCCTAATTTCACAGTTAAACAAAAATTCAAATTAAAGCAAAATTTAAAGAAAATTAGCCCGATCCTCTGTGCACTTGTAGGTAATGGAGTGCTTTTCTCTATACAATGGGGAGTATTGTACAGTAAACGACTGAAAAATTAATTTAAAAAAACAGCATTCTATGAAATCAATCACAATCATTTATTGAATATTAATCAACAATCAGTACCTACCTAATGAGGTAGAACCAGTACCTATCTAAATCGCAACGAGAAAATATTCATATTATGACTTACCTCTGTGTACCTCGAAAAATTGAGCCACTGTGTACCGACCCTCTCTTTTTTCCTAAAGCGGGTACTGACAAGTTTCTAATTTTATTAGGTTAACAAACACAATGCTCGAATACCGCAATATAGCTGTATATTGCGGGAGAACAATGACTTCGAACATAACTGCGATAGGTAAAGAAGCAAAAAACATACAAACTCAACTGGTTTTTCAACTTTTGATACCAAAAATAATAGAAAATCACCCCTCACAACCGAATTGCGCGGGAGCGACTCACAGACAGGCTCAAACCTATTGGCATCCGAGGGCGGTTCTAATGTGAAAAAGACGCACACACATACATGTCCACTTCTGAGAAACAGATAAGGTTCAGTGTACCCACTGTTGCCACTGTGCCCACTTTGACCCTACTAGAAAATATTGATGTTAATCTTTTCAAGCATGTACATGGTCGAACTACGGGATTTTTTTCCTGTCCGGATTATAAACGTTTTTCGCCCCACAAAAGTCATTCCGACTACTGTCGCACTTGTACCGCAAAACGTAGGTAATCGAAGGTAAACCCGAGGACTTAACCCGGAGGGCTTAACCTTATGCTAAACACTCGGCAACCCGCCCTTAACCATTCCGCTGCAAACCCTCGACGAAAACCTTCCACCTCTTGCTCGACCTCTGGTCTTCCACGTTGTCACACGTAGATTACAATCCCAGCTAAATCGAGCCACCCCCCCCCCCTGTTAATAGCCAAAAACCACGTGACGCCTACGCCATCTTTACCTCGGTGCCATGCAGAATGACCTTTGCAACGAAAAAACATCTACACATCTGGGACTCGAGACATTAAGTGTTGAAATCTGATTAATCGCTCGTTATTATTGTTATGTTCGCTGCTTTGTTTTGTTGGATTCGTCTCTTGAGCGGAGGGGGGGGGGGTATTTAGTACATTTGGGTTTTTTACTTTGTATCGTATATTCGCAAGAAATAAAAAAATGGCGCCAATTTTTTTCTCGCGCTTAAGGTTTCGCATTTTTCATGATTTTGTTTTGGAGGTGATAAAATAATCGCATCATTTTCAAATTTTGACTCCATCTTATTACAATTTTCTAGTGGTGATTTTTTTTTCTTTTTTAAACAAAACAAGAATGCGGCATTATAAGGTATTCCTTTAGGCGTCATTTGAAAAACTGCTCACGTTATAGATCAAAAAGACATCGATCGATCTGGCTGAATTTTTTCGAAGTTTCTCACTACAGTCGAACCTCGATATAACGAAACTCTAGAGAAGTTCGTTATATCGAGTTTTCGTTATATTGAGGTTTCGTTATGGCGAGATCATGTTTATTAAAATGCTCTTTAAAAAATAAATATTAGTACTATAAATACAGGATTTTCTTTTTAAGAAAGAAAGATTAAATTTGGAGCATTTTTACAAGCAAGTAGCAATTAGACCATAATGTATATTATCATGTCGTTTTATCAAGGTTTCCGGTGTCTATGGGACGGGAATGGACAAATCTTCCTTATATCCAGGTTCGACTGTATAACATTGTTGGAAGGATATACCTCTAAAAATATAAAAGAGTATAAAATCAAAAATTAAGTAGGCTTTGTAATCAAATTTTCATATTTTTGACCACTTTCTCGACACTTTTTACCCCAAAAACGTAATTCATCTACGCGATAACCTTAAACCTTTACGTATATCCTTCCAATAATGTTATCGTGAGAAACCTCCCAAAATTTCACCCAGGTCGATCAATAACTTTTTGAGCTATAACATGAGCAGTTTTTCAAAAGACGCCTAAAGGAATACCTCACAACGCCGCCATTTTGTTTTGTTGAAAAAACAATTCTTTTTCAACACTTGAAAGTTGTACTAAGATAATGTCAATATTGTAACATGATGCGATTATTTTATCACCTTTAAAAAAATTCATGAAAAATTACTTAATTTCGGGCTTCCAAAGGGATGTCCCCCCTTAGTGGCTGATTATTTTTTTTCAATAGCTGTATGTTTCATCTTTCCATCTGTTTTCCAAACATGATTTTTTTTCTCCTTCGTATAATCGAAAACATCGTATTTGAAATGGACTTTTTTTATTTTTCAGCGACGAAGTGATTCTTCCACTTTGCAATTATTTCCTTCGATGCTTTTTGCTCCAGCCCCCACGGATAATCGAAAAAAATATCATCTCCAAGTAATAGAATGTCTAGTCCCTCAGAACAGCATCACGGAATGGTCACATTATAATTTTGCTTCGCGGCTTAAGAAACAAGGATTCATCCATTCACTGATCCGTTCACCCTGTATATGAAATATGTGCAATTTATCATCTTGCCGAATGATGCGAGCACACTAGTCATCATATCAGGATACAAAATGTATATGATTGTAAAATGCGTTTTAATAGCTTGATCGAAAATCAATACCCGGCGGAAAATAATAAGGTGAATTGAAAAGATGGGACAAGATTGTTCAAAAAGTGCTCCATTTTTAAAGCTCATTCAAGGGAAACACTCGGCATTCGGATTTCTTATTCTTTCTCCCCTATTCTTCTCTCCCTGCATCCCTCTTCGCTTTCGCCCTCTCTCTCTCTCTCTCATCCATTCTCCCCCTATTCCTCTCTCCCGGCATCCCTCCATCTCGCCTTCTCTCTCTCTCTTTCTGTTCGAAATACGAGACGCCCCCCGGATATGCCGATGACCCCGTTTCAAATCGATTTCGAATGGTCTGGTTCTCGGTTCGAAAAGGTAGAATCGAGGAGTGGCAATGGTTACTCGAGACTAGCTCTCCCACCATCATCGGGGGTTGGAAAGTCGAGAATAGTCAGGGAGCGAGGCTTCGACGACAACGACGAATCCCTTGGCTCCGAGTCCAAGGGTCGCCCGTATATAGGATACTCGTATAAATCTGAAAAGCTTCAGGGTGGAAGACGCAAGCCCATTTCACGACATCTCTAATGGAGAAAATGTTCATGGTAACAGTGTGTATAATAGGATGTACGAATAAAGCAAAGTGTTTTGGAGAGAAGAAAAAACATATATATTCCTGTTTCTCGCACTCACCTATAATACGAAGAAACAAAATATTTAGAAACTAAGCGTCCGATGAGAGAAGCAGTGGAACGAGGTGGGAACAACTTTCAGATAACAGATCACAAAAAAAACATTCCTTCAAAGTCTACATGTTGACGAAGAGGGCAAACACGTTTGAATTTTTTTAACTTTAATGTTAGAAAATCAATGATGAATTATCTTCGTTCAGTACGAACGTGGACGTCCTTTTAGGGTGACACCATTGTAGAAATGTCGAAAAATTGATTTTTTTTTTTGACTCAAGAGATGCTTTGAACCATCTAGAACAAGGGGGGGAGGTATTTTGGTACCTGTGCAAAAAAGGTTCGCAGGCCCGTCTGGATCTGCGGTGGCAGTGGCTGGCCCGTGTGCGAGACGTCGATCGTTTTTCTCAGAACTCAATTTTTCAAAACGCAGCATTACTCCAACAATTTTCGTTCTCTTTACTCCGAATTTTGAGCACATCTTTAAAATAACATTTCGAAGAGAAATACGTACGGGATTTTCCGTGACTTCATTATAAAATTATTTATTAACAAATGATTGTCCATTTTTCTGTCAAATATCGAGTTTTTACTTTAAATGCTTGCCAGTTACACAATAATGAATATTTTCAAAATCCCCTACGTATTTCTCTACCTACACTGCCGGTCAACAGTTTCCAGACACTTCAGATAATTGCAAAGCTTTCGATGGCTTTGGATAATTGCAAAATTATATTAGCATAATATAATGCATCGTATAGAGCTGTACAGTCTCTTCGTAAAATAATAACCGAAATAAATTATATTATTCTAACATTATTTAGCAATTATCCAGTGATCGAAAGTTTTGTAATTATCAGAAGTGTCCGAAAACTTTTGGCCGGCAGTCTAAACTCATGTGAATTAATAGCATTTTTTTTTCTTTTTTTCCATATTTAAATTTATGTCAGTTATACTGCGTGCCGCAGAGCATCTCAAATTCAACATGCCTCGCGAGAATGGCTCCAGCGTCACCATTTTGTATAATTTTTTTTAATAATATTTTTTTGTTCACTTAAAGATATGACTAATAACATTCTTCAATATGATTATCCTCTGACTTGTCCTTCCACCCAAAAGAAAATCGCGAAAAATTGCTTAATTTCCGACGTTTACAGTGGTGTTATCCCTTAGGAGGGTTTCCTCACCTTTAGGTCAGGAAAAAATTGTTGATTTTCATCATTTTTTTCAAAAGAAAAGATTTCTTCCCCATTTTTGATACTTAGGGTATGTTTTATTATTACTTTTGGCTGATAAATGGTATTTTTTTTTATCTTTATTAATCGCGTTGAGGCGAATGTTGTCAAACGGCGTGACACGTCGGCGGGATTAATCTGAAAAAAAACCAACAGTGATTTTTCTTTAATTACCACTCATACGCAGTATATGAACCAAGAAAAGGTGAGAAATGTTGATAATCGATGAAATATTAGACTTTGAAACAAAAAGATTGGATTTTCCGGAAAATAATTAGCTACATTTTGCGACAAAAAATACTTTGCTTTCTAATTTTCAAAAATATTTCGGGTCACATTTTAGACATTAAGGTTAGAAAGATTGATTCCAAATTTCATCAGAATCGGTCGATTAGTTTTTGAGCTATACGTCACGCCGTTTTTGAAAATGTAATTCAAAAGACCCCGGAATAACCCCGCCATTTTTTAAAA
>OY723385.1:49266776-49541776 GCA_963210295.1 Ophion ellenae | reverse complement strand
CCATATGTATCTACCTCGTGCAAAATGTTGGTTTACATTATATACCACGGTACCTATCAGACAGGGGCCCCCCTGGCCATCGGATATTTTTCATCCATGTATAATATAATACCGGTGCACGTGTATCGCAATGAGCTTCGTGAGAGGCATACCCGAAATAGAAAATTTTGAAAGTTCGAGACACGTAGAAACGACCTCCAACCAGAAATATGAAAGGAAATATTTATAACTATGTATACCGCGGGTGTATTCTGCAGCAATCGAGAAAAGCCCAGAGGAGAGTTGGACGGGGGAAATCGAGAGGTTTGGTGAGGGGCTGGGACGGAGAACTTTTGCCAGAGAGAAGTAATGCATCTGGAGAGACCGCATGTATCATAAAAATGACGGGGATGTACAACTGAGACGAGTTGACACGAAAATTAATGTAGTTTGAATTTTTTTTTCACTCTGTATATTGAAATCTATTGATCCATTGAAGACCTTCCTTCCTTTTCGGTAAGGTTCCCAAGCCCCGCTCCCCCCGATCGAGCTGACATTTTGGGCAAACCTTCCTTTTAATATTTTAAGACAACCCCTAAAGGAATTTTTGGCGACGCGCTATAGTTTTTCGGTTTAGGTTTGAGTTTGGGTTTGAGTTTGGGCTTGGGTTTGGGTTTGTTTGTTTTGTTTGAGTATGGTGCGATAACATACAGGGTGTAAGGAGGGTCGATGCAAAGCCTTAAGGGGGTGGTAGGTCAACTCGTTAGGAACACATCTAACCTAAATTACCTTAGTCCAAAGTCTAAGGATTTCGAGTTATCACGTTAAGTACGATTTTTGGAAAATATCCCAAAATTAAATACTAACTCGTTCATAATGTTCAAACAGACAATAATTGGCGACTAAGAACTTATTTGCGTCTTAGCTTCATGTGTATTCAATCGACAAACACCAATACAATCATCTGTATCCACACAACTAACTAAATAGGACGTGTTGAATAATTAAAAACTTCGCAAAAAATAAAAATACATCTTATTGTAATGCTATTTTTTAAAAATAGTATTAACATAAGAGGTAAACGAGTATCTAATTTTGGGAAATTTCCCAAAAATCATACTTACCATGATAACTCGAAATCCTTAGACTTCGGACTAAGGTAACCTAGGTTAGATATGTCCCTGGCGAGGTGATCTATCACCCCCTTAAGGCTTTGTATCGACATTCCTAATACCCTGTATATAGGTATGAATATTATCTGAATCAAAATTTATAAAAAGATTATTAATCAGTATGAAAGCCGCTCTCTTACTATGGAGATTTTTTTAAATCAAAATTGATAAAATGGCGGCGGTTTGAAACGTAAGGGGTAAGTTTCCAAAAAACCTTCCCCTCCTATCGAGCTGAAATTTTGCACAAACCGTATTTTCAATATTTTAAGACAACCCCGAAAGGGATTTTTGGCGTCGCGCAACAGTTTTTGGGTTTGTTTGGGTTTGCTTGAGTACTTTTGTTTGGACAAAACGGAGAGCGCGATAACATATATAGGTGTGAACGGAGACGTAGCAGATATAGATATAATCGGCGCGCGTTAAAAAAAAAACTTAAGAATTCAATATCTCGAAAACTATTGCGAGCCGCCAAAAATCCCTTTAGGGGTTGTCTTAAAATCTTAAAAGGAAGGTTTGTGCAAAACTTTAACTCGATCGGAGGGGGAGGGCATTTTCGAAACCTTACCTTCAAAAAAAAACTTTATAATTCAATATCTCGAAAACTATTGCGAGTCGCCAAAAATCCCTTTAGGGGTTGTCTTGAAATGTTAAAAAGAAGGTTTGTGCAAAATTTCAGCTCGATCGTTGGGGGGTTTCCGAACCTTATCCTTCCTTTTTCCCCGCTTTCTCTCTGCCCTCCTCTTTTTTTATTTCTTATTCTCTCCTTACCATGCTTCCTAGTTCCGCCTAAACGTATTTTCACTATTTTTCCGTCCCGGTCTTTTTATACGCAGCCGTACGTACGCGTATCTCGTGACTCGTATTTATTCAAGTAATTTGTGCCACATTTATTCCTCCCGAGTGGGACATCCAGGAAGAAAAGAAAGATGTACGGGTGAAGTATCGCGAGTACTTACGTAAAGTTCTTTTTTCGCGTATATAGAGAAAAGAGAGTGCGATATGCCGGTTTATTTATATAACTGTCCATGAATGTACGCATCGACGCTCACAGACACACCCGTGAATTCGAGAATAAGGGTGAGAAAACGAAAAGTCTCTGGTACACGTACACTCTCGAACTTTTATATACGATCTCGAGAACGCGTACACGGGGAACCTTGGCGTGAATATTTCAAATGTACTTAAGACACGCGTACATTTTTTATATCCAATTCTCGGATTATATCGCCCGTCTATGAGCTATTTGCCGAAGATCGAGGAGGAAACGTTGCTCGGATATTTGCTAACTGTATATTATATGAGAAACCGCAAAATCGTGTCCTACACCTCAATCGAACATCCCCATCGAGCTATAGGTGGTACATTTTTCATTTCGGGCATCATGATAAACCTGTAACGATAATAGTAAACTTTATTATTTTTATTATTGTTGTCGTTGATGCTGACGTAATAAATGAATAAAGTATAATGCTATCACGGCGGAGACTTTGTCGGTAGAAAAGGACGGGCCGGGTGATAAAAAATGCAGTATTTGCTTGGTTTGTTGCTGGCAAATATTTTCGTGCCTTCTAAGGACGAAAAAAAAACTGTGACAAAAATCTGTGAGATTGGAGCCCCATTCTTTGTTATACTCATCAAGCTTCGTGAATTGTGGGATTTTTTATTTAAATTTGAATGTTAAATGAATGGAAATAATGGATAGTGCCGATTGGCGTACTCGAGTGCAATTAAATACAATCATTTTATGAATTCATTCAGTTAATGAATGAAAATATCTAGGAATACAATTTAAATATTAGATCAAAGATCATTTGATTAATATTATTAATATTAATTATTATTACGGACTTATATACCTTTGGATGGTCGGGAAACAAGGCTTTTTGGGATTTTTTTCGAAATCTTAATTAAGCAATCAAAATGAGGTTTGAAGAGTTTATTCTACATATGTGTAGGTACTCAAATAAATTTATTAGCTCACATAAAAATGAAATTGACAAAGCGTTTTAAATATAACAATAAAAATCTGTGAGATTGGAGCCACATTCTTTTTTCTACTCCTCCAGTTTTGTAGTCTGTAGGATTTTTAAATTAATTTTGTTATTTAAAATAATATGTAATAACGGATAACGCTAATTGGCGTATTTAAATGCAATTTAATAGAATAATTCGAGGGATTCATTCAATTAATCAATGAAAATATTCAGTAATACAATTCAAATATGAAATAAAATATAATATAATTAATATTAAGGGCTCGTTGGAGATGCACATGAACACCTAGAACAAAACATATATTTTTTGCCCAATATACATGAGTTTTCCTAGCGAATGACATAACATTATGACAAAATATTAATAATTCTGCACAATTGGCACCAATTTGAAAAAAGTCACATTTTCGACTAAAAACACGGCATCATCTGTTGATAAAACCGTAATTCTTAATTGATCATAAAAATCGTGTACTGTCCCAGAAAATCTTTTTAAGAAGCGACAGTTAAAATTTGAAGGAAATCGGTTGGAAATTATCGGCGACCGCCCGATTCTGAAAAAATGGTTTCAATAAAAACGCTGTTAAAAATTGTATAACCATTTTTTTCCGACCATATCATTCTTAGAATGTTTAGGCATCATTGAAGCCGATAGAAAAAACGACACATTTTTTAAAGGTATACAAGGCTTTAAACGAATTGAACGAACCCAAACAAACCCAAACGAACTCAATTAATAATTATAAGTTAATAAAAGCCTCACGCTTTTAACCTAAAAAGCGTAGCGTCTTTTTCCCAATCGGGTCGCCGATAATTAAATCTCAATAGTTGAAGAACTTTTGATTAATTTCTATTGTGCATAATGTTGGGAAGAAGATGGGATAAATTTGACGTTTCAATTAATGTTTCGCAGTCTCGCCTATGTGCAAGGAAGATCGAATTATTGTGGTGGGAGCGTCGCGGGGTGAGTCACTCAATATAAGCTGCAAAGTCGAGGCGGATCCACCGGTGCGAAACTTCCGTTGGAAGTTCAACAACAGCGGTGAGACACTGGAGGTGTCTCCGAGAAGATTCACGATACCGTCACCTGGTGAACCGGACGGCGTCAGCGTATTGAAGTACACACCGGCCACCGAGCTCGATTACGGTACTCTCGCTTGTTGGGCGAACAACGAGATTGGCACGCAGTCGCGGGCGTGTATTTTCCAGATCGTTGCCGCCGGTGAGTTCGACATTGTGCACTCTACGATTTATCCTCTCAGGGTGCCTGCTCTTGTATGATGGATTCGATGCTAAATTTTACGGTTTTCGCTTGGAAAAGACTGTTGTCGACTAACCGGATCGCCAACTTGTGGGCCTCACGACACGGCGCTTTTTGCTGTTGTGACATTTTTGGAAACGTTGAGACGGAATGACAGGCTGAGAATTTTCGACGCCCTTTTTGTTGTGCTCCGTCGATTTTTAGCGATACGTCATGTTTGTTGACGCGTAACCATCAGCAATTACCTACACGATATATTTAGGAAGTTTTATGACTTTACAAACATTTTTGCACAGGATGCAATTGTTCAAGTATAGGGTGTCTCAAAATGACCTGACATTTTAATTTATTGATAAAACGTATTATTTGTGAAGTACGAATAGTTTTATTTCAATATAGAGTACAAACATGGAGGTTATGTGTGGAATATAATATTCAATAAATGGCATAAACGGCATTGGAAGACATATTCTAGATGGCGCAATCGGCGCCATCTTGTTGAAAGTTGAGACGATGGCGCGTCTCTTGATTTTTGAAAATTATTATGTCTACTGCTAAATTTTTTTAAAGGTTACATGTTTCACATTGTGGTGATGTTACTTTGTAGAAATAATGGTAACTTTTGTATTTCTTGAATAGTTCACGAACAGTGCTTTGTTATAACCTCAAGATTTCGCATGTATTGCTTCTACTTGTTTCATTTTAGATGTGACCATCTCTCCCGGAAGATCAGGAGATATGGCCATGTACAGTCGGTGTATGATGGCCACAGTATTAGTTGAAATGTGTTCAAGTAATTCATTTTTTCCACATTTGGTTCAGATGCCTATGGGTACAATAGAAAAGCCATTGCTCTACGAGTGAACTGGACTCAAGAATCATTAAAAGCTATTACCCATGTAGAGATTGACCGTTGGGCCTGGTACGAGCCTTCACAGTTAGCCTTTCTAGAATATTGGGCCGTGAGTATTTACCAATGAGGTGCCTTTGTAGAAATGATAAGAACGGCCCAATATCGGCCAACAGAGCCAGCAATTATTAGGCCAATGATTTAATTCATTGTAGCGCCAATATTGGTGATTGCACTTGGCCCTATGTGGGCTCTCTTGAAGTGCCTATGTAGAAATTGACCACTGGCTCTCTGATGGGCCTTCACAGTTGGTGTATCTAGAAGTTAGTCTATCTAAAATATTGGGCCGTGAGTTTGTTTGGGTTTGTTTGGGTGCGTGATAAATATTCAACCTACATCGGGCCAAGATTGGCCCGAGATTGGTCCTTATGGATACATATTTCATGGAATAACCTCGAAATAAATTGTCATTTGCGTATATGTCAGGTTTCAAAATTGGCATATTTTACTTACTTTTGTTGGTTATTTACAAATGCCAAGGATAGGCCAAGACTTGATTACAAACACTGAACTACAAAATATAGACGATTAATATATGACGTGCCAGTTATTTGCCTATTCTGGCACAATATACAGATAATGAATAACCCAAGGCTTAAATAAAATAAAAGCAGGTATGGTCTGACCCACTTAGCCAATGAAGGGCTTAGATTAATTAAATGTAATTTTCAGTATTTTAGCATTGCCAGTTTTAAAATTGGCAAATTTCAATGAACTATCAGGGCTGTTTATTGGTTTTAACAGATGGGCCCGGATAGGTTTTAGTAATGGGCTGATATTGTGCCAGTTCTCAATTTATAACGGAATAATAATGGGCCAATAAAATTGGCAGTACTTCAGCATCGCCAGTTTAAAAATTGACAAATATTGTTTATCTATCATGACTGTTTAATGAATTTAAAAGATGGGCCATGATAGGTTTTAACTATGGGCCGATATTGTGTTGGTTTTCAATTTAGAACGAGACAATAATGAGCCAATGTAATAGCCAGTATTTTAGGATTGCCAGCTTGAGGATTGGCAAATTTTGTTTAGCTATCACTGCTGTTTATTGGTTTTGAAAGATGGGCCAGGATAATCTTTAGTAATGGGCCGATATTGTGCCGGTTCTCAATTTATAACGGGACAATAATGGGCCAATGTAATTGCGTGTATTTTAGCATCACCGGTTGTTAAATTGGCAAATATAGTTCAACCATCACTGCTATTTATTGGTTTTAAACGATGGGCCGATATTGTGCCGGTTTTCAATTTATAACGAAAGAATATTGGGCCAATGGAATTGTCAGTATTTTAGTATCCCCAGTTTCCAAATTGGCAAATTTACTTTAACTATCACAGCTGTTTATTAGTTTTTAAAGCTGGGCCAGGACAGGCTTGAGGGATGGGCCGATATTGTGCCAGTTTTCAGTTTAGAGCGGAACAGTAATGGGCCAATATTATTTCTCTTTCGTTGGCTTATACGATAGTCCCAATATTAGCCTGATCGTAACATTGGGCAACTCATGGCAACCTCTACATGGGTAGTGCTGTGAAAAATGATGAATTGTCGGTTCGTGTGGCCGCTAGGACCTACGAAATACCTAGCAAGACCTTAGAAAGACGATTTAAGAACAATGACAAAAAATGTTGCAGAGAAAATTATTATGAAACTCGTCTCATCGAAGACTGGCTTCAGTGGATAGTGTGCCAACTTTGGGTACACAACAATTATACTGATTCCGATTATATGTGTTCTAGATGTGGCCAGAAGAAAAAAAATTAAGAATCAAAACACAAAACCAAAGAGAAAACCGAGAGCATAATGCTGACTAACTGGCCATTTCACCTCTACTCCTATGGCTATCACACCCGGATACTTGGGGAGAGGTAGCCAATCGTGATTTTAAACAAATATGATTTTAAGGTTGATCTGATAGGAGTTTGGTTTAATTTCGTGAATTATCTTAAAATTAAATGTTGAAAGTTTAATTACAATTGAAGATAAGTTAAGAAAAGTCTGTACTTTTATTTTGACGGATCCTCGAAAAAAGTGTGGCCAACTACCCCGGACTTACTCTATACCAAAATGTTATTCAAAATTTCGTCAAAAGAGTGAACGTTTGTAAACAGGGACGAGGCGGCCATTTATCGCACTTTTCAAATAAACAATACGTGTTATTAATAAATAAAAATGTCAGGTTATTTTGAGACACCCTATTTCAAAATGGGTGTTTCGAAAATGGCTGGACTCTTCTTCCCTTCAAATTGCGATCGGCTGAACCGAAAAATCAATTTCTAACCTCTTTCGAACATCAGCAAAAATAACTTGGATCAACGAAATTGTTCATTCGCAGGCGGCCGACGACATGTTAATATGAACAGTAAAATATTTTATTCCTACGAATATTCGTTAGTTCAGTGGAATAAATCATTCTTAAAATAACCCAATATTGTATTTTTTCAATTAAGGGGTCGGGCTAGTGTGACGAACCGAAAATCAGGGTTGAGTGGAGACATTTTTTTTTAAGTAATAAGTAAGATGGTTGAATAATCGTTTGGACATTTATTTGTATGTACATTAACAAAGTTGTGTACCAAATTTCATTTTAAAATAGTAATAATTTAAGAAGTTATGTACCTGATTTGGCCACCCGCTTGAACTGAAACAAAAAAAACGAGTTTTTTTTACAAGAGATAATATTGGACACAAGACTTAACCGACCTTTTTTGTAATCGTGTTCCAATCAAAAAACAATTTGTATTTTTGTCGATTTTTTTATAGAAAAAATGACATCATTATTGTTATAAACTAATGAAAAATAATGTTACGAAGAAAAGCGCCATTCAATACAATTTCATTCATATTCATAAACTATTATTACACCGAATGAGTGTATCAAAGTTAAAGTCAATCCGTTCATTAGATGTCGATAAATCATGGACACCATTTTGAAAAACATAGTTTCGAGAAAACGCGTTTAAATTTTTCCTGGCAGTTCTATCGTTGTAATCATAAGTTTCCCTTAAATCTGCCATTCCTACGCCATTGGTTGGACCTTCGTCTTGAATTTGAGGTACCTCGAGCGACCATCGATTTTTATTTCATTTTCACAGTAGCCTAACCTTTTAATAATTTATTAGCATCCCCCAATAACTTTTTAATAACAATTTAGTCAGCCAAATAATTTTTTTGACTGTACAGTTTTCTGTGGTAAGTGAATCCGTAATTGTGTCTAAAATCACGAATATTAGGAAGGTCCTTCCTCAAGCAATTAGACTGTGAACATTTCGAAACATTCCAGCTGTTTTTTTTAAAGTTCCGAACACTTTCGATGGAATTGTTTATCGGCGTATATTTTTTTCATAATATCAAAAAAAAATTACAATATTATTAGGCGCGCAACTAAGTTCTCGCTGTTTTTTTTTTATGAAAATGCCACTTTATTGTGAAAAATGGTTACAAATGAATCATTCAAAATATTGCCCATCGCTAGCGACAACTTTTTCCCATCTTTCTGGCAGAGCTCGAATACCGTTACGGTAGAAGTGTTCGTCTTTTGAGGCTATCCACGAATCAAGCCATTTTGAGATGTCTTCATATGAGCGGCACTGCTGATTAGCCAGACCATGTGCCATCGAACGGAACAAGTAACAATCGGACGGCGCAATATCTGGGGAATATGGCGGGTGGGGTAGGACTTCCCATTTGAGCGTTTCTAAGTAGGTTTTAACGGGTTTGGCAACGTGAGGCCGAGCATTGTCATGCTGTAAAATCACTTTTTCGAGCCTCTGCTCGTATTGTGGCCACTTTTCGCGCAGTGCTCGGCTCAATCGCATCAATTGAGTTCGATACCGTTCCCCAGTGATGGTTTCGTTCGGTTTCAACAGCTCATAATAAATAACACCGCCCTGTTCCCACCAAATACACAGCAAAACCTTCGCAGCGTGAATATTCGGCCGAGCCGACGACGTAGAAGCATGACCGGGCAGTGCCCATGATTTTGTTCTCTTTGGGTTGCTGTCATGAATCCATTTTTCATCACCCGTAACGATGCGCTGAAGAAAACCCTTCCTTTTTTGTCGCTGGAGCAGTTGTTCACAGGCGAAAAAACGACGCTCAACGTCCCTCGGCTTCAAATCATAAGGCACCCAATTTCCTTGTTTTTGAATCATTCCCAACGCATGCAATCGCTTGGAAATGGCTTGGCGGGTAACTCCTAATGCTGAAGCAAGCTCTTTTTGCGTTTGGCACGGATCCTCATCGAGCAATGCCTCCAATTCAGCGTCTTCGAAGGTTTTTGGCCTTCCTTCACGTGAACGGTCGTCAACATCGAAATCACCGTCTTTGAAGCGACGGAACCAATCACGGCACGGTGTTTCACTTAGAGCAGCATCTCCGTAAACTTTTTGGAGTTCTCGATGCGCTTCAGCCGCCGTTTTCGTCGAATGAAAGAAGAAAAGCAACACTTCCCGCAAATGACGATTATTTGGCACAAAATCAGGCATTTTCACACAACCAAAAGTATACGACGCAAAAACAAAATAACTAATGTGTCAAAGCGATTTGTTTATCATATGTCTAAGTTTGGTTCATGACGTTTTGGTTATGTCACAATGGACCACCACTTACTAGTGGAGCCATCTCTTGAAAAACAGCGGGAACTTATTCGCGCACCTAATAATTTTTTCCACCCCCTTTGCATGAGAGTTCAGACTCATCTTCTTTAATCCCCGTTGATGCGATATTCAATAATCCTAAAGAAACCGGAAGATGACTCGCGAGACAAATCTCATTTTGCAGAATTCAACCGTGTACTATTTGTTTATTCTCCTGCTGTCATCATCGCGCCCTCGATCTATCCGATCATTCGTCTATCGTGACTTGCATTCCGATATATTTTATCGGAATTATTGCCAGCCCGGTGAACGCGCGTGCATGCGCGGAATTCAATTTGTCAGCGATCTGGAGGGCCGAGAAAAATTTCAACGAAAAATCGCTGCCATAGGCTTTAATCCTCATTCCGATGTTGGGCCCACGTGTGTTTCCATACAATGGCGGACGTACGAAACACAATGCGATAATTAATGTACTTATTATTACATTGTTCACGAGCAACGACCGGGAAGCTGAAATTGGCGTAACAATATCTCCCGTTTGGTCGCGATCCTTTCTCTGCTGCTCTTACAACAGTGCACGAATTAATTATTCGTGGATTCGCCAATAACTCGGTCCGAACAGCGATCGCGGTATTTATTATTGAACTCGAAAATGCGCGATAGAGGAATCATTTATTACCGTGAAATTACGACGACCCGCTGATGAGTTTCGAGCCCCTTTATCATTCTATTGACGAATAAATAATAATCGGATTTATTTTCTACGACACCAAACTGCCGTTCGTAATTTCATTTTAATTAGGAATCGATTTCTGCTCAATTCTCGTAATAATTCATTCCTTTTTGTTTATATAACAGAATGTTTTGAGCAAGTTTTTTTTAATTAATACGAAATTACGCACGCTAAAAAATTCCAAGTCATTGGGGGCTGTTGTTTAAATTGCAAAAAATTGAAAGAATTTCTTTACCGTCGGAGGAGTGCGTCATCCCGGCGAAATATAATAAAATGTTTGATATTTTTACTACAAAAAAAAATGTGAAATGCCAATGCATTGGAAAATTGTCACAATAACTGGTTCAGAAATTTGTCGGGGATTCCCCAGATACTACCACATCCCTATAGGGATTTAGTAGGGATGCCGCACGTAGAGTCCTCATTGGAATCCAATTGGATTCTACATTGTTCCCCGATGAACGCCGTTTGAGAATTCTTGCCACGTTCGAATCGAAAATATGTGAAAAGTCATGAGAAAAAACTCGCTGTGTCGAAACATAACATGCACGCTTCGTGGGCGTGTACGTGTGTAGTGCAATTATGCTAAAATGCAGTAAAATTAATAAGAAATGATAATTATAGTGGATTTTCAATGTTGTGTTCAAATCGATTTCTAAGATATAATTATATAATCTGAGGGATTTTTATTTTTCTTCAAGATCTACTCATTTTATATATAAATATCTATATATATATATATAGGATATATGGGATGTCCTGTTATGAATAGATACTCCTGCAACGGTCGATAGGTCAGATCATGTCCCACTATATGCTGGAATTTCCGTTAAGTAAAAAGCCTACGGTTTTCGAGATAAAAATCATCTGCTTTTGGTTTTTCGCATGCCCTTTCTGCAAATGATAACCTTTTGACCCGGTTAAAAAAAATACTCTTGGCAATTCGTTTTATTTATAAAAGCATTCTTTTCAACCTTAAATGTTAAAGAAACTTTATGGAAAAAGATCTCATGCAGAATTTTCATACAAACCAATTTAAACATCGACATTTATAGCCTACGGTGTAAAAAAAAGTACTACGCGTATCGTGCTAATTACTTTAAAAAGTTGCTTCGTTGTTGTCGATTCGTATCATTTGTAGAAATGGCATGCGAAAAACCAGAAGCAGATTGTTTTTTTTAATAACACACCCAAAATCTTGAAAACCGTGGGACTTTTACAAAATTGAAATTCCATATAGCCTTGTAGAAATTTGAGTCGGGAAAATGTCCTGCCCCTGATCTGCCTCCCCTAGATAATATCAGGCTCTGGTCGGGCCATCCACCCTGGAATAGGTTCGCAATGTAACGGATCTAAAGCTAGGTCCCGATCCGCCGTTCCCTTTCTGGGGAACTGATCGGGAACAGGCCGGAGAACATGCAGTAAATGACCAGGAAAGTTGTAGGGAATACATCGGGAATTAACTAAAAACAAACGAGGAAATTAAAAATTACGTTTCAGCGCTTTTGGAATCCTTAAGGAGGTAAAATCAGGGCTGTATTCAATGTAGTATTTCGACGACATTTGTTTGTTGATTATCTATTTGCTAAGGTAGTATATGAGTGTATACATACGGTTGGTCGCATTCGCTGATCGGCAAAGAGACAGAAAAACGTACACAGATCACTATCCGAGTGAAAAAGGCCTAGAGTGCAAAGGGTTATTTCCCAAGAATCGCAAAATCATAAAGGTAAGTGCACGCTGTAAGCATAGCACTTCTGTACGTGGTACAACTCACAGGACGAACATTTATTCTCGAACGATGGTACTTTGCTTACGCGAAGCACTTCGCTTGTAGCCACCTGGCGGATTGTTGGCGAAATACATTTAGGTAATGTCTTCCCGGCCAGAACATTAGTATTTCCCAACACGGCGACAAGGCGTTCAAAAACCACGAATGACCTGCTTTTTTCTTTGCCTCATAAAATAGTTTGGCTATTATTTATGCTCAAATCATTAGTTATCGTAATCCCGGTATTTATGATAAGCATTGGTATCCTCGTCGATTATCATTGATGAAATGAATGCTTTTAATGATGAATAGAATTACAACAGATGTATTAGTTCCATCCCAATCAATTATAAAGATCTTTGATGAGGTGAAAAGCAAAGTAGCTTTTCTTTAGTTCTCCAAGATAAGATCCACTTTTCAGAACATGTCAATGTTCTGGCCGGGTAGACATTACGTGAAAATATACTTGTTCGCATTATACCGCGACCAGAAGAGTGTAATTTCCAAACATGGAAAGTAAGCCGTAAAAAACGATTTTGCGATCTTCCCGGTTTGTTCCATGGGAGAGCCTGGTCAGGTAAATCAGACAAGGCAAGTCTGGTCAGGGCCGAACACAAAGTAGAGAATGCCCGGTCACATTTCTGCACGGGTAGTAGGACATGATCTGACCTATCGACAGTTGCACAATTGTCCATTCATAACAGGACACCCTGTGAAAATGTAACGCACCCAATGCGATGGGATCTGTCAAGGATCGGACCGGATTCTCTTCCATAATGTGGGAACCCTTTAGGATTCAAATTGGATTCATACAATGGATTCCAATGGGAAATCCCGATAAGACTCCAATGTACGAGCGTGAAGTTTTGGTACAGGGATCCAATGCGACAACCCATTGGATCCCTATCAGACAGTAGGGACAAGTATGGCAATCCAACTGGATCCCTAACAATTTTTTCACGGGAACCTTCATTAATTTATCCTCACATCGCATCTTTTTTCTCGAGTCCAGAAACATTATCCGTACACACAATCGTTTCTACAAACCGCCATGGATTAGTGGACATTAATGAAAGTTAGTCGGCACTATGAAATCTATCAAAAACAAACATAATCATTACAGCCCGTACAAACGAAGATATCCAATCGTCTGTGCTCTGCAAAATAATCCCATTATTTCCTATAAGGTAGAAATTGAAAGTAGAAGAGAAATAATGAGATTTCACGTCGCCAACCGAGCTAATACTCGATGGTTATATAGTATGGAGATTCACATTCTGTTATTTACTACCGTACTGATTGAAAAAGTTGAGAGATGCGCGGCAGTCAAGAAAAAAAGCCTCGAAAAAAAAAGAAAAAAGGAAGAAATGAAAAAGTGAACGACCGGAACACGAAAAAATGATCAATGAGAGCGACTCAGCGAGAGGGCTAGAGCTAGAGAAGGTGGAAGGGGGAGATCAACAAGAGCGATGTGTGTGCGAAAAAAAACATGGGATGAAAAATTCGGTGAAAGATCGAGAGAAAAATAGAGCACGAGAAAGAAGGGGTTGGGGGAACAGGACGCATGGGACCGTTAATTCTTCGTTGATTTCACGAAGCGCTCCGAGCGAACGGTTTCCGGTTTTCCACGGGGCCGGAAATCGAGGTTGACGTTGACGGGAGAGGCGCTCTCGTTTTCTCCTTCGTCCCTCTCTCTCTCTCTCCCTCTCTCTCTCCCTCTCTCTCTCCCTCTCTCTCTCTCCCTCCCTCCTTCTCTCTCACACACACACACGCATACACACTTGAACATCAACCTATAAACCCGGCCGATCTGTGTGCCGAAGAATAAAAATGGGAAGAGGAAAAAAAGAGGGAGATGGAGAGAGAGGGTTGAAAGAAGGAGGCAGAGTGGACGAGGACGAGAGTGTCGTTGCCAGCATGGAGGTTGACGGACGGCGGCGATGCGAATCAAAACGAAATGACTCCCGCTCGTTTCATCCACCCACTGATTCACCACACTCCCTTCCCTTCATCTCCCCATTTTTTTTTCATTTCTCCGCTTGCCTTCTCTCTCTCTCTCTCTTTCTCTCTCTCCCCACAGGATTGGCTCTAATCCCTCGTTTTTTGGATTCTCGATCCCTAAGCGTCAGCCGTGCAAACGATTCCGGGACTTTCGGTGAAAACTCCAAATTCAGCATTGAATAAAATCATAGCAAGCGCGCGGTCACGTCCACGATGATCTATTTCGTTCACGTCACAGGCGCTAAATGGGAACGTTATCCCTCTCCGTCCGATATATTGCATGCAGACAAATTGAACGGGGAGTGAGTCTGTTGACAGTAAGAGTTCCGAAAGAGACGGAAGAAAACGTTGCTGCATCATTAACGTTTGAAAGATTAAAAGAAAAAAACCGACATCAATTGTAGGGTCATGAAAAGGCTGTCAAGATGAATGTTGATCCCACTAATAAGGAACTTCACTGCAAATTTCTCCCGCTAGAGGGGACATTGTATTATTAAGTAAACGGAACATGACGTTTAGTGAGATTCTCTTTGGTTTTGCCCGTGTTTCCACGATTACTGTTGAGTTTTCTTTACATAATCCGTTTGTCGTGAATAAATTGTGAAGAATGCATCAGTGGTGTGAAATTGGATGCAGAAACGAAGACGATTATTTATTCCCCAAAAACGAAAAACTTCGCACGCAATGAACAATTGCCATTCGTCGCAAGCACTTTACAGCCACGAAACATTCAAGCCTATATTCTGATCACATTAGATCTGCAGACTATAGAAATGAAGGATTCCTTACAGATCAGTTTATAAACGTAATATTTTTCACGCTATTCACTTCTAAAAGTATATTGTAAAGTAGTTAATTATCATAACCTAAAATTTTTTATTTGAAACATTTGCATTTTTTAACCTTCTGGTATTATTTTATTACATAATACTCACCTAGCTCATTTTCATTCTTTACGGGGACGAAACTGAGCCGGAAAATATTAAACAAGGGGTTATACCTTCCCTGTTTGTTTGGAGCAAAAAAGAAACATTTAACGATGAACAGAGAAGGAAAGAGTAGAAGCCGATTTGTCAATTCCGGTATAGTCAAATATCCGTAATTATTGTCCATTATGTCCATTCATATAATTTTGGTACAAGACAGACACCGTGAAAATGTACCGCGCGCGTTGACAGCTTCTTTTGTTTAGGTTATGTTTACGTGGCGCCATTTGCGCTGAGCTTTGCGTGAGACTCCTTATTGGATCAGCCTCATCGAGGTGTGAAGTTCGTAACGAAACAGAACCGAATAAAGTAGAAAGACCGAGAGAGTATGAAAGCTCAAGCTGAAGCAAATCGTATAAAAACAAAAACTGATCGTAATTAATTCCGCCGGTCTGTTACAGGCAAGCCATTTCCGGTTCGCAACTGCACCCTCGCCAATCAAACTTACACGAGCGTCGAGGTGAAATGCGTGCCCGGTTACGACGGTGGATTGCCACAAAAATTCGTCTTGGAAGTTTATCACGGGGATCTTGACTTTTTGCCCACCATCAGACCGCTCTACAACGTTTCGGCATTGGAAGAGCCGGTGTTTGCACTCTCGGGACTCGAGGCGTCAGTGGACGCTGGCGTTCACGTTGCCATATACGCCGTCAACGCGAAAGGACGAAGTCAGTCAGTCATCCTCGGGGAAGTGACTTTTCGTGATGCTGAAAAACGTACCGGTGAGTTCCAATAGTTTATATTTGTCAGACTATCTTTTTTTTTTCGTTCCTTAATTCTATCGTTCGGATCAATAATGTTGTCACGCCAAATTGCACCCATGTGTCTGGGCATACGGAGAAAGAGGATAGTTGAATTTTCGATGAAGGATAAAAGGAATTACGAAAGTGGCTGGAGATCGCGGAGAGGATGAGAAAAATGAGGGTGTCGTGTCAGGTAGAAAAACCGTAAGCAAGATGAATCACCGCAGGAATACACCGAGTACAACTTTTCACCGGCCGCGACTACCCTTCCGGAGAAGATACAGGAGTTATGATGGGAAAGACTTTACGATGAGACCAAACAGGAAAAAATAAACGGCCGAAACACTTATGTAAATAGTTGTCGCTCTTCTCCTTTTGAATTTAAATAAAATTCAATGAAATATATATATATATATGTATATATTTTTTTTTCATTTGTATACATATGTATATATACAGGGTGCCTCTCTTATTTCTGCCACCCGAAATAACTCGGTAATTATCGTCGTCACAAAAAAATGTTCCAGACGAAATGTGTACGATGTGAAGAGGGCTATCAAATGTGAAAACAGTGAAGGTCACCTCCACTTTTTAAAATGGAATGGTTCATTTTTTTCAACCATCTTCTGGAGCACCCCAGTCGTTCAAGGTCACTGAAGGTCACCTACTAAAATGAAATGCAAATCTAAATATCTCGAATCACCACCAAATATTCGGTAGTGATCCGAGATATTGAGATTTGTATTATCGATACTGACCTTGAATGATCTTGAACGACTTTGACCCCCGAATGTTTTTTATGCGGCTTAAGGTCCTCCACAAGATGGTTGAAAAAAATGCACCATTCCATTTTAAGCAGTGGAGGTGACCTTTACTGTGCGTCAGCGCCTCCACCGAAATAAAAGAATTGGTCGCATTTGATGGCCTCCTTCACGCCGTACAACTTTTGTCTGGAACATTTTTTGTGACGTCGATAATTACCGAGTTGTTTCCGGTAGCAGAGATAAGAGGGACACTCTGTTTGTGTCTGTGTGTGTATATATATATATATATATATATATATATATATATATATATATATATATATATATATATATATATATATATATATATATATATACAGGGCTACTGGTTATTGGTCACGATCCCGTACACGGGTTGTGGGACATGTTTTTCCCTATCAAATAACCCAGTAATGTTTTATGCAAAAGTCAACCATTTTCGAGATATTATTCTTTTTCAAGGTGAGAGGTAGGCAATTTAAAAAATTAATTGATGAAATCTGTTGTATGGAATTAACCTTTTTTTAATTTTTTATAGTTCGAGAACACAGAAACAAAGAATTATCAAAAATAAAATAAGAATAATTATTAGACTTGCAGAATTTTGGGCCCCTGATTCAAAAATGTTTGCAGATTACTCTTATTTTATTGTTGATAATTCTTCGCCACTGTGCTCTCAAACGACAAATGATTAAAAAAAAAGTTTAATTCCATACGTTAAATTAAAGTTGCCTACCTCTCGGTTTAAAAATAATAATAATCTCTCGAAAATGGTTTACTTTCGCATATAGCATTACCGGGTCATTTGATAGAGAAAAACACATCCGAGAACCCTTTCACGAGATCGTGATCAATAACCAGTAGCCCTGTATGTTTTCACTTGCAGAATTGAAGGAATCGATTTATTTGACTCGGATCAATATATGGTGGAAATTGAAAAAACAATTTTGCCATCTTCTGTACCGCAAACTCATTATTCTGCAAATTCCACCAATGACCAATTCAATTTGGTCAATTTAGATCGAACACTGCGATGTAAAGACGAAAAGACATACTAAGAAGTTTTTATACCGGCATCTCTGGTCCAGCGATTTTTTATAAAAAATTCGGAAATTTTCTATGATTTCTTCACTGGGGGTTTCGTGTATCATTGTGCCTCGACCAATATTTGGAAAATTAATTTATTATACGAATCGAATACCTGAATTAAATTGATACCGGCATCTCTGGTCCAGCCGTTTTTTGAGAAAAATTTCGAAAATGTTCTATGGTTTCTTCACTGGGGTTTTTGTGTATCATTTTGCCTCGACCAATATTTCGAATATTAATTTATTATACGAATCGAATACCTCAATTAAATTAATACCGGCATCTCTAGTCCAGCCGTTTTTGAGAAAAGTTTCGAAAATTTTCTACGGTTTCTTCACTGGCGGTTTCGTGTATCATTTTGCCTCAACCAATATTTCGAATATTGATTTATTATACGAATGAAATGCCTGAAATTAACGGGTTACACCTAGTTCGCGGCCAGAAAAAAAGAGGTGTTTTCGTGAATTTTTTTTGGGGAAATGGGTGCAGTTTTTATTTTTTTTTTCATAGTTAAGGGTATCATTTCAAGTATTTTTGACAATTTTTTTTATTGGGAAATATTTATAAACGACGAAGATACAGTAAATTGCACAGACCGCTGTGCAAAAAAGGTCCGTCGCGGTGACCACTCCTGCTCGGGAATAAATCATCTGAAATCAAAAAGTCAAATGAATTTAGTTTTTGTACCGTATTGTCTAGTCTTTGATCAAAGGATTTAATAAAATAATGATTTTTGAAAAAATGGTCGCCGATCGAAAGTGATCGCCGAAATTTCGGTGAAAAAAACACTCTATTTTCCTTGATATAAAGAAAAGTAAGCATTGAAAAAAAAATCCTTCGATTAAGGACTGCCTTTTGATATACAAAAAAATTCTGTGAAATTTGAAGCAGATCGGTTTAGTTATTTTTGAGATATTTTGGTTACCGATTCTGAAAAAGTCATTCCGAGAAAAACGCGTTTAAAATTTTACGTCAGGTATACACGTAGATAAAATGTAATGTATTACCTCTAAATGGCATCATCGATGCCCGGACCATACAGCAAACCTTCTGCAGAGGTAGCAGCCTCCAAAATTCCAATTTGGTGCTGCCAACTAGGTGTAACCCCTTAACTGAGGACCTCTAAACACCCTTCTTTACATTATGACGGGAGGCATTATCAAAAAATTTAAGCACGCTGTTTCCCCGTTGCGGTGTGAAAAAAAACAATACCTTTTTGCAGCAGATCGCGGACTTGTCGATTTCGCACGGAATCGCCTATACAGAGAAAATAAGAATTCAGGAACCGTTGCACGCGGACCTTATCAACCCGTCGTAAATGAGTCCAGCAAGGGTATTAGGGTTGTTCGTACTCAAGACGGAAATGGTGACAGCCTAATTTGCGGGTCCTAAAATCCCTCCGAGACGAATTTGCCCAAAAAAAGAGATAAAAGAGGAGAAAGAGAGTGGCGAAAATGATTCTCCGGTGCCGGAACTGATGCCGGAAAGAGATAAATGAGCTAAGTGCCCTCACGCGTAGAAGGAAGCGCACCCTGCCCCATCCCTTTCTCACCCCCTGTCTCCTGTTGTGAGGAGAAGGAAGAACGATCAACATGTCACGGTTTCGAAATAATGTGAACGGTGGAGACTCTTACGAAATGGGAAAATAGGGTCAAAAGCTCAAGCTGAAAAGTTTTTCACATATATATTTTTTGTCTAGAGATACAGCGGCGTCATGTGAGCTAAAATCTGACGAAGGACGGCAGGGCGAGTCGTTAGCGTCGAAATTTCTTCGAGCGTTTATTTTCGTCTTAAGGGGTTAGGGGCGATGACCCGAAAATCAGGATAATGTAAAAAATAGGATTAAAGGAATAAGTAAGATTTGGAAAATCGTTGGGACATTTATTTGTATGTACATTAACAGAGTTGTGTACCAAATTTCATAGACAAATATTAATAATTGAAGCAGTGGTGAACAATTTCGTGAAGGACCTTTGAAAGTTAGGGGCTCAACTGTGTAGTTGGTTTTGGTCATCCGATTGATCTGTAACAAAAAAAAAATTTTACTTAAGGGGTCTTCTCACTTGAGATGCTGAAAAAAGGCTATTTTCATGATTTTTCTTATAGGTTTATATTATAGATATTGATATAAAAGTTGTTACACTTAATAAATACACTTTCGAAATACATTTTTTTAACTATTTATTTAAGTCACTATTTATAGACGAAAATGGTAGTAAAAAAAATGTCCTGAAAAATTGTAGGTCTGCGCTGTTAATGAAATCTCGGAGATGGATCATCCGAAACAAAAAAATCAAACGATTTCAGATTCAGTTTGGCTATAGCACATTTCATACGATTTTTGATATATGCAAAAATAACAAAATGGCGGATAGGTTTCGAAAAAACAAAATAAAACGTGTTTGTTCACCGTTATTGGCAGAAAAGTAAATAACAAACAAAAATTAAATCCTTGATATGCGCGATAGCTATAGTTGTAAAAATTATGTGGTTAAAATTTCATAAGGATCGGTCCATTCGTTGCGAAGATTTTATCAACCAGCCGTCGAAAAACGTTGTTTTGGGAAAAACGCGTTTAAAGTTCGGTTGGGTTACATAAAAACATAAAAAACATTTTTTTTTATGTATTTATTAAGTGTAACAATCTTTCAATATATATAATATAAACCAATCAAAAAGAGCGTCTACAGTGAGGAGACCCCTTTACTCTACGTTGACACCCTAGGTATTAGGAAATGTTTGAAGCATATCCCTGATTTTTTCAATAAACATCGACCGAAGGGTCGTAAATGGTAGGTGAATTAAGTACCATGCGGGTCAAATTGACCTAGTGTGCCAAAATCATGGCCAAATATGAGTGTGCTAACGAAGGTTTAAAATAGATAACATTGGCTAAGACTTGACGAAGCTTTTTCGACATCGTGTCCAATCACAAAAAGAAAGTTCAATTCTTTTTTTCGATTTTTCAAGGAAAAATGACATCATTATTGTTAATAACTAATGGAAAAAAATGTTGAAAAGAAAAACGTCCGTCAACTACTGTTGGCCTGACACGGAAAGATTGCGAGGTCGATCTCTCCGATTTCGATAAAATTCGGCATGGTTGTAGAATGGGTAAAAATAATCGACACGTATTTTTCTATATCTGCGGAACTCGACTTTTAAGGATTGAAACGCACCCTCGAAAATTGGGGTGGTTTTCGTTTTTCGTCGATAGCGTTTTAACGGTGCGAGATATGAAAAAATTTCAAATTGCAACTATGTTTACTTTTTCATCTACTATACATTGGAGGTGTGAACAATAACGTTATCGACGAAAAACGAAAAACCCCCCTATTTTCGAGAGTGCGTTTCACCCCTCAAAAACGGGTTCCGCAGATATAAAAAAATACGTGTCGCCTATTTTTGCCCATTCTACAAGTATGCCAAATATCACCGAAATCGGAAAGATCGACCTCGCAACCTTTCCCTGTGAATAAGTGTACCGAATTTCAAGTCAATCCGTTCATTGAATGTCGAGAAATCGTGTATATCGTTTTGAAAAACAGAGTTTCGAGAAAAACGTGTTTAAAGATCGACCAGCAGTTCTATCGTTGCAATCATAGGTTTATCTTGAATCTGAATTTTCTGCACCATACGTTGAACCTCCCTCTTCAATTTGAATTGCCGCAAGCGACGTTTCACAGTAGCCTAACCCCTCAAAGTGAAAGAACTGCCATGGAGCGAAAAGAAATTAATTTCAGAAACTGCCTCATTAAATTGGCGAGTAAAAACAATGCATTGGCTTCGTTACGAGAATTCCGCTTTAATTATTTTCAAGAACTCAATGGCATTGATAACTTCGGTATTTATTATTTTTCAGAATTTCATTGCCCTTTTCCAAAGAGTCTCATTACCGCATTGCAATTTGAATTATTGTGGAGTGTAGCCAAGGTAAAGATACGATCTGAGGTGAGGCAAACGTGACGAGAAGTGGGCAATTGAGCGAAGTTGACGGTGACAATTGTCAGTAACAAAATTTGGATGGTCCAAACAGGAATAATTGAAGTTAACGACCGGACAAGAAGCACGGGAGCAAATGAAGGAAGAGCGGAGGCGGGATAACGAAAAAAATCTGGGTTGAAGGGATGGGAAGCGAAAAAGACACAGGAGAGGAAGGAAGAGGTCACAGAAAATTTTACGGATGGCTCTGGGCACTGAGGCGCGTCGCGGGCTTAATGCCCAAAAAAAGTAAAAATAAGAAAACGATGAAGAGGAGCGAGAAAAATGAAAGGGTGTAAACGCGAGGGCGAGGAGGGGGGTGCAGAAATGAGAGTATAACGAGGGAGAAGGCGTCCAGGGTAAGGGGTTTTAAGTCAAAGCGCGGAAAGAAACTCGAGAAAAAAGATGGATAGATTGAGCGAGCAAAAAAGAAGCCCAGACAGAAATCGAAAGAGTGAAGAATTAAGCGGGATCTTTAATAACCATGGTCCTTTCAAAATTCCTATATCTCTCGTAATATCTCGTGCCTTAATTCCCAACGGTATATTCATTATCGGTAATTGCTTTCCTCACCCCACCCTAACGGAGAACAAGGCAAAATTATAAACGCCACACCGCGGGGTAGAAAACTAAACAAAAAAGAAAGAATTCAAACAGCCGTGAAGTGTCTTCGATTATGAATAAGATTAGATTTTAGAAGCTGAATATTTATAGATAGCTATCAAGATATCTCGTCATAATTATCTCAAAATATCTCATCACGAAGATCATTTTCTAACCTTCATCGAATCCAGTTTTCTGCGGAGACTGAGACTATATTTTTTTTACAAGCTTTTATTCAACTTGACTTGGTGTGAGATGCAAAACAGAAAATCGATATTTCACCCGCTTCTCGACTACTTAGAGCTTTGAAATTTTTCAAACATGCGTCAAATAGGTGACAATGCATGATTCGCTTTAAAAGAAAAATTAATAAATAAATTTTAAAACACAAACTTGACTTGCTGTGCGATGCAAAACGGAAATCGATATTTCCCCCACTCCCCGACTACTTAGAGCTTTGAAATTTTTCAAACATGCATCGAAGAGGTGATGTCGAAATGAAAACGAAAAGTGAAACGAAAATCGATATTTCACCCACTTCCCGACTACTTAGAGCTTTGAAATTTTTCAAACATGCATCGAAGAGGTGACAATGCATGATTCAACTTTAAAAAAAAAACGACTTTCTGTGAGATGCAAAACGGAAAATCGATATTTCACCCACTCCCCGACTACTTAGAGCTCTTAAATTTTGCAAACATGCATCTATGAGGAGACAATACATGGGAAGTGCATGAGAACATATGAATTGGCTCTGAGTGCTCTCGAATAGCACAATGGTTAAAAGGATTCAAAAGGTAAAATAGGTTAAAAGGTAGGGTCCAATAGGTGGTGAGTCAACATCTATGATAAATGCCACCTATCACAGTTCTCCAGGATTTATCCTGACAATAACACCGGTTCGTTTGGAAGGATTAATCGCTCTTTGCAAAAATCTCAGAGCTTTAGTAAACTCAATCCAAGACTGAAAAGTAGCAAATAATTTATATGTAAACATTTTTGTTAGACAACCTTTTATTTAATGTACTAAAGAGTAGAAAATAATTTTGTTTACCAAGTCACCTACATGTAACTTAAAATAAAAGCTTGGGGCGATCAAAATTTAGACATATCTTCAATTTACATAAATCCGTTAACATATCAACTGTATTTGATTTACTCTAAAACAACCTTAGATTTCTTAAATAAAAATCCTGAAACTATGTATGAACGTGTGATAATAACTCCTCTAATTACTATTGTGCCAAATTAAATACGGTTGATGAAACTATATCGATCAAATTGATTAAACATTAAAAAGTTGAGCGCCACAAGCTTTTATTTATAGTCACACATAGGCGACGTGGTAAAAAAAATTATTTTCTACTATTTAGTACATTAAATAATTTTAATTACGAACATCGGAAAGCCCTGTCATTTTTCTCCAGCAATTGGATGTCGACTGTGACAGTTCCAAATCATCCGGTCCAACCATGCTTGAGAATAGACCTAAAGCTTTTCATACACTTCTTCTCCAGCAGAATCGTGTGTCATTTCGCGTTACGAATCCCCATATCATCTGTTCTCCTCAAAACTCGACCCCTAGTGAACGGGCTAGAAATATATTCGAAAAAGAGAGGATTAAAAGCAAAGATATCGCAGCAATAATCAATGATCGGTCGTAAGAGAAACGTGTAATTAAATATCCTGTCGCACTGCAGATGGGATTCGAGATAGTCCGATGTATAGCAGCGAATACCCCGGAACGCCCCTTGTACCCAGGGCGGGCGAGTAGAAGAAAAAAATAATATTTTACACGTAGAGTCCTGGGGAATAATGCGGGGCTCAGTTTAGCCGATATTTTATGGGCCGAGATGTTATATATATATGTGTATATGTATATATATGTGGGTGTGTGTATATATAACATCTTGGCCCATTACATATATATATATATATATATATATATATATATATATATATATATATATATATATATATATATATATATATATATATATATATATATATATATATATATATATATATAGGGAAGCAGTATACTTGGCTTTCGTAGTCGTCGTGCAGTCGAACGTGAATGTGAGTCGCCAGAGGAGCAGGAACGTGCTCGGCTGTACGAGAGATTCACCCTGTGGTCATACATCACCGGAGCAGATAACCAACCGTTCTATTGTACCCCTAACCGTCGTTTATATCGATATGACGGCTGATCCAGCGAGAGAGAATATCGCCCCCTCCCCTTCCCTCCCCCTTTACCATCCAACGAGCCCCTTTCGTCCCTGAGCCCCTTTCTCTGAGGCTTTTCCGGCTCGTGTCTTTTTTAGGGTAAAAACTAGTCGCATTAAACTCCTCTGCTCTTGTCTGAGCATAACCGACTCCATCTACTTACCCACGTCCAGGCTCTATGCTTGCTGAGATAATGAAAGAATTTATGCTCTCCGAATGAAAGATGAAATATTGGACAATTTGAAAAAGCTTACATCGATGGTTATTGTGTTGGAACACGTTTGAAGAGAAGTCATTATTGGCTTGTGTCCAATCATTCGGTGAGGATCTATAGTGGCGAAGAGGCGTGATGGTGATTGATACTTGAATTATTAGCGATTTTCCTTTCGTCTCGTTGAATGGAAGCATGTAGGAAATTGTTCTGTTGAAGTATATTATCGTAATGTCAATTGTCAATAGTCTTTGTTTTTTAATATTATTTATGTGAATAAGTGATGAATTATTGACCAGAATAATGATTGAAATAAAATATACATGGCTGGAAAGAGATAGATAGGATGGTAGGTAGATTATTATAGTGCGTTAGAAAGAAAAATCATCGGGAATATATATTTTACAAGCAAAACAGAAGAGAATACAATAGAAAGAAAAGGAAGACGATTCGATACTAAACAAAAGATAGAGAGAAGAGAAAGGTGACTTGACTTAAGGCCTTAGACCACTCTAGAGGCCGAAAAAATAGGCTTTTTGGGGATTTATTTTCACAAAAACTACAAAATAAATCGAGATGACAAAAAAGGGTGTTTATCATACATATCAGTGACTGTATACAATAATTTTTTTGGAGCGTTCAATTTCAAAATGGCGGCTATGCAGCGTTTTTGCGATGACGTCTCCGTTTTTTCAGGGTCCACGGCCGGACAAACAGCTCCTGTAATTTTTAATTATAATGAGTCAATTAATTTTTTTCGATTATATATAACAACTGCTATGGAAGTACGTAGGATTTTTTCGATCTATCGATTTTTGGCCAAATGGAGCACTTTTAAAGTGGAAAGTGAAAAATTTGCCTCAAAAATCGTCAGATAATTGTTAATAACAAATGAACTATGCAATATAAAAAAAAAATCCTACGTACTTCCATAGACAATGTATTTTTCAAGATATATCCAACATTTGAAGTGAATCGGTTGAAAATTGTCTGAGTTATGTTTCCGGCCAACTTAAAAAATGCAGTTTTGAGATAAACGCGTTTGAAGTTTTGAGTAGTCTCGCTGCGGTCCAGGCGGCCTTGTACTAAAATTCGAAAACCGAGTACATAGAGATTTTTCCCGGCCATCATCTTTTGGGACATCATTTTTGAGGTCCTAGGGGACCATAAAAAAAATCGATTTTTGGAAAATTCTAGAGTGGCCTAACCCCTTAACGGGGTATCCCTCTCTAGAACCTCAATTTGAAGGGTCAGAATAATGATTTTTTTTTGTTACTCATGAGTTGGAATAAATTTATTTTTTCTTAGACATGTGCGTGGTTACAATGTAATTTTTCCGAAGAAACTCTTTAAAAGTGTTCGTGGTGCTGCAGTTGGCGTTGCAATCCTCCAGCGGCGATGCCCGAAACGGCGGGATCTCTGCCAGGCTCAAATGTAATCTAAAACGAAAACAAAAAAAATCTTTTTCAAATATATCCAACTAGCTATGAGTTCACGACCCACTTTTCGAAATTTCTAAAAATACGAAAAATGACAGCTTTTCGAAAAAAAACCATTTTCTCTTGAAAAACAACATGCTGAAATCATTTTCATTAACAAATGGTTCATCCAATTAAAAAATGCGATCGTAAACCAAAAATAACTACTGCTTGAACGCTAACTGTGCAAATTCAAATCAATAGTGTGAAAGTTACTCAAGATATCAATCCCGCCGTGTCAAGATATATAGTTTCGAGATAATCGCGTTCAAAGTTTTGGTACATATTTTTGGTACAGATTCCGGCACCATATGATTGTCCTTCATCATAATCGAAATCGTGTTGCACACCTAATCAATGCAATCTGCGGGCAGTTCGGGCCACTCTTGAGTGTATGTGTGCTTTGATGTCCGCTTTCGTTACACGCGAATCAACCTTGAGAGGTTCTCTCACTTTAGACGCTGAAAAAGGCTTTTTTCGTGAATTTTTTTGATAGGTTTATATTATAGATATTGATATAAAAGTTGTTATACTTAATGGATACACTTTCGAAATACATTTAAAAAATTTGTTTAATCTATTTATGTAACCCAAACAAACTTTAAACGCGTTTTTTTTTCAGAACAACGTTTTTCGACGGCTTGTTGATAAAATCTTCGAAACAACTTAACCGATGAAATTCCTTATGAAATTTTAACCACATATTCTTTACAATTATAGGTATAACGCATATCAAGGATTTTTAAAATTTTGAAATGTACTTTTTTGTTTCCAAAAACGTTGAAAGAAAACACGTTTTTTTTTAAAGTCCGCCATTTTGTTATTTTTGCACATATCAAAAATCGTATGATATGAGCTATAGCCATTAACATATTGAATCTAAAACCGGTTGATTTTTTTTTATTGCGGATGATCCAGCTCCGAGATTTCATCAACGGCGCAGACCTACAATTTTTTAGGACATTTTTCTAACTACCACTTTCGTCTATAAATAGTGACTTAAATAAATAATTTTTTTTCGGAAGTGTATTTATTAAGAGTAACAACTCTTATATCAATATCTATAATATGAACCTATCAAAAAAAAAATCATGTATATAACTTTTTTTAGCGTCTAAAGTGAGAAGACCCCTTAAGTTTACACACTGTTCCACTAAAATAGGTGTAACTTAGTCAATTTTTAGAATTTCAGGGTCCGGTTGGTTTTAAAATATTCTCAAAAGTATACACTATAACGATATGCAAAAAAAGATTTTTTGAAATTTCCAGAGAGAGAGCCCTTAAGGCCATGTATCACCACTTCGAAATTTTGAACCCAAATTTCTATCGAACGATATAATCAATTGAGAGGAAACTTATTGTGTACATGCAATATTGTCGCGGCAAGGGTCTGACGGTTGACATTTTTCCAAATATTGAAACGAAACTTTACCGTTCGTAGGTACCATACTTAAGTCTCTTCTCGAAAGACGAAATTACACAAAATTACACTGATCAAGATATCCATTAAAAATTCTCGGAACTTGTTACAAAAACGGCTGAACCGAGTGTCAAAGTTTTGCCGGTCAGTATAAAATTGTTGTAGAAAAAAGATTCACTTGCCACAGTAAACTGTATTTGAAACAGGTTAGAAGATGATTTTCCCTTTGAGCTGATATCAAGTCAAAGATAAGCAGCTTTTTATAGTTGAAAAAAAAGATACTATACGCCTGAGAGCAAGAAGAATCCTTACCGTTCTCCAATTTCCTGCGTCCTCATCAATGCACTTAGCCGCTGGCTGCAGAGATCACGACGTCCTTCTCATGCCCCAATTCGTGAATTTCCCGTCTTCCTCATCCGAGATGTCTGTCGTTGCTCTTATCTCGCAAGATAACCCGGGGGCAAGGATCAGTCGAGAAAACGAATTTAAAACGTCAGCCCCAATCGATAGGAATTCGGTGAGCCGGACAACGAGATTCTGCGGCTCTCACAGGAGTGAAGGCAGATGTCCATGGATGGAAGGTCAGCCGTTAATCCTCGTTGGACGAGATAGATTTGAACAATAGTCTACACGAAAAGTCGTCTAACGTGTGTCCATTTATTTCAATGACCATTGAAGAAGAATGAAGTGTTACCTTCGTAAAATGTATCTACCGAAACATCAGTACAATCGCTTTGAAAAATCAAGAATCCAATAACGTTAATCCAATAACGTTAATAACATCTACATAGAGGCCTGAGCAAAATTGCCAAATTCCGAATTTTTTTCTGGGAAACTGTTGGTGAAAAAGAAACGCATTTTTTTAACACAAAGGTACACATATCGAGAGCCTTTAAAAAAGAATACCAAAAAACAACAAAAACATGGCCGCCGGCAGATAATGGTATATTTTCGCGACGTTTGTCGGTGGACACTCTCCAGCTTAAACGGCCCATGTGAAATCTAAAAACCAAACGGGTTATTTTAGTTAACAATAAATACAAGTCGTTGACGATCGTCGATTTTACAAATTATTTCTTTTAACAAACTAGCGACGAATTGAAACTCGAGCACACAAAATCTATGAAAAAAGTCGTCATTTTGACGTAACTATTAAAAAATAAACATTGATTTTTTTTACGTGAGATCGTCAACGACCTTTAAATATTTCTCGTCGTATCTCCTATAAATTTGGAAACAATCCACCAAGTGGTTCTCGAGATATCATGTCCACCGACTTTGAAAACAATGTTTTTAGAAAAACGCGTTTAAAGTTTGAAGTATGGTGCTGCTACCGTTCACTCGGCTGACTGTTTGTTTGGGTTTTCAGTAAATATAGCTAAAACCTATTACTATCAAATAAAAATATTATCGGAAAGTGCAATTTTTTTACCCACCTGGATAGATGTAGTCCCTTAAGGTGTCAGCCTGAATTACTAGGTCCAAAAAAGCGTTTTTTCGAGAATTTTTTTAGACCGGATAAAAACAAGTGAGCCCAGTAAACATTGAGGTACCTTTTCATGTATATTTGAAATGTATAAAACAAAAATTTCAACCTGAAACAATAAATGACTGTAGATTTATCAGCCTATTCCATGTGCGTGTTGCCAGTGCAGTCCCCGAACGGCGGGAAAGATGCAGCTCGTAATTCTTGACTGAAACGAAAAAACCAATAAATTTTTTAATTGTCATATATTTTTCTTCTGGGTGAATTGAGAAAAACCTGAAAAAATCGTGAAATTATAACTTTTCGCAGGTCTGAATGAAAAAAATATGTTTAAAAAAACACTTTAACGTGCTATAAATATTATTTAAAAAGACTTTTTCAACGACTTTTTTAATTCACTTATAAGAGATTTTCATACTGAAGAAAATACACTTTGGTTTGATTCAATAGGTCGTTTAGTTTTTTTGCGTCCGGTTTTTGCGTGCGATATCACGCCCGCTAATTTGGAAAAATCGTGAAAGTGAAAACTGGAGAAAACGCGCTTCAAAGTTTTGAATACGAGGAAATATCAATCGCTTCTCTGCTTTTAGCCTTGTATTGTCGAAAATATTTACAATTAGCCTCTGTCACTTTGTAAATATATTCTTGGATAGTTTATCTATCCAAGCAATTATCTATTTAAGCAATAGAAAAAAAAACGTTTTTTCGGACTTTCTAATTCAGGCTCCGGCCTTAAGGGGTTATATACAGTTAGGAGGCCCAACAAGATCGATTTTTAAAGATTTTTTCTTAAGAAGACCTTTGAATCTATTAATGTAAAAATTTGTACACATATTTTGATAACTTTTAACTGTATTTTAACATTTTGACTTGTAAAACTAATTATTTTAAAAGCTGCTATAGCTGATCTCCGGGAGCACCTCTAAAAAGCGTCTTGCGGTGAGCACGATATCTCTGGACTCGATCATCTAAAATCAAAAAACCTAAAATATTTCTTTAATATAATGGATTATCTTGTAATTGATCGAAGGAATAAGCAAAATAATAATTTTTGACAAAATGGCGGCTACTAAACAAAATGGTTTTTTTGGCAAAAATGTAGGCCTCAAATTGTTTGTAAAATGGAAAATATTTATCGGTGAGAAAAAAACTTCGATTAATTACAAAAAGATTGTGTTAAAATTTGAGACTGATCGGTTCAGCCTTCTCCGAGAAATCTTGCTCACCGACTTTAAAAACACAGTTTTGAGAAAAACGCGTTTAAAGTTTCAAAAGCCCTTTCTAACGCTCTGACACGTCATTACAAATGTGCGTGTAACTTCGAGAATATTCGCCGGGTTGACAAGAAATGTTCTGTGTGTATGCTTAAATATATGTACATTGCGAAAAGAAGAAAAAAAATCGATTTTTCGAAAATTTTAACTTTGTATAACCCCTTAAGACGAAATTACACATGCTGAGAGATCTTTGTGAAGACGCCTTTTACTGTAGTACTCTAAGGGATTTTTGCGACGTAACGGCGCTGCCTATGTCAAAAGTAGTGTTTCTAGTATGACTATGATCTACTTTACTTCGATCTGCCAAAAAAATATTTTCTAACATGTTTCGAGTACTCCTTTTTACGGTTGGTGAAGCCGTAATATTTTTTTCTCAAAATTACGAATATCGGGACTGATTAAAAATCGCAAATCCAACTTTTCTCGATACATCACTTCGGAAAAAATTTCGAAACGAACACTCGTCAACTTTGCGAATAAGAAAAAATGAATCAATATTTGTACCCACGCGTAGATGCATCACGGCTGAAAGTCGAAGAGTTCGACCAAAAGTTGAATTAAAAAAAAAATCTCGACAAAAATCGCACCCGCGTCATGCCGAACATACGACTATAGAGCGTAAATACGTGTATTATGCATGAAGTCGATGTGGGATTTCGCAGGGACCGTGTATTATGGTTTGCCGAATTATGCGTCGAGTGTGCATCGGTATAAAAGCAAACGTAGTCCGGATATGAGGCAGTTTGGCCTCGCCGACAACAGGCAAGTGGATGTACGTCGCCCTGACTGATGTAAACGTACAATGAAAGTGGATGGGCTTGGCTGAAAACCGTATGTCGAGTGAAAGCACGAAAGGTACGCCCTTTTGCCTTCGAGAATGCAATTTTACATACAATATTACGAAGTTTCGTGACTGTATAATACGTACGTTCGATTGTATACCTATACGAAAAACTACAAGTCAAAGTGGTGAAAGGAAAACTCGGTTTTTCTCGACTCGATGCGGGATATGTTTTCGCAGCAGCAAATACAGGCTTCAGATGCTCGCGAGAGAAATAAGAAGGAGAGAGAAAGAGAAAGAGAAGGTAGAATTTCTTTCCCCTGAGCCGTGAATCTCTCGGTTGGATACCGAATTCTGTCTAAATGTTCAACCAATTCGATTCTTCGTCCTCAAAGTTAAAGTTCTTCCGAATGAAGTAAATACGAAAGCGATACATCAAAATTTCGAAAAATGAAACAAATGAAAACACGATGCTGAATATACCGCTCCAATAATCCATATGTGTCTATAAGTATAATTACGTGAAAATACACTACTGGTATGCACCCCTTCGGTGCATTCGTGCATTTATTTTGGTGCATTTATTTTGGTGCATTTATTTTGGTGCATTTATATTCGGCTTAGCGTATATCCGTTTGAACTCTATCACAACATTTTTGTCCCACTTTATAAATAAATGGCTGCATTGTTATTTTTACACATTTCGGAACTTCTGCCAATTTGTTTCTCATGGTCGTCATATTTTTTGGGATCTTCCTTTGAGTATATGATGTTGTGAAAACAGATGTGAACTAAAGTGGAATGAAGTTGTAGCTCACTTGTAGTTCCTCCTTGCTATCGTTATTATTATTGTTGTGCCCAATACTATTATTGTGATTATTGCTTGCATACAGATTATTGCAAACCGGAAATGAAGCTTTCGTTCCATGAAATGAGTTATCCCACAGAACAAAACGAAACCATTGAACGTCATCCAAAGCACGTGCGAAAATCTAAGTGAAGAGTAACGCGAGTTGCGATTGAAATTAGTCCAATTGGAAATTGAAAACAAGGCTAGTGGCCCTTGTTATAGTTGCGAGAGTATATGCATTCAACGGAATTGTATGATTGTCGGTACAGCAGAGTCGATCAAATGGAGCTGCACTTTGAATGTCTCTTCACTGGCTTATGAGGACCGGAGGATTTGTCATTGATAAAAATGTGTATATGGGATTTTTCTCATGCAAACATCATTTCGCAAACAGCACCGTGGCAAACGGCTTCCCGAGTAGATATATTGTCAGGCTGGTCTGACATTTGATCCGGGCCTCATCACGCTGTATTACCTACTTAGGGTGTTTCTCGATTGACATGATCCAGCTGGTTTCATAGTCAAGCAACCGAATTTACGGTGACCTCCAGTTGCCTGAGCCGGATAATTTCACGAGGTAGTCAGGCAAACGGATTTACGGGTTGGATAAATTCGCCTGATCCGGCTAACTCCAAGCGACGATCAGGCAACTGGACTTACGGCTTACGGCAATTCGCCCGATCCCGCTAGCTTTGCGCAATCATCAAGTAACTGGGCCTATATAAAGTTTGGCGCCTTTTACACGCCTAACCCCTTGCCAAACACCAGACAGACTATACAGGGTGTCCCTCTTATCTCTGCCACCCGAAATAACTCGGTAATTATCGACGTCACAAAAAAAATGTTACAGACAAAAGTTGTACGGTGTGAAGGGGGCCATCCAGTGCGACCAATTTTTTTATTTCGGTCGAGGCGCTGACGCACAATGAAGGTCACCTCCACTTTTTTAAATGGAATGGTACATTTTTTTTCTACCATCTCGTGGAGCACCTCGAGCCGCATAAAAAACATTAGGGGGTAAAAGTCGGTCAAGGTCATTCAAAGTTACCTATTAAAATGAAATACAAATCTAAATATCTACCAAATATTTGGTAGGGATGCGAGATATTTATCTCGGTATCATCGATACTGATACTGCGTCAGCGCGTCCACCGAAATAAAAAAAATTGGTCGCATTTGATGGCCCCCTTCACACCGTACAACATTTGTCTGGAACATTTTTTTGTGACGTCGATAATTACCGAGTTATTTCGGGTGGCAGAGATAGGGTCAACCTGTATATCGTCGTCAAAATGTCGAGACATATTGTCCACTCTGTGCATACGTTGTTTATTATTCCTAATTTTTTATTTATTCCTAATAAATCTGCGACTCGGTTCTAACTGTTAAAAATTTTTTTTAGTTGAATCCACTGAATGTATGTATTTCATTATTTTAAATTTAAATTAAGTAGAATTTCTGTAGAGACAAACATTTTTCTATATGCTTGAATTAATGGTCTGCTTTTATTGCAATACACACATCGACGTTGAGGGGGGTCGAAAGAGGAATTATATGTATATAGGTTGTGTTTGAAAAACCTATAGCATGATACTCGATCAAACTCTCTAATTGTCACCATGATATCAACTAATCGCTATTGTTTTCTGTGATACAACGAATAATTATAGAAATTCATGTGGTCTCTGGTGACATATCTGCGAGTAAGATACTGTAAACACTCGCTAGCGTAGGGGCAGCGTGCGTAGCTATTGGTAGGTAGGTTGTAGGTTCGATTTTAAGTGGAGGCGACGAAATATTTTCTTCGAAAAAAACCATTTCAAAAGGTCAGGGAATGACGAATTATGATACAAAATCATTGTGGTAGAACTCTTAATTGAGTATCACATTTTATTTTGTATTTTTTATTATATGTATTCCTCAGAGGTACGAGGTCCTTCCCCTTTTACCATCCCCTCCTTTATTCCTTCCATTCCTTCCGACATTCACAATCCTTCCAGAGATCCCTACATTCCTTTCAGAGTCCCCCCCCCCCCCCCCCCAGATGGTGACCGCAGCCACTCTTTCCTAATGCACTACTGTATCGCATTTGCACGTGGGGCCAGGGAAACTGCGGAAAACCTGGGCCGATACAGGCGGCTATATTCGGCTGAGTTTCAGTTGTATTACCATCAGAAACTCAGACAAACTGCCTCCCGCTCAGAGGTTGACGCGCAAGCCAGTGCACGGGCAAGCGGTCACCGCTCCAAGTATTGGCAGCCTCCAATCCTGCTTAACTTCAGTGACCGCCGAGCCCGCACGCCGACCGCGCGCCCACCTCTGTCAGTCATTTTATTTTGTATTTATGAATTGTTCTTTTCTATATTCTACATTCTAAAAAATATATTTGAAGCAAATAGGATCGCAGTAGACCGTGAGACAAGGAAAACCTATTTGATTTAAACAGATCCTATTTAAATCACATACCTTTTTGGCAGTGCGATGAAGAATGTGAAGGGATGGTGGTTTCCGAAGCAACAGCGAACTTCTCTAATCCGACTGCATGTCAGACCTTGATTCTTTACCCTGATCAGGCCGAAGTCAGCCATTGCGTTTAAAAAATGATCAGGGCTTGGTAAAAATCCTGATCAATGCCGGAAAAAGATATCAGGTCTGTCTTGTAGCCGGAGCAAGTTTTCTACTCGGGTTTGTAGCATTTTCAATTGTGGTATCGCCGCTGCGAACGTTACCGTCTTTGTTCGCAGGGTGAATTATCTTGTCATACAAAATCAGTTCAATTGGTTATATTCGAAGTCATCGGCGACGTTTCGGTCGCTGGGGTCTCAAAGATTTTCATCGCTTGCCCGTGATAACGCAGTGCAGTCGATACGATTTGTGTGGTGTGGGCGGCCATCAAGTTCGATAGGCTAAGGGTACTTCACGCAAAGCGGAAAGGTCGAGGATGAACGGAAGCATTAGGGATCGAGCTTTGATATCGTCGAAAAGCCTTCTGGGAAACTTGGGAAACGGCTGTGAGAAATCCTCGAATTTCCGCCCTCCCCTGGATTCTCCCGCTCTCCCGTTACTCCCCAAAATATATGTAGAGAGGAAGAGAGGGAGAGAGAGAGGGAGAGGGAAATTTACTTGGAAGGTGTAATACCAAGGGAAGGTAGAGAAGCCGAATAGCCCCGAGCACCTTTAGCGAGCGCCACCCCTTGTGCGAGCCCGACTCGCCGCGACTCTGCGCTAGCGGAATAATTTCGGTAACGGTGCCCCGCGGAAATTCAAATTAGGGGTAACGACGTCGTGGAAGGGAATGGATGATAACAGGAGCGAGATAACGGGCCATCGACAACGCGACGGCAGCGTCGTTGGTTACGGCAGTGTAAGAGGGTATGCGGGGCGAGGAGTACGACACTAAAGGTAAAGGCAGAGGGGCCACGGGGTAGATCGGCGTGGAGCAAAGTTGCGGGGGTGCGCCTCAGCCGTGATGAGAGAGTGGCTGGCCAGGTCGTCGCTCGAAGCTAAACTATTATGTCGTACAGATACATGTATGGACAATTCCACGCCAAATCGACCTTGTTAAATTCTTAACTCTGCTGAGCATTAAAAACTCTTCTGATCCTATTGAAGAGCCGTGATTTTTTTTTTTGGGAATACCTTTGACACTTTCTGCTTCATTAATTCCGCTTACGAAGGGTAGATTTTCGTTAATCGCACCTAACTGTACCAGGATTGGGTTTCGCACATTGCGCGCCATCCCATGTAGAGGTTGCCGTGAGTTGCCCAATGTTACGATCAGGCCAATATTGGGACCATCGTATAAGCCAACAAAAGAGAAATAATATTGGCCCATTACTGTTCCGCTCGAAACTGAAAACTGGCACAATATCGGCCCATCCCTCAAGCCTGTCCTGGCCCAGCTTTAAAAACCAATAGCTGTGATAGTTAAAGTGAATTTGCCAATTTAAAAACTGGGGATACTAAAATACTGACAATTCCATTGGCCCAATATTCTTCCGTTATAAATTGAAAACCGGCACAATATCGGTCCATCGTTTAAAACCAATAGCCGTGATGGTTGAACTATATTTGCCAAGTTAAAAACTGGTGATGCTAGAATACAAGCAATTACATTGGCCGATTATTGTCCCGTTATAAATTGAGAACCGGCACAATATCGGCCCGTTACTAAAGATTATCCTGGCCCATCTTTCAAAACCAATAAACAGCAGTGATAGTTAAACTAAATTTGCCAATCCTAAAGCTGGCAATCCTAAAATACTGGCTATTACATTGGCTCATTATTGTCTCGTTCTAAATTGAAAACCGACACAATATCGGCCCATTGTTAAAACCTATCATGGCCCATCTTTTAAATTCATTAAACAGTCATGATAGATAAACAATATTTTCAATTTTTAAACTGGTGATGCTGAAGTACTGCCAATTACATTGGCCCATTATTATTCCGTTATAAATTGAGAACTGGCACAATATCAGCCCATTACTATAACCTATCCGGGCCCATCTGTTAAAACCAATAAACAGCCCTGATAGTTCATCGAAATTTGCCAATTTTAAAACCGGCAATGCTAAAATACTGAAAATTACATTTAATTAATCTAAGCCCTTTATTGGCTAAGTGGGTCAGACCATACCTGCTTTTATTTGATTTAAGTCTTGGGTTATTCATAATCTGTATATTGTGCCAGAATAGGCAAATAACTGGCACGTCATATATTAATCGTCTATATTTTTTAGTTCAGTGTTTGTAATCAAGTCTTGGCCTATTATTGGCATTTGTAAATAACCAACATAAGTAAGTAAAATATGCCAATTTTGAAACCTGACATACGCAAATCACAATTTATTTCAAGGTTATTCCATGAAATATGTATCCATAAGGACCAATCTCGGGCCAATCTTGGCCCGATATAGGTTGAATATTTATCACGCACCCAAACAAACCCAAACAAACTCACGGCCCAATATTTTAGATAGACTAACTTCTAGATACACCAACTGTGAAGGCCCATCATAGAACCAGTGGTCAATTTCTACATAGGCCCTTTGAGAGAGCCCACATAGGGCCAAGTGCAATCATCAATATTGGCGCTACAATGAATTAAATCATTGGCCCAATAATTGTTGGCTCTGTTGGCCGATATCGGGCCGTTCTTATCATTTCTACAAAGGCACCTCATTGGTAAATACTCACGGCCCAATATTCTAGAAAGCCTAACTGTGAAGGCCCGTCCCAGGCCCAACGGTCAATCTCGACACGGGATACGATACCACGCATGGGTGCAGATGAAACTACTGATCAACCATGTTATGTAGTCATGAATGGAAAAAAATGCTGCGTCTGTTTTGCAAGATATTCAAAAAGTAAATGTTGTGTGTGCGTTAGACTGGCACAAATTTGAGCTCTATTTTTTTCCTTTTTCTCACCATCCAATTATCTTTTTTGGAGAAAAAAAAATTGTCGCGAAAGCTGCTAGCGGTCAAAAAATATTTAGAGGTCTTGAGTGACCTCTAAATAGGCAGGCTTGAGTGCCTGCCGAAAATCCAAATTATCATTAAAAAATCGATTTTTTTTGTCCACTTCTCACCGAAGAATTTTACGTGTTATAATTTTGAAATTAACCTCGCAAAAGCTCTAGCCGGCCAATGAATATTTAGAGGTCGCTCAAGAACTTAGAAATTTCCAATGATCGCCAATTTTTTTACTCTTTTCACCCATAAATTTGTCACTTTGTAAAATTTTCAAAACCATTAATCCTTTTTTCTTTAGACACAGATTTTTCAAACTTACCTCACACTTCTAACCCACGAATTATAATCTTTGATCTCATAAAATGATTCTTTAAAGGTCTTTTCCCCAAACAAAAATGATAGGTCGTTTTATTTGTCAAACTGAAATGGCAGGTGCTTTCCGCGCATCGTAATGCGTCCCACAGTTCCCCTCATTCCCTCATTAGTCAAACTGCGGACCAATCGAAGCTGTATGTGACGAGCAACGCCAAAATACAATAATACATAATAACGCATATCGTCTAGTTGATGTTTGTTACAAATTATTAAAATAAATTATTTGGAAAATGTAACACTCCGCTATTTATGTTGTTTCTATGCTACAAGGAATTATAGTGCATGCAAGATTTCTTTTTTGGCGGAAATTGTAAATTTCGGAAACCTTGAGCGACCACCAAATATTCATTCACCGGCTAGAGCTTTCGCGAGGTTAATTTAAAAATTATAAAGCGTAAATTTCATGAGTGAGACGTGGACGAAAAAAAAAACTGAAAAATGAAAATTTGAATTTTTGGGCAACTTCAGCGAACTCTAAATATTTCTTGACCGCTCGCAGCTTAGGCGACAATTTTGTTTTCTTGTAAGGTCAATTCGCTATAAAAGAGCATATTTACGATATTTTTTTTGACCGTTAATATATATTTATTTATGTAATTAGTATATAATAAAAGGACATTTGAAGAATATTTTGTAAAATTTTCATTAATAGTTATGCAGAAACGAGCCATTGATAGCAAATCTTCGCAGACGCCTAAAAAAAATTACATTGCGGTGAACCGCCATCACTGGATCATCTGAAACTAAAAAACCAAAAAGATTTCATCAGGTGATAAGTTCCTTAAGGTAACGCTGTCGGGTTTTTTAAAATGATTTTTAAATTTTTTTTTTTTTGGTTTTTTCCTTAGGTACACGCTTCTCGCGTTTGTTACCTATTCTTTCCCATCATTATGACCGTTCTTTCCTCTACTGTTTACTCCTTTTGTCTCCATCTTTCTCCCTGACCCCCCGTTGCGGCCGCAGCCGACTTCCCCCTCTGTATTATATTCATCATGACATTTCTGTCATGGGTATAGGGAAACTGCGGAAAACGTATACCAAATACAGCCGGTCATCGAGTTCGCCCCCCAGTCGTGGAACTAGTCTTATTTCGCCGCGAAATGCCGAAGAAAAACATTTCACGACGAAATGTACGCGACTGGGATTCGAACCCGGGACCTCCCGGTCCGCTGGTTTAGTGGCGAGCACGCTAACCACTAGACCATCGCACCAGTTTGATTTTTTAATTTTTAATTACACTTAGAAGTAAAAATACCGATTTTCCACTTTAAAAATTGGAAACTTTGTTATTGTAAAATAAATTGAAATTATAAAAAATCGAAAAACTCGACGGCGTTACTTCGTAATTTATGTGTAGAAAGAGTGTGTAAAATTTCAAAAGAATTGGTGGAGTAGATTTTGACCTAGAGAGTGCACCGACTTTGAAAATGCCAAGTGTGAGAAAAACGCGTTTAAAAGGTTCAGATTTCTGCGCTAGAAGATCAAAAATCAAACATCAATAAACAAGTGTCTTTTTCCCATACTTACACGGAGTCATCGAGGCCAGGCCCATAAAGCATTCATGTGACAAATGTTTTTAAAAAGCAAACAAAATGCCGTACCCCCCCCCCCCCCCCCCCCTCGTAAAAAGATAATTGGATGGTGAGAAAAGAGAAAAAAAACGACAAATTTGTGCCGCCCTGGTGTGCATATATGTATGTGCGTGTAAACGACCAGGGACCATGTGTCTATGTATTTGCACAGAGGTAGCAGTGAGAAATGTGGACGCGCAGTAGTCGGGATAGTGATCGAGATAGTGAACTATACACAACCAGCTATGGAAGCGTGTCCTCTAAGCCTCCGAAATCCTACGGGCAATCGGCTCTCTCTCTCGCTCATTCACTCTGGCTTTATCTCCTCGTCCATCGTGCCAATGAATCGTTATCGTGGACAAGATTTCAACCCAATCGGCACGGCTCTGCATGAGGCGGTCATGTCAGCGGCATCTTTGGACAAGCCGCAAGGAAGTTCATTAGTGGTGACGGAAAGGGGCTTCTGCCGAACTTTGACAATTAGCTGTGTGTGAATATACGAGAGTGCGCTGAAAAGTTTCCGGCCTGACCAAGCAGGAGCAAGATTTCAATCAAGTGTCAAATCTTGTTCAATAGATGGCAGTCAAAGGAATACTAAGAGCTGAATCGGATGTTCATCGCGCGATTAGATTGTACCTGACGGTTGTCGAAAGTGAAACTTCGTGAACAATGGATTCATCGAAGTATCGCGGCGTGATGAAATTCCTTCACTCGAAAGTGGAAACTCCAACGGAAATCAGAGGTGCCTTGTGTTTAGTGTGCGGCGATGCTGGTGCTCCATTTGGAACTGTGGCAAGCCGAGCTGCTGAGTTCAAATGTGGGCGAGCATTTTCGAAGAGAAACTCTCTGAACGATCAAGGACACATGAGGAACTGGGTATAAGAAAGCTGAACGCTTGCTGGATGCAGCATTCATTCACTGTTGATAAAATACAAGAGCTGGTGGACTTTTCACGAGCGGACTTTTCACGTTGACGGTTTGAGTGGAAAAACTGTTATTCTCTTCGAGGTTTAGTATTGTCGAAACTCGAATCCACCAATATACTCCGGAGACAAAACAACAGTCGAAGCAGTGGAGCGCAAAGATGAACCTACTCCGGAGAAGGCGATGACTCTCTGCAAGGTGATGGCCATGGTTTTTTTCAGGATTCTCATGGAATGATCTTTATCAATTGCTTGTAAAAAGGCACAACTCGAGTTGGAGAATATTATGCAGGATTACCACAACGTTTAGATGAGGAAATCAAGAGAAGAACGTCCGTATTCCCCCAAAGAGGAAAACCCCTTTCACAGAGAGAATGCACCGGCGCAGGAATCAACAGTTATGATGGCGAAATCGCACATCGCAAAGTACGAATTGATTCCCCATCCGCCGTACCATCCAAATGTTAATCCGTGCGACTTCTTTCCCTTCTCAAATTTGAAGAAACAGTTATCTGGAATTTTTTGTTCATAGAATAAAGTTAGGAGTACTATGAGTCACTGTTTCTCTCTTCTAGACAAAAACCATTATTCTGAAGGGCGAAAAAGTCTTGAGAAACGCTGGACCAATTATATCGAGTCAAAAGGTGACTACATTGAAAAATAAAATTCCCCAGGCCCTAAACAAAAAAATGTCTTGGGTCGGAAAGTTTTCAATCCATCCTCGTACATAAAGATTTTCTCGAAAGTATGAAAATACCAGGTCAAATTTGCATCTGCCCTCTCATTCTCTCCTCTGTCTCTCTCTCCCTCTCGCCCTCCCTTTTTCTCCCTCGCAGACTCCGCGAACTCTATTTATTTTGTTCTTGGTTCGATGCCAGACCACTCGCGATATCAATCGATGCGAGACCCTTGAAATTGTTTGGGAGCCTCTCTCGTTCCAATTACGAGAATACGAAACCGCATCGAACATTCGAAATTGAAGCATGCATCCTCTCTGCTCCGGAAAACTCTCTGTCTATGTTTATATGGACCATCCCGAATCAAATTCAAAAGTCCTTGACCGTCATTGTAGGTGGCTTGAATTGATAATTGTCCATATGCTTCTTACAAGCCTAGGAGGCATGTTGTTACTACCGATGCAGCGGTTTTATCAAAACAGCCATTGAATGATGATACAATAGACGAAACGCCGTTGCCAACTGTCGAATGCCACCTCATTCGGCACCCAGGCATGTTGTGGCTTCAATCAGCAGTTGTATACATGATATATAGTCCGGAACTTTTCTCACAAGGAACATCCCTCAGGTGACACCCTTCGATTTTGTTGAAATTTGGATATGTTATAAAGCACCGAAAAGTATGCGATACGTATTTTTTTATCGGCGGAAAAACGACTTTAGGGGGTGAAACGAACCCTCGAAAATAGGGGTGTTTTTCGTTTTTCGTCGATAACGTTATCGTTCTCATCTCCAATGTATAGTGCACAAAAAAATAAACATTGTTGCAATTTGTGCCGTTGAAACGTTATCGAAGAAAAACGAAAAACATCCCCATTTCTGAGGGTGCGTTTCAGCCCTTAAATCCGTTTTTCCGCCGATAAAAAAAATACGTATCGCTTAATTTTCGGTGCGTTATAATATATCCGAATTTCAACATAATCGAAGGGTGTCACCTGAGGGATGTTCCTTGTCAGCTATTCTTCCACAGAATGCAATAGTTCAAGTGGCCCAATGCGTGCTTCTACTGTGACTAGAAGCTACATCTCTTTGATTTGCAATCAGCTCCGCCAAAAGATCATCAACATCAACCAGGGTGGATGTTTTATTTCGATTTAAATTCAAAAGTCCACCCAGTTGCTAATAATAGCAACAGTTTGTGTCGTTCATTTACAATGAAAACGTCAGTATTATCGTTATGCTTCCCTCGGGGAAGATTAGCGCTCGGGTGAGGTGCGAGAGAGATAGTACAATGGGGATCATGCGAGAGTTAGGAGGAGGGTGTTCGGCATAGCCTTGAGGGAAGTTAACTTATTAGAATTTCGAGCGTAATCGGATATAAGGTCAGGCACGTCCGATGGACCACGAGAACAGTTACGGAGAGGCATGAAGGAGGTTCGTGGCGTCTTGAGAACCAAACTGATCCCCAGGTGTCCTTTGGAGTTTGACTTGGTATTGTGGCTCGAAAGCTTAGTCGCCAAATGCTAAGACTAAAAGCCAAGATATCCCGCGAAATCTGACCCCCCCTAAATCCCCTTTACATCCAACACATCGATCTGCAGGCCCTCTTCCATAAGATCCACCGTATTAAACGTCTCCCGGCTTTCACGTTGCTACATCACCCTTTACAGTTGTTATTAGTTCGGAAATTTGTCATTAAATCATTCCACGAATGGATATCTGCGCCCATTACGTAGTCCCGTTATCTCACAATGTTTCCTTGGGAGAATAGAAAGAGAGTACAGAGCTCCAAAAAATATACATTTACCAGCTTACCGATGTTTGCTGAGTGCCCTTTCCCTTGATGATTAGAACGATTAGTTTTCAGCTGGCACAAGCAATTTTTTTATGCATATTACACTTTTGGCCAAGGCGCCATATATTTTCAATGTGACTGCGTTTCATAGTTTCATCTCGAGCCAGAGATATTCGTAAAAATCGATCGTATCGAGTACAAAGATAATCTCACTGTTACGCATCGAGAGATTTTATTGCAACATCGACGAAGCGATTCACTATCCAGCCTAAATGGAGACGAAGTGATACGCTGCGAAATTTCTTCACCGGCAATTACATTCACGATATCTTTCGGAACTTTTCGCAGTTATTTTTTCACCCAATGCTATGGTACAAGTGTCATGATGCGTCTTTTTGCATGGCTCGGAGCTACTACACTACGATTTGCGATTAGCTCAAGCGAAACATCATTTTCTGACCCGTCTCGGAAACAGTTTTCCGGGGGAAGTAAATCTATATCTCTTTTTCGAAATCGCGAAAACCGGACGCGCTTTTTTCTGTGGCAATTCGACAGCGATCGTAAACAAATTCTGTCATTCGCGCTTTTTCTAAACAAGTGCCGAAAGCGTTGATACATTTCTTTACCTGCGGAATCCTATGTCATCTAGACTCTACCGGCATGTACATTTTTAAGGGGGTATCCCTTTTTGGAAACTCCAAAAAATCGATTTTTTTTCTTTTTGCATGTTGTGGTAGTGTGACCTTTCAAAAATATTTTCAGACCAACTGGACCCTGAAATTCTAAAAATTGACGAAGTTACACCTATTTTAGTGGAACAGTGTGACTTGACACGGCGGAATTGATATCTTGAGTAACTTTCACACCATTGACTTGAATTTGCACAGTTAGCGTTCAAACAGTAGTCATTTTCGGTTCACGTTCCGTTGTTGATAACCATTTGTTAATAACAATGACTTCAGCATCCTGTTTTTCAAGAGAAAAATGAGATTTTCTTTGGAGAAGTTGTCATTTTTTGGTATTTTTCGAATTTTCGAAAAGTGGATCGTGAACCCATAGCCAGTCGGATATATTTGAAGAATTTTTTGTTTTGTTTTCGTTTCAAATTACATTTGAGCCTGATAGAGATCCCGCCATTTTGGGCCTCGCTGCTGGAGGACTGCAACGCCAACTGCAGCACCACGAACACTTTGAAAGATTTTCTTCCGAAAAAATTACATTGCAACCATGTGTACAACATGCTGGGAAAAAATTAATGTATTCCAACCAAAGTGTTACTAGAAAAAAATGCATCATTCTGACCCTTCAAGTTGGGCTTCCAGAGAGGGAAACTCCGTTGAACAAAGGCTTCAAAAAATGAACGATTGGTAGTAAAAATGATCCGCAGGGTGAAATCGAACTTTGGATAAGGGGATAGTTAAAAAAAAAGGCAAGCAAACTTGAATACGAGCGCAACTCCCTACTCGTCGTCCATCCTCCATCCGCGCATTCTTCATCAAACCCTTTTTCCCCTTTTTCATTCAAATTAAGTTCGTGTAAGAAAGTTCAACGAAGTTCTATTAGGTTGGCGAACAAACCACGAGCATTAAAGCCTGCATGGCATTAATATTCAACCGAGAGAATCTGGAAATAAACGGCAGGAGAGAGCGAGAGGTGAGGGAAGGCGATGGCGAGGAGAGACAAGCAGGGTTAATTCTCGGGTGCGGAGAGTTGTCGCACATTCGAGGGTGTAACTCTACGACGACGACGAGGACGATGGAGACCCTCTCGGCCTCTTTAAAGCGAGAACCCGACGGGAGTTTTGGTGCTGGCAGCTCGACGACTGATAAGTGGGACCCAGCTGAATTAACCAAGATATTTATCTTCAGTTACAATCACAGGGGAGCAAGACGAGGAGACGAGAGGGACAGAGAGGGCGAGGGAGGGAGCGACGAAGAACCAGAACTGTAAAAGCGTCGACTGAATTCTAAATCAACGTGAGCGAGTTAGAGGGCGCTGGGATCGCGTTTTGACGCGACTCTAATACGTATATAAATATACAGGATGAAACTGAGAACCAGCCAGATCGTCGTCAACCCGGTCATAGCAGATACGTCCTGCTGGGCCAACGAGAGACCGAGAAATTTGCCATTTGAAGCAAAGCCTAAACTACGCCACGTTTCACGTAATTCTCTCAACGTAGCGTCCCGACGAACGTACGAGTTTCAACGACTTGTTTATTGTGCCCATTCGTGGCAGCACCCGAGCCAGATTATTCTCGAAATTTCCCACGTCCTGCGTAACCATTGTTACCTATCAAATTCATTGCTCGTACTCGGACGGTGACTCAATTGTTCCGTAGCCAACGCTGAGAAACACAAATGCGGAATCGACTGCGAAGCTGAATGAAAAGTAATCGGCAGCGGGGCAAAAATACATAAAGTCTCCACGGCCAGCATTGCACTTGTTGGCGCTCTTACAGGCACGGCAATTTCGAAATTCCAGCGAGCCCATGTGATTTACAGTGTCAAGGTACATAGTACCAGACTTGGAAAGATTAACTAGTTCAGCAGTTTAAAAAAATGTTCTGAAATCGTACCGGTAAGATTTGAGGCGTTACATCTGAGAGGAAAACATTTTTTACGGTTTTTTTGTTGGGTTCGGTGATTTATATATACTACAGGCGAAAAGTTTCCGGACAAAAATTCAAAAAAGTTCCGTAACGATTTTTTATGCCATTTCGCCGATAATTGACATAAATGAATTTAATAAACGGCATTTTGAAGGGGAAGAATTCACCTTAGTCCGGTTTTGTCTTTAAAATTTTTCACTATTTTTTTACGACTAGTACCTTTTTACGCAAACGACCTTATTTCGCTTTTTTTTTGTTCCTTTTCTGGTGGAACCCGTTTACAGACAAATTTTTGTAACGCATTTCTTTGACAGGAATCATAAAGAGGCAAGCTCGAGGTTCAATTTTGTTTCTTTTAAAGCTTCGCACGATTTTTTTTCAAAGGGATTTTGATTTTTTTTAAAGAGACAATTTGAAAAATGACGTGTAATACGAAAATGCAAGGATTCAAGGAAAACTTCAAGACGGTAAAAAGTTAAATCGGTTTTTTTTTAGTTCGCGAAAATTTTTTCAGATTTTTTTTCGAATTTCACCTGTTTTGGTAAAAAATCAGATGATTTAAGGCCATGTGCCACACGCCAGAAAATTTCGACGCGGCCTCTCATTACGTCGGTAGCGCAGATCTCGTAGTTTTTAGCTACGAGTCGCTACCGACGGACAGCGCAGCGATCGCGAATTCGGTCTCGATGCTTCGCACTGGGACGAAGCGTCGAAGCCAAATAGACGGCGATCGCTGGTACGCGCGTGTGTGTGTGTGTGTGAGTGTGTATGTTAGCTACACCGACCGCGTGCAAAAAGAACGAATCCATTCTCGCGCGCCGTTCGCGGTCGTACGCAAGCACCTTACATCTATGTGTGTATCACACAATTCACACAACTATGCGTAGCGACCATGGTACGCTTGTATTGGAAGCATGCGCTCGCTCGGCAGGAGAGCGGTGAAACTTTGTTGCATTTTACATTGTATATGCAGCAATCGAATCGATTTTTTTTCGACGACGGCCACAACTAAAAGACTCAGGCATTTTCCCATACTTTTTTAATTCATTTAAACAAATAAGCTCGAGCACAATTTGTAACATCGATGCTGCTTATCATTAACGATATCGATCCCTGCCAAAATTTCGAGCGACCGAAATCGCTCGAAACTCACTCTACAAAAGAGTGGTAAAATTTTACAATGCTCATTATTTAAACCAATGCGTTCAGAATTTTTATCTCTGCCGGGTTCATATTTGACAGCATTTTTTCGGCGGTCATCGGTGGAAATTTCTTTATGGTTGAATTTTCTAGCAAACGGGGTTTGCTAGAGACTCGGATGCTGGAAGGGTGGTAGCATTTCCCATTCTTTTTTAAGTAATTTAAACAAATAAGCTTGAAGACTATTTGGCATCTCGATGTCGCTCATCGACGATGAATTCGATCTCTGCTAAAATCTCAAGTCACGAGCGAGATCGCTCGAGACTCACTCTATAAAAGAGTTGTAAAATTTTACAATGCTCTTTGTTTAAACAATTGCGATCGGCATTTTTTTCTCTGCCATGGCTTATCTTCGGCAGGTTGTCTGCGGCCGACCAAATTCGGGAGCGAACGAGATCGACCGGGTCTCACTCTGCGAAAGAGTGGTAAAATTTTATTATTACTAAATTATTACTAACTATGCTAAAAAAAAATTCGTTTAGCATTTTTTCTCTCTGCCGGAATTCATCTTCGGCAGGTTTCTCCAAGGATCGAATTTTCTAGCAATGGCGATCGGAGAAGTCTCGCTCTACAGAAGAGCGGTAAAATTTGACTATCGCGAATTGTTTAGCGGTCATCGGTGAAAATTTTTCGAAAAATCGTTTTGTTAAAAGCACTTTTCAAAAATCCTTGGAAACTTAAAAAATGTCACAATGCTCTTTGTTTAAACAATTGCGATAGGCACTTTTTCTCTGCCATGGCTTATCTTCGGCAGGTTGTCTGCGGCTGACCAAATTCGCGAGCGAACGAGATCGACCGGGTCTCACTCTACGAAAGAGTGGTAACATTTTATTATTACTAAATTATTACTAATTATGCTAAAAAAAATTCGTTTGGCATTTTGTCTCTCTGCCGGAGTTCATCTTCGGCAGGTTTCTCCAAAGATCGAATTTTCTCGCAATGACGATCGGAGAAGTCTCGCTCTACAGAAGAGTGGTAAAATTTTACTACCGCGAATTGTTTAGAGATCGTCGGTGTAAAATTTTCGAAAAATCGGTTTGTTGGAAGCACTTTTAAAAAATCCTTGGAATCTTAAAAAATTTTACAATGCTCTTTGTTTAAACAATTGCGTTCGCCATTTTTTTCTCTGCCATGGCTTATCTTCGGCAGGTTGGCTGCGGCCGACCAAATTCGCGAGCGAGCGAACGCGATCGACCGAGTCTCACTGTGCGAAAGAGTGGTGAAATTTTATAATTATTGCTAAAATAAATACATTTAGAATTTTTTTGTCTCTGTCGGGATTTATCTTCGGCAAGTTCCTCCAAGGATCGAATTTTCTAGCAATGACGATCGCAGGAGTCTCGCCCTATAGAACAGCGGTGAAGTTTTACGATCGCGATATGTTTAAAGGAGGACACCAGTTGAAAACTTTCGAAAAAACATTTTTTTTTAAACATTTAACAAATCCTTATAACCTCCAAAAATATGATGAAAATTCGTTTATAGCCGAAAAAAAAAAACAGTTTTAACGTGGTTTTCGAGCTATTTTTATAGGGTCTCCGGCGCTGAAACGCGTCTTCGGCGATGCCATGCCGGTAGTCGCAATTCTCAACTCTTGTACGCCTATTATCTAAGGGGAGAAATTCACCAACTAAAAATAGTTTTATTTTCGACCAAAAGGTGGGATTAGATTATGGAAACAAAAGTTCTTCAGCTCTGTCGTTTAACCGTTGACTTCACACACGTTTTTTTCTCCAAACCACGCTTTCAACCACGAACTCGAACAATTTTCGTCCAATCGACTAATCCAATTTCTTCAATTTTTCAAAGTGTTTTTTGAAGCACTGTATCAATGTGAAAAATGGTCGCATCGAGATGAAAAAAAGCATCATGAAGCTTCAAGTTTCTAGTTGCGAGATCTGTCGTCAAAACAAATTTTTGAGCTACTGTAATCGCGCAATAATAAAAAATAGCGAGAGAAAATTTGATTCCAAATTTTTGGGGTTTTTTTTCAAGGGTCCACGCGCTCGAGAATGTTATTGCAGTTAAATACATGTATAGATCAGTTAGCTTGTTTATTTTGTCTCTCGACGTCAATTTTTTGCTAAGATATGCGACTTTGAATGTAAAAAGATCCTTTTGTCTTCGATCACCGTTTTCTCGGCAACCAATGATTGCACGGGAAGCTTTGAAAACTTAAATAAATTTCCTACCCGACCCTTTCGTTGATTTTTTAGAAAAAAAAACATTTTTTCACCATTAATATTAATTTGAAAAAAGACAAAAAATGACTTTTTATGGTTTTTCAGTAAATGTACTACTACTTTATATATTATAGGAAATGTATAATACTTTAAGTATTGATGGAAAGAATAGCGTTGCCCGGTTGTTAAGGTCAATTCGAAAAATATCAATTTTTTTTCTTCAAATTTGTCAAACATTTTAGGAAACAATACTGACTCATTTTTACACGATGCGACCTTTGCGCACCATAATGCCACTCATCTTTAATTGCATTAATTAAAAGTTGATACACCCAAGTTGTATTCACTAGTCGATCTGAGAACTTGTATGAGATGAATTCTCGATATTTTCTGCGAAGTTTATTAGGGTTACAAAAAAAACTTTCTTTTAAAACTGATCTTTTTTCAAAGAAAAAACCAATTAACATCTTTTTAAACTACTCTTTTTTTGGTAATTTTTTTCTACGTTTTGGTAAAAAAACTAGTCTAAAGTTTTTGTAAACTTTAACTTTTTTCAATTTTTGTTCATGCCTAGTTTGAAAAAAAAATGTTTTCTGGAACCCTAATAACCTTCGTAAAAAATATCAAGAGTTAATCGCATAAATGTTCTCAGATCGACTATTGAATACAGTTTAGGGTTATCAACTTTTAATTAATGCTATTAAACATGAGTGAAATTATAGTGCGTAAAGGCCGAATCGGGTAAAAAATGAGTCAGTATTGTTTCCTGAAATGTTTTACAAAGTTAAAAGCAATATTTTTTAAGAATTGAGATTTTTTGAATTTTTTTTTCTTACTAGTGCAAATTTGTGAAAAGAGTCGAAGAAAATTGGTCTTTCCATTTTGATGATGATTACACGGTGTTTAGAAACAATACACTTGTGCCTTTGATTGTTCTGTAAAACATTGATCAATGAGTTCGGAAAAACGGTTCGATGGATCAATTTGAAAATTAACAGGGGGCTATATTACGCTTGAAAAAAAACGCGGCAACATTAGTGTTTCCATCAATATTTGTAAGGTAATAGTAGATTTACTGACAAACTATAAAAAGTCACTTTTTGTCCTTTTTTCAAATTAATGTTAAGGGTGAAAAAATGTTTTTCTGAAAGGTCAACGAAAGGGGCTGGTAGGAAATTTATTCAAGTTTTCAAAGTTGCCCTTTAATTTCCGTTGCAATCATTGGTTGCTGAGATATCGATGAACAAAGACAAAAGGATCTTTTTTCATTTAAAGTAGGATATCTCAGCAAAAAATTGACGTAGAGAGACAAAAATCCAAATTAAAGCTGAATCAAGCTAACGGACCTATACATTGAGTTACGTGGAAAAAAATTAACTAGCCTAGAAAAATTAACTAGACTAGAAACCTTGAAAAAAAAACAAATAAATTTGGCAATTTTTTTTCCTCCGCTATTCTTATGATAGAGAGAAAACCGCAGCTCACAAAAAAAAATGCCAAAAAATCGCGAAACTAGAAACTTGAAGCTTCGAAGGTTTTTTTTATCTCGATGCGACCATTTTCACATAAATACAGCGCTTCAAAAAACACTCCAAAAAATGAAGAAATGTTCTGTTCCTTTAATTATTTGGAGTAGTACATAAAAATTATGGTCGAAAACACGAACTTTTTTTCAAACTCGTTACGATTTTTTTATGATTATTTAAAAATTTCTTGTATTTGACTTCTAAAACTAACATAATTAACAAAAATATTTCGCTCTTAGTTCCAGGATTAAATTTACGATAGTTCTACCGCGTTCCGCGGAGAGAGTATGAGGTTGAAGTTTGTATCGTTGGAACGCAACGAAAATTAATATTCGTGAATTCCTTTAATTTATTTTTGCAAATCTTGCTCACAAAAATCTTCTAACTATTTTTTTAGATGTTTATTTAGCGATCTACAATATAAATCTTAAAAAAAAGATTTTCTATAACAATAAAAATATAAAAAATAAAATGTAAGCAAGAGCTTTCGTTGCGTTTCAACGACGCAAACTTCAACACTATGGAGAGGGTTGACTGAAAACCAGTAGTGCTATAGCGACTCGTACACCGCGATTTTCTATTCTTTTGACAAATAAACTCTTTTTACATACTTCAATATATACCTGATAAAGCCTAACAGTTCTTTTGAACATGTATTTTATTGGTTTCTGTTTTTTTAAATCTAAAAAAACGGTCGAAAATGGGCAGTGACGGTGGTGTTCTCCTTCCTTGACACACTGCGTCATTTTGACCTGAACGAATTTGAAATAAAATGCTGACTTTCCCAAAATAGAAAGTTTTCAATAATTTTTTACAACAATTCAACTTTAGGCTTTCCGAGTTGCTAACGACTTGCCCTGTGGAAAGGTTGTGACATCTTACCGTCCGTTGTAATAAATTTAAACAAATACCTCGACCACGATTCATATACACTTTGTTCACCGCTCGCCTCACGAAGGTAGGGGTAGGGTGCTGATGTCATCAGACGACGGAGATTCAGCCCGGACAGTGGCTTATTCTCCTCGAAAAGTTTCATCGCAAATATTTTGTCCATAGTCTACCAGGGAACGGAGAAGAAACTCTGCGTTACGCTGGTCTATCTCGAAACACAATTTTTCAAAACGGCACGCCGCATGACATCAAAAATTTTCATTATTTTCACTCCAAATTTTGAGTACACATTTAAAATAATATTCCAAAGAGAAATACGTACGGGACTTTCTTACGAAATGATAATCCTTTTTTTCTGTCGAAAATCAAGTTTTTGGTTTAATGCTCCCCAATTACACAAAAATGATTATTTTCACAATCCTCTACGTATTTCTCTAGCTATACTTGTGTAAATTGATAGAAATTTTTTATTTTATTCTAAAATAAAATTTGCGTCAGCTATACTGCGTGCCACAAAGCGTCTCAAACTCAACATGCCTCACCAGAATGGCTCCAGCGTCACCTTTTGGCATAATTTTTTAATATAAATTTCATTTCGGTCACTCGAAGATTTGACTAATAACATCGTTGAATATTAATAGTCTCTCATTTGTCCTAAAAAAATCGCGAAATATCACTCAATTTTGGCCGTTTACAGTAGTGTAAGCCCTTATGGTAAAACGAGCGTGCGCTCTTGATTTCTATCGATTTTGTTCAAATTTTAACCAGACATTATTGATATTATTATGCAAGTTTGAGTGAAATTTCAGAACAGTTGACTATTTAGATTGGGAGATAATGGATTTTTCAATAGCAACTTTTAATACTGCAGGGTCTGCATTGGCCGAAAGTCAGGTCACATAATTCGGCGTACCATTCTATTGGATTATTCATTTTGAAAAAAAAATTATGATCAGATAGCAAACTAGTTAGGGAACGAGTGAAAAAAGTTTGGATTGTCTTTGCTATTCAGTTTTGCTAAAGACGTTCAGTAACGACAGAATAACTCTCGGTAAAAAATATTTGTCCCCTATGATAAGAAGACATTATGCAACACCGTAGATCAGTATTGTTCAATATGTTGAGAAAAAAGATAATTATCGTGTTCCTAAAGTTGAAAACTTTTAACGTAAAAAGAAATATTTGCGTTATAAACATTAATATTTTATCTTGATTATGTTATTGCCTTGTGTCTTTTTATAGAGGACAAATATGTGTTACAAAAAATTACTCTGTCTAAATTTCAATGCCGACCCTGCAGTGTTAAAAGTTGCAATTTCAAAACCCATTATCTCCGAATCTACATAGTCGACTGTTCTGAAATTTCACTGAAACATGCATAATTATACGAACAATGTCTGGTTAAAATTCGAACAAAATCTATAAAAATCAAAAGCGCATGCTTGTTCTAGCTTAACACGTTCAACTGTTGGGCATTCAATTCTGTTGGGCTGAAGGTTTGGACCCATCGACTCTGAGTATGAGATGATGGTAGCCGTAACCATTGCAACGCAAGAAGGCCCTAGCGTCCTCGCCCTTTGTTTTTAAACGTACATACGTAAGCGAAAGGCCTTGCACAGATTGGTGGTGCGATCCATGGCGAGATGTTGTTCCTTGAGGTCAGCCTCGCTCGTGCTCTCAGAGACATTGGAGACAGCGGTGATATCCTCTCGACACTGGGACTATATATTGTAGCTGCGACGATTGACGGGGTTTCTTATCCTCGGCAGTACGTACTTGCTGCACTGGATAAATCCGATGGTCCATCTAGATGGTAAATCCGATGCTATTTGAGTTCTGGTTCCTACATGATAGCCCAGGTACCGTACCTACCACATGTGTGCGTACCGTATCGGTACTAGCATTAGTATGGTGAGGATACGGAACCGGTATATCTTATTATTGCACAGTGTACCCGTACCATACTAGTAACACGTACATTTGCGTGTAGCATGTACTACCGTACAGGTACACCGTAGGGTACTATCTCTTTCATCGGAGATGAAAGTTTTCTTGCATCAGAGCCCTTGGCTGTTTGACACATCGGCGAGCGGGACAGCCATGCGAGGGAAGATCGTGGCAAATAACAAAGCACGTAAATTGAAGTTATCAAGTTATAGCACGTACGTACCTTGCCTTTCGGTGTTTTCTCCTTCGGCTTCTCGCTGTTACTATGTTCCTCGATCTTCTTCGTGAAATCGGCCGCTGCGATTTTCTCGTCGATTACTTCTTTGTCGGGATTTGTCGTCGGTGGTGTGCCGGCGAGCTGAGGCGACGTCCTCGACCACCGGGCTCGTTTCGTTTTTCACGTCAAAAGAAAACTCACCAAAACGCGACGAAAACAAACTTCACTCTATCACACACTATTACACATCGTTTGAAATATATTTCGAACGAATGTGCGAGGTTATGGCTCAGGCTTTCGACCTGTCAAAAATAAATTGTTCCGGAAGGAGGCGAGCGAGGTCGGTAAAAAAGGGCGAAGCGAGCTGCGCGCCGCTAGTGAGAAAACGGATGAACTGAACGCTTGCTCCGGTAACTGATATTTTGAGCTTAGTCGATACATTTTTGCTACATTTATGTAAAAATTTCAAAATGCCTTTTCTCCGCCATTTGTTCATGAAAACAGATGAAACAAAGCTTAAAATGTGTGCTTTTTTACGGTCCAGAGGATGACGCTCAGAAAATCACCGAAAATGCGATGCAATGGTTAATAATTCACCATTTTTCGCAGGGTAACCACAAACTGTAATTTTTTTTTGGAAATTTTGCATAACGGAGGGCATCATCCTCTCGGAGCAAGTGTCCTGCATGCACACAACAAATTTCATTCCAATCGGTTGTTCCGTTTGGGAGAATTCTTTTTTCAAAATTTCGATGCGGTCGGAGGCATGTGGCACATCGCCTTAATTACCGTAACTCGAGAACTAAGGGGTTTGTCGTAAAATTTCAAGCGAGGAAAAATTGCATTTTTTCGACATTTTTTTCCCGTCAAAATTGTATAGCTTTCTAGTCACGTCAATCGATTGATTTCAACCTATTCGATTGCGTTGCAAATAAAAAAATACAATTTTTTCCTCTCTTGAAATTTTACCTCAAACCTTTAAACGCTTTTTTCTCGAAAGTACGTTTTCAAAGTCGGTGAGCAAAATATCCCAAAAACTACTGCATCAATCTTCCTGAAATTTTTAGGGCGTTTTCTAGATATAAAAATATTGTACTTTATCGAAAGATTTTTTTTCGCTGTATACGTTCGATTCGATAAAAGAAAAATGCTTTTTTATATTTGTAATCTTACTTTTTGTAGAAATTTATGATCACGATTTTCTTTAAAAAAAAAACAAAAATGAGCTGTTTTCAGCGTTAAGACCTATTTTCAACAAACAAAAAAAATTGCATTAAAAATGATACCACTTTGCGAAAAAACCATATTTTTCAATAATCGTGGCTAGCAAAACTAATGTAAATGACTTTTTTTTTGTTCTACGTGCTGATCCATAAAATGTCTGCGTCCTTCCGTAGAGCGCCGTGAAAAAACGCTCTTAGTGCTGCTACAAATAAGTCGCCATTTTTTCATCTTTTTTTTTTATACATCAACCCTCCAAACCTCATTTTTTTCGCTTCCTTAGTATTCTCAAACAAAAATCCCCAAAAAGTCTCATTTTTCAGCGAGACGTCACGCCTTAAGGATAATTCAATGATTACTTTTAGCAGACTTAATTTTATTTTAAGTTCACAATCTTTGTGCCGGAATAAAAAAACACGACACGAATATGAGGCCACCGTGAATGATGACGTCTTAGGGCAAGTCTGCTACGATCCAGCAACAATAATCCTAAATCCTACATTTATAATATTTTTCCAAAACGTGCATACACTACGTGTGTGTCACCATTTTCTTAATACTCTATTCTTATCATACAAGAAAAACGAATGCCTTACCTGATAACACTAATCACTTTTGTTCACAACAAATGATGTTGCGAACAGCAGCATCGTCCTTAGAAAGTATAATTTAGGCTTATCCGCCCTACTTTCTTATATACATACCGACAAAGTTTGCAATCTCATTGCCGACCATTAAAATAAGGAGTGCACTTGGAACCTCGCCAGTCCGTCGTAAATTTCAGCAGACTTTATACTCCTACGCCGATCCACTTCTTTATAATCAACACCCTCAATAAAAAGAGAAGTATAAAGACAACCCTTCGTTCGGTACATTCTACGACGTAAGATCACTATACCCGCATCTAGAGATATCTCAGCAATGCCATTAAATAATCTTCATTCGTCGTTTAAATACAAGCAAGGAAGCTTTTTTATCCTAAGTAATCGATGGAGGGTAAAGTCCCTCCACCGACCCAAGGAAGAAGAAGAATGGAACGAGCGTGTAAAAGTGTTCCAAGGGAAGGTTATATTTCCAATACTAGTTATGAGTGACGAAAGTCCTGAAATTACTGGCTACCGAAGCGGAAGAAGGGACGAAGGGAAACATGAGAAAGAGAGAGAGAGAGAGAGAGAGAGAGAAAGAGAGAGAGAGAGAGAAAGAGAGAGAGGGAGGGTGGGAGGGAGGGAGAGGAGAGAAAGCGTAAAAGAAATAAGGAGAGAGCAAGAGAGAAAGAGAGACTGAGGAAGCGAGTAGGAAAGGAAGGAAACGAGCTAGATTGGCTAAAGGGACAGCCAGAGCTTATCTTTACTACCTTCGATACGATGGGCGCTCACCACAGACGTTTTCTCACTTCGCGTATATACATTGCCATATATATGTACGTATATATGTTACAAAACTCGATTAAAGTCCCATTACAAGTTTTACGAGATGGGGTACGTCGTCATTCCTTTCTGCAAGTTGCACTGACATATCGGTGTGTATATCTATATAATTACACACACCCACATAGAGTCTCGAAAGCATGAGCGATAACGTACGATAGATCAATAGACGTTGCTTGAGAGTTGAAAAATTCATTCCACAACATGGCAAAGTTTTTCGCGCTTTGAGCGATCAGAAAAAAAAAGCTCGCGAGATCAGGAAATATTCGGGTCGCTTAACACACCTCAACACCATTTTTTCTCACCTCGTTTGCCATTCGGCACAGCCTTACTGCTGGGTGCTTTTTCCACTGTCGGGGTTGCACGAGAACGCTTTTGCTAATTATCCGACAAAAACATCGGGCAAAGTCTCACGCTCGCTCCTGACGGTGTCCAGGGTGCTGTTGTACATACAGCGTGTCCATAGGTATATTTTTTGGCCTGCATTGGGAACGCTTGGGTTCGACGAAAAAAAAAGAGAGAGACAGAACTTGGCACGAGGGGTTTTGTGAGGTTAGCAAAGAAGAGGCGGTTGCTTATACTACCCTCAACTTTAATCGCAACACAGGTGAAAAGTGTAACTTGCAGGATGGACTTGCCTAACAAGAAAAGGTTGGGAGGTCGAGCTCTCCGATTTCGATTAAATTTGGCATGCTTGTAGAATGGGTAAAAATAAGCGACACGTATTTTTTTATATCTGCGGAACTTGATTTTTAAGGGGTGAAACGTACCCTCGAAAATAGGGGTGTTTTTCGTTTTTCGTTGATAACGTTGTCGTTCGCATCTCCAATGTATAGTACACGAAAAAATAAACATTGTTGCATTTTAAAATTTGTTCATATCTCGTACTCTTAAGGAGGTACACCAGCTTCATACAATGTTGCCATGCTAAACCATGGTAAAATTTCAAAATGGTGATAGATCAATAAAATTTGGTGAATATATTCTTTAGTATTATATATGTCAATACAATTTTTTTCAGATTTTTTCATTGTGCCGTTATCGAGTAATTGAACATTGAAGTTCACGTGTATAAGCATAGCGTTTTTATAGATATACGTATATATTCCGGGTATAAGAATAAACGCTTGTGAATTATTTGTAAGAAAACGGCACAACCAAAAAATCTGAAGAAATTTGTATCTACATGAATAATACTAAAGAATATATTCACCAAATTTTATTGATCTATCACCATTTTGCTGAAGCTAGTGTACCTCCTTAAGGGAGACTTTGTCCTTGGAGTGCCATATTTCAGGTGTTTACATTTTATTTGTTTTAAAGGAAACGAGTAAAGCTTTTTGAGTGCGGTTTTTTTTATTGCTTTTATTCATGGTATACAGAACGTTAAAAAAATTTTTTTAAAAAAAAAAACCAAAACGGCTGCCGTTGTAGCTCCGCGAAAACAGGTCCTCAAATCGCGGGAGCTAAACGGCTGACATCACTGCCCCCTCTTTGTTGATCTGAAACACAAATTCAAAGCATATTATCAATCTGTGACCCTTTGGTCATGGAATGACGGATGGGTTTTTCGTTTAGTACAAATTTCGGAAATTGGCGGCAATTTAAAAAAAATCGAATTTTCGCGTTTTTTTCGCATACAAAGATAAATAATAAATGCAAAAATGTATCTATCGAAAAAACGATCCGTCATTCCGTGAAGACATATTTTCTGAGTATGCTCTGCAACTTTCAGGTCGATATGTTAATTACAGCGGTCAGGAGAATGTCAGCCATTTTTAAAAACGTGTTTTCGATAAAAACGCGTTTAAAGTTTTGTAATGTGTTTACACAAATGTGTTTATAATTACCGCTAATCGGCAATGCCTGGTCCATAGAGGCATCCCTCCTCTTCTTCTAGCTGCCCATGTTGAGCCGCTAACATCCCCCGCATCTCCGCAAGGACAAAGTCTCCCTTAAAACGTTATCGATACAAAACGAAAAACGCCCTAATCTTCGACGGTGCGTTTCAACCCTTAAAAATCGGATTCCGCAGATATAAAAAAATACGTGTCGCCTATTTTTACCCACTCTACAAGCATGCCAAATTTCATCGAAATCGGAGAGATCGCTCTCGCAACCTTTCCTTGTAAGACGTAGCCTCTGAGGACATCTGGCGTCGTTCGAAACACCCTCAATTGCGAATAAAAACAAATAGTGTCATCAGCTGATGCATGTTCCTCTTGTACAACATGAACTCGGGTAAGGTTCCGAAAAACCTCACCTCCCGATCGAGCTGAAATTTTGCACAAATCTTCCTTTCAATATTTCAAGACAACCCCTGAAGGGATTTTTCGCAATGCGCAATAGTTTTTGGGTTTGGGTTTGTTTGGATTTGTTTGGGTATTTCTATTTGGAAAAAACGGAGAGCGTGATAATATATATTGGTATGAACGGAGACGTAGCAGATATAGATATAGTCGGCGAGCCTCAAAAAAGAACTTTAAAATTCAATATCTCGAAAACTATTGCGAGTCGCCAATCCCTTTCGGGGTTGTCTTGAAATATTAAAAGGGAGGTTTGTGCAAAATTTCAGCTCGATCGGGGGGGGGGGGTTGGAACCTTACCCTTAAGAAACGAAATTTAAAATTCAATATCTCGAAAACTATTGCGAATCGCCAAAAATCCGTTTAAGGGTTATCTTAAGATATTAAAAAGAAGGTTTGTGCAAAATTTCAGCTCGGTCGGAGGGTGGGGCTTTTCGGAACCTTATGTACGAACTCAAGATGAACAAACTGTTGACATACGGATATTTTATGCATATTTGGAACAATTTTTTTTTCGACGATTTTGGAAAATTGTTCCTCTTCTACTTATCCGAAATCGTACTTATACCAACAACAACAAAAAGTTGACAGAGTATTCTCGATGCTGCGAAATTGCCAGCCGTGTCATTCGTAGTTATTCGTTTAAAATGAATATTTACAAATATTGCACATATTAAAATGAATATTTATCACGAGCCGATGGGCTGCGGTGAGTGTACCGCGTCGTGTATTAAGACGGAATTTAATTTGAAAAGTTAAAATCGACTAAGGTCGCGAGGGAATTGATAAAGTTCCGAAAGGCCTCTCGGGCACCCACCCTGTCTCACTCTTTCTCTCTCCCTCTCTCTTTTTCTCCTCCTCCCTCCCTCGCCCTCCTTTCATCAAAACCTTACAAAAATGTTTGATCGTGCTTCAATCATGCTAATCACAATCATTTACCACTCGAGAAGGTTCACACGTGATTGTAAAAATGCATTTTAAAATTATTCTTTGTTTCTTTTTTACAGGACAAGACGCGGGAATAGTTTTGTCACCGTTGATAGGAATGATTGTCGGAGCTCTGGTGACACTGGTCCTCATTGTTCTCGTGGTTGTCGTACGGGCGAGACGAGAGAGAACCTCGAAACCTCGAAGCGAAAAAGCTGCCGAATTGAGAGAATTACCGGCCCAACAGTATCCACTTCAGGCCCCCCAGCAAACCGGGGAAACCGATCCGGACGTTATACCAAATAAATTTGGTAAGAAAATAGACATTTGTTAACTCTTTTCGCGTTCATCGTACATCAATATTACGACTTTTCACCCAGTGCTGCACAGTTCCTGATTCCGCGAACTTTTTTGCAATTACATATGCAAAGCGTACGGATATTGTAAATGCTCACTTCCGTTTTCAATGCGCACAAATTCGAGTACATCAGCATCGATGAAACCATTTGGCAATGCATTTTTTTTTCGCTCTGAGTATTCAAAGTGATTGATTAACTATTTTTGCGATTGCTGTACTTGTCTCATGTCCAGAATATCCATTTGCGCATAGCGTAAATGTATTTTCCGCAAACAAAGCTATTTATTTACGCACTTGATACATAAACTTAAAAATTATGCAGAGGCTTGCAGAGATTCACCCTCCGCGTGAACACTTGTTTTTCACACCCTCCGTAAAAACACTGGGCCTTTAAAGGGCGGTCGAAGTATTTTAGCTATTCCGGGACTTAAAGAATCGAGAAAATATCAAGATCCCAAAAGATTCAAATTGACACAGACTTAAAAATTCAAGAAAATATAGAAATTTCAAAAACATCAAATGTTCGATAGTTTCTAAAGTAATAATTAAAGGGTGCACAAATTGCAGAAAACGGGAAATTTGTTTTAAAAAAACATAACTCCTCGATAAATTAAGATTTGAAATAACGTCTGAAATAAAGTCTTTAAATATTTTGAGACTTTGTAAACTATGAGCTTTCGAAATAAAATACAATTATTATTATTGCTATACAATACTTTCAAAATACAATCATTATGAGATACAATTGTAAAAATACAATTCAAAATAAAATACAATTATCCCACAAGTTTAATTATCTGAAGACCTGAAAGTCAAGATATTTGATAGAGTTTGATCATTTTGCAGTTTAAATTATTGGAATGCATCCGAAATTCATTACTTTTTATTGATCAAATTATTTTCGGCCAATTCAGGCTATGAAAATCACTCAAACTCTTTTACGCATCTTATTGCAGATTTACAGCCTTAAGGCTGTAAAAATTATCTAAAAATACTTTTTCAACGACTTTTTAAATTCACTTAGAAGAGATGTTCATACTGAAGAAAATAAACTTTGGTTTGATGCAATAGGTCGTTTAATTTATTCGCTATCACGCCCGCCAATTTAGAAAAATCGTGAAAATGAAAACTGGGGAAAACGCGCTTCAAAGTTTTCAATAGGATGAACTATAAATATCAATCGCTTTTCTGCTTCTGGCCTTGTGTCCTCGAAAATATTTACAATTGGCCTCTGTAAGTTCGTAAATATATTCTTGGCTAGTTTATATCGATTCAAGCACAAAAAAACCATTTTTCGGACCTTCTAATTCAGGCTTCGGCCTTAAGGTAGTACCTCCACAGTACCTCCACAGAAGAGTTGAATTAAGAAATGGTTGAAATTTGACATATACGTTATTTAATACATTATCCAAACATCTGTGCAATTTGAATAAGTTTGACCACCCCAAACCTGAGATATTTACACTTAAAGTTGGCTTGGTTTACACGTAACAAATGCGTTATGATGGGCAAACAGAGCATCATTAATTCTACCGTCAAAACTGAAATTAAGAAATTGTTAAAAAACGAGGATAAGCTACAGTAAGATATCACGAATAATGTGAAAAAAATGAGAATGATTCACCATCTAGTTTCCAAGAGATAACCATGAGAAGCCTTCACAATTTTGGTGCAAAGCCTGGAAAAAAAACAATTGGGGCAAAGCCTGGACAGTTCCGGCAAAAAGTTTACTGGCAATGGTCGATCAAAAACACAATACAAAATATATTTTACGGCAATAAATGATATCCATCGTATTATCTACTAGTACCGAGTCAATATTGCGTAGTTTTAAATTTTATTCATTACTAATTAAACCAATTATCAATCTTGTGAACATGAACATGGTATGTAAACTTTTGGTTGAGATTTTCGCAGAGAAACTACCTTAAACGACAGAACACTGAAATTGTTTGGGTTATAAAATGATACATACAATTCATTCATAATATAATTGATTTCCAACATTCAACTGACGTGCACTATCTTTCGTTTTCATTCCATGAAACTTTTATTCGTCAAGATTATCATTTTCTTTTTGGCTATCATGATTATCAAGATTTTTATCTGGACAAAATTGTCTCGGCGACGAAATTCTCATTAGGCTATATCCGCAGTGTCTACGCGCGGTTCGTGCAAACGATAGAAACGATTAATTTGTCTTACCAATTCGTTGTCTTTTTATTTCGCAAAGCTCGTATAATCTCCTACGCGGCTTTTTGCCCTGTATCATTGCAAAATCCGCGAAACAGCAACGCTCCCGCAAAAGCTAACGAAAGGACGAGGCCGGGTACGCTGTCCTTTTCCACTGTTTGTTTAACTTGCAGAGGGTAATCTGGTGGAGGTGAGTCCGCCGAGTTACGGGAGTGGCGGTGGCGGTGGTTATCCCGCGGGACAATGGGTGACGCCGGGTCCGACGCCCAGCATAGACGAGTTGTGTCACAAGTTCACCGGAAGGCCAACGGAACTTAGGCTACCGTCGAGGAGCACGATACCGTCGTTGTCGAATTCGGGGTTAACCGGTGTGGTGGTCGGGGCGGGTCAGCTTGTCATTGCCGGGGAGTGTCTCGACGGGGAAGCGATCAAACAGCGTTTAATGGCCAACAGACTTCCGGAGAGCTGCGTCTAAGATAACTTTGGGAGCGTGAGGGATTATTGTAATATCTCCGTGAGCTAGACGAGAAGCTTCGATCGTGAATTACCGCCGGCGAATAATCTTCGAGAAATGCAAATTTCCGTCTCCCGAACGAAACTTGGAGAACCGAACCGCCAAACTCCGCAATGTGCGTTCGCGCAGCGTTCCACTTAGGATTAAACGAATATAAACATTTATTCGCGCGTGCACGGGTATTCCAAGCGGAATCGACGCCAAAGTGGCAATGAAACATTGGCAAAAAGATTGCACGATTTACGGAGGGCGTTGTCCGTGGAATTGACATCGAAGAGATCGGTGGAAAATCGACGAGAAAACATTGCGATGAACTATTCTCGTGTCTACGCGGTACGACGAGAAAAATAACGGTGGAGCGAGGGTGGATGAACGTAGTTGGAGGACGTGGTGAATGCTGTTGATAAGTAGGTAGAATTCATAAGATGCAGAGTGAACAGTTGTGATTTACCGAGTATCGGATTAATATAGGAATGAATTCGTTGAACCGTTATGGAGAAATTCACTTCTCTTGATGTTTATCCGTTTCGACAGAGAAGTCTCCATCGTCTCTCTCCCTGTCTTTCTCGGTCTCTGTATTACTTTTTTTCGTACACTTGGAAAAAAAACGACGTTGAAGCTTGCATCCCAGAAACGCGGAGGAAATGATTAAAGGGAGGTAGTAGTCCAGTCAAAGAGACGAAAACCCAGCACTTTTTAGCGTAGAATATGAATTTTTGACTGAAGGTAAATGGTTGCCTACTGAAAGTAACCCCAATAAAAGTGTTGAAAACTTAAAAATCGCCGTATCTCGATAATTAATAGCCCGATCAAAAAAAGTTTCAAACAAAAGTTGTTTGGAACAATAAAATTCGTCTAAAGTTATCTGACATCCAGCGCCCTATCTTTGAAAATAGTGGCACAAAAACGATTTGAAAATTCGGGGTTGATGCGTGTCCGAGCGGAGTAGACATATCTAGTTGACGTTTTTGTGCCGCTATTTTCAAAGATAGGGGATTGGACGTCATACAACTTTATACGTATTTTATTATTCCAAACAACTTTTGTTTGAAACATTTTTTGATCGGGCTATTATTTATCGAGATACGGCGATTTTTAAGTTGTCAACCCCTATTAATTAGGGTTCGGGCGAGTTGAGGGTCAACATTTTATTGGAGTTACTTTCAGTATGCAACCATCTACCTTCAGTCAAAAATTCTTATTCTACGCCAAAGACTATAGCGGCAAGGCGATAACGCTAAAAGGTCATGTTCAAATAAAACAATACATATGAGTTAGTCAACTTTAATTATGTTTTAAACTAAGCAACATTTATTAATCTTTTAATTTTGGAAGCAAAAAAAATCAGTCTCTGGTTTGCACCATACAATATATATTTTTAATTAAACTTTTATTTTTCCCGTCTTGCCCCGCAAACTCCGTTGGTTTTCAGCGACATAAGACCGCTGCCCAGGTCCCTACGACGTATCCCTGTAAGTGAACAACACCCACGCATTTTGCCATAATTATCAGCATTTCGGGATATCTTTTTTAACTTCTCAGTTGTCTTTTTTTCACCCAATGTTCAAGTGTCAAAGTGCGTATTTTCATTTTGGCTCGGAGTTGAATCGTCTTCAACTGGCGATTAGCTCATCAGATCATTTTCCAACCCTTTTCGTAGACAGTTTTCCGTAGTCAGTGAATCTACAATTTCTTTTCTACAAAAATCGCAATCATCGGCAATGTGTCGCTTTTTCCTCTGGAAATTCAACGGCGACTGTGAATAAATTTCATCTCGAAAATTCTTCGTGTGTCCTTTACCTGGTGACGTCGTGTCTCGTTTCGGCTTGTATAATTTTTTTCCGAGGTCCTATGCAATTTTTCGGACCGCGGCATAGAAAAAACGCGATGGCGAAATATCGGAAAACAAAGAGAGAAAGTGAAAGAGCAGGGCAGGGAGGAGAAGGCGAGAAAAACGTCGCCGAGAGACGACGAGGAAGGCAAACAGTGGGGAAGGCAAATGGAGAAACGTTGAAACGAAGGGGCAGGTGAGCGTCTGTGGAATGTGCAGAGCGGGTAAATTATTCGAAGCTGCGAAAAGCGACGGGGATACAACGATTGCATGGCTCTGGAGACGACGATCACTGTCAATACGATTAAGCAAGGAAATTGTGTATATAACTACGTGTGCGGATGCATGTGTGCGTGTGTGTCGTTCAAGCGCCTCGAATCTGCGATTGCCACATAACAGCGCCCTTGTTCCTCTAGCCCATGGAGCACCAACTGTCGGGTGTAGAGAAACTAGACGGAGAAAATGACAGAGAGAGAGAGAGAGAGAGAGAGAGAGAGAGAGAGAGAGAGAGAGAGAGAGAGAGAGAGAGAGAGAGAGAGAGTGAGAGAGACTATTCGTTAATTAAACTCCGTTCGCCATTAACTGTTCGTTCCTCGATCCATTTGTTCGATCCTCGTCCGAAAAACTGTCAATCCCCCAACTTTAAGGGAGGGCACCACTATGAAATTTTCGAAAAATCGTTTTTTTGGAAACACTTTTCAAAAATCTTTTGAACCTTCAAAGATATGATGCAATTTCGTTTATAGCTGAAAAAAAGAGTTTTAAAGTGGTAGACGCAGTTCTCGACCAAGCCTATTATTTTTGGGGAAAAAGTTACCGAATAAAAATTGTTTTATTTTGTACCAATTGGTGGCATTGGGTTATGGAGAGAAAAAAGCAGTAGCTGTAGCGTCTATAAAATCGTTGACTTCACACACCTTTGTCTCAAAACCATGTTTTTGAAATCGGCACGCAACAGAACTCGAACACTTTTCGTCCAATCGATTTGAAATTTTAACTGTAGCGTCTTAGATTGCTTTAACAGTCAAGTACAAGCGCTTGTTTTGGATTAATTAAAAATTGTGAAAAATATATCACTTTTTATATGAAAATTATGGTCGATAAAACTTTTTTCAAACTCGACTCTATTTTTTTTTCATAATGTTTATTTTCCATCCGTACTTGACTGCTAAAACTAGTATAATTAACGAAAATATTTCACTCCTAGTTTCAGGATTAACATCACGACAGTTCTACTGCGTGCCGCGAAGAGGGTAGGCTGAAAACCAGTAGTGCTATAGCAACTTGTGCGCCGCCATTTTGTATTCTTTTGACAAATAATTTGTTTTTTACTTCAATATATACCTAATAAAGCCTAAAAGTTCTTCTGACGATGTATTTTACGCCTTCATTTAAAAAAAATCCAAAGAAAACGGTCGAAAGTGGGCAGTAACAGTCCTCCCTTAATGGACTTGAAGTTTGCATCGTTGGAATGCAACGAAAATCCTTTTTTACATCATTATTTCTGCATTTGTTTTATTTTACAAAATATTTCCTTGCAGATTCAAATTCCAAATGTCTAAATAAGCGACTTAAGGAATGCTTGATAGGTATTCGTAATAATGAATAGCCACAAGAAATTGGATCAATCGAAAAGTAATCCTTTTGATTGCATTCCAACGATGCAAACTTCAATCTCATCAACTGTAAGGGCATAAAACACATGAGAAGAAGTATGTTGTACAAAAATGACAAGCAGACTCGTGAACATAATTGCACGTGAATAATCCACGATGCATTTTATTTCGTGGCCAATGAGGAGTAAATTTACTCCTTGTTTTTCGAATAAGCCAAGCATTCTTTTCAATGATAAAGCGATCGCGCTTGAGCTGGCAACGTATTCACTTTTTTTAATTAAAAAAAAAAGTAAACTGAATGTTTGGGCCGTCGAAATGGGACGAGAGTGGGAGAATATATTTTTATTCATTTTTTGACCATTTTTTACAATTAGAAAAAAGCAAGGTAAAGATGCACGAAAGCGTTTAGATAGCGACATAAATAATTAGGTGAGACCTGTGAAACGTTTGAGTTTGTAGAAATTTTCAGTCATTCGGTTCTACCGTTTTGAGGAAAGGTCCGAAAACTTCTCGTGAATTTCTTTGCCGGCGAAATCTTGGGTTATTTCAAGGCGTTACATCTGTGTGGCTTACCGAAAAATGAAAATTTTTTAGCCACTTTTTTGTTGAGAATACTGAAATAGCAATCGAATTGAGGTTTGGAGGGGTTCTTCTACATTGGTTAACGTATACAAAAAAAATCATGAAAAAAAATTCAAAATTCCGGCTCAGTGGAAGCTACCGGAGCGTTATTTGTAGGCGCTCTGCAAGAGGACGCAGATGAATTAGCACCTAAAAACAGAAAAAAAAATCGTCCTTTACATTAATTTTGGTAGAGAAGTACACACGATTATCAAAGAAATATAGTTTTTTTGGCACAATGCTACATTTTGAATAAAAAAATTTCGCTGAAAAATCAGCCCAAATTTGTTCATAAAAACGAGGATTGTGAATGAATCGTGAGGGTCATGTGTACTTCTTCAGAGAATCTATCTAAGAAGTTACAGTTCAAATTTCAAATCATTCGGATGAAAACCGTCCGAATTATGCGTCCTCCCGATTTCACAAACGTGGTTTCGAGAAAGAAGCGTTTGAAGTTTGAAAAATGATTTAGGAGATATCGTCAACACGACGGAAAGGAAGATCTCATTGGAATTCTGCGTGTACCCAGGGAGGCATTTTGATGGTACGTCTTTACTCGTTAGGTCGTTGTGAAGCGTGTCTCAAAATGACCTAACATTTTTATTTATTAATAAAATGTATTATTTCTTTGATAAGTACGAATATTTTTATTCTAATATGAGGTACAAACAGAGTCAAAAGAGTGACCGTTTGCGAACAGGGACGAGGCGACCATTTATCGGATATCGTGTTCCACACATAACCTCCATGTTTGTACCTTACATTAAAATAAAAATATTCGTACTTTTCAAATAAATAATACGTTTTATTAATAAATTAAAATATCAGGTCATTTTGAGACACTGTATATTTTTTATACAACGACTAGACTGAACGACTCCAAGTCGCTACTTTCAGCGTCTAGGCTATTTTGTGCATTTCAGGGCGTTCTAAAGGGCTTCGGAAAATGAACTCTAAAATATCATTTTTAGTATTTTTAGGTATATCATTTTGTCATGTTTGTCTATAATTTACAATAATAAAAAAAAACGGTCAAATTTTCTCTACTCAGGTGTAACGCCTCAATACGTCGCCCACACTTTGTTCGATGTATTTGTTCTTAGCATCGTTGGCTACAGCTGTTAATTTGTGCTTTGCGATACAAACGTCTCCTTGTTTCTTGAACGATCGAGGAACGCAACGAAAAACGAATTAAAGGATCATAGCTATAAATAAACATCGCATCGCTGTAAATAAAAACCATTGTGAAAAGACTTTGCGAGCACAAACTTTCCACCTTCGGACCATATATGTCACGTGGCGAACGAGAATATTCCGGGGAGCAGGATATTTTCATCCGAATGTCACTCATCGTTGGTCCCTTTGACGATATAAATGAAATTTCATCGAGGCAATCGAGCGCGTCGAGAAATATCTCGTGAATTTTTCTCATCGCATGTTCCACATTTCTGTACTGTTAGGAGCTACGCCAGGATACGAAAGATTTTTTCCTCAATCTCGATACAGAGATGGAAAAAACAGGGAGCGATGAGAAAGCAATTATTAAAAGATGTAACGACAAATGATTAAAATCAAGAGGGAAAATAAAGGAGAGAAGCCAATTAAATGAAAAATATAAACGAAATGTTGTAAATAAACCTACAAACTCCGTGTAAATTCCAATGACATTGTACTTTAAGTTAATTGTCTAGACGCCTTCATATCTGACTCACTCCATATCGTCTAATAACTCGTATGTATATAAACAGTAACGGCTACAATGACAAAAATATTAAAGTTTCGATCCGAATAAACGATTTAACTGTGAACTTTGCGTTGATTATTACCCGAAATGTTTTCATTTTTGCAGCTCAATCGAACGCCGCTCGAGTCGGCTGGATTATCGAAGAGAAACAAGAATTCCGAGCTCCTTGATACACGTAACATCGTGCCAAAGAATGAAAGTCTTAAGGGGTGAAATACATATAAAAGGTCGAAATGACGAAAAATTTCGAGTTTTTTTTTCCAACACAACTACTCGACCAAACCTTTTGAAATTTGTAGGGTATTTCATCGTACATTAGAAGACACGAAAAACATTTTTTTTAATCGACAATGAGTGTTCATCAGCGGCCTGCAGCCAATCGTTCCTGAACGAATTTTCGAAATTTGCGGCAGCGATTAACAAAAACTATTTATCCGATTAATTTCAGCCAAAGGTTTTTTGACACATAATTGCAAACCCTCGTCGATAAACCTCCATATTCAATAAAAAATTTAATTAAACAATCATTTTTTGCGTAAAAAACACCACAGTTTTCGGTGAAAATTTGATATTTTTTTTCTGAGTGCGGCTATTATTACAATATTCAACTTTTTCGTGGTTTATCGACAGCCTACTTTTATATAGAATGTAATGGTTTTTGAATTTTTTGTTTTAAAATTTAAAAAAAACTACTGCTGCCGCCATTCGACATCGCGGGGAAAATTCTTTCAGCAACAATTGGCTGCAGGCTGCTAATGAACACTTATTGTCGATTAAAAAAATGTTTTTCGTGTCTTCTAATGTACAATAAAATACCCTACAAATTTCAAAACGATTGGTCTCGTAGTTGCGTTGGAAAAAAATCCCGAAATTTTCCGTCATTTTCGACCATGTATGTATTTTTCCCTTTATTTATTGCGACAATTTATTGACAGAAGAATAATTAGTCGAAACTGAGAATAAAGAAATATCAACAAATGGAACGAAAATCGGAAAAAAAACGTTCGTGCAAACCAGAAAAAACTAATATTTTCCTTCATTACCTTTTTTGCATTTCTTTGTATTGTTTATGCATTAGGGACGTTGCGGACGGCAATTTTCTGATAATTTACTGCAATATTCGTGATTATTCAAAGACGAAAGCCGTTTAATTTTTTAATTTGTTTATAAAAAGTATGATATCGAGCCGGATAATATTGAAAAACTAACAGCTATGATATTCAGCTAATAACAAGCCGCATGGATTGATAGAGGTTGCATTGGTAAGTGCAAGCACATATTATAACCAGACCAAATTTCTAAATCATTGTTGGGAAAGATAGTTACACAGACGCCTCACAAGAAATAAGAAGGCAAATTATTCATGATATCAGTTAACAAAAGTAAATTATGAGTAACAATGGATTCCTCGTTCATTCGATTCGCTCTATGAGTACGTCTGTCTTACAATTGTAGCTTCCTCGTGGAGGAAACTTTATTGAACCCGGCGTTAACACACTAGGTCATTTTGACCTGGATGAATGTTGAGTGAAATGCTCACTTTTCCAAAATTGAGCATTCTTAATAATTTTTTTAACTGGTTTAATTGGATATTTTTGGAATTTTAATCATGCAGAGATATTAAAAAATGTTAAAATTGTATTCCTGATTTTTTTCAATAAAAACCGACAGAATGGTTTTTAATGGCAGGTGGATAAAGTACTGTCTGTGTCAATTTGATCCATTTGGTCAAAATCGTGGCCAAATAAAAGTGTATCAACGAAGGGTTGAAAACAAACAAATGTGCTGATTTAGTGAGTTTTACGAGCAACATTAATTAATGAGGAAGCACTATGTAAGTCAACACCCCGTCCAAATTTATTTTGGATAATAAAATGAAACAACATATTTTTTTTATAAGATTAATTTTATGGGTCTCTTTATACGGGTATTCTTAATTTTAAATTAGTTACAAATTACCAGCCTAATTGAAATCCAAACTTTTTCACCAATTTCCGCTCAATTGAATCACTAAATTTCTTCTCTAAGACACTACTTATGTGCAAATAATTATTCTAAAATCTCAAACTTTAAGAAAAGTGAACCGTGATAATATTTCATAAAAAAAACCCTTCCCTCGATGTTCACGAAATTAAATCACATTTCTCCTACAATGCTCTAATTACGTGCAAAAAATGAACCGCATATCTAACATTTTAGAAAATTAACTTTAATGTACGCCCCCTTAAAATTCGAACCCTCTACCGATTGTCGCAACATTTGATCCGAGTATATAAACGCTACAACACTCGATTTCTGTAGACAAATGTAACCAGATACTTAAAAAATTGCGAAAGTTACGAGGCAAAAAGACTTTTTTTTCTGGAAATTAAAACTCTCTTCAAATCTCGAGCGATTCGCCAATTTTCTCGAAATTCATTTTGAACATGCGTCCTACGACACACTGAAAAATGAAAACGTGTGCAAAAATTCAGCCAAGTGAAATGGAATTTTTTTAAGCCCTGGCTTAATAGTTACTTCATATTTAGAGTGAAAATGGCAAAATTTTCTGATGTTGTCAAACATCAAATGTCAAAAGCCATGCGCGATTTTTTTCACGGGCGAGAAGGAAACGAGCTTCTTTCGCACAATTAGTCAGGCTTTTTCCTCAAACTGCCAAGTAGTTGTTTTTTTTTAATCAAACGTTGAAAACGACAGGAAATAGATTTGACTTCTGAAAAAAAAATTTAAAAATAACCCCCACCCTCTCTCTCTCTCTCTCTTATCGTCTTTCTTACTGTGATAAGGAAAGAGGCTGAGGGTGCGGATAAGTGTGTGACGTCGAGAAATATTCTTCACGTGAGTTTACGAATATTTTTTGTTTCCCATTTTTTTGTCCTTTTTCATTTCCTCTGCCTAAATAAAAGTGAGGAAAAAAGGCGTGGAAAAGCGAGGACGGCAGAAAGCATGAGAGAGAGAGAGAGAGAGAGAGAGAGGGAGAGAAGGAGAGAGCAAGAAAAAGTTTATAGTGGCATTCTACATGAGAAAAACGTTTAAGATGCAGCCCCGAGGAGATCCCACGAGTGCTCTCTCGAGAAGCTTGCGAAAAAAAATGAATGAAACAACGCTGGAATTCTAATCTCGTCAAGTGGGCCTTCAAGTCCACCTTCGTGAAACACACTCTGTCACGTGATCTCAACCAAGAGATCACACACGCTCGATGAATCAACAACGAGCAGATGAAAAAAAATAATCTTAAAAAATTTCAGAGATAAAAATAGGAATGAAAGTAACAACCGACCAACACATTTTTTTTCTAATCGACGATTCTTGTTTGTTCCATTTACAACGCAAATTATTTGACTTTTTCGTTTGTTAAAATTTGTTGGAAGTAATGTGCAAAACGCTTGATCAGAAACAAAAACTGCAAGCAAAGCCATTTAGAGATTGTTAATATCTCGAAAAAATCAAATTCGTCGTACCTATTCAGATGACAGATACGAAAATATACGCAGCAAGGTGAACAAAAATTTTTTGGATTTTTCCATTTGCTTGACACCTTAATGTGTCAAAATTGTTTTACTATCGGAGTCCAAAATCCAAGGGGAGAATGACACAAAAAGCTTCTGTGAAAATATTTAAAAATAATTCCGGGCGGAGTGAAGCCACTCAGTTTGTATATAACGGTGAAGCATTAACAAGTAAAAATGCGAATACCGAAAAATATCACTGTAGCGCTTTTTTCTGAACGGTAGGATTTTAAAGCTATCGCCGCTTCATCTCTATACAGATGGCCTCACAGATGCTTGAAATTGGCAAGCATTGAATTTATATAGTGTACTATTCAACGAACAATTTTTGTGAATTTTATCTTTAAAACAAACAGGCCCAAGGGATTCCAACAAGGTCGGGTGAAAATAGAAAACGGGAAAAATATCAATATTTGTCCAAATACATATAGAAAGAAATACAAACAAACGAGAATTCCAATACCAATGGTAAAAATACGCAGGCAAAAGTGATAATAGTCAATTCGTGGTCAGACGCAAACACTCGGAGAACATGGTGAGCATCGTTATCATCTTCGGCAAAAGGTGATGACATTTTTATTTCTTCTGGTTCCGAGTTTGAATTTTTATGATCAACGCCGAGTTTGATCACAGGACCGAATCAATCCGATACTCGGCCACTGCTTCCTGGATAAATCTATTTCCGATATCGATAGGGAAAGTCGGGGCAAGATGATAACGCTAAGGTCATGTTCGAATAAAAAAATACATATATGAGTCAGCCAACTTTAATTATTTTTTAAACTAATCAACATTTATTAATCATTTAATTTTGAAAGCAAACAAATCGATCGCCTTAAAATTTAGAGTCAATCGGTTGAAAATTGTGGGAGCTACGAGTCCACCCGATGTTGAAAACATCATTTTAAGAAAAACGCGTTTAAGGGGGGAAATACCTTCAGGCAAAGAAAAGAAATTGCGGATTTTCACGATTTAAAAAAAATGATTTTTGGCTGTTAAATGGTATTTTTTCGATTAATCTAAAAATGACCGAGGTACGGTCTTTTAAACTACATTTCCAAAACTGGCGTTACGTACAGCTAAAAAACGAATCAACCGATTCTGATGAAATTTGGTGTAAATTCTTCCAACCTTATTGTCTAAAACATGACCCTAAATGTTTTTGCAATTTGTTTTAATGTTTTTTTGATTGCAAACTGTGGCATTTTTTTCAGAAAATTTAATCTTTTTGTTTGAAAGTATACCATTTAATCGATTTCCATCTTTTTTCACTTTTTCTTGGTTCATATTCTGCGTATGAGTGTTAATGAACGAAAAATCTTCGCTGGTTTTTTTTCAGATTAATCCCGCCGACGCTACGTGTCACGCCGTCTGACAACATCCGCCGCAAACCATTTAAAAAAACCGCATATCTCCCCATACCTCCACCATTTTCAAAGATTATTTTTTTTTTAATACCATGTAACATCCAAAAGTAGTAATAAAACATATCCTGACTCTCAAAAATCACGAAGAAATCTTTTCTTTTTAAAAAAAGTTATGAAAATCAGCAATTATTTTTCTTCGCCTAAAGGTATCTCCCCCTTAAAGATTAAAAAGCATTTTTCTTTGTATTATATCATTCTCGGGATGTTTATACATATTAACTATATCATTCTTGAAATGTTTATACAAGATTTAAGTCAATTTTAAAAATGCATTTTTTTTCGGAGGTATATATAAGGCCTTAACATTTTTCTTCATTTCTTCATTTTCATTTATATCCAGAATCGTTTTTTCTCATTCAAGTGCTCAATCTCCAATGAGGATTCTCAAAACCATTTGAATGACTTTCGCAGCCGGAATGTGTCGAAAACTTCGGGTGATTCGGACAAAATGAATTTCCGTTGCATTCCAACGATACAAACTTCAGCATCGTGAAAGATTATCGCCTATACTTCTGTTTCCTCCACTCGCACGGAGTACGCGCGATCGGAGCGGACCTCGCAATCGAGTAAAGATACAAGCATGCATTCTCGAGATGCAATGCAGCAACGAACGTGGCCCCGTTCTCACTCCGAAAGGCGCGTCAATTTTCGAACCTGAAGGGGGCAACGACCTGAATTCGAACTTTACTAAAATTCCAATAAAACGTATATCAGGAGGAACATAAGGAAACCATATCCGATCTTGGCCATATACAGGGTGTTAGGAAGGTTGATGCAAAGCCTTAAAGGGGTGATGGGTCACCTCGTTGAAACATATCTAACCTAGGTTATCTTAGTCCAAAGTCTAACGGTTTCGAGTTATCATGGTAAGTATGATTTTTGGAAAATTTCCCAAAATGAATTTTGAATTTTCGAATGAATTTTTTTTTGGAATTGAGTGCAATTTTTCACGTTTTTTTTCATAGTAAAGGGTATCATTTCAAGGATCTTTGACAATTTTTTTATTGAGAAATATTTATAAACGTCGGAGATACAGTAAAGTGCACAGACCGCTGTGCGAAAAGGGTCCTTCGCGGTGATCACTCCTGCTCGGGAACAAATAATCTGAAATCAAATAACCAAATGAATGTAGTTTTTGCACCGTATTATCTAGCCTTTAATCGAAGGATTCAATAAAATAATGATTTTTGAAAAAATGGTCGCCAATCGAAAGTAATCTTTGAAATTTCGAAAGTATGTATTGAAAAAAAATCCTTCGATTAAGGACTGCGTTTTGATATACAAAAAATGTCTGAAATTTGAAGTAGATCGGTTTAGTTGTTTTTGAGATATTTTAGTCACCGATTCTGAAAAAGTAATTCCGAGAAATACGAGATTAAAGTTTCTACCTGTAACGCTAAAGCGGTAAGCGGACCTACCTGTAAACGCTCATAACACCCCCAATTTTCAACGGACCGGCTTGAAATTTACAGAGAATATTTTTGAAAGGTTATATTATAAGAATCCGTCAAAAGCGAAAAATCGATTTTTTCAAAAACTCCAACTAGGTGTAACCCCTTAATGCTATATTTTAAAAAATAGAATTAACATATGAGGTATTTTTATTTTTTGACAAGTATTTAATTATTCAACACGTCCCGTTGAGTTAGTTGAGTGGATACAAATTATTCTATTGCTGTTTGTCGATTGAATACACATTAAGCTAAGACGCAAATAAGTTTTCAGTTACCAATTATTGTCTGTTCGAACATTATGAACGAGTCAGTACCAAATTTTGGGAAATTTTCCAAAAATCATACTTACCATGATAACTCGAAATCCTTAGACTTTGGACTAAGGTAACCTAGGTTAGATGTGTTCCTAACACGGTGACCTATCACCCCCTTAAGGGCTTGTACCAGTGTGAAAAGCTTCAGCCTCTCAGCAGGCATTATCCCAGGAAGAGGAGGGTCCATTGTATGGGCCAGGTATAGCTGATTATCAGTTTTTATGGTAAATATCATATTATCTTGCAAAAATCGATGGTTAAATCTTTAAGGTGTTACCCCCACTTGCGATTTTGAAAAAATCGATTTTTTCCATTGCATTTTTTTGAAGTATAAGTATCTGAGAATATGTCCTGAAAATTTCAAGTCGATCCGAACAAAATTGACTGAGATATGAGCGTTGAAAGAGAAGAATCCGCGTTGAAAGAGCGTTGAAAGAGAAACTTTAAACGCGTTTTTCTCAAAATGGCATTTCTGAAGTCGGTGACCAAGATTACTCGAACACTAATGAACCGATCTTCTTGAAATTTTGCAGGCTTATTTAATACATAAAAATGTAGTCTTTAATGGTTCGATTTTTTTTTCGAAAAAAATGGCCGTTTTATAGCCAAAAAACGGCCGTTTTTTTCGTTAAAATCGAACCATTAACTTTGACTGTCCGCAATTTGTGAAAATTGAATATTTTTTGAAATCCTTCGATTAAAGACTAGTTTATACTTAGATTTGACTAAATCCATCCGCATTTTTTTTCAGATGATCCACTTCGCCGCAATGTTGGTCACCGCAAACCGTGTATATAAAAACATTATTTCATTGACGGCCATTTGCCACTAAACAATGTAATATTTTTCAATAAAAAAATTACTGAAAGTTCTTCAAGATGTGTTCTTTAAGATGGTATATTGATCAATTAAAATTTTTTTGTAGTTTTCTTTTAAAAAATTCATGAAAAAGGCCTTTTTGCGCTACAAGTGGGGGTAACGCCTTAAACGCGTTTTTTTCAAAATGAGATTTTTCAGATTTGCTGACATTGTAACTCAAAGAGCAATTATCCGATTGACTTGAAATTTGAACTGAGTACTCTTGAATATATTTACTCTACAATGACGTAGGATATTTTTGATTGGATGAAAATTGACGATTTGGCATTGAAAAAAACGACCATTTTATAGGCAAGAAAACAGACTTTTTTTCATAACTACACCATTTTGTTAGATTTTGATATTTTTCGAAAATCCTACGTCATTGTACAGGAAATACCTTCCAGTTTAGCGACATTTTCTCCCTTTTTGGTTTCAGCTACTCAATCGGCCGGAATTATGTCAGCAGTGGAGGAACTTTTTTTGGCGCCTCCGAAGGCAGCGCAAAAGTCGCTTGGATCTCAATATTTTACCATGAGAATATTATGTAATATAGGTAAAATATATCCAAATATATTCTTAATTTTCCGAAACATTGAAATGATTACTTTTCTTCCAAAAAATTCCCGAAAATCACCCAAATTTTCAGCGTTCACACTGGTAAAGCCCCTTAAGGCTTTGCATCGACCTTCCTAACACCCTGTATATTCGGCGATAAAGAAAAGGCCGAAGTTTCGTGCTCTGCCGTTTAATGTTAAAGTAGTCAAGCCGAAAGTCTCCAGGATGATAGAGTAAAATATGGACGTTGTCTCCGGAGAGAAAACTCGTGGAAGCGACGACAAATTATAATTACGATACAGGAAAAAAAGGGCGAGGAGGGGTTGCTGCGAAACACGGTCGAATTTAATCGAGAGAAAAGATGGCTCGTCGAGCTCCGAATCTTCGTCGTTCGGTGATTCGACTGGCCCGTTTTCACTTCCCCGCCTGACCCCCAGCACTCGTCTTCCGACCCTCTCATCCGGTTCTCATAAATTCTTTCCTCGTACGTGATTCCTCGCAGGCAGCGTTCGTTTTTTTTTCTCAAACCCAGCGTTTATTCCTTCCACCCCATAAAGCCGGACCTTCTATAATATCATATAACGCTCTGATACAACGATAAGGGACCCTGGGAGCGTTAAATAAAATCCGAGGCTACGTAATGATCGCTTTATCGAAAGAAGCTCCAAGTTCAGCGTTAAGCTTTAATTCAATGTACATATATACGAGATTGTCAAAATTTACTTCACATCCCACGAGCGATAAACGAAAATGATAGCGTTTCTTTCTTTTTTTTGTCGACAGCCCGAAAGAGAAATGTGTCGTGTATTTCACACGTGAAATTTTTATTACTCGGATTTATTCGAATTTTCGTTCGTTTCAGCGACTACGGATTTTTCATCATTGTCGTCTTTCTCGTTCGACTGCTCGGCCGGATATATCGCGTTGAGGATTTTTCTTTTTATCGCAGTTGGAATTTCCACCAATGCTGCGATCGCGCTGTACACCAATTGATTGTAGGCCTCGTAAAATCTGTGCTTCATGCTATCCACGTGCGGCAGGTGCAACTGAGTTCGTTAATATATATATATATATATATATATATATATATATATATATATATATACATTGTAATTTTTATCATTTTTTGCATTATGGTGACTACGAGTCATCGTGAGATATTTTTCTTAGTGCGAACTGCATTTTACCTCGTTAAGATCGGGAAGTTCCGGTAGTACTGGAGCAACGGTTGCCACTATACGATAATAAAGGTCCTCTGTCTCCGTGCTATCGCCCCAGACACCCTCGGCCGAGGTCCAATACACGAGGCCACCCGCGATTGCACCCTTCGACAGAAGGGTGGCCCACATTCCGATTACCTTCCGACGTCCCAACGGAGCTTCACCTTTCGGTGGACAGTCGCATAGCTAAATTTCAAAACATCGTTTTTGCTTCATTCACCAAGTGCTCATTGCTCATGCTCGTTGCACGTAACAAGTTTCATCCTTCCGGCGGGAGATACCGTTAGGCGAAATAAAAAATTGCCCATTTCCAAGATTTTTTTTTTAAAGGATACATTTTTCGTCATTTTTGAGACTCGGAGTATGTATTATTGCTACGACTGGCTTTTACATGGTTTTTTTACATTATTAATCTTTAAAGCGGCGGAGGTATGGCACGGTCTTCCAAACTGCATTTTCGAAACTGGCGTGATGTATAGCTCAAAAACTAATCGACCAATTGTGATGATATTTGATATAAGTCTTCCTAACCTTATTGTCTAAAACATGAAGCTAGATGTTCTTGAAATTAAAAAAAAATTCTTTTTTATTGAAAAATGTAGCCATTTTTCGGAAAATTTAATCTTTTTGTTTCAAAGCGTGCCATTTCATCGATTTTTAACGTTTCTCACTTTTTCTTGGTTCATATTCTGTGTATGAGTGTTAATGGGAGAAACATTTTTTATGGTTTTTTTTTCAGAATAATTGCGCCGAGGCTACGTGTCACGCCGCCTGACAACATCCGCCGCAACCCGTTTAGAAGACCGTGCCATGTATCCGCCATTTTTAGAGAGCAATAAAAAAAATACCATGTAACAGCCAAAAGTAGTAATAAAACGAACCCTAAGTCTCGAAAATGGTGAAGAAATCTTTCTTAAAAAAAAATCAAATCCGGTCATTTTTTCCTCGCCTAGAGATATCTCCCCCCTCAATGGAAGTCCACTGTGAAAATTATGAGATTGTAGTTTGCACCGGTAATTTCCAATAAATGTTTTTCCTTAATTGGTCGATTTTTGTTTTGCAAATTTCAACTATGAAAATTCCTCGACCATTTTCAAGATACTTATTTCGACATCTACAATTAAAATCCGTAAAAACAAATTTGGTGTGATGAGAAAAGTGAGGAAATAAAAATATAAGGAAAAATGTTCGTGGTGCTTCAACGATACAAACTCCATGTGAAAATTTAATTCGCGTATTTTTGCGAAAAGTACCGAAAACGTTGTGATAGATTTCTTTACCGACGGAATCCATTCTCACAACGTTTAAAGCAAGGGCGGAATCTTTCAACAAATGCAGGCAGGATGAGGGAGGATTTTCATTATGCTTGCATCGTCGCGATGCAAAGAAACTATCTTTTTTAACAATAATTTTTTATAATAATTAAGTTGCTTCATATGTTGAGCAACCTAAAATATGTAAAAATGGGCGAAAAACAAAAATCATCCCTCGAAAGGACGGCCAGATTAAGGGTAAGCAATAAAAAAAAATTATATACATTGATTTCGGGAGATTGCAACTTTATTTGTTTCAAATTTCGCACGCAAAGCCCTAAAAGCAAACGCAGAAAAAATTCAGGCCATTTTCGCGTCCCGAAACACACCCTATGAAAGGGGTGAAAACGCGAAAGAATGGTACTGCCGGTGTACGGAGATTTCGACTTTACTTTTTTCGTATTTTCTTCCTGGAGCCCTTGGAACAATCGAACAGAAATTTAGACCATTTTCGAGTCCCAGAAATCACCATTAGGAGGAGGTGTAAAATTCAAAAAAACTGTATCTCGGGCCCTAAAGATATTCGCCCCTTTTTTATTTGTGGTGTGTATTCTTACTTAGCGCTTGGGAGAAGACAATAAAAATGAGCAGCGACATGTAACTTCCGAAATCCGTCCTTATCTGAGAGTGAAAAAACAGAAAAGATCGTATCCTCGGCGCTTAAGGTTATTGCTAAATCATTGTTTAAGGGTGGGGGGAGAATCGAAGTTCTTATACTAATACATTGTGTGACATCACCAGTGCCAACTTATTGTAGCAAAATATTTATGACGTGTACAACCGAATATTGCAAAAATTGTCAAATATACAGTAGATAATCGTAATTATTATTCACATATATGGTAATTTGAAGAAGAGGATTATCTAAAAATTAAACGTTGATGTTTAAAAATCATATTACAATAGACACGAGCTTCCGAGTGGAGATTGATGTAAACTTAAAAATTTTATATTTAATAAACGAGTGCGAAAACCTCCGTTCTCCTTTTGCCAGTATATTCAGAAAATATACCATAACGATGAGCATAATTTTTATTTATAGCTGTTAACCCCAATATTTTCAAACACCAACCTCAAGATATTCTCATCCTTTTTATTTGCGTTATTTGACCTTAGTCCTTAAAAAAAGCCATAACAAAATTGGCAACAATTTCCGGAACCCACCCTTAGAGATAGGTCAAATCCGAATTTAAAAACCGTCCCTCCGGCGCTCAGGATTTGTTCATCTTTTTTATTGACGATACAGCTATAAACCCTTGTAGCATGTTGGAGTTTGCATCGTTGGAATGCAACGAAATTTTTTTTCTTTCTATTTACCGAAGTTCCTCCGGCAGATTTGAACTGCACAAATTACGCAAATATTTTTTTAGGATCTTATTCTAGCAATGTACAATAAATTTGCAAAGTATTTGGATGACAATGGAAATAAGAAATTGAAGAGAATTTTCGTTGCATTCCAACGATGCAAACTTCAACCTTATTTTGTGGTGCGGATTTTCGGATATTTCGGGCAGGTGATGCCCGAAAAAAGAATGCAGGTAGATATCAGGATAAGGCATTCACTAAGTCTATTAATATCTGTTTCAAAACACATCCCAATCGGTTAATTAGCGGCTGAGATATGGTCGATCAAACATTCGCCGTTTCGCAAAATCGACTATCCGGACTTTCGAAACGCATCTTTTCGTGCTTTGGCTCCTCCAGAATCGCCCTTTTAACTTAGGAACTTCTAACTGGGCTCATTTTGCGCGGGATCAACCCAGCTGTCCCAGGTATCCGATATGAAATTCGTCATTGATTTAAAAAATGCTGGTCCTGCTCTTCAAAAAGTTACATTTGATTAGAAAAACCCTATTTTCGGCAAAATCATGACAGTAATGTTGCAATCTCCCAATTTTGGGAGATACTATTTTTCGGGTTTCCATCCCCTCCTAACTGTCGATTCCGGTATTCAAAAATGCCGCAAATTTATTTTGGACTCTCTTTGAGAGCTCCAGAATCGGAATGTGGAAAAAGTAAAGATACAATCTTCGAACTTTGCGAGACACAGTTTTTTCGATTTTCTATCTAATTTTTTTGCCCAACTTTTGTTGTGCTCGTTTTTAGAATTACGTGACATACATGTAGAAAAGTTGAAATCTCCAAACGTTGGGAGACAGTTTTTTCGATTTTCTATCTACTCCTAAGGAATACCGGGATCGAAAAAATCTCGAATTTATTCTGGGTTCGTTTTATAGCAGTATTCTAGTCTGAGAATTTGAAAAAATCAATTGTGTTGCATTTTCATAAAGTATACTCTTTAGAATACTACTTAAAATAGTTCTCGTATGAACATGTCCTCAAAAAGAAATTTCGGAGTTCCCCATATTTACGAAATTATAGCGATTTGAATACGGCCGGATTGAGAGGCTGCACCGGCGCTATCGTACATTAGTACATTAGTCTAGAGCATGTCTATGAACCATTGTGTATTTACAATTGTCAACCCACGGTGCATTTTTATCGTTCAACCTGGCCCGACTACCTGAAAAGCCTACCGAAAAGGTCTGCACCTGGTGCGGATCAAAATATATATTGTATCTATACCCGTGTAGAAATTTGAGTCGGGAAAAAGTACTGCCCCTGATCTGCCTTCCCTAGATAGTATCAGGCTCTGATCGGGTCCTCCACCCTGGAAAAGGTTCGCTATGAAACGGGTCTAAGGCTAGGTCCCGATCCGTAGTTCCCTTTCTGGAGAACTGATTAGGAACGGGCCGAAGAACAAGCAGTAAATGACATGGAAAGTTATAGGGAATATATCGGGAAATAACCAGGAACAAACGGGGAAATTAAAAATGACGTTTAAGCGTTTTTGGAATCCTTGAGAAGGTAAAATCGGGAGTGTATTCAATTTAGTATTTCGATAATACATTGTTTGTTGGTTATCTACTTGCTAAGGTAGTATATGAGTGTACATACGCTTGCTCGCATTTCCTGATAGGCAAAGAGACAAAAATGTACACAGATCACCATCCGAGGCGAAAAAGGCCTAGAGTGCAAAGGGTTATTTCACAAGAATCGCAAAATCGTAAGCGTAAGTGCACGCTGTAAGCATAGCACTTCTGTACGTGGTACTACTCATGGGACGATCTTTTATCCTCGTACGATGGTACCTTGCTTACGCGAAGCGCTTCGCTTGTAGCCACCTGGCGGATTGTTGGCGAAATACATTCACGTAATTTCTTCCCAGCCAGAACGTTGATATTTATCAACATCACGACAAGGCGTTCAAAAATCACGAATGACCTGCTTTACTTTTTTGCCTCATGAAATGATTTGGTGCTTTATGCTTAAACTATTAGTTATCGTAGCTCCGGTATTTATGATAAGCATTGTTATCCTCGTCGATTAACATTGATGAAATGAATACTGTTAATGATGAATAGAACTACAACAGGTGGATTAGTTTCATCCCAATCAATTATAAATATATTTGATAAGGTGAAAAGCAAAGTAGCGTTTCTTTAGTTCTTAAAGACAGGCTCCACTTTTCAGAACATGTCTAATGTTCTGGCCGGCTAGACATTACGTACATGCTCCCAATGTATCCCGGCCAGAAGATTGTCATTTCCAAACATAGAGGGTAAGCCGTAAAAAAACGATTTTGCGATCTTCCCGGTTCCATGGAGGGTGTTCCATGGGAGGGCCCGGTCGGGTAAATCAAACAAGGCAAGTCTGGTCAGGGCCGGACACAAAGTAGGGAATACCCGGACACATTTCTGCGCGGGTAGTCAACCCAAAGTATTTGATATTAGGTAAGGATCCGAAGAACGTAGTACCGTACTCTTCCGGAAATCGTAAGTTTGGCTTTTACTTTTGAACCAAGAAGGCGTACATTCACTGTTCGCTACTAGAAATTTAATAATTCAGCGTCTTAATTAATTTGTGAAATTCGACCGGTCGGAGCTACGAACTTCAGAAGCTTCTAAGGAAGCCAGAATTGCTCGCAGGGAAGAACGAGCTTCGAAAAATCACTATTTCGAAGTCGAGTGAGGCAGACTTCACGAGGCAAAAATGGCGGATTAATATACCGTGAGTAGGGGAGACTGAGGCTGGTAGTTACAGATGTGAAAAGTTACAGCCGAAATTTCCAATCAAGAAGTGAAGCTACAGAAATGTTAGGAAAGAAGAAAGATGCGGCAACGTTGCACTCACGTCACGGGTGCTACATGTGCCGTATCTGTCGACCCAAAGTATTTCATAATAGGGAACCGACGGTCGTGGTACCGTATTCTTCCGAAAATCGTCAGTTTAACCTCTACTTTTGAGCGTGAAGACGTACATCCGCTATTCGTTACTAGAAGGTGAATAATTTTGCGTCTTAATTAATTTGTGAAATTCGATCGGTCGGAGCTACAAGCGTCAGAAGCTTCTAAGGAAGCCAAAACTGCTCGCAGGGAAGAACGAGTTCCAGAAAATGATCATTTCGAAGTCGAGGAAGGCCGACTTTAAGAGGCAGAAATCGTCGATTAAGGAGTTTCGATACCAAAATCGAAATGGTTATAGACGATTGAAAATCATATCACCGGGAGATTAATTTAGGATGCATTAACTGTCCAAAAGTTAATCCGTTTTACCACATAGTTTCGGAGATTTTGAAGGTTCAAGTTGAGTTTTGTTCGAGTATCATAAATGAACCAAGTGGAGAAACCGCTTAATTTTTTAACACGACATTCCTGACACTAATCGCAGTTTGTTCAGTTTTTTTAATTGAAATCGAAGCATTATTTTAACCCCACAGCCCTATGACTAGTGTTTACGAAGTGCCACATGTATTACCAAATGGATGAAGGGTCACGTTGAACCGTCATGGCACATGGCATTTCGTAAACACTAGTTATAGGACTGTAGGGGTTAAAATAATGCCTCGATTTAATTGAAAAAAAAATTAACAAACCGTGATTAGTGTCAGGAATGTCGTGTTAAAAATTAAAGGATCTCTCCACTTGGTTCACTAATAATACTCGAACAAAACTCAACTTGACCTTCAAAATATCCGAAACTATGTGGTAAAACGGATTAATTTTTGGACAGTTAATGCATCCTAAATTAATCTCTCGGTGATGTGAATTTCAATCGTCTACAACCATTTCGATTTTGGTATCGAAACTCCTTAAGGGGTTACCCCCACTTGCGATTTTGGAAAAATCGATTGTTTTTATTGCATTTTTTTGAAGTATAAGTATCTGAGAATATGTCCTGAAAATTTCAAGTCGATCCAGACAAAATTGACTGAGATATGAGCGTTGAAAGAGAAGAATCCGCGTTGAAAGAGCGTTGAAAGAGAAACTTTAAACGCGTTTTTCTCAAAATGGCATTTCTGAAGTCGGTGACCAAGATTACTCGAACACTAATGAACCGATCTTCTTGAAATTTTGCAGGCTTATTTAATACATAAAAATGTAGTCTTTAATCGATCGATTTTTTTCGTTAAAATCGAACCATTAACTTTGACTGTCCGCCATTTTGTGAAAAATGAATAATTTTTAAAATCCTTCGATTAAAGACTAGTTTATACTTATATTTGACTAAATCCATCCGCATTTTTTTTCAGATGATCCACTTCGCCGCAATGTTGGTCACCGCAAACCGTGTATATAAAAACATTATTTCATTGACGGCCATTTGCCACTAAACAATGTAATATTTTTCAATAAAAAAATTACTGAAAGTTCTTCAAGATGTGTTCCTTAAGATGGTATATTGATCGATTAAAAAAGTTTTGTAGTTTTCTTTAAAAAAATTCATGAAAAAGGCCTTTTTTGCGCTACAAGTGGGGGTAACGCCTTAAGGGAGTGTAACTGCACATTTTCGACCGTTTTCTTTGAATTTTTTTAAAGAAAGGAATAAAGTACATGGTGAAAATAACTTTTAGGCTTTGTTAGGTATATATTGAAGTATGTAAAAAAATGTATTTTTCAAAAGAATACAAAATAGCGGCGCACGAGTCGCTATAGCACTACTGGTTTTCAGCTAACCCTCTCCGCGGCACGCAGTGGAACTGTCGTAAATTTTAATCTGGAGCTAAGACTGAAATACTTCGTTAATTATATCAGTTTTAGCAGGCAAGTATGGGAGGAAATTTAAAAAAAAGGGCCGAATTTAAAAAAAAGTTCATTTTTTCGACCATAATTTTCATATGAAAATCGATATATAGTTTGCAATTTTCAATTTATCGAAGAAAACGCCCGTACTTGACTGGTGAGAGGCTATTCTAGTATGACGGGTTGAAAAAATCGATTTTTTTGCATTTTTCAACTCTATGCCATCATAGAATTGATATTCAATTGCTGGAAAAGTCGATTTTCACTTTTTCTACTCTCAGTACAGCCCTTTAAAGTAGAAGTGCTCGGTGCGCGCGCTCGGCTATAGTACGGCTACCCGTACGTTTTTCTCGAAAAGACTTTTTTTCACCTGACCTTGGAAATTTCGGAGAAACGGCTTAACCAATCGGACTAAAATTTCTACTGACTATTCAGCATATGCCCGAACTAGACTTATTAAAAATTTCAATTTAAACTTATACTTTTACCCGAATTATGACAAAAAACCTGTTTTTCGAAAAACTTTGCAAAAAATGCCGCCATTTTCTTGTTTTGGAATATAAAATAATAATTCTAGTTCGGGCGATAGCGACACTCATACAGATTGAGAATCTATTTGAATTTTTTATTTGAGATTACCTGGAGAGCGCCGATCACCAATCCAGCAACATACTTTTTTTCATGCCCTTACACAATCATAAATTGTTAAGTAAATATACATTCATATTCAACAACAACAAAAATTGTTTTCCATTCTAGAAGAGTGGACCTTTAAACGAAAAAAAAAGTTTGTACCGATACATGCATGAGTTTTCAAAAAAAAATCTTACAAATGGCTTTTTCAGCCGTCACGCTAGAATAGCCCCTTAAAGCAATCTAAGTAGCTACAGTTGAAATTTCAAGTTGATTGAGCGAAAATTGTTCGGGTTCAGCTGCGTGCCGATTTCAAAAACATGATTTTGGGAAAAACGTGTTTAAAGTTCACGGTTTTATAGACGCTACAATTGATGAAATTTCTTTTTCGGAATCCGATGTCATCTATTCGGAGAGAATAAAACTATGTTTAGTCGGTAACTTTTTCCCCGAAGATAATAGGCTTACAAGAGTCTGCGTCTGCCGGCGTGGCATCGCCGAAGGCGCTTTTCAGCGCTTGGAGACTCGCCCCAAAAAAAGCTCGAAAACCACTTTAAGGCGGGATATACATTTATAACGATAAAAAAATCAATTTCTTCTTTTTTCTTTAAACGATAGATCTATGTATGTAGAATTCTTTCCCAAAGTTTCAAAGCGAAATTCGAAAAACTTCAAACGTTACAGCCCGTCAACGCTGTGTCTCACCGCTCGGATTCGGAGCGGTAGTACAGTCGTGCTGTCGCTGAAAAACCCCGGAATCGGATAAAATTAGAAGAAGGCTCGTTTTTTCACACGTAGGTGCGGCGAGTGCTAAATCCAAGTTTGCCAAAAAATCAGGGTGTAGGGTGTTTTTTTAGGGGATGAAAGGAGATGGGGGTGGATTGATGCCAAACTAAAACGGCGCCGACCCTACGGGGTCTTTCTGAACATTTTTCTGAAAATGTTCAGAAAAATCCGCGCTTTAGTTTTTTCCACAGCGCCGAAGTCATGAAGGTTCATTTTGGGGGTGAGAAAGTGGGGTGAAATTTTGAAAAATTAGTTTTCATTCAATAACTCTTTAGAAAAAAATCGGACACTTTTTGTTCAAATGGGAAAGTTGTAGCCCTTGAAAATACGCGTTGATCGAGTATTTGATCATCACTCTCCGATAATATGTTCACGCCCAAAAAAATGGTTGAAATACGAGAAAAAAAAATTGGTTATTGAATAACTAAAAAACAATCGATTTTTCGGGTATGGTTCAAATATACGAAATGTAGAGAATAATTTTCTCTATATTTTCGTTTCTTATGGACGACCCATGAATTTTGATTTTCCAACCCCGCTCGGGGGTTGAAAATTCAAAATGAAATTCTGGGAAAACTATTGACCGCACGAATTCGCCGCTGTGGAAGAATTTGTAGCTTGAACCCTCAGCTGCATTTTTTTCCACAGCGCCAAACTCGTATCTCTACTTTCGGTCAATAGTTTCCCCAGAATTTCATTTTGAATTTTCAATCCTTGAGAGGGGTTCGAAAAAGCAACATTCAAGGGTGGTCCATAAGAAAGAAAATATTGAGAAAATTGTTCTCTACATTTCGTACATCTAAACCATCCCCGAAAAATAAATTGTTTTTGAGTTATTCAATACACAATTTTTTTGTTTACACTTAAACAATTTTTTTGGGGGTGAAGATATTATTGGAGAGAGATGATCAAATATTCGATCGACGCGTCTTTTCGAGGGCTACAACGTTCCTATTTGAACAAAAATTGTATGAATTTTTCTTAAAGAGTTGTCGAATGAAAACTGATTTTTCAAAATTTCACCCCACTTTTTCACCCCCAAAATGAACTTCCACGACTTCGGCGCTGCGGACAAAAATAAAGCCCGGATTTTTCTGAACATTTTGTTTCTCGGCGCCGACCTCGTGGGGTTTGTAGTTTGGCATTAATCCACCCCCATCCCCTTTCATCCCCTAAAAACACCCTATATATATGTAGAGTAGATAAATGTTGATAAATGTAGAATAATAATTGCTTAGTTTAAAAAATCCCTCAATATTGCTTATTTTCTTCCTGTCTAAATGTATAGCCCGCCTTAAAACTGTTTTTTCAACTATGAACGAATATGCTTAATATTTTTGAAGGTTCATAGGATTTTTTAAAAAGTGTTTCCAAAAAAAAACGATTTTTCGAAAATTTTACAGTTGTGTCCTCCCTTAATATAACGTGAGCAGGGGAGACTGGGGCTGGAAGTTACAAGGGTAGAAAGTTACAGCCGAAATTTCCAGTCAAGAAGCGAAGCTGCAGAAATGTTAGAAAGAGAGGAAAGACGCGGAAACGTTCCACTCATGTCATGGGTGCTAGTTGTGCCGTATCTGTTGACAGGAGGACCCGCGTGCGTTGGTGCGAAATAAACGCAGGTTTGCAACTTTTTTAATATTTAGTAATTTTTGTGCATACCTGCTGCTATTGTAATGACAGTATCAAAATCGTGTGATGGCATGCATTGACGTGTTCTTTATAGACTAAAACCAAGATTTTGTAGCTAAGATTACTCAAAAAATATGGTCAAATTATGAATGGCCAATTTTGGTGATGAGGCTACAAGTTACAAATATCGGGGGTACGTACTGATGATGTCACAAACTGCCCCATCTGGAATGAGTGGTTTATCTAATAAAATGTTGTTTTTTGTTTTCATAGAATGAGAACGTAGAAAAGAAAAACGGAACGCGAAACGAAGTTCAAAGACGTATAGCAAGCTGCGAAGATTTTGGATGAAGACAAAACCAAAGAACACGTGAAATGTGTGCATTAATTGCGGTAGAATTATTGCGATTAATTACTTTACGGTTTAGTTTCTTTTTACGTTTGATTACTGTAAGCTGATTTTTATTATCGTTTTCAAGGTTAAAAGAATTGTATTTTGCGTTGAATTTTGGATTTTCTATGTTTTTGTCAGTAAGCTAGGTATCTAAAGACTCTATAACGCATACATATTTTTTATTTAGAAAAAACAATAATTCTGACGATACATTTTTTTACGTTCTTGAAGCACTAATAAAAAGACAGTTAAAATATATATTTTTTTCTTTCATCAAGCCCGAAAGAACGTCCGTAATTTAGGCGTCTAGACTAGAACACCCCGTTAAACGTTCCAGGATGGGGATGTGGAAAAGGAAAGTTGCAATCTCCCAACTTTCGGAGATACCATTTTTTTCGAGTTTTCAACCCCTCCTGAGGGTTGCCTTTAGGACTCGAAAATGGTCCAAACTTTGTTGTTGTGTGTAGAACTCCACGACGTAATTTTTTTTCGAATTCACACCCCCTCCTGCAGTTGAGTTTCGGCATTCGAGAATGATCAAAATTTTGTTTGGATTAGGTTCTTGGAGCCCAAGGATGTAAGTATAAAAAAAGTAAAGTTGAAATCTCCGTACATCGGGCGATACAACTTTTTCGCTTGGTTCCAGATCTTTGGGTGCCAAATGTAAAAAGATTATGTTACAATTTCCCGACACCTATTAATATAATTATTTTAATTTCCATACCCTCAATGTGACCGTTTTTTCGGGTGGAGAAAATTTATTTTCACCCATTTCTACATATTTTCTACACACAGGTTGCCGAACATATGGAGCAACAAATTGATCATGAAAAAATATGGATTAAAAAATTATATGTTTACCTTGCGTCACAACGTTGCAAGCTTCGACACCACGGATTTTTACATATTATGAATCGCCGAAGCTTTCAAAAATTCTTGCTGCACGGAGATGTTTCTGCTACGATAACGATACATCAAACGAATTTTTAAAATTAAAATTTACGCCTATACATTTATAGTTCCCATGTATGTGTGCTCAGTCTTCGATATTGGTTATATGTAATATATGCAATGCCAATACATTAGCGAATATTTGCCAAAGGGTCGATTCAAGTCCTTGTACCGAGACATATATATATGGCTGCAAAGAGATTCTCGTGCCTCTATCTATCTGCAATTTACACGTGTAGTGGCTATGTATATGTATACATTTTCGAAACGAACAAGGTATATATGACCCTTGTATAGTAACCTCCTTCATTACGGACTCATCGAGTCTCCCTATCCCGATCTCTCTCTCTCTCTCTCTCTCTCTCTCTCTCTCTCTCTCTCTCTCTCTCTCTCTCTCTCTCTCTCTCTCTCTCTCTCTCTCTCTCTCTCTCTCTCTCTCTCTCTCTCTCTCTCTCTCTCCCTCTCCCTCCCCCCCTCTCTCACACACTCTCTCCTCAGTGGATCCGGTATCCCTGAAATCCGAACGAGGAAGCTAATGTCCCGTTGCCGTCGCGACATATCGTCTCAAGTTCTCCATGCATACGTATCGAAAACAAAAAGGACTATCGCCCATAACGGTAGCTGCTAAATTAGGTGGGTTAGTGCCCCTTTGTTCGTTATCATTCGATATACGTGTACGGGGATAAGGAGAATTGTTAGTGTTGCTTGCGAATGTTGTCGACGTACTCATAATGCGACGCAGACTAGGTTCGCAAATTATCAGGAGACCCGAGAGTACCTTTTGAGATGCCCGAAGCATTATCCTCATTGAAATTACAATCTTGATTACGGTGCACCTACGCCAGTGTCCGGTTAAAGCTGTACTGCTCGAATAGTGTCCAAAATTCGGCGAAGAGACGGTCAAAGGACACCGAAATTTCGAAAATGGGTTATACCCTTTTCCTCTTTAGACGACAAACGCAACAAAAAAAAAAACAAATTTGGTGATGTTTTTGCGAATGAAAAATTGGCACGTCAAACCTTTTTTGAGATTCGCTATCATCGAAGGCAAGATGAAATATCTTTACGACTAATGATTTCTTTCTTATTCCCGTGCATCTATATGTTTTGTTCAGAAAATCAATGAATGGCAATGGTATGAATGACTAAAAAAATGTTATCTTCAAAATCGAATTGAATCACATCACTGAAAATCCACTATAATTATCGTTTGTTATTTATTTTACGGCACGTACACGCTCACGAAGCGTGCAGATTATGTTTCAACACGCTGAGTTTTTTCTCGTATTTTTTTCACATATTTTCGATATTGCAGAACAGTGCAGAATTGAATTGGATTCCAATGAGGACTCCCTATGTGTTGTGTCCCTGACAAATTCTTATAGAGATGTAGGTGCATCTTGGGACTCTCCAACAAATTTGGGATCATGGAGGATTATTATTTTTTGGGAGATCCGACAAATTCCTGTTGAGAATTTGAAATAAAAAATGTACAATCAACGGCAATCGGGAAATAGCGCGGAATGCACTTGGATTCCAGTGTGGACTCTCTATGTGCGACGTCCCTATCACACGATTTAGGGACGTAGTAGGATCTGGGGACTTCCCAACGAATTTCTGCACGAGTCGCGGTATCTTTTCTGATGTGGACTTTGGGTCTCTCAATGTATTTTACAATTATTTGGCTTTTCTCGTAACACTACGAGCTAGAAATATACCGAGTGTTTCAACAGTATTTTTTGTTTATACACAGGCTACTGTTGTGAAATAAAAATGTATTTACTAAAATATTGACACCATGTTCCGTTTAGCAACGCGAAAGATAAAATAATGAGAATAAAAATGGCGCTATCTACGTGTATATCCATATACAATGTATATGTACACTGGTGCTCAAAATTAAGACTCACTAAAATGTTCAGCTGTTTTTTTTTATTTTGAATGGCTGTATCACGGTGGATTTTTTTTATTGGTTATAAAAAAGGAGTTTCTTAGCTCAAGATTTATAGTTTTCTAATAATTAGTTCTACATTTTTTGTCTCGAACCTTTTTCTAAAGGACAGAAGGCAAATTTAATTATTTGCATCATTTTTGGCAGTGTGCACTGGCTAAAAAAGTATACCTGAATCTAAAGCGATTTATTACGCAGACATTAATTTTCAATTTGCTTATCGGAAAATTGGTAGACAACCATTGTTGGCCGAATTATTCGTGAGCAAGGTCAAAAGCAGACTCTACACTTCGAACGTCTATAAGAAGGGAAAATTGATCATGCCAAAATTTTAGGTGAACGTTTGAAAAGCTGAAAGCATCCACTGGAATATCGTAAGTTATCAATCAAATAAAAAAAAATATTCCGTCATTTCCATTTGAAGATAATGAACATCAATAATATTAATAATACACATCGACATATATTTTATCAATGCCATTTACTGGCTCTTTGGAAACGTACCGAAGTTATGTATTTTAATTGTGCACAATAATGTGAAATAAATCCAGAACTACTCTCCCTTGATTAGTGAACGCAGTGTTTTTTTAAACTTTAACCTTCTTCCCAGAAACTGTATTTCTATTGGGAATTAATTTAAACTGATGGAAATTCGTTATATTAGCTGCATTTTTTTTAATCGATAAAATATTTTAAGTACTTTTTTCACTGGTGCGATGAGCTAAATAATTTTTTTTTAATAAACCTTGGGTGGACAAGTTCTCTGCAATTCTTTTCGAGTGCATATTCTGACAGTAACGGGCCTAGGGGTTCTGTAGGACTTTCCGACGGTGGGGCAAGGCTCAGCGACATCGGCGCTGACCAATTTTCTCACAGGTGACGGCCTCTCGCAGCTATTTGGCTGTGATAGATTTATCGTCCGCGCTATAGTCTTGGCACTCCGCTTCATCTCTCATTCGGGAATTATCGCGGGAAAAATAGAGAAAGGGAGAGGAAAATATATGGAGAAAAAGAGCGTCTCATAGACGGAAACTCATGCCGACGCGATAAACTTTTCATACGATTGATTTCACTTGACAGTGTTTCAAATGGTGACATTTTTAATTGACATTTTCATGGCTCGCTCGATGTGATTCGCACGAAAAAAAAAGTGCCGACGTAATCGACCGAGCGAAACGCGTCAAAAATAGAAAATGCATAGTTCATTCTGTTTTGTTTGCCATGGAGGGCGGACGAGTCTGGAAAAGATCATGTGCTTTGGACATTTGATTCACGGCAATTGCACTTTTCGCATCGAACGAAAATTAACGATTGCTATTGATAGCAATCGGCCGATTCGGTGTGTCAAAAAATGACACTCTATTCTCCTTTTCGTTTTGAAGCAAAAATACGTATTTATTTTTCGATCCTTAATTAGCCTGCATAAAATCCTATAGATATATGAGTGTATATTTTTTTGTAAGATTATTATTGAACGCGGAACGAAATGCGATTCCGCCGGCAAAGAAATTCATGAAGGGTTTTCCGAACTTCCCTTGGGAAGGGTTGAACCGAGTGACTTGAAAACTGTCATACGTTTCTCAATGCGTTTGTTGAAACTCGAGTGTTTTTTGCACTATTATTTGTATTTTTGCACTATTATTTGTTGATTTCTGACTAAAATGCCGACCGAAGCCTTTCCGGTGATTTTCATTGAATTATTAACAATTAGTTTGTTTAAAAAAATATATAAACCATTGCAAAAATACAATATTATATTTACGACTCGTCATGCAGAACTAAAAAAATCGATACCATTTCAACCCCATTCGAATTTCACAAATGTATACCTTTTCGGAAAAGTGCGTCTCATAAAATATTTCATAAAAAAAGAAGTTTTTTTAATCTGAATGATCGCTAATTAACAAACTGGTACATAACAGAAGCGCAGAACTGAAAACACCTGGAGATACGACTTTTGCCCGAATTACCTTGAATAATAAGCTTGTTTTTATGGATTTGATTCCAACGGACTGCGTATATCCTTAGAGGTCTTCTCGTTGAAACGCCGTGATGAGGGAATGAATAAAGAAACGGGCTCGTTCTGCCTCACGCTCTGGACAAAACTTTTTACGAACGAGTCGGAGACACCCTGCGAATGTAAATCTCACTCGGAGTGACAGAAAGTGCTTTTTTTATTCTCTCGTATTCTGGGCACATAATTAAAATGTAATGTAATATTTATTTTACCATCTCATCAGGGCCGAGTGTCTTATACTCTCAAGCCTTCTATACTGGGTCATCTATATTTATACTCCGTTGCTTTTCACGCTGGAACTGCTAATTTTTTTAATCATCAAACATTTTCGTCTTAAAGATCCAATCTCGTACTTTAACATAGCTATTTTTCTTTTCTGATAAAACAAGGATGTTTTGGTACTTCATTTTACTTTTGCTCCGTACCTTCATGATTGGGCAATGCTTTTTTTCAATGCCCGTTGCAATTCGAAATATAGAGATGAGCGATAACAAAATTCGCTAGGGCTGTCACGATAATTATTGCCATTTATGGGAATCACTATTTTTCGAAATCATGGCGCAATTCCAACAATCAAAAAAATATCTAGACGATACAAGCTGTTGAAGACACGAAAAAAGATGCCGTTCGATAACTTCGGAAATTATAACAATGAAAACCATGAATAAGATCAACAATTATAGAAATTAAAAAGATTAAGGGAAAATATAAAAATGTAGCGCCTACTTATAAAATACCTACCGATAAAGGGAATATGCAGACGTATCGAAGATGCGAAAAAAATCCTATCGTGTCTTCTGATAGTTTTTAACATTACTATTGTTAAATATAACGTTATTCACGTTCGTATTGATTGAATTCATTCAGTCTTCAACGAAACTGCAAAAATCTGTCAACTATCATAAGCAAGTTCTCGTAGCACCCATTACCTCCAATGATAGTGAAGTAATTGAAGGTGAAAAAGAAAAAGGCGAATTCTCTTCATTCGCAGCTCTCGAATCGAGAATTTATTACTAAAGTATAACGCAAGCTAGACTTTCATCGTTCTTCGGAACTTTATCTCACAATTCCTTCGCATAATGACAGACGTCTTCGTATTGAAAGGGAATTAATTATTATAATTACTGTAACCGTCTCCGTGATTACTCGAGTCCGGCGTGAACGAACCTTTTTATTCCATTTCCGAGGGCTTACAGGGATGCGAAATCTAAACTAGAGACAGGTAGAAACTATTTTTTGATTGTGTTGACCGTCTCGCAATAACCAGACATTGGTGTCGCCCTTTTGGAATTTTAATAAAATTAGTCAAATAAAAAAAAATTAGTAAATTTTAAAAATTCGTAACATTTTAACAAATTACTAAACTTTAAAAAAATCAGTTATTTTTTTAAATGAGTAAAATTCGTAAGTTGTCATTTGGAAACCGCCCCCATTGTTCGATTACATATATTGATATGGAAAACAATCCAATCGTAATACGTAGGTAATTATTCCATTGATATCCAATTTATACTCGATTTTCTACTCCGAGAGCAAAAATACATTGACCAAAGCTGTCAACGTATGCGACATGTTTATGCGAAATTACGTGATAAGATGTATATTAGGGTGGCCGTTATTTGAGCTTTGGCGAAAAAAAATTCGATGCCACCCCAAAAACATAATCAAGGTGTATCAACAAAAAATCTGTGTAAAGTTTGGAGGCGCTCGGAAAATTGGAACACGCGTCACCGAGCGATTGAAATTTCAAATGTAAAATACATGTATTTATCCCGCGCATCAATGATTTTTTTTCCGAGTATAATATTAATGAGAAAAATGTTAAACTCAGTACACTTATTGTGCATAGTATGGTGTACAAAACCAAATTAAAAAAAAAAAATTCATTCATTATTTTGTTAATAAAAGCTCTGTAGAGATGCCCATATTTCGTTTTTTTTAATATTTGTTTTCAAATAAATTTCAAATAAAATAAAAAACAAATTTTCAGTTCGAAAATGTAATGTCTGCAGAGAAGAAGACATAGAAGAATATATTTTTTTCGTAATACATATTTACGAGCTATCGTTGTTTGCACCGTTACAAGAGCAGTGTTGTGTTCGCTGTAGTGTATATGTGTATTACACGTATATACAACGCTGCCCTTGTAACGGTGCGAACAACGATAGCTCGTAAACATGTATTACGAGCATAAACATATACACTACAGCGAACACAACACTGCTCTTGTAACGGTGCAAACACCGGAAGCTCGTAAATAGTATTACGAAAAAAATATATTCTTCTATGTCTTCTTCCCTGCAGACATTACATTTTCGAACTGAAAATTTATTTTTTATTTTATTTGAAATTTATTTGAAAACAAATATTTAAAAAAAAACGAAATATGGGCATCTCTACAGAGCTCGTCATTAACAAAATCACGAATGAAAAAAATTGAAAAAAATTTGGTTTTGTACACCATACTATGCACAATAAGTGTACCAAGTTTCAAATTTTTCTCATTAATATTATACCCGGAAAAATAATCATTGATGCGCGGGATAAATACATGTATTTTACATTTAAAATTTCAATCGCTCGGTGGCGCGTGTTCCAATTTTCCGAGCGCCTCCAAACTTTACACAGATTTTTTTGATACACCTTGATTATGTTTTTGGGGTTGCATCGAATTTTTTTCACCAAAGCTCAAATAACGGCCACCCTAATGGATATGGACGTTTCACACTGATTTGTAAACCGCATTTTTCATTTCCTCCTTTGGCTACAAATTGTAAACTCCTTTTCCAACGATTTTCATCGTATTTCCAGTGATTATTTATCTTTAATCTTCTCGCGATAACATCCCCTTTTTATACTCCTGCTTCCAACGCTTCATTGGGAAGAGAGCCTCAAATGAACGATAATATTAATGATTACGAGGACAGATGAAAATCGACGGGGATGCGATGGTCTACTTGCAAAAAAAAACAGATTGCACGAAAACTTCAACACAAGATCTGAGTTACCCTGCTGAACAGAATGCAAGCATTTCTTACGAAAAAAGGAGGGAAAGCCTGGAAGATATTCATGTGAAATATATGTGTCGAGATGGAAAATTTCAATCTCGCTGGCAGTCCCACGTAGCTTTAGTAACAAGAGACAAAACTTGTTAATTAACTAAAACAATGAAGGGAGCCCCAAATGAAAGATAATATTAACGATTACAATGAAACATGAAAATCAATGGGGATGCGATGGACTAATTGCAAAATAAAGAATACATTGCACGATACCTTGAACACAAGATCCGAGTTACCTTGCTGAGCACAACGCAAGAATTTTCTACGAAAAAATGAAAAATGTACGTCAAATAATGGGAAAGCCTGGCAGATATTTATCTGAAGTATATGTGTCGAGATGGAAAATTTCAATCTCGCTGGCAGTTCCATCAAGAGCTTCGCGTAACTTTAGTAACCGGAGACAAAACTTGTATATTTCATTGCTTCTCTTTCATTCCATTTTCCCTCATATTTTTCCATTTAGACTTTTGTCAAGACAACAGAAAAATACATTCCACAAGATTTCGTTTCGCGGACTTTATTGAGAAGATGTCGGAACTACCTGTACTCAGCGCACTCCAATTTTTGTCTTTTCCTCACTCTGCGAATAATTCTCTCGAGATTCACACATTTTACGAATTGAACTTGTCTCACGATTATTTCGCAATCCGTAATTTTCGCAAATTGCGTTTCGTTCACATTCTCATTTTCTTCGATGAGAAGTACGTGTAAAAAAGATCGACATTCCGACGTCTCGTTAAAGAAAAAAAAAAAGAATCTCCATTCCGTACCACGTATGTGGAGAGGAACGAAATAAATGTCGAATATCGAACAAGCAATTACGGATATTCTCTCGACTCGGTCGTACGAACGAGGACAGGGAAGCAATGGTTGGAGGAAATGGTATCTGTACTCCGTTCAAGAGCGATATTGAACCCCTCGAGAATATATCAGAAAAGTTGTACTCGATGTTTCGACTCATCTGCATCGATGACAATTTTTTTTTCCGTCTCTCTCGAGTTCCATACAACACAGGCGTGATCCCGTATTGCTAGGAGAAGAGGAAAGACAGAGAGGGAGAGAGAGAGAGAGAATGCCGCTCCAAAAACCCCAATTAAAGGGCTATACCAGTGTGAACGCTGAACATTTGGGTGAATTTCGGGAATTTTTTGGAAGAAAAGTACTTAATCAAATGTCTCGGAAAATTAATAATATATTTGCCTATGTTTGAACTATATTGCATAATTTTTTCATAGAAAAATATTGAGACCCAAGCCACGTATGCCCTCCTTTGGAGGCGCCAAAAAAAAAATTCCCTCCACTGCTGACATGATTCCGGCCGATTGAGTAGCTGAAACCGAAAAAGGAAAACATGTCTTTAAACTGGAAGGTATTTCCTGTACAATGACGTAGGGTTTGCGAAAAATATCAAAATCTAACAAAATGGCGTAGTTCTGAAAAAAGTATGTTTTCTTGCCTATAAAATGGTCGTTTTTTTTCAATGCCGAATCGTCAATTTTCATCCAATCACAAATATCCTACGTCATTACAGAGTAAATATATTCAAGAGTACTCAGTTTAAATTTCAAGTCAAACGGATAATTGCTCTTTGAGTTACAATGTCAGCAAATTTAAAAAATCTCAAAAAATTTTTGAGAAAAACGCGTTTGAAGATTTAACTATCGATTTTTGCAAGATAAAATGATATTGATATATATATGATATAAATGATAATGATCTTCTTGAAAGTAGAAACTGTCGAAAAAGGCAACAAAAAAATCGGTTTTTTGAAAGTGTCCCACTGGTATAGCCCCTTAAACCGAGAAGAGGCCGAAGGGTCGAATAAAGAGAAAAGGAGGAAGGGCTGCCCGCGAAAATCGGACAAGGGTCGAAAAAAGATGGAGAAAAAGAATGAAAAATGAGAAAGTTGAGAGGGTCTGAAAATTAAAATGGTGAGAAGCATAGATCAGTTAGAAAAAGGTGGTACTAGAACCGAAAGGGGGCGCCACTGGTGAACGCGGGGAGATAAATGGCTGATACGTTTGTAGAGGGCTCTCTGGAACACACGAATTTTATGTGCAACCCTTATCGGCTCAGCCCTTTCACTCTTCGTTATAAAATCATTTCCACCGACCCCTCTCCCCCCCCCCCCCCTCTCTCTCTTCCGCTATCCTGAATTGTTTTCTTCGACTATCCACCCTCTCGTTTCGGTAATGCAAACGCGGCTCGTACGTAGGTACGTAAAAAGTCGCGCGAAAAAAGGAAACAAAGTGGAATGAGCTCGGGAGGAACGGGAGAATGCGAGCATTGCACGAAGGGCTGGAAGCGGCGCAATCGCGTCGAGCATAGCGAGGGAAGGAGAAAGGGAGTAGAGCTTAAAAATATGATTTTAATACCACTGCTCCAGAGTCCTCGTATATCACGCTTTTGTCCTCCTGTACTATTGTCTCTCGGTTGGCCTCATGCACACTCCCATAACCGCACCAATAATCGCCGCTACACCCATACGTATCGTCGTACAACGACCAAAAGGACGTAACCCAAGTCACTCCGGATTTTGAATTATACGCAATTTAGGGCGTTTTGATCGTCGGGAATCGACACATCGCTACGAAATCGCCTGGACAGAACCCAACGATCCTCGTTTTCTCTTCTCCGAACAACGGAATCCCAAACCTCCTTGTTCTCAACTCTCTCTCTTCTCCCGACGTACGTTCCTTTTCACCAAAACGCACGTATCCTCGTTTGACCGTGTTCGCGTCGCATTCCATCGCAGAATCGCCAGTCACACGTATTGCAATCGTGTCTGCCTTTGTACGGGACGATCGTCGAATTCAATCGCTGGACTTCTCAGACACTTGTTTTTTTTTTCGTTCATTCCTGACTTTATGACCAAATGACACACGATGAGAAATTCTCACGCTGCCCGTGCAGAAATCGTTTGGAGAGCCCTCAGGTCCTTCCTCATCTGGTTTTTATCAATTTTATTTTGATTTTAGACATTTATTAATTGTATTAGAAATTCGCAACCGGAACTAGTTGGATTTCGCGAAGAAAATGTCCTTTCGCGATCACGTGCATGAATTTGTTGGGGAATCCTGAAATGCACCTCGATAGGGATATGTTGGAGACACTGGAACACAGCGAGTCCTCATTATTGGGATCCAGTTGAATTCCGCAGTATTCCCCGATGAACGCCTTTTGAGGATTCTTACCACGTTCGAATTCGAAAATATGTGAAAAATCACGAGATACAACTCGGCGAGCTCAAACACAACCTGCACGCTTCGTAAGCGTGTACGTGTGTAGTGATATTACATCAAAGTGCAGTAAAATAAATAACAAACGACAATTGCAGTGGATTTTCAGTGATGTGATTCAAATCGATTTATAAGATACACTTTTTTCAGCGGTTTATACTTTTTTAAGACAAGGTTTATACTTTCTTAAGGGGTCTTCTCACTTTAGACGCTAAAAAAGGATATTTTCATGAATGTTTTGATACGTTTATATTAGAGATATTGATATAAAAGTTGTTATACTTGATAAATCCACTTTCGAAATATATTCAAAATTTTTTTGTGTATTTATGTAAACCAAACAAACTTTAAACGCGTTTTTCTCGAAACAACGTTTTTGGACGGCTTGTTGATAAAATCTTCGAAACTACTGAACCGATCCTTGTGAAATTTTTACCACATATTATTTACAACTATAGCTATAGCGCATGTCAAGGATTTTAAAATTTTGATATTTACTATTTTTTGTGCCAAAAACGGTCGAAAAACACGTTTTTTTTTCAAAAAATGTCGGCCATTTTGTTATTTTTGCATGTCTCAAAAATCGTATGATATGCGCTATAGCCATTAACATACTGGATCTAAAACTGTTTGAATTTTTCGTGTCGGATGATCCATCTTCGAGATTTTATCAACAGCGCAGACCTACAATTTTTTAGGACATTTTTTAACCCCCGTTTTCGTTTATAAATAGTGGCTTAAATAAATAAATAATTTTTTTTTTATTTATTTCGAAAGTGTATTTATTAAGTGTAACAACTTTTATATCAACATCTATAATATAAACCTATCGAAAAAATTCAAGACAATAGCCTTTTTAGCGTCTAAAGTGAAGAAGACCCCTTAAGATCCACTCATTTTGTATATCTATATATTTTGTTTACAAAATTCAACGTACAGAATGCGATGAGGTCCATCAAGAATCGTATCGGATTCTGTTCGATAATGTGGGAATCGTTTATGGTTCAAAGGGGGTAGCCGGTTAAGGGGGGTCTGACGGCCCCCACCGAGTTTGATCGAATCGACCCAAAAACCTGAAAGAGGGCTGAAAAACAAAATTTTAGAGATATTTTTTAACCCCCTAAACCCTTATGAAAACACCATAATCGCAAAAAATGCGTTTTTTTTATGTTTAATTTTTTTTCGAGCTTTCAAATGCATTTTAAAGCGGTTTTAACACAACCAAAATTTTGTTTCAGATGTGTAGACATGCCCTGAATTTTTCCAGATTTTTTCGTAAAGTTAAATCATGTGCAACATAATTTTAATGGCATAAAAACCGTAAAAAAACGTCATTTTTTGTATTTAATGCTATGGTTTTTATTGACGTATTAATGGTAAAAAATCGTGCACCATAGCATAGAAAGCTACTATCTTCCTCTACAAAATGACGCTAATTGGGCTCAATTCGGTCGTCTCTAGCGTCCGAAAATCAAACTTGAATAAATTCCGTTTTTATAATTTGAGCATTTTCAGTTACGAAAATGACACAAAATCATATTTTTCAATTATTTTACTTAATAAAAGTACATTTTGGGGTTTCTGAGGTCGCCGATTACAAATTTGATGTCAAACAGCTAACAAAAAAAAAAATTACACATGTCATCAAATGAAAATGGTATTTGCTATTTCGGTTTTTTCAATAATTAAAAGTCATTGTATTTTAAAAAATCTATTTATTTATAATAATATTACATACATTCATCTAATATATACATTAAACAGACACAAGTAATACATACATTGCAACATGATTGTTATGTTGTTAATCTTCGTCACTGTGTTCTTCAATAACAGGTTCGACATTATCAACGTGAAATAGATTCGTTAGAATTTGAGCTGGGCGGATGATTTTGGACAAATACCGTGCATGACTTAAAAAGTAAATGATTGTTGCAACGTGGGCACAGCAACCAACAGTTCTTAGCCCATTTGCACAATCACATACGTAGTTTTTTATACCGTTATATCCAATACTGTTAGGGTCGTACTGAACGTAACATCTGTATACTTTCTTGTTTATATGTCTTGATTTAACTTCACATTTCAAAATGGTATCGTCCTCCAACAAGTATTGCATATTCAAAAGTCCTTCTTCGGTATACATTTCAGCTAAGTATGAAACAGTTTGCGATAACTGGTACGAGCCAGTGAAAAGGATCTTCAAATCTTGCTCTGTCATTTCCGGAAAGTCTAATACGTCATTTGATGTTAACGGTTTGAAGATCCTTTTCTTCCTATTCCAGTTTTGTTCTTCCACAACTTTCGCTAAAGAATTGTCAACGTCTTTTCTTTTCAACATTTGCTCGGCAATTTGATCTTGTAAATCGGTATCGCAATTCAGTCTTTTTCCAAACTCATTAACCAAAAAATTCGCTACTTTGCAATAAAGCATCGCTGAATCCAACATGTTGTTGTTAAACTGATTATGCAAGAGTTTGAATTTACTACCGATTATACCGTGGACAGCCTCTACCACCCACCTCAATTTCGTAACAAATCGACTTTCGTTTGCTTCATTTGTTGGAAGTTGCTTTCTTTTGCCTTTCAACGCTGGCATCAACACAACGAACCCTTGAGATTCTAACCAATCTTTGACGTCTCTGAACCCCCTGTCAAGTATAAAAACATCCCCTTTTTTGAGGATTGATCTCAAGCCGTTCGGATCACTTAGTACATGTTGTAAGATTTTCGCATCATTCACAATTGCTTCGTACGGTCCGTAAACATCTATTACATATCCATCTGTGGCACAAACTGTGAAGGGTTTACAGAGTGGACACTTTTTCTGACCAGAGAAAGATTTTTTTTGGTAACAATTATTACTACTTTTTTGGTGTCGAAGGTATGACCATCAGCAATCAAGAGCAGGCGATCTTCAAATCCGTGTAATTTTTTTACGTAAGGCGACGTGTGATTAGCAATTAAATCTTCGCGAGAACATGCCCGAGCTCCGAAACGAAGTGGAAAGACGTCTTTCGCGAATGAATCCAAAACCGATTTGCAATAAGCAGATACTAGTTGTTCAGATTTGATATCGAAAATTGACGCAGTGATTGTGTTGGAATTTCCAGTTCTTAATTTAAAAAGGAATATTAAAAGAGCTTGATTAATACTGCGATTTTGAGAATTTCGCAAAGTGACCAACATGTTTTTTAGAGTCTTGATTTCTGCAACTGTGTATCCAGTTAGCGATTTTATGCGCTCTGCCGATAAATCGTAATCATCTACTCTGTCTAAAATACTGTTGTCGCATTTTTTGGACTGTGCATCCAAAAATAATGCCAACTCTTGAGAACTGATAGTACAAGTATTCGAAAATATTTTCAAGTTTGAAATTTCGTCAACGTACATACGTTCACTGATAAGATGTACAGGACAACAGCGATTGCCTTTTGGAATGAAAATTCGTGAACTTATAAATACCTGTAACCTCGCTTTAAACGGAACAACCGGAGATGTCGTAATTGGAGTAAGACATACGCAACAACATTTGTGAGTCGCGGTAACTCTGTTGAAAGGCATCTCGATCATTTCATAGTCCGGTTCTCTTGGACGAAGAACGTAAGGAGGGTCCTTAGAAGATTGTGATGACTGTCCTGTGGAAGATCCAGACTCCGACCGTGACAATTGTTGCGAAGACTGTTCCGAAGATTGTTCTGTGTCATCTGATACTGTCAAATTGGAGAGTGTTGATGAATGTCTCTCTACAGGATCGACAGAATTTTGTTCGCGATCAACATCTGGCAGAGGATTTTCCTCGGGATTGACGTTTGGCAGAGGATTTTCTTCGGGATTAAAATCCAACTGAAGATTTTCTTCAGGATCAGAATCACTGCTCGTCGATGGTGAAACCGTTCGGGATTTAGCGATTGCGGAACGACACAGATGACATAAAACGTCACCTTTCTCTACTCGTTTACCTAGTAGTTTAGTATATAAGTGTACGTCATCATCTGAAGAAATGGACTTCTGTTTTCCGGTATCATAACGCAACAATCTGTTGCATCTTATGCACCTTTCACCAGCCGTACATTTTCGTTTTTTCGGTGGCATCGCACAGTTTTTCCTAAAGAAAAAAAAAGAACATTGTTATTTTTTTTATTATGATTAACAAATTATTTTTTTTTTTTTTTGAAAAAAATGAAAAAAGTAACTGAAACCCGGAATAAAAAAAAACCATAATTAAAAAAACAAATAGAACAAAAGTAACGAAAATCGAAAGTACATTAAAAATTGTAAATCAAAACAAAAAAAATGTTGAAAACATCGGTAAACAAAACAGAAATAAATTATTGTATTCCAAATAATTTTTTTATTGAAATATCGTTTCGTCTTAGTTTTGTTTTTTTTTTTGCTTTTTTTAAATTCTTTTCATGTGAGTGAACTAAACAACAACTTGAAGTTGACGGCCACCTTCTGTACGATTTCAAGTCGACTATGAGGCAAACGATTGTAGATTGAGGTTATGATTATAAATCAATTTTTATGTTGATTGATATTTAAATTGATATTCAAACTCACCTTAGAATACTGCTTCAATCAGTTCGTGTTGAGATAGGCAGGTTAAACGATAAATTAAAAAAACGCTGTTAACAAAACAAATAGATTTGTTTAACGGAGCAGAGCGCGTCGCATGACGTGTGTACTGGACGGCGGCTGAACACAGAGAGAAAGAGAGACCGCGTGGAGCGGGGTTCTCGATGCGTCAGTGCGTAGTGGGCATGCGCAGTACCGTGCGGAGGGGCATACGAGCCTAAGGCCCACGTGGGTACGGTGGCCTTAGGCACTCGGGTACGTGGCTTAATAAGGTACAAGTTGGGATTTTCTCCGCCAGGTGACAGTTTAGTCGGGGAATTCCAAATTTTTTTTCTGAATAATACGTAATTTTTTGTTTGTTAATATAACTATTGACAGCTGTTACGATTAAAAATTCGTGTATAAGAATGAATTTATAATCAGCGACCTAAAAAATCCTTATTAATATCGTTCCCATAGCTTTTTTAAAAAATTTCAAAAATTAAAATATTTTTTCTTCGTTTTGACAGCTGTCATGTGACAAAACTAATTTTTGACATCAAATTTGTAATCGGCGACCTCAGAAACCCCAAAATGTACTTTTATTAAGTAAAATAATCGAAAAATATGATTTTGTGTCATTTTCGTAACTGAAAATGCTCAAATTATAAAAACGGAATTTATTCAAGTTTGATTTTCGGACGCTAGAGACGACCGAATTGAGCCCAATTAGCGTCATTTTGTAGAGGAAGATAGTAGCTTTCTATGCTATGGTGCACGATTTTTTACCATTAATACGTCAATAAAAACCATAGCATTAAATACAAAAAATGACGATTTTTTACGGTTTTTATGCCATTAAAATTATGTTGCACATGATTTAACTTTACGAAAAAATCTGGAAAAATTCAGGGCATGTCTACACATCTGAAACAAAATTTTGGTTGTGTTAAAACCGCTTTAAAATGCATTTGAAAGCTCGAAAAAAAAATTAAACATAAAAAAAACGCATTTTTTGCGATTATGGTGTTTTCATAAGGGTTTAGGGGGTTAAAAAATATCTCTAAAATTTTGTTTTTCAGCCCTCTTTCAGGTTTTTGGGTCGATTCGATCAAACTCGGTGGGGGCCGTCAGACCCCCCTTAACCGGCTACCCCCTTTGATTCATACATTGGATTCCAATGAGGAATCCTTATTAGAATCCAATGTACAGTAGAATCCAAAGTGCAGTAAAATAATGAACAAACGATAATTGCAGTGAATTTTCAAATCGTGATTGAAATCGGTGTGATTCAAATCGATTTGTAAGATATACTTTTTTCAGCGATTTATACTCTTTAAGATCCACTCACTTGGTATACCTATATATTTTGCTTGGAGAATTCAACCCACAGAATGCGATGGGATCCATCAAGAATCGTGTCGGATGCTGTTCGATAATGTGGGAATTCTTGAGGGATCAAATTTGATTCATACATTGGATTCCAATGAGGAATCCCTATTAGAATCCAAAGTACAAGCGTGACGTTTTATTATTGGTATCCAATAAGATTACCCATTTGATCCCTATCGGGAAGTAGGCACAAGTATCGGATTCCAATTGGATTCCTACCACAATTTCTACACGGGTAGAGTTTGTCGATGCGGAACTTCGTTGATTCCTAGGGACGTAACGCCACTGCCTATCACCAGAGTCATCCTATACTGGAATAATCAATAGGCTCTGTGAGGAAGCAATTTTGCTATAATTATCAACAGTTATTTACACGATACCTTTTGGATCTTTGCTTAGATATTTTATCACAAAAAGATCATATCCTAACCAGTTTCGAGTAAAGTTTCATCATAAAATGTTAAGGGAGACTTTGTCCTTGAAATGCAGCGGGAGATGTTAGCGGCTCAATATGAGCAGCTAGAAGAAGAGAAGAGATGCCTCTATGGACCAGGCATTGCCGATTAGCGGTAATTATAAACACATTTGTGTAAACACATTACAAAACTTTAAACGCGTTTTTCTCGAAAACACGTTTTTAAAAATGGCTGACATTCTCCTGACCGCTGTGATTAACATATCGACCTGAAATTTGGAGAGCATACTCAGAAAATGTGTCTTCACGGAATGACGGATCGTTTTTTCGATAGATACATTTTTGCATTTATTATTTATCGTTTTATGCGAAAAAAAACGCGAAAATTCGATTTTTTTTCAATTGCCGCCATTTTCCGAAATTTGTACTAAACGAAAAACCCATCCGTCATTCCATGACCAAAGGGTCACAGATTGATAATATGCTTTGAATTTGTGTTTCAGATCAACAAAGAGGGGGCAGTGATGTCAGCCGTTTACCTCCCGCGCTTTGAGGACCTGTTTTCGCGGAGCTGCAACATTTTGGTTTAAAAAAAAATGTTAACGTTCTGTATATCATGAATAAAAGCAAGAAAAAAACCGCACTCAAAAAGCTTTACTCGTTTCCTTTAAAAAAAATAAAATGTAAACACCTGAAATATGGCACTCCAAGGACAAAGTCTCCCTTAAACATGTGTACTATCATAGACATTAGAAATAATCGTTTGTTGAAATTTTTTTATCATAATGTTCATCATTATATCGGAATCATCTGTCATTTTGCGTATGGTTGCGTGGCTCAAGAAAAAATCCCAACAATTTGTACGAATTGAATAGCTACTTCGGGTGAAGTTCCGAAAAGGTCCCTCCTCCAATCGAGCTGAAATTTTGCGCTGACCTCCATCTTATTACTGCCGTTTAATATCTCAAGAGATCCCTTCCAAAGATTTTTGACGACGCGCCATAGTTGTCGGGATATCGATTTTTGAAAGTTTCTTTTTACCCCACTCCTACACTGAAAAAAAAATTCGTTCATCCATCCAAAATTCAGTTGGTTTAACAAAATGTATCTTTAAATACGTTCAACTTGATTTTTTATTGGCACAACAAAACAGTATAGTTGGTGGTAAAATAGTATAGTGATGTGAACTGTAGCTTATTTAGCATGTCTGAGCAACTATTCAAACAACAAAATTTCGAGATAACAAAAAGCATTTTGCACATTCAACCATTCTTTTTTCTCAGTGTACGATATCCATAGTTGACGGCTTCAGCTCTGGCTATACCTATATATGTCATCGTCCTCTACGCTTTGTGTGGAGCGCAGAAAGAAAAAATCATTTTCAAAAATCGACATCTCGAAAATTATAACGTGTCGCCAAAAATTCTTATAGGGAATTTCTTAAGATATTAAGGAGGTACACCAGCTTCATACAATGTTGCCATGCTAAACCATGGTAAAATTTCAAAATGGTGATAGATCAATAAAATTTGGTGAATATATTCTTTAGTATTATATATGTCAATACAATTTTTTCAGATTTTTTCATTGTGCCGTTATCGAGTAATTGAACATTGAAGTTCACGTGTATAAGCATAGCGTTTTTATAGATATAGGTATATATTCCGGGTATAAGAATAAACGCTTGTGAATTATTTGTAAGAAAACGGCACAACCAAAAAATCTGAAGAAATTTGTATCTACATGAATAATACTAAAGAATATATTCACCACATTTTATTGACCTATCACCATTTTGCTGAAGCTAGTGTACCTCCTTAACAGGAAGGTCTGTGCAAAATTTGAGCCTGATCGGAGGGTGGACCTTCTCAGAACTCCATCCGCTACTCCATGGCATTTATATAGTTACGGCTGATTTAGTTCAAAAATAAAATTGATTTTTTCAATTATACTGGGCTTGGAAAAAGTTATTCGTAGAAAATTCTTTATGTGTTGACGCAATGCTAGGAGATGCGACGTGATGGTATGCGAAAATTGATATCAAACATGACAAATTCAAAGTTGGAATACAATCTGCTATAATAGCGGCCAAAAATGAAATCCTCAAAGGAAAATTAAATGTTGACCTAAAAATCATTTGGTTAGGCCTTAACCCTGATAAAACTCAGTTAAGGGGTTGAATAGCTTAATTGGTTTGAACGAAATAATAATCTACTGAGAATAATTTTGACTCGCTTCAACGATGTTTAAAAAACGACATAGCAAAACATCAGCTCCCCTTAGCCGAACATCGCTCGGTTTTTCAGATGCTAATTCATTGGTCGAAAAAGGCGAGAAAAATCGGTTTTACTGTGACCATATCACGCGAAAGATATTACGCGATGCATGAATACCCCTCGTGAATTGATGGCGGTAAGTTTTATTTTTCGCAAATTCTTCGGCTAATTAATGGCCTTTAAAAACGCTGGAAACGATAAGAGCGAATGTTATCGCACTTTGGAGTGTCGAAAGAAGAGAATTTCTGTGTCCCGGTTGGGCAACACGAGCCGCGAGGGCTTTTTGTCCATTCCATTCTCCCATAAGGGTCCTCGCGTATATATCGTATCGAAGACTAATAAACATAAGGGCGTGACCTGTGCCTTTCCACTTGCCAATCGATCTGAGTTTAGCCCTTCGCTTTGCTCCGAGGCTCTATAACCCCTAGCTCGTGAAATTTCCGTCTCTCCGCGTTGAACAATCTGTAGAAACGCGGCCAAATCGTTCTTGTGCCATAAGAACATTCCAATTATCGCGCGGCAAGTGCCCGCAATTCCTAATAGGACAAAACAATTTCCAACCATAATTTCCGTTGTTATCCAATGCGGAAATAATTTTTGCACGATTAATCCAATTCTCATACGAATAACTGGAAAATCTATTTGAATAGATTCGAAATTGAAAATTATGAGCAAAAAAGCTTGTAGCAAAGAAGAGCTATAACAAATCTGTACATTTCTTCTATTTGCAAAACGATTGGAGCAGCCGGATACGTAGATAATGCAGACTTTAGCAATAAAAATATATGTATGACATACGTACTCTGTATCAGTAAGCAGCACGAACGCATAATTGTGACAACAGTACCCTATACACAACATCTTGGGAACTTTTCTCAGTTATGTTGTCCATTGGGACCATTAAGGGGCTATAGCAGTGTGAACGGCTGAAAATTTGGCTGATTTTCGGGATTTTTTTGGAAGAAAAGTACTCAATTAAATGTTTCGGAAAATTAAGAATACATTCGGCTATATTTGACCTATATTACATTTTTTTTTCATAGGAAAATATTGAGATCCGCGCGACTTATGCGCTGCCTTCGGAGGCGCCAAAAAAAGGTTCCTCCACTGCTGACATGATTCCGGCCGATTGAGTAGCTGAAACCGAAAAAGAACAAAAATGTCGTTAAACTTGAAGGTATTTCCTGTACAATGACGTAGCATTTTCGAAAAATATCAAAATCTAACAAAATGGCGTAGTTGTGAAAAAAGTCTGTTTTCTTGCCTATAAAATGGTCGTTTTTTTCAATGCCAAGTCGTCAATTTTCATCCAATCAAAAATATCCTACGTCGTTGTAGAGTAAATATATTCAAGAGTACTCAGTTTAAATTTCAAGTCAATTGGATAATCGCTCTTTGAGTTACAATGTCAGCAAATTTGAAAAATCTCATTTCGAGAAAAACGCGTTTAAAGATTTGACTATCGATTTTTGCAGGGTAAAATAATATTTACCATAAAAACTGCTAATCAGCTATACCTGACCCATACAATGGCAAAGGAAAAAGGCAAAAAAAATCGATTTTTTGAAAGTGTCACACTGGTATGGCCCCTTAAATGGTCCATGTGTCAAAATTAACGATTTTGGTACGGTTCGAAACTACTGCCCTTCGATTTGGAATTGGTTCAACCGAAAGTTTATTTTCCAACCTGTTTCACGTCCAGCTTTGTCGGGTAAGTACGTTCAATTTTTTTTTCTCGAAATCACAAATATTTCGAAAGTGTTGCTTCTTCGCCTGGCAGTTCGACGTCGACTGTAGACATGTCAAGTCGTTCGGATCTTCCGTTTTCGAGAAAAGTTTCGAAAACTTTACACGAATTTCTTTATAGACGGAGCTTGGTGTCATTTTGACCTGAAAAAATTAATCAAATGACTATGCGCCGATAAAAAAAATACGCGCCCGAAAAAAAAAATCGACTAAATAATGCTTTGATATATAATGTTTGAAGGCCTTATATCCCTTTGGATGGTCGGAAAACTAGGCTTTTTGGTATTATTTTCCGTCAATGTCAAGAAAACAATCAAAATGAGGTTTGGAGGGTTTCGTTTACTCCGTTTACTACAGTTTACTGCAGGTACTCAAATCAATTTTTTATTTTTCGAGAAATACAAATTAGCTGCCCAGTGCTCTATGAGGGAAAAAACGCCTTTTTAAGGTCTTTCACGGGCGAACTCGTTGGAAATTCACATGAGCAACTAGGCCAAAAAAAAATTGTCATCTACATGAGTTTTGCTAGCGAAGTACACACAATTATTAAAAAAATATTGATTCTCGCAAATTTGGCACGATTTTGAAAAAAAAAATTACATTCTGAAAAGAAAAAACGGTTTTAATTTGCTTATAAGATCCGTAGTTATTGGTAGATCGTAAAAACCGTGTGTACTTCGCTAGAACATCTATCTAAGTAGCTACGGTTGAAATTTGAAGTCAATCAGTTAAAAATTGTAAGAGTTATGAGTCCGCCCAATTTTAAAAATATGGTTTCAAGAAAAACACGGTTGTGTCAAAAGCATGTTTTGTCAGATCATATAATTCTTGGAATTTTTATACATATCGACCACATCAGTTTGGGATGTTCATACATAATTGACAGCAATAAAAAAACGATACATTATTTATTTCCAAAGGTATATAAGGCTTTAAAAACCATGTTTATCTGACCGAATGGCCGTAGTGGACACTGACGTAGAGAGCGTTGTATATTTTCGTATGCTGGAGGTCACAACGGGAAGATATTTATCTCATTACTCTGGCCGTTGTTACTACACGGTATAATAATTATTATATTAAATTTATGAGTATCATTGTAATTATGGCCAGCATTCTAACAGAGCTGCTGGCGACACTTTTCCGGGCCATTCCACGATCCCTGTTGCTGAATCTGTGATGCGTAAATAAAAAAGGGCTTTGGGAGGTCCATGTTTCGATGGAGTTTCCTGAATGAGACAGACAATTGCATCGGGCTAGGTAGACGCAAATACTACTGTCGTATGATTCGTTAAAATGCATTTGATAATGGTAGAAAATTGGAAAACGTGTTAGGGGTGAAAACCCGGCGTGTTTTCGCTTTAACGTTCCAACGATTATCGCATTTTGTCACCGATAAATAATATTAGCCTGTGGCGAGCTTTATATTTACGCATTCTCTTCGGCCCATGGACCTCTCTCCCTATATCCCTCTCCTTCGCTCTCGCAAGGTCGATTCACCGACCAACATTTTATTTGTATTAATTTAGCGCCCATGACGAGCTATAGCTACCCAGGCTTTGCATAAAGCCCTGTTCATTCCTTTCCAAATCACGGTCGATTATTAACGGGTTACGTGGGTTTGAAAATTTCAAACAATCCGATTTTTTTTTAATTTCATTATCTAGTAGTACAATATGTCTAGAATATTGTCCCGAAGTTTTAAGTCAATCGGGGTTAAAGTCTAGGAAAGAAAGCCTTTGGGAATTCCCCCCGCTGGGAAAGACACGATTCCTCAAAAACTAATGCACCGATCTTATTGGAATTTTGGACACTTCTTCAAAATAGCATTGACTAGTGATTGGACGAAGGCTTTTTTTTTTTTATTACAACTAATTTTACAAGGCTATTCGTAGTGTAGACTGTACCAAAATTTGATCTATTTTGTATACAACTCTGCCAAAAATTCAAATTTCCTTTTTTTTGAAAACTTTTCGTTTAATCGATTAAGTAAATTTCGGTTTTTTAATTTCAGATAAAGATATCGTGAGTTATCCTGACCATCACGAAAACACTTTTTTAAGGGTCTCCGGAAACCAGGTCCCACCGGCAGAATTTCCCAAATTTTTGGATGAATTGTTTTTTAATATTGTTGAAATTTTTCTCTTTTTTGTGCTTAGCATTTTGAATAAAATTCTTTATATATTATATTTTTTTAAATAGAGAAAATATGATTTTTTGGCTTTGAAACTCACGTAACCCCTTACGTTCAACTGGGGCGAATTTCAAGCGTTTTTAGGGATGAGCTACCGCAAATCGTTCCGAAGCTCTCGTCGGACTATCGAATCGTAATTCCACTCAAAGTGCGCGATAACTTCGATAATTAATCCTAGAACACTTCACAGGAGGTTTGTTGGGCCAAAAAATCTTCAATTTTTCATCAATTTTTTATGCGAAAAATATTGAATATGGAGTGTTAAAATTTGGTAAGTTTGCTAAGCGGTCTTTATTGAACATGATGATACTTTTTAAAGTTTGACAAAACGCGGTATTGGGAGTGGGAGGCGCCACGTATGTCGGTGCGCCGGCGACGATATTCTTCGCGTGCGGAAGTCCTAAGTTCTGAACAAGTGATCTAAAGCAAACAAATCAAATATATTTTTACTTTTTACGATACAGGGTATAAGTCGAATTAGAATCAAGAAGAAAAATTGAAAAATAACAAAAATTGTGTGCCATCGAAGGGGATACTTAGCTTTTTACCAAACATTTTTGCAGTTTTTTGTTTATAAAATAAAAACTTTTAAATATTTTTGGATAATTCTAGTTCAACTAATGAAGAAGTTTATTGTACACGTGGCCGCCAAATTTCATAACCATTGCTCATCTAAGGCATGTAGAAGCACTTTCGCAAACTTGGAAAACGCGGTTTCGAGAAAAACGCGTTACAGTTAAACTGAAGTTTATGTGCGAATAAAATCAACAGTTTCATACTTGCACCTAATCTGCTATGCCAGGACCGTAGAGTACACCTTCCTCTTCATCGGCTCTTTCCGATACAGCAAAATCAAAATTTAATTTTCGGTCCAACAAAGTAGAAAGCAGACATTGGACATACGGCAGATTTTCGCTTTTTCGAAAACATTTCATTGAAATTTTGAGTCCGGAACCCGGCCATTACTAATGCGAACATAGTTACCTTTTTTACAAATAGATGATAATTTTTTTTAAAGAACTCGACTCTCGTATGTCTTTAGAACACACAAACAAGGTTACCAGCTATTCAGGCTGAATCAATAAATCTTGAATCAAGAAATATGATGTGATTTTTTATGCAAAAGGTGTTATGACTGTTCCATTGTTCAGTTTTGTTCGTACACTGAGAAAAAAAACGAATTGGAACAAAAAGATACATTGGTTGACCCAAATAAATGTCTGATCACGGAGTGCCACCGATATATGACATTGTTACAATACTTAAAATATTGGGAAATGTGATTGATTTTAATAACATATTACTTTATTTGAAAATATATTCTGTTCTCTCCATATTTCCATTATCCTTAAAATAAAGTGATAATCTATTGAAATCATTCCATATACAATCTGTATATACGGATGAAATAATTAAGCGATTGCTACAACAATTTTTATTTCGTACAAAAATTTAATCGATAGAATGGATTATTTATTTACTACATCAAAACGAATATGCCATTAGACGTAACATTTTCGTACTCCGTACAATATCAAAAGTGCAATATCATGCAACTAGTATGAGATAAAGAGAAGTGTATATCATGATTGAAATATCAACAATATGGATCCGAAATTATGGTATTTTTTGCCACAAAGTACAGGTGTCATCTGTAGCAAGGCATTTAGTCGCCAGTAGAAAAAAATATAATATTGTATGAAGTAAATGTTCATTGCAATCAAAAGAATGTATTTGTGAATTCGAGAAGTCATGTTTTTAATATGATTGTATGTGCACTTGCAAACATTTGTTGATTGTTGGTTCAAACAAATGTACACTTACGAGAATTGCTGAAAATATTTGAAAACTCGCATGCAGTTCTTTGGAATAGGATAGAATTGTCACAATAAAATGTTTGACCGAATTCGTTTTATTAAAAAAATTGAAGTTTTTCAATTTTTTTTTAATCTTAAATAAAAAGTTAGCATTAGAATGATCATCCACGATAATAGTTGATGAGAATATCAGATATCCAATGGAATATCCATGGAGAGAATATCAGATATTCAACTGATAAGAACATACTACACTTGGATCTTAGCCACAGGCCAAGAAGCGGTACTCTTTAGTTTGTTCAGTTTTAAACTTCTTTATTCATATTATATAAGACATATTACATTGTATCTTGGTTTTACTTAGTGACTATTCCTGTTACTTTTGTTCTAACTTACTAGTCTATTTGTAGCGTGTATTGTTTTGCCAGGATTTTTCTTTTTCTCGACGGATCGTTTAATTTTTGGTTAGCTTTTGATAAAAAATTTGAAAAAAATCAATAGTTTGTTATGATACTCTTTAGAGTTTCTCCGGCGTTTAAGTAGATTTTCGGTTCGCGATACGCTTGCGAGAAACGACCGCGCGTGCGGCTTCTAGCGGTTACTCCGAGAACTACGGGTTTCCTCACACCTGCAATTTCGGTAGCGCTCGGCCATGATTTGGTTGAATTTTTTCAAACAAATGCGCAAGAAACAAATTTTATTTTCGCATAATTTTTTGACCAATTCAGATATTTACTTACTATTTTTCAATCAAAATAAAATATTAATATTTGAACGAATAATGTACTTGAAAATCAATATCGGATATGGTGAAAAAAATAAAATAACATATTTACTGAATAGAAATTTTATGTGAATCGAACGAACAAAATTCAATTTTTCTTGTGTACTCGAATCAACAATATTCATGTTATGAATTGAAACGCTTTTCTGTTCGTTGCAGAAAATGCATTCAAAACTATATAATTTATTCGCGATAAGTTTTTAGATGGTTTCAATAATATATTGTTCTCGGCTAACAATATATCTTTTAGATGAAAAAAAAACTTTTAATTTCATCGTGTTATGAAAGTCAATAGCGTTTTGTTTGGACTAATAAATCCGATTATTTCCACCAACAATTTTACAATTGAACCAACGAAATTTCATTCAATAACACCAATGATATAGGATCAATCATTTTTTTCTCAGTGTTTCACATTCGTTTCTATAGAAACGAATGCGTTAAGGGGTTACCCCCACTTGCGATTTTGAAAAAATCGATTTTTTTGATTGCATTTTTTTGAAGTATATGTATCTGAAAATATGTCCTCAAAATTTCAAGTCGATCCGAAGAAAATTGACTGAGATATGAGCGTTGAAAGAGAAGAATCCCCGTTGAAAGAGCGTTGAAAGAGAAACTTTAAACGCGTTTTTCTCAAAATGGCATTTCTGAAGTCGGTGACCAAGATTACTCGAACACTAATGAACCGATCTTCTTGAAATTTTGCAGGCTTATTTAATACATAAAAATGAAGTCTTTAATCGTTCGATTTTTTTTTTTCGAAACAAAAATGGCCGTTTTATAGCCAAAAAACGGCCGTTTTTTTTCGTTAAAATCGAACCATTAACTTTGACTGTCCGCCATTTTGCGAAAAATGAATATTTTTTAAAATCCTTCGATTAAAGACTAGTTTATACTTATATTTGACTAAATCCATCCGCATTTTTTTTTTCAGATGATCCACTTCGCCGCAATGTTGGTCACCGCAAACCGTGTATATAAAAACATTATTTCATTGACGGCCATTTGCCACTAAACAGTGTAATATTTTTCAATAAAAAATTACTGAAAGTTCTTCAAGATGTGTTCTTTAAGATGGTATATCGATCGATTAAAAAAGTTTTGTAGTTTTCTTTTAAAAAAATCATGAAAAAGGCCTTTTTTGCGCTACAAGTGGGGGTAACGCCTTAAATAGTCCACAGATTTTGAGACTGCAAAATGAAATGCCATTTAGAACGGCATCCAAAATTCAATGCCAATGATTTTGAGAATGCAATTTCCAATGCCATTTGCATTAGAAAAAATAGCGGTTACCGAGTGTTTTAATGAGAGTTATGTGATTAAGGGCATCGATTGGTCTGCGCGTAGAGGACTCACGCTGTGCCAAGATGAATTCAGAATCGCTGATTTATATAAACTAAGTCTTGATGTGCAAACGGTACCCCAAAAACACCTCGTGAAATTCAACAAATCCGTGAAACTCATGTGGTAATAAATAATGTGCAAATGTATAGTTCATCGTGAAATTATAGCAAATGTGTTCTGTTTGAATACATTTTACAGCCCATGTTCACATGTCAGATCTGTCTCCATGTCGATTAAGGCGGGATATACATTTACACCGATAAAAAAATCGATTTCTTTTTTTTTTCTTTAAACGACGGAAGTATATATGTGGAATATTTTCCCAAAGTTTCAAAGCGAAATTCGAAAAACTTCAAACGTTACAGTCCGTCAACGCTGTGCCTCCCCGCTCGGATTCGGCGGGGGCGTGAACTTCAAGCGCGTTTTTCTCAAAACCGCATTACCGAAATTGGCGTGCAGGATTACTCAAAAACTATTAAGCCGATTGAGTTGAAACTTGGTAGAAATATTGATAATATTGGTACCTTCTATTCGACAAGAATTGTTTTTGAAAAATTGGAAAAGAAAACTACGTCTTTCACCCACATTTTACAGAAATGATGCGTGAAATGTCGATTTTTTTTTGTAAATTTTAATTATCGTCACATAGAAACTATACATGTTCTAACTGAAAAAATGTTTAAACTTCTTTGCAAATCAAAGTCTACGGGAAGCTAGACTGCACGCCGATTCGCAACTCCCGCGGCGACCTTGCTGTAACACTCTGCCACAGCTCCGTCATTTTGATGATGACTTAATTTAAAAAAATTGTTTTGTATACTTAAATATACTATTGAAGTATACCTAAAGTTTCATGATTGTAGAATAATTATTTCTTTGTTTAAAAAATCCCTCAATAGTGCTTATGTTTTTCCTGTCTAAATGTATATCCCACCTTAATGTAAGTCGAAACTGGCTCTGTTTCAATTTTTCACAGACTGCAAAGCACCGAATCAAATGATTTTATACACACGTGTAATTATACTTTATCGCATCACGATTGTTCGCTATTGAAATGGGATTATTCATACAGTTTCATGGTAAAATTCACTTTTGGAGCTACAGCGCGTCTACTTCCGGAATTTGGGAATAATTCGAAAGCGGGGTTGAGTCCATTCTGTTTCCGCGGAAACTCGCAATAATTTTCTTTATTACAAGCTTTTATTTAACTTGACTTGGTGCGAGATGCAAAATGGAAAATCGACATTTCACCCACTTCCCGACTACTCAGAGGTCTGAAATTTTGCAAGCATGCATCAAAGAGGTGACAATGCATGATTCAACTTAAAAAAAAATAGAAAATAAATAAATACCTTGACATTCTGTGACCTGCAAAACAGAAAATCGATATTTCACCCACTTCCCGACTACTTAGAGCTCTGAAATTTTGCAAGCATGCATCAAAGAGGTGACAATGCATGATTCAACTTAAAAAAAAATAGAAAATAAATAAATAACTCGACTTTCTGTGATCTGCAAAACAGAAAATCGATATTTCACCCACCTCCCAACTACTTAGAGCTCTGAAATTTTGCAAGCATGCATCTGAGAGTTGACATTGCATGATTCAACTTTAAAGAACGACTTTCTGTGAGGTGCAAAACGGAAAATCGATATTTCACCCACTTCTCGACTACTTAGAACTCTGAAATTTTGCAAACATGCATCTCAGTGGTGACAATAAATGGAAAATGCATGGGCACAAATGAATTGGCTCTAAGTGCTCCCGGATCGCACAATCGTTAAAATGATCCAATAGGTAAAATAGGTTAAAAGATACGGTCCACTAGGTGGTGAGCCAACATCTATGACAGATGCCACCTATCACAGTTCTCCTGGATTTCTCCTGACAATCAACCAATAATAACACCGGTTCGTTTTGAAGGATTAATCCTTCTTTGCAAAGATTTCAGAGCTCTAGTAAAATCAATTTAATACTAGAAAGTAGAAAATAATTTATATGTAATTTTTTTAACATGCTTTGATTTAACGTACTAAAAAGTAGAAGATAATTTTTTTTTAACAAGTCACCTATATGTGACTATAAATAAAAGCTTGGGGGCCCAAAATGTCGATGTATAATCTTTAATTTACATAAATCCGTTAACATATCAACTGTATTAAATTTACTGTAAAACTACCTTAGATTTCTTAAATAAAAATCCTAAAAATTAGTCTAAACGTGTGGTAACAATTTCTCTAATTACTATTGTGCCAAATTAAATAGATTAATGAAACTGAAATGATCAAATTTATGAAACATTTAAAAACTTGAGCGCCCCAAGCTTTTATTTATAGTCACGTACAAGTGCCTCAGTAAAAACATTATCTTCTCCTTTTTAGTACATTAAAGAAGCTTGTTTTGAAAGAAAGAAAAGAAGTTGTTTTTATACATAAAAGAGAAGATTATTTCTAGCCTTTCGTGCCTCCAAAACGGAAGTGAACGCGAGTTCAAAACTAATACGAATGACGTTCATGAGACTTAATCTTGTATTGAGCCTTTATATTTACTTTTGAAGTAACCGCACACACGGTCCAGGCATTCGTACTTATCAAACAGTATCAATCTCCCGTCGTTAATTAACAACCGTTTTACAAAACCCGTCGAAAATTCTCGTACACACCGTGATTTATCGCTATTGGAGCGTCGATGACGTCACGGGCTCGCGACACGAGACACCTCCGACGATCGCAATCGTGTCATAATTCCGTTTGGAATAACATCCAGCTTTAATAAATAGCACATGCAAATGAAGGATCGAGTGCTCTCTGATAAAAGGACACAACTCATCTCAACTTGACTCGTTGAATCAAGCCAGTCTCGCCGTTATTTACGATCGAAATCGAAAGTTGTGCATAAAGGACCCAAGTACTTGCGTCACGAAGAACCTTTCTATCTGATTTCACTTATCTAAATCGAGAATGGGTCAGAGAGAGAGAGAGAGAGAGAGAGAGAGTGAGAGAGAGAGAGAGAGAGAGAGAGAGAGAGAGGGCGATGATGGGGGTGGGGCGAACTCAAAAAAATAATGTAAAACAAATTTTTCGTGACATGATCGAGCCAGACACAAAAGGCATTACGACGATTGTTTCACCTTCCACACTTCAGTACACCTTTCGAGCCGGGCCCCTCACATTGACGTCACAACCTGTGCTCGTGCCGAAAAATAAAAACGACAAAACGACGCGGGATTTTTTTGTGGCGTTCCAGTCCGCGTTTAACGAGGAAAGGGAAGGTCACATTTAAAAGACCGTGTACGTGCGAAATCGCCCGTTCGCGGATAGCGAGAAAATTTCTTGAAAGGCGCGAAAAGGGATATAAAATACTATTTACAGCGGGATATTGGGTTTCTAATTGTGGATTAAGGCGGGAAACCAGTTTAGATGAATAAAAAAAATCGATTTTTTTCAATTCCATAAATTTTTAGTAAAACTATCAATGATCATGTTCCCAAAGTAGTATAAATAATTCCTTACTGCCTTGATTTTTTTGTTTTCGGTAATATTTTTTCAAACGCGTTTTTCTCGAAACGTTTTTTTTTCTTCAATTTGTGTACACTCTAGCTTGAACAGTTTTCAACCTATGGTTTTATAAAGTGATACCTGTTTCTCCTTATGATTACGCTCTATATGAATTAAAATTTGCGTTAATACTGTTTAAAGTATATTTTTATAGCAAAAAAAGTTATAAAATAATAGCCAAAATTATACCCTTTTGTTTAGGCACCTCTAAAAAAATACATTACTGAATTTTTTAGTCAGAGTTAGGTTCATATAGAAGGAAAATATGTTCTTGAAGTAATCTTCAAACCATATTGATTTCCGTTGAAAACTATGGCTTTCAGAGTCCACACAAATAGCAAAGTCTAACGGCGACCTTCGATGGGCGGCAGGTTATAAGTTCCATATTTTCAGACGAAATACTTCGAAAAAATTAAAATATTTCTTCGAAAATATGAATAAAATATTCTCAAAGTTTCATTAAATTCTATTCATTCGTTCCTTGTAGAAAAAAAGGCATCAAAATCACTAAAAAACGTACTCCTAAACTGGTTTCCCGCCTTAAGGCTGGAGCCTGAATTAGAAGGTCCAGGAAAGCGTTTTTTCGACAATTTTTTTAAAAGGGAAAAAAACTAGTGGGCCCATTAAACATTGAAGTATCTTTTTATGTATATATCAAAATTATAAAAAAAATCAACACGAAACAATAAATGACTGCAGATTTATCAGCCTCTTCCACGTTCGCCTTGCCTCTGCAGTCCCCAATCGGCGGGAAAGATGCAGCTCGTAATACTTGACTGAAACAAAAAAAAAACCAATAAAATTTTTAATTCAATGAATTAAGAAAAAGCAGAAAAAATCGTGAAATTGTAACTTTTCTCAGGTTTCAAAAAATATGTGTTAAAAAAAAACATTTTCACGTGCTATAAAAATGATTTAAAAAGACTTATTAATCCACTCAGAAGAGATTTTCATACTGAAGAAAATAAACTTTGGTTTTATTTAATAGGTCGTTTATTTTGTTTTTGCTATCACGCTCGCCAATTTGGAAAAAATCGTGAAAATGAAAACTGGAGAAAACGCGCTTCAAAGTCTCCAATAGGGGGAAATATCAATGTTAAGGGAGACTTTGTCCTTGGAGTGCCATATTTCAGGTGTTTACATTTTATTTTTTTTTAAAGGAAACGAGTAAAGCTTTTTGAGTGCGGTTTTTTTCTTGCTTTTATTCATGATATACAGAACGTTAAAAAATTTTTTTTTTGAAAAAAAAAACCAAAATGGCGGCCGTTCAGCTCCGCGAAAACAGGTCCTCAAATCGCGGGAGGTAAACGGCTGACATCACTGCCCCCTCTTTGTTGATCTGAAACACAAATTCAAAGCATATTATCAATCTGTGACCCTTTGGTCATGGAATGACGGATGGGTTTTTCGTTTAGTACAAATTTCGGAAAATGGCGGCAATTTAAAAAAAATCGAATTTTCGCATTTTTTCGCATAAAAAGATAAATAATAAATGCCAAAATGTATCTATCGAAAAAACGATCAGTCATTCCGTGAAGACATATTTTCTGAGTATGCTCTCCAAATTTCAGGTCGATATGTTAATTACAGCGGTCAGGAGAATGTCAGCCATTTTTAAAAACATGTTTTCGAGAAAAACGCGTTTAAAGTTTTGTAATGTGTTTACACAAATGTGTTTATAATTACCGCTAATCGGCAATGCCTGGTCCATAGAGGCATCCCTCCTCTTCTTCTAGCTGCTCATGTTGAGCCGCTAACATCTCCCGCTGCATTTCAAGAACAATGTCTCCCTTAAATATCAATCGCTTCTCTGCTTTCGGCCTTGTATCGTCGAAAATATTTACAATTGGATTCTTGGATAGTTTGTCGATTTAAGCAATGAAAAACCATTTTTCGGACCTTCTAATTCAGGCTCGGGCCTAAAGGTATACCTTTCACGGACCCGAATATTCACCATTTAACTGATTTTCGTATATAATCAAGTAAAAATACATCCCAGTAAAATTGCTAGCCAAGTTACCGAACTTTTAACGAAAAATAACGACTCTAAAAATCGTTTCATTTATACAGCACTTTATGGAGATGACACGCTGGCCCCATTTTTTTCTAATAATTTATACACTAAATAACTCTAGATGCTTGATATGAACTGCGCGACGCGTGTAAAAAATTCTAAAGATTCCGTAACGACAATAAAACCCAGGGTTCACCGAATGTTTATAGAAAATATTAATGATAAAACAGAAAAATGTGACTAGCGGAAGAATTTTCGTAGCCGCGACTTTTCAGCGAAAGTTTATAAATATCTAAATCCATTAAATATTGGCGATTTTTTAAATTCTAGTCTATTGTCGGGTATAATGCGGCGTCACTGTAATTTACCAATAATTCATTCAAAAAACACATATTTAAATACATTTTTCAAAAATATTGTCACACATATATTCGAAGTAATTTTAAGTAATTTAACTATTTTCAGTGACGGAGAAATTGTATATGTTGATTCTGCTAATTCTGATGTAAATCCAATATTTTACTGAAATAAACCAGATTCAATTGTTCTACACTAGGCTATTTCAGTATAGAAAATTGTTATATTGTCGGTGGAGAGATATGAACCGACAAAAGGGACGAGTGTTTCTCTCGATCATTTCTTATACTCTGTCTAAGTCCTTTTTTATCGTATCTATACTCAGACTCGACATCTTTCCAATAATTGGGCAAGATAAACTAATTTTCTTCCTCGGTCTCCGGTATCAGAAATAAGAGTATCGAATTCTAAATCAACTCTGACATTAAGCTCGTCGACTTTGAAAGTAACGATATTGTAGATAAGCGACGTCTTCCTCGTCCAATTTGATTATTGTGTTTTAAGCAATTCCGGTGCATATATGGAGAGATAGGAAAAACGCTTTTCGATCGAGGTAAGAAAAGCGAGCGAGGACATAGGAAATTGATACAATAACAATTATAATCACAGCTAGCGTTCACCGTCACCGTTAATATCGAATTCAGAAAACCGAAACATCTGATAAGACCAATCTATTTTCTGCAGTCCCTTTTATTGTACTAATCAAACATTGATACGAAAATATTTTGAGAATCGTAAAAATACTTTACCTCACGTGCTTCTCTAATTAAGGTATTTCGTTGGCGGAGGGCCGTATTTTGTGGGCGCATGAGCAGGGCCCTTCTGAATCATCATTAAACTACAGTGGCGCTTAATGAAAATAGATTACAGTTAATTATCATATATCCGACAATCAACAAGAGTGAAACATTTCGCATAAGTTATGTAGATTTAGACTTTTTACATTTACTCCGAAAATGTCGCGGTTACGATAATTCTTCGGTTAGTCACATTTTTCCAAGTTTCATCACTGATGTTTTCATCTAGAGTTATTTACATAGATTATTATATAGAAATGCGGCCAGCGTGTCATCTCCATAAAGTGCCGTATAAATGAGTCGATTTTTAGAGTCGTAATTTTTCGTAAAAAAATCGTTAAGGCGGGATATACATTTACATCGATCAAAAAATCGATTTCTTTTTTTTTTTTCTTTAAACGATAGAACCATATATGTAGAACATTTTCCCAAAGTGTCGAAGCTAAATTCGAAAAACTTCAAACGTTATAGCCCGTCAACGCTGTGCCTCACCGCTCGGACTCGGAGCGGGCGTGAACTTCAAACGCGTTTTTCTCAAAACTGCATTATCGAAATTGGCGTGCAGGATTACTCAAAAACTATTAAGCCGATTGAGTTGAAACTTGGTAGAAATATTGATAAGATTGATTCCTTCCACTTGACGAGAATGGTTATTGAAAAATTGGAAAGAAAACTACTTTTTGAATCCACATTTTACGGAAATGTTGCGTGAAAAGATGATTTTTTAAAAATGCATGCCATTTTCTGTAATTTGCATTTTCTTCATTTTAATTACCGTCACATAGAAACTATACATGTTCTAACTGAAAAAATGTTTGAATTTTTTTGCAAATCAAAGTCTACGGGAAGCTAGACTGCACGCCGATTGGCAACTCCCGCGGCGACCTTGCTGTAACACTCTACCACAGCTCCGTCATGTTGATGACAAAGTAATTGAAAAAAATTGTTTTGTATCCTTGAATATACTATTAAAGTATACCTAAAGTTTGATAATTGTAGAATAATTATTTCTTAGTGTAAAAAATTCCTCAATATTGCTTATCTGTTTCCTGTCTAAATGTAGAGCCCGCCTTAACTTGGCTTGACATTTTATCAGTATACTGGGATGTATTTCTATTTTATTATAGACGAATATCAGTTCATTGTCAAATATTCGGGTTCGTGAAAGGAATACCTTAAGGTAGTTCCTCTGCGAAAATCTCAACCAAAAGTTTACATACCATGTTCATGTTTAAAAGATTGATAATTGGTTTAATTAGTAATGAATAAAATTAAAAACTACGCAATATTGACTCGGTACTAGTAGATAATACGATGAATATCATTTATTGCCGTAAAATATATTTTGTATTGTGTTTTTGATCGACCATTGCCAGTAAACTTTTTGCCGGGACTGTCCAGGCTTTGCCCCAATTGTTTTTTTTCCACGATTTGCCAGGCTTTGCACCAAAATTGTGAAGGCTTCTCATGGTTATATCTTGGAAACTAGATGGTGAATCATTCTCATTTTTTTTCACATTATTCGTGATATCTTACTGTAGCTTATTCTCATTTTTTATCAATTTCTTAATTTTAGTTTTGACTGTAGAATTAATGATGCTCTGTTTGCCCATCATAACGCATTTGTTACGTGTAAACCAAGCCAACTTTAAGTGTAAATATCTCAGGTTTGGGGTGGTCAAACTTATTCAAATTGCACAGATGTTTGGATAATGTATTAAATAACGTATATGTCAAATTTCAACCATTTCTCAATTCAACTCTTCTGTGGAGGTACTACCTTAAGACACGAAAACACGTAATGCGAAACATCGTAGAAAACATTTTTTTGTTTGATTTCCGTTATACTTCAGTTTATCAATTGCTTTATTTAGGGGCATAAAGCCCCACTTTATAATTTCGTCAATCACACATACTGAAGAATACTCTATTATTATACTAAGTTCTCTAAAGCGAAGGGTAAATGTAAGTTACAAAGACACGCGGAAAAATAATCGAACCGAAGCCCACTCGAAGAGGTGAGCAGCTTTGAAGCATTATTCAATTGTAATTCCCTCACATGAATATTTCCATTGAGAACGAAAAATAAAAGTGTATCAAATCCAATAATGCATTATCGGAATATATGTTGATTCTATTGAATGACCATATATTCATCGCAAAAGAAATTGTAATCAAATAATAACATCGCATGGAAAGGACGTCAGAGGTATTATGAGAATCAAAAAGCTGAAATTATGATACAAACGTGCTGCCAATCCACCATTCAGGTTGTTTGAAAATACCTTTCTTCGGACTTTATTCAGTACTATTTATTTATTGATTCCTATTTATTTATGTATTACTATTTATTCATTAAGGGATCTTCTCACTTTAGACGCTAAAAAAAGGCTATTTTCATGATTTAAAAAAATAGGTTTTATTATAGATATCGACATAAAAGTTGTTACACTTAATGAATACACTTTCGAAATACATTTTTTTTTAATTATTTATTTAAGTCACTTTTTTCAGACGAAAATGGTAGTTGAAAAAATGTCCTACAAAAATTGTAGGCCTGCGCTGTTGATGAAATCTCGGAGATGGATCATCCGAAACGAAAAAAACAAACGGTTTTAGATTCAGTATTTTTGATACATGCAGATTTTTTATATATGCAAAAATAACAAAATGGCGGACATTTTTCGAAAAAAAAACAAAAAAAAACGATTTTTTCACCGTTTTTGGCAAAAAAGACAGTAAATATCAAAATTTTAAAAAATCCTTGATACGCGCTATAGTTATAGTTGTAAGGAATATGTGGTTAAAATTTCATAAGGATCAGTTCAGTAGTTTCGAAGATTTTATCAACAAGCCGTCGAAAAACGTCTCCAGAAAAACGCGTTTAAAGTTGTTTCGGTTACATAAATACATTAAATTTTTTTAATGTCCTCCGAAAGTGTATTTATTAAGTGTAACAACTTTTATATCAATATCTACAATATAAACCTATCAAAGAAAAAATGAAAATAGCATTTTGTTAGCGTCTAAAGTGAGAAGACCCCTTAACATTGAGCAAACACGTGCCTAATTTTGAGCCCATAACGGGCTTTCTTCCTTCCGCAATTATCAATCGACACACTTTTACGCTGGCGAACACAGCAAGAAAAATGTCCAGGGCGAAATTTTGGATAATGTAAATAAAAGCCTCGTCTGAATTTCATATAAATCGAATAACCCTTTGTCCAGTTGATTGCAAAAAATATTTTACGTATCAGTAATTTCCATGATAACAGTTCCATGAATCATCACTGCGCATTGATGCAGTACAATACGTTCAACAATTCTGTAAATTTTGGACTTTTCGGCCCTCTTGAACGACGATATTTGGTCGAAAATAGCAAACTATCGTAAGTCTCATGTTCACGAGATAGTCAACATTGCGCGCGTGATCCTTTGGTTTAGTCACGCGATTCATATACAATTTGCAATCCAAGCTCAGACGCGAGTAGTAATGCCCTCCCAACTCCTTGTTAATTTAATGCAACACGATAATTGTATTCTTCCATATATATATACACACACACACACACGTGCGTGCGTGCGTGCGTGCGTGTGCGCGTGTGTGTGTGTGTGTGTGTGTGTGTGTGTGTGTGTGTGTGTGTGTGTGTGTGTGTGTGTGTGTGTGTGTGTGTGTGTGTGTGTGTGTGTGTGTGTGTGTGTGTGTGTGTGTGTGTGTGTGTGTGTGTGTGTGTGTGTGTGTGTGTGTGTGTGTGTGTGTGTGTGTGTGTGTGTGTGTGTGTGTGTGTGTGTGTGTGTGTGTGTGTGTGTGTGTGTGTGTGTGTGTGTGTGTGTGTGTGTGTGGGTGTGTGTGTGTGTGTGTGTGTGTGTGTGTAATTTCCGCGTGGCGGTAACAATATATAGCGCGTATGAATTCCCCGGATAAACGGAATTTATTAAGCAACTGACTGCAGCGAATAAGCAACACCGGTGGTGCACCTGCAATAAACGTCGTAATTGTACGTAAACGTGTCGTATTGTAACGCAACGTGGGACTATCCCAGTGCGTCAAACACTTCTCCTATCGACATATCAAGCCTCATTAACATTTATTGGCAATCATAATTCAACTATTGCAACAATATTATTTCATTAATCAATTGTGTTCCAAAGAAAAAAAAAACCAATCGCCAAATTAAGGAAGATCCAGTTATTCCAATTATTTCATTTCCTCGAAGGCCTCTTTTGACAGAATTGATGAAAATTTAAGTTCGTTGAAAATTTCTAATTGTTTATGAAAATTCAAAAACCTTTGCCGCTTTCACTCGAGACATTTGATGTCAAAGCTAGCAACCACTTGTATTTTGTTAACGTATTGTGACATTTCCAGCACACCATTTCCATCAACTGATTATAATAAACGGAATGAGAGTTTGGCGAGATGAAAAATAGAGCAGAAAATTTTATGGCCGAAAAGCTAGCGGGACCGCTTTTTATTTCTCACGCCAATTGTTTGAACGCGGAATTATTCGATGCAATATTGTTAATTCCTGAATGAAGGGGGTGAACATTTTAAGGGATCAATAGCCTGGACAAATGGTATTCGATGACAATGGCAGCTGATATTTCATCGCAACGTGACGAACTTATGATCGCCAAGCTCACAAACCACCTTGATCCCGGACGATTTATCTCGGCTCTTCGTACAGAGACGCGATCGTGTGGAATATTCCGAACGTTGGAGTTGATTCAACCAAATTAACGATTCCGTTATTTCCCCAAACGTGTGAATTCGCCATTCAATGAAACCTTTGCAAAGATCCAGTTGGGTATGATTTCAGGGGCCTTCTCACTTTAGACGCTAAAAAAGAGGCTATTTTCATGAATTTTTTTGATAGGTTTATATTATAGATATTGAAATAAAAGTTGTTACACTCAATAAATACACTTTCGAATTTTTTATTTATTTATTCAAGTCACTATTTATAGACGAAAATGGTAGTTAAAAAAATTTCCTAAAAAATTGTAGGTCTGCGCTGTTGATGAAATCTCGAAGACGGATCATCCGGACCAAATAAATCAAATGGTTTTAGATTCAGTACGTTATTTTTTGATATATGCAAACAACAAAATGGCGGGCATTTGTCGAAGAAACAAAAAAACGTTTTTTGTTCACCGTTTTTGGCAAAAAAAATGGTAAATATCAAAATTTAAAAAATCCTTGATTTGGGCTATAGCTATAGTTGTAAAGAATATGTGGTTAAAATTTCATAAGGATCGGTTCAGTAGTTTCGAAGATTTTATGAACAAGCCATCGAAAAACGTTGGTTCGAGAAAAACGCATTTAAGGGGTTATATAATGTCAGGAGGCCCAAAAAGATCGATTTTTCAAGAATTTTTCTTGTGAAGACCTTTAAATCTATTAATGTAAAAATTTGTACACATATTATGGTAACTTTGAACTGTATTTTAACATTTTTTATTTGTAAAAATAATCATTTTGAAAGCTGCTATAGCTGATCTCCGGGAGCACCGCTAAAAAAAGGCGTCTTGCGGTGATCACGATATCTCTGGACTGGATCATCTAAATTGAAAAAACCAAAAATATTTCGTTAATATAATCGATTATCTCATAATTGATCGAAGGAATAAGCAAAATAATAAATTTTGACAAAATGGTGGCTTTACAAAAAAAATCGATTTTTGACAAAAATGTAGGCCCTAAATTGTTTATAAAATGGAAAATATTTATCGGTGACAAAAAACGTTTGATTAATTACTAAAAAATATACTTGAAAAGATTGTGTTAAAATTTGAAACTGATCGGTTCAGCCGTTTCCGAGAAATCTTGCTCACCGACTTTAAAAAACAGTTTTGAGAAAAATGCGTTTAAAGTTTCAAAAGCACTTTCGAACGCTCTGACACTTCATTACAAAAGTGTGTGTAACTTCGAGAATATTCGCCGGATTGACAACAAACTTTCTGTGTGTGTACTTAAATATATGTACATTACGAAAATAAAATAAGTTAAAAAAACGATGTTTCGGAAATTTTAACGGTATATAACTCCTTAAAGTTTGTTTGAGTTGCATAAATACATTAAATTTTTTAAAATGTATTTCGAAAGTGCATTTATTAAGTGTAACTACTTTTAAATCAATATCTATAATATAAACCTACCAAAAAATCCATGAAAATAGCCCTTTTTTAACGTCTAAAGTGAGAAGGCTCTTCAATTCAGGATTATTTTATCAACAAAAGTATTTAGCCGAAGTACAAATAGGATCTCTCACAATACTACATTGATTGTGGTAATTGATCATCATCCGCGATGTCCAGTAGATCTAATCTTTCCTATCAGCCCTTTCGGACCCGATTAACCCTTCTGTGATGACGGTAATGCCAATCAATTATTCAACCCCGAAATCAGCATCAGCGTCACCCATAAAGAGCACTTTCATGTTACAGTCGTATGCCTGACCACAATTCCAACCAGCACTGATGACATTCTTCATTTAAATACTTTGATTGGCCACTTGGAGTATTAAGGTAGTACCTCCACAGAAGAGTTGAATTAAGAATTGGTTGAAATTTGACATATACGTGATTTGATACTTTTTTAAATTTTATTTCTGACGTTTTTTCTCGTTGATTACCATTTTTTAACATTTTTCCATTCAAATGACTGTATCTTTGGCGGGATTTGACGTATTTACATTCGTAAAAAATAAAAATGTGCGTCTTTTTATAGCCATCCAGAAAAAAAATTAATTTAGATTTTATTGAGCAAGTCGAACCGCCGTTTCGGGGCAAAATATGCAAAAATATTTTTTTTCTCAAGAAAAGCCACTCGTTTTTTTATTTTTCAAAATTTTCTCGAATTGTGAATACGAAAAACGGATTTTTGGTATTTTTTATATTATGGGATTCCTAAACACCGTGAAGTAACAGCTATTTCCATGTAAAATTTTTTTTTAATTAATATCCGATTGAAGAGTGTGGAGCACTCCAAGGCTCCAATGCATATTACATATATGTCATATGAATTTCAAAAAGCTGTTAATCATACAGCGAGTGCTCCACACTCTTCAATCGAATATTAATTAAAAGTTTTAAAAATAAAAATAGCTGTTTCTTCACGGTGTTTAGGAATCCCATAATATAAAAAATCCGTTTTTGTATTCACAATTCGGGCAAATTCTTAAAAATAAAATAAAGAGTGTCTTTCCTCGAGAAAAAAAATACATTTGCATATTTTGCCCTGAAACGGACGTTCGACTTGCTCAATAAAATCTAAATTAATTTTTTTCTGGAAGGCTATAAAAAGACGCACATATTCGTTTTTTACGAATGTAAATACGTCAAGTTCTGCCAAAGATACAGCCATTTAAATGAAAAGATATTAGAAAATGGTAATGAACGAGAAAAAACGTCAGAAATTTTTTTAAAATGTCAACATTCGGTGGATATTTTTCAATAAAGTAACTCGTTTTTTCAAAATTATTTGTGGATTTTTTTTACTGGCTGAAGTGACGTGGAATGCCTCATATACAGTATTTTTTTTGTATGAAAACATTCAATTTTCAGCGACTTTTGCGGCGTCCCCCGAGTCTTAAAAAAAAGTTCTCCCACTGCTGCAGTGATTGCGGTCTTCAGAGTAATCGAAATAAAAAAAATAAAAACCGTTACACTAGAAGGTATTGCCTGTACAAAGACCCAGCGTTGTGAAAAATAAATTAAAATCCAACAAAACGGCGGAATTTTGAAAAAATTTCCAAATAACGCTAAAAAATCTAATGGTTTTTTGCATAGCGAATTGACATTTTTTATCCAATTGAAAAACTGCAGGGTCATTGCATGAAGAAACAAATACTAAATACGCTAAAACAAGATTCAGGTCGGATGATTTCTATTTGAGTTAGAACTGCAGCAAATTTGAAAAATGTCGTTTCGAGAAAAACGTGTTGGACGATAAAAGAGCAGCTGCACTGCAGCCTTCTAAAAAATTGAACTACAGCCTTCTAAAGAATCGAAGAATTGAACTACAGTGCAAAAACTATATGAGATCCACACTTTAAATTTTAGTATGTTATTCTTGAAGGTATAAACTATCGAAAAATGGAGAAAAAAAATGTCGTTTTGCGAAAAAAAACATTGAAAAATAAAAGAACGGCAGCGTCTTCTAATGATCAGCTGCACTTTAGAAGGCTGTAGTTCAAAAACTATTTGAGATCCGCACTTGAAATTTTAGTATGTCATTCTTGAAGGCATCGACTATCGAAAAATGAAGAAAAAATCGATTTTTTAAAAGTGTAACACTAGTGGTGCACCTGAATCGCGCATAGACCGTACGTGTGTGATTTTATTCGGTACAGACGAGTGTGTATGAGGCTGGAACGGATTTCGCAAGTCTCCACGTCAGATTAGATCCGTTCTCCGGCTGGTCATTCAATGATAAATCCCAAAGCTGGATATTATCCGTCATATACAATTCTCCGAAGCGGCTGAATGTGTGCTCGGATCTATGTACGGTAGAAATGGTCGAGTTATATAAGGGTTGCGCGATCTCGGAGAGCTTGGTACGCGTACGAGAATGATACGTGTATGCAGTGATGGTCGCGGAAGGACCGAAGCAGGTTATGTCCCGGTGTTCCTGCGGTTAGGTGGTTCCCCGGTTGCATTGCCCATGCCTCCCATACTGCCACATCGAGGAAGGGAAAGGGCGTTGGCCCGTGAACTCACCGATAACACAGAATTATAGCCAGGGCATGGACAGGACGAATTCTCTCGCACCGCGAGACGAACCATCGTCCCAGTGGTCACGCGGAATCACCTCTGCCGTTCCCTTTAACACGCCATATCGTCAAAACCACTAGAACATTGGACGAGAGAGAACGCTGCTCCGAAAGCAGAGTGGATGCTTTTGGTAGATGAATATAGTGTATGACGTATGCAGCAGATCGGTCCAGGCGAACGCTGACGGTCTTACTGGAATTTCCCCTTAAGGCGGGAGCCTGAATTAGAAGCTCCAAAAAAGCATTTTCCGGGCATTTTTTTAGAAGGGAAAAAAACACGTGAGCCCAATAAACATTGAGGTATATTTTCATGTATATTTGAAATGTATTAAAAAAATGTTCAACATGAAACAATGAATCACTGCATCTTGCCACTGCAGTCCCCAATCGGCGGCAAAGATGCAGCTCGTAATTCTTGACTGAACCGAATAAACCAATGCAATTTTCAATTGTGGTATATTCTTCTTCTGGGTGAATTGAAAAGAAGCTGAAAAATTCGTGAAGTTCTAACTTTTCTCAGGTTTGAAAAAAAAATGTGTTTAAAAAAACACTTTAAACGGTGACACTTTGAAAAAATCGATTTTTTTTTGCCTTTTTTAACAGCTTATAGCTGGCCAGGTATAGCTGATTAGCAGTTTTCATGGTAAATATAATTTTGTCTTGCAAAAATCGATAGTTAAATCTTCAAACGCGTTTTTCTCGAAATGACATTTTTCAAATTTGCTGACATCATAACTCAAAGAGCAATTATCCGATTGACTTGAAATTTGAACTGAGTACTATTGAATATATTTACTCTACAATGACGTAGGATATTTTTGATTGGATGAAAATTGACGATTTGGCATTGAAAAAAAAAGACCATTTTATAGGCAAGAAAACAGACTTGTTTCCATAACTAGCCATTTTTTTAGATTTTGATATTTTTCGAAAATCCTACGTCATGTATAGGAATCCAGTTTGACGAGATTTTTTTCGTTCACGGTTTCAGCTACTCAATCGGCCGGAATCATGTCAGCAGTGGAGGAAATTTTTTTGGCGCCTCCGAAGGCAGCGCATAAGTGGCTTGGATATCTCAATATTTTTCTATGAAAAAATTATGTAGTATAGGTCAAATATAGCAAAATATATTCTTAATTTTCCGAAACATTTAATTGAGTACTTTTCTTCCCAAAAATTCCCGAAAATCACCCATATTTTCAGCGTTCACACTGGCATATCCCCTTAACGTGCTATAAAAATTATTTCGCAAGACTTTTTTAATTCACTTAGAAGAGATTTTCATACTGAAGAAAATAAACTTTGGTTTGATTCAATAGGTTGATTGGTTTTTTGCCATCACGCCCGCCAATTTGGAAAAATCGTGAAAATGAAAACTGGAGAAAACGCGCTTCAAAGTTTTCAACAGGATGAAATATAAATATCAAATATCAATCGCTTCTCTGCTTTTGGCGTTGCATCTTCGAAAATATTTACAATTGGCCTCTGTAACATTATAAATATATTCTTGGATAGTTTATATATCGGTTTAAGCAATTTAAAAAAAAAACATTTTTCGGATCTTCTAATTCAGGCTTCCGCTTTAACACCGGTTCACTGTGGAGTTGCGAAATGACGGGACATTCTCAAAATGCCAGTGTCAAGTCGGCTATTCATTTAGCCGTTTTAGCCGAAAATGTGGAAGAAGATGCACGTGGATAAATTTTTTTTTTTCATCTTTCTCTCTTTAACAAGTGACTCGACCCTGCTGAGAACCGTTTCAGTCTTCGGTTGTTCTTTTTCACGAGTTTCTCATTCTGTAACCGGCTAAAAATCACCGTGTTTTCGAAAAATGCCGCTGCCGGCCCAATCTGAACTCGTGCAAAAATGAGATACCATTCAGCCGCCAAACAAATCCATGAAGAGTTTTTGCAACTTTTCTCATAAACGGCTGAAGCGAATGACTTGAATTTTTTTACAATTTATATCGACTTGCTGCACGCTGGAGCTACGCCTCCCCGATTTTCGTATTTTGAGAAAAAATGGACGGATTCACTTGCAAGAGAAAAGTATCTAACAAGAAACATCACTCAAGTGTCCACCTTCGGTTCTGTTGGAACTCATATATGTGATAAAGCATTGAAAATTATTAGACACGTGTTTTTTTTTATGGTGGAAAAACAGTTTGAAGGAGGGAAAACCACCCCTCAAAGAAGCGCATGTCGAAGGGCGATTTTGCAGTTTCATCCACAACCAGCCTACCGATCTGAAAAAGAGAAAAACTAAAATTCGTCTAATGTAAAGCGATGAAAAATCCACTACAGAAGTAGTGAAAAAAATTAAATTAAGCCGTGACGCACCTTTCGTTGAGGGGTAGTTTTCACCCCTTAAAACCGTTCTTCCGCTGATAAGAAAATACGTGAAAAGTAGTTTACGATGCTTAATCATATATGTGAGTTTCAACCAAATCGAAGGCGAACACTCAAGTGATGTTTCTTTGATAAAAAGATCAGAAACTGATATTTCCCTTGTGGGCTGGTTGCAAATCAAAGACATACTCTTAGGCATACTAGAAAAACGCATTTTGACTCTTGAACATTATGTGAAAAGTTTCCAAAGTTATCGTATAAGTAATTGCCTACAATTGTGACACAATGCATTCCCAGTCGAAAATTTCCAACCCTCTAAGTCCAAACCTAAGTTCCCTTTCTCAACGGCCTTCATCTTCCTAGGTGGGTAAAAAAATTGCAATTACCAAAAATATTTTTATTCAATAGTATGACTTCTTAGCCATATTCCCTGGGAATTTCATTGAAACATTCCTAAAATTCAATGAGCTACAGCTCCTACCACCATACTTCAAATTTTAAACGCATTTTTCTCAAAACACTGTTTTCAAAGTCGGTGGACATGATATCTCGAGAACCACTTGTTGGATTTTTTCCAAATTTACAGGATATACAACGAGAAACATTTAAAGGTCGTTGACGATCTCACATTTTCTAAATCGATCTTCATTTTTTAATAGTTACGTAAAAATGACAACTTTTTCCATAGATTTTGCTTGCTCGAGATTCGATGAGGCGCCACGTTGTTAAAAAAAAAGATGAAAAATATCGACGATCGTCAACGACTCGTTTTTATTGTTAACTAGAATAACCCGTTTGGTTTTTAGATTTCGGATTGACCGTCTAAGCTGGAGAGTGTCCACCGCCAAGCGTTGCGAAAAAAAAATTTCATCATCTGCCGACGGCCATGTTTTTGTTGTTTTTCTCTATTTTTGGTGATTTTTTCAAACTCCCAATATAGGTACCTTTGTGTTAAAAAAAAGGCATTTATTTTTCACCAACCGTTTCCCAGAGAAAAAAAAACGAAATTTGTCAATTTTTTCGGGTCTCTAGGTAGATGTAGCCCCTGGCTTTTCTAAGATCGTACGAATTGAACGACTTTTGGTGCACACCGTCCCAAGATTCGCGCGCTCCTTGCCCGCGATCCAACTGAAAATTATAACAGGTCAACATGACCCTCCATGCGATATTGTTTAAACACCTCGACGGCCAACTAATCTAAGCGTTCATCCATCTCTCGTACACAAACTGCAGGATTTAGTCGAACGTAGCTCGGGATTTCTGTACGCATATATCGCTTCCGTGATCTCTGCCCTGACCGTATACCTTCGTGCAGGACACGCGGGGGTGGTACTCGAGCGTATTCTCCCGACGAACTCAGCAGTATTGCTCTGTACACAAATGGCGTGAGGCGAAACCCCGTGGTGAAGTGTACCGACGTGACGACTACACGCAGGAGGCTGTGCCTGCAACGACGATCCTCGCTTATTCGCACGATGACATTTGTCTCTCTGCATATCTTCCATCCAATGATTTTGCCATTCTCTGCCTTTCTCTTGGTTTCAGCCTGCGATTTTCACCGGATGTCGCCTCCGGCAACGACCCTTCCATTCTGACATCCACAATTACGTCTTCATCGAGGAACGTAGTGTAGCCTAGACACTTTTTTGCTCGTAGTTCATCAGCTGCGGAAAATAAAAATGAATAAAAATCGTTACAATCATTTGACAGATATCTACGCGCCTTTGTCATGACAAAATAACTTTTTAGCCTTCCAACGAGAAATGTCGAGTAATGCTGGCCACTCCACTTTTTCGTAAACAATTTTTGTGGTCCCACAAACATGACAATTGAATGGTAAAATCGTAAGGAAACATTTTTCGCAGACTTCGTGAAGCCCTTTCTTCGCAAACTTGGCATTGTGCTTAGGATTCATCAAACATGTAATACATTCTGTCTCCTTGTTCTTGGAGGCAGTATTATTGTCTAGAAATATGAAGAAAAAAAATCGTTTTTTGAATTTATTATTCTATAGACTTTTCTGAATACGTCTGAAAGGGTTTTGTGTTACTCATGAAATTGGGGTACCACTTCAGTTGACTGTTTTTCAACGTTGGTAGCAGTATTAAGGCGGTCCTCTAGTTTCTCGGGTCGAAAAAATCGATTTTTTTTTCTTCATAAATCACATCTACAACATGTGTAGAAAATGTGTGCCAAAGGATTTTTCGATATTCGAAGTGGTTCACAAGTTACGGCCCTGGAACGGAGCAGGTATACGGAGCAGGTATACTTTCAAACACGTTTTTCTCGAAACACCATTTTTCGAAACGGTGACCACGATATTTCAGAAACTATTGCACCGATCTTGTTCAAATTTATACAGCATCTTTAATATGTTATAAGCCAGCGATTGAACTAGGATTATCATGATTGCTTCTATAGTTTTTTTTGTACGAGCGAAAAACTTAAGAAAAAATGAGTAAAAAATACAATGTAATTTTCAAAAGTGTATAAAAAAGTCAATTTTTGTAATTTAGAATTCACTCTAGTTCAATCGCTAGTCTTAAATATGAAGATTGAAATGCCGTTTGGTTTGTTGATTTCAGATAAGCAGAACAGCCGCAATCTTGGTCACCGTCAATCACCTCTTTTACTTGATGGCTTCCTGTCGGCCACTATAACTTTTATTCTATTATATATGTTAACTTCAAAAAATTTGTAAAGCTTATTTAAATGTTAATAAAGATTATGCAAAAACAATGAGATTGATTATTTCGATGCTTTGCCCGTAAAAAATTATTGAAAAAGCCGTAAAAAAACAGCCGAGAAACTAGATGACCGCCTTAAGGAGGAATAATTAATTTTATTTTCATGTAACTCGTAGAATGTTCAGAAAAATAGGAAAAAATGATAATAAAAGTCACCGCCACTTTGTCAACATTTTTTTTTCTGAATCTAGTACTACACATTACAGCACACATACAGATGAAAGCCTCAGGCCATTCTAGGATATCCCGAAAATCGATTTTTTTGTTAAAAAGGTATCTTAGTACCTACAAAATTATATTCCAAAAGATTATGGGTGTAAAAAATCCGTACTACTATTACGTACTGGACTAGTTTTTTATATCTACTTTAAAAATATTTTTCGTTTTTTGTTCTAGCTTGAAGATTATGACCTGTGCGAATACGCCCGTAGGAACTATGAAAAAAGGAATTTTCTTTCATCGACCACTGCGCCGCCATTTTGTTTCTAAATAATTAAAAATAAAAATTTCCTTTACGTTAAGACTTATACTAACATGTGTAAAAAACAGAATTTAAAAATTTTGTTTTGTTTTTCTTAAATAAACCGTCAAAAATGACGCAGGATTTTGCCCTCACCAAGGTATATTCCCCCTTAACTCAATTTGGCAATATCAAAATGAATAGTAACGAGATCGTCCTCATTGAGAGTAATGAACGTGTCGAAGTCAACATAAATAACATACGCTTGATTAGTTAAAAACAATGTGCCCGGGGCTAATGGCCGCGCACCCGATCTCCGAGGTACTCGAGACGAACAAATCAACATACATAGTAATGCATTTTTAATCAGCGACAAATCACGGCCAATAACAAACAGAACGAATGACTCTTTACTTCAGTAACAAGTAACTTTTGTAATGATCACACAGTAGTCATGTTAAATAAATCAAGGCCATTCGCATGAGCTGCAAAATTCTGAGCAGCCCGAAAGTGAACAAAGTAATCAATGCCTCGAGTGAATCTTCCGCAATGAGAATCTTGCAATTGCACGCGCAATTCGTAACGGAGGAACGAGGAATCCGAAACTTGGGATAGTCGTGAAACAATGCGTACGAACAATTAGAATAGTCCTCAAGGGAGAACGTTTGTAAGACTAGAGTGGAAGATCGAAACTATGGAGGGCTGGGCTTGCGGAGTTCCGGATTTGGTAGATCCGGGAGCACTGTCTGACCACGGAGCAAAGCGTCTCGAGAGACCAACTGCGCGGCTGGGCTGTCTGGTGGGCCATTTCGGTATCTCCATTACAAGGGCGGCTACTGTTACTCTATACTGCCCATCCCTCTGAGACCACACACACACACACACACACATTTGCTTAAGGGGGGATTGTCTTTTTTTTCGCAAAATTTACCGCTTTTTGGGAATTTTTTTGTGAAGAAAGTATACAACGGAAAACTTGTGAAACTTGGCATATAGTTTTATTGATCTGTTTACTACATACAAAAAATTTTTTAAACAATTTCATCAAAAAATCCCCCCTTAAACGCGTTTTTCTCGAAACAGCTTTTTCACAACTGGTGTGCACGATTTCTCAAAAACTATTCAACCGATTGCCTTCAAATTTGGACAGAATGCTCAGCTGACATCCTTTTATCGTTTGATGAAGCAAAAAAGCAATACGTTTAATAGTTTTTTATTTATACCAAAAAATCGATCAATTTTTTTCGAAAAATCGATACTTCAAGTTCAAAACGTCACCAAATCGTCAATTTTTTTTCCCCTTCATCGAACGATAGCTATATGTGTCTAAAGTAAAATGCTTTTTGGGTTTTTGTTGCAGGATGAACGTGAAGGCTGTAATCGTGCACACCATCAAAAAAGGACCATCGCGCGTCGACGGGGGTGGGAGGCGGATTTTTTGATGAAATTGTTTAAAATTTTTTTTGTATGTAGTAAACAGATCAATAAAACTATATGCCAAGTTTCACAAGTTTTCCGTTGTATACTTTCTTCACAAAAAAATTCCCAAAAAGCGGTAAATTTTGCGAAAAAAAAAAGACAATCCCCCCTTAAGGGCTTACATACACCTGGGTAGGTGAAAAAGATCGATTTTTCAAAAAGGTGCTCATTCGAAAGAACTATCCTTTGCGTGTCAACCCTGGAAATTTTATGAGGAAATTCGCAGTAATGACGAAGTTGTAACGTTTTGTAACTGACCGGGTGAGCAACGACTAACGGTTGGGGCGCAGGTAGACGCGGCCTTTGCCATCTGTTTGACAATGAGCCGGGTGTTCTTGCTCCTGTTGAATTCCGGGTATTTGTGACCTTTTGTGTAGCAAGGTCAGGTTTCGAAAAGTGGGTCGGGTCCTACGACCCAGGAATCGCCGATTTCATGTAAATAAAAAATAAACCAGTTATTTCAGTGTACTCACAACTTTAAGGGGTGAGATGCAGTCAGAATTTTCAAAAAATCGATTTTTTTACATTTTCTCGAAGTATGATGTTTCGAAAATATTCCCTGAAAATCTCAAGTCAATCCGATGAATAGTTTCCGGGATATCCCACAATTAGTGACGGGGCGTCGGGTCCCCATGACAGGCAGCGGCTGACAAACACGCAAACGATAATACCCGGGGAGGCAGAATGCTTCGAAGACAACAAATTGATATTTTGGAAGCTTCCACATCGACAGAAGCCCTATTGCATGGGCCAGGAATTGATGATTCGATGTAAGTAATTTTTTAATTAGAATTTCTATACATAAATCAAGTGTAAAATTGGAAAACTCTTTCAGAAATTTTCAAAAATGTATTACTCGAAAACTATGAGCTATAGCAAATTTTTTATAGAAAATACTTTCGTTTTAAAATTACCCAAAATGTTTTTTAAAAAAATTCATCCCGAAAAACTTTAGTTTTTTAAAAAATTGTTTTAACAATTGGCTATAAACAATTGAATGCTCAACATTTCGGCAAAAAATTGTGATATTCGGATTCAGCGGATCAAAATGCATTAAAAAAGTTTAGCTTCATCCTTGGAACTCAAAATTTTACTAACATATAATACCGTATCCACATCGAAAAACTTTGAACGCGTTTTTCTCAAAACTATGTTTTTCGAGTCGGTGACCACTATAATTCAAAAACCACTCGATGGATTTTGATGAAATTTTGTGTGCTTATTGATAGCATTGAAAACTAGTCCTTAATCGAAGGATTTTCATTTTTGTTGAAAATTTCTTTTTTTTTTAACAATAAACGAGCGATTTTTTGGTCGAAAATCGAAAGATATCTGTCGAAGCCGCCATTTTATTAATTTGAAAAAAAAAGCTTCGATTAAGGACTAGATTTATTATTAAACTAATGATTTTTTGGTTTTTTGATTTCAGATGATTTAGTAAAATTTTATTATGGTCACCGCAAAGCACTAAATGCCGAAGGGGGTCCGACGAAGATGGCGATATTCTTATAAATAATCATTATTTTTCTTTGAAAATGTGTACAAGTCAAGTTGAAATATAACATAAAAAATATGTGTAACGACTTTTGTAAAACAAACTTAATTACTATTTTTAAAAAATTATTGATAATGCTCATATTTTCACGCCTTTGACTGCATCTCACCCCTTAAGTACTGAACAATTTTGAGGCGAAAAATCGCCTGTTTCATTCCAGTCACTGCCATGACCCGAAAAAATTAAATTTTTAAATTCCGACTCGATAAGTACTACTTTTATCTATCTACTTTGAGGAACAAATATTTTTTTAGATAAAAAATGGCAGAGGCACTAGTACCGCGAACGCTGTCAACAAAAACACGTCCCAGGAGAATGACTGTAATTTGTTTACGGTTAAAATTTTTTAAACAATTTTTCATACAACGTACATAAAATGTCATACTTTAAAATTTACATCATGGTTGTTTAATAAAATTCTGTTTCCTACAGAAAAAAATTCTTAAACATAACCTCACTTTTAGCCATCTCAGGTGTATGTAAGCCCTTAATCCTCTTCGACTCCAAACGAGGCAAATCGTAAAATTCAATTCGTAGCTGCTGATCCAACCTCCCAATCCAAATCGGCCCGGAAATGATTATCCAAATCTGGAGGACCTAACCAATTATCCATATTCATTCGAAATGCTCAATTGGTTAGTGGAACGGAAATTCATATGGAGAATCAAGACCGCTAATGATACCATTACTATCAGCTTTTTGAGAATTTTCCGCACGCCTCGCGAGCGAGAATTCTCGATTGCTAACACGACCTGACAGATATATTTTTGGTCTTCCTTTTCAAATTGCCATCTTCCGTTCTCCGGCCACGTATTTCCATCAGCCTCTCCCGTCCGGCTTTTTTCGCCATAGATCCGATTTTGTACAACTATCGATAAGCCGAACGAGGGTGTTACTCTCGACCCTCGAAAAGCAACGTATTCAGGATAACACACCCCTATGGGCATCAACGAGTCAAATATTCATATGACTAGAAGTGTCTATCGGGTATCTTCAAGATCTGACAGGGTTCGTTTTTCGACAATTCCCATCCTCGTGGCCAAGTTTTTGTGTCTGTGTGTCATATATAAATGGCGTACATGCGTGGAGCATCTATGTATGGATGGACGCACCTGATACGCGTATCTATCACACTTTTCGACCAGACGCTGACACGAGTGAGAGTGCACTCGATGAATGGCGGAGGGTTTCATTAATAAATTACTCGCAATTGCAAAGAGACTTCTCCCTCCCTACTTTCTCGCTCTTTCTATCTCCTTCTTCTCACCCTTTACTGTCACCATCCTCACAGCCGCTCGTACAGCGTGTGAAGTAGTGGATACGGCCCCAACTCAGCCGCCGGTTTTATGGAAGCTTCGACGACCCGTCAGGCTTAGTTATTACTAAAATTCACGACCAAGGCACAAATTAACCGATGAGTAACAGCGACGATCGTTTGTGCGCGAAAAAAAGTGACGTTTCATCCTTTCCCAATGTTCACACGGCCATGCTCGCTTTGAACATCCACTTTGATCCGACGAACGAGAATGAACGAAAAAAGACAAAAAATTCAACCAACATACGTATAAAACCGAAAAGCAAACGATGTATAACGATATTTTTCGTGTCATCTCAATTACGCAGTTTCCATTTCGAGAAAAGCAAAATATAGTTATTGAATACATGTGAAAAATGGACAAATACGAACGGGATGCACTTTTGTCCGGTTCCATACTTGAATGTCATCACTCTCGCTTCGGCCACGGTATCAGAAGTGAATTTGAAAACCCAACTGGAATATGCCATATTACGAAAATAAAAAATGTCACGATAAACTTTCGTGAGCTAGGGACGGAGGCTGTTCATTATGTATCATTTATTTTATGGAATAGCCGAATAAGTGTACAATCGTCGTTTAGAACAAACATTTTTTGAGCTCCGAAAAACCTTCAGCCGTTCTTTAGATCTTAATCGTTTTAGATCTCTGAGTAGCCGATAAAATCACAGAGTTATGTTTTTCCCTCTTCTCTACCTTGAGACTTGTTGACTTAGAGCACGCGACACCGCGTCAATGAGATAAAAGATTCACCGTGGCCCTACGAATGAAGGCCAGCAACTCGAGTGAGTAATTTCTCGAAAATTCAACTTGAGCATAGATATACGTTGCGGCTAATCTAACACCGTCTTCCCATTGAAACGTAAGTTCTAATTTCCGTTTCAGGCTAGACGACGAAGCGGCCTTGCCGCCGAAACGTGAAACGTCACGACCAAACGCACTATCCATCCTTCTCCAATAAAGACAAAACCCACAGAACTATAAAGTATAAATTTTGTTTATTTTAAATATAAATATACATCATAAATTAAGTATCACATGAACGTGTGTTCCAATAAATTAAATGACTCTTCTCGACATTAGCGACAAACATGGTGAGAATGATAAAAAAAATGCTTCATAACCAACTGTACAAGATAATGTGCAATAATGGATGACGTCGAAGTTTGCATCGTTGGAACGCAACAAAAATTCATTTATTTGGATCGCCGGATTTAGGCCACAAAAATCACTCGCACGTTTTTCAGAATCCTTTTGGAAAAATTGGCCAGCTAATATTTTAATTGATAATGATAAAAATAAATAAAGAATTTTCGTTGCATTCGAACTGTGCAAACTTCATCAACGTAATAATGGTGTGTGTGTCTATGCGTCGAAGATCGATGATACAATAAATTAAGTGGGACGAGAGTGATGATTGTGTGCTCCGTTCGATGAATAGATTTACAAAAACGGATGATAACAAATAATACAAGCACACGACGCTCGCAAAGTTCGTGATGAAAGTGCATTGGATGACATAAATAATTCGCGAATGATGTAGGGTTGAGCGTTGTTATAATTAGTTCGTTTTTTTTTTTGCGTCGTCAAGATCCCTCGTTGTCGTTGTCGTTGTATCGTTGCAATCGGTGCAGCCCTTGCTGTCCATGTGAAGGGTGCGAATGGTTTGACAGATGCTATAGATGACAGTATGACAGATGTCAGTAGATTATTGCTTCGATAACAACGCGGCAATCGTTGTGTCGTTGCAATTGGTGCAGTCCTTGCTGTCGTCCATGTGAAGGGTGGAAATGGTTCGACAGATGCTGTCATTTCTATGACGTCTATCTTCCCCATTCATGAGAAATCGAAGTCTCGTGCGAGCTCAACTCCCCGTACGAACGTAATGAACACACGCAACCGGTGAGAATCTTCATGGGCTCGGGTGTGCCATTGCCGTAGCTGACTGCGACATAACTGTAGGTCTGTGTGCAGTAATAAGTGCCGGTATGACGACATCTCGATTTGGCATGATTGCACCTGACGTGGAACAATTTTTTCGGTATTCTCGATTGATCTTCGGATCGATCGGGAATATCGACAACGGTGTAATTGCACAACGAGCTGTTTTGTGCCTCCTTTACTTCGAGCTCGTAGTTCTTTGGTGGTATAACGGGATCATAAATGTGCCCCTGCAATTTGGCCTCCTCGTCAGCGCTCATCGTCACGTATTTAGGCGAGTTACCATTGTCATTGTGACGTTTAGCAATGGCGTGAAGTCTCTCCAACGACGATGGCAATCTGCGACGATACCGATCCTCCGAGGGCCGAAGATTTTCGGTACGTCCCTCGTAATGGCCACGGTGCGCGGAGTGTTGAGTTCTCGAGTGATGAGACGAAAGATCCCACTCCAACTCGTCGATCATTTCTCGCTCGAACTCGAGCTCCGACGGACTTCTCGATAGCCCGTGATGTCTGTTGTGTATCCTGTGCGATGATCGTCCTTGCGTCGTTGACGCCAAGAAGGCACAGAGAACAACGAGACACTTGTATACGTTCACTGTCGCTTTGGAGCACGCCATGTCGATGGAATATGATCAGCTGTGCGAACAACGCCTGGCAATTTGCAACGGTAAATGCAGTATTGGCTCTTATCGCGACTATTTTCGGTACAACGTCAATGCAATTGTGTATGGCTAATGTGTCGTTTAATGACTATCTGTGTAAACACATACGCTTGGTACTGATAAAATCGTTCGTCTGACAAACACCAAGATTGAGACCGAAACGAAGACTGAATGTCTCCTCAGCTGACCACGGATTTTATCGTCCACGTGCGAAGGTAGGGAGCTCAAATTCTCCCTGTTCGCACCGGGATACGTGCCCCTTCTCTTTTCTCACTCGTCATCATTTGACATGTGAGAATGCAACTAGACACAGCAGACTCCCCCCCACCCCTTGTAGAACATTATAAAATGACAGATCGTTGGGAGAGGAGATCATCACTCTATCGTCATTGTGTTACCCAAAAAGAGAGAGGGGGGAGAGATGGGGAGAGAGGAAAGGAGTCCTGCCTCATCTCTTTCTACATCTATGCCTTATGACGTCAAAGAATAACGACGTTTCCTCCTGTTCGTTGATCTCCGTGTTTCAGCATCAATTGACATCAATGACCACACCTCCGTACGCGCGCCTTCCCCTTATTTTCCTTCTTCTTCCTATGGCGTGTTCCTCTTTGCTTCGTCATGAAGAAAATTTTGCCTTCTTTTCGAGAAAAGCCTCGGCATCGTGCTCCGAACTTCGAGATGAGGAAAATCAAATCGTTTTCCATTGCAGAACGTAGGCAACATTTTATAGCTGAATCAATTGGATTTTCGTGGGATCAATTGCAGCGTCGCAAAGATTCGAACAAGTTCTACTCCTGTAACGTTTTAGTGTTAGAGCCTAGTTTTGCGGAGTTTTTTTTGGAAAAATGAAAATCCTTCGGTACCGAAAAGGGATGCATTATTGTTTAATGTAAAATAAAATTAAGCCTTGCCAAATTTGCCATGAAGTTTTTGAGTATTCATCAAAATGCTCGAAAAAGATAGGTAGCAATGTAACCTTTCGTTGCGTTCGAATATTGCGATAAAAAGTCAACTTTATTGTCTCGCCATGGATCATAAAAATGGAAATGTTGTACGATTCATAGCGAGACGATAATGTTGATTCATCATCTTTATCTTGGGTACCTTGATGAGATACCTAAGAAGAAGGAAATGGCAGACAAAGGTTTAAATTCGTGGGTTGAAAATTTGAAAAAAAAAATCATGGATACGAATTGTTCGAGTTTTAAGAGGGAAAAGAATATCCTTGGGCAAAATATCTGTGGGGGGAAAGTTGAAGGCAAGATAGTTGAAACAAAATATTAACAGAAAGCTGTGGCTTTTTAGACTATTTTCACCCATTAATTTTCGTATATATACCTCTCTGATTCCAAATTCATTGGCTGACGAGTTTCACACACGGATTTTTCCTAACATCCAGGATATTTAATTTGTATGCTTCGCCAATGACGCAACATGGTCAAAATTAGAGCGATTTTTTTCTCCAAAATGGAATTAATTTATACCAGCATAAAAACATTTGATTTCCGCATAAGAAGGCAATTTATTCGATCATAAACAGATAAGCAATTGGGTTAAAGAAAAGAAGAAAGTATCTTGTCCTAAAGAATATCGCTCGTGACGATAAACCAATTAAAAGAAAATTCGAAAACCCCATTTTCGTGGTTCCAAAACCACGAAATGCCTCATAATGTTATCCTGCCATTCTCATAAACTTCTTTTTCGTGAATCTGGAATAATTCAGGAAAATGGTACTCGGTGAGTGCAATTGAGTAAAATTATTACTCATCACTTCAAAATAATGTTGTTGAAGGTCGCATCGTTTGAATGGAACGAAAAGTCTTTTTGATTAACTTTTCTCTCAATTTTCAGGGTTATGCAAAATCATTTTTGATAGATTTGAGTTGTAGGTCTTCAATGAGAATCTTTTAAAAAAATCGTTCGCCGTAGTATCAATTTGTCAAACATAATTGGCAATTAGAAAAAAAAACTTTCTTCGTCGCGTTCCAACAATGGAAACTTCAATTTCATCCAAAATAATTCGTTTTCCCGGGAGGAGGGGCGGGAGTCGATAAAACCTGTATCCAGCCACATTTTCGACCCTATACGACACATTTTACACTCCAAATCATGATGAATATTTTCGATTCTGAAATACTGTTATCTAAAAAAAACAGATCTTGATCTGCGAAGTTTTTCGAAATAATCAAGTTTCAATTCGACATTACAGCTATCTGCATGCTTAACTTCGAGCCTCTAATTGAATGTACGGTTTAAAAGCATGCGCGACAGTCTCCTAAAATAATTTTCTAAAACTTAAGGGACTATTCCAGTGTGACTGGCTTGAAAATTGCTGATTTTCATGATTTTTCTTCAAAAATAAAATTCGATTATCGTGCGATTTTTTCCGTCTATTTAAATGACTTATATTTTACACAAAAATATTTTTTCATGTTTTAGTGTTATTTCTTATAACATTTTTTTGGCCCCTGAAAAATGATGCCTAAAAAAACACCGCCCAAAGGTGAAAAGTCCTACTTCTCCAAAAATTGTCCGAAAGAAAAAAAAAGATTATTAATCAGTATGATAAATTGTAGATTCGTACGGACGATTTTTTCTCGATGAAATTAACAAAATGGTGGCCATTTCAAAATTAACAGTCAAATTGGGTCTTTTCGACAATTTTTCGTTTTAAAAAAATGTGAAATGTTTAAATTTAAAAAAAACACGATAATCTAAAGTACGGCGTTAAGGAATGGCTCGAAGAACCACGTGGCAAAATTTTCAGACGGATCGCTTGAAAACTCTTCGTTAAAAATCTTCCACCGTTCTGAAAAAGGAGTTTTCGGGAAAAACGCTCACCGTCCGCACCCTTCGCGGCTGGGAGATGTTGAAGTCTGTGGTAAATATTTGGAAGTGGGGCTCCTGCTAGAATACGGTTAATTTTTTTCTTATTTTCTTCGTTTGGGTTTGTTTGGGTTAAATATATATATATATTAAACCATTCAAACAAAAATTAGCCTAATTCTAGCAGGATCCCCGCTTCCGAATATTTATCAACTTTGCATCGTCGGAATGCAGCAATTGCTTTTTCTTTCTCCTTATCCTTCATTTTAATTGTTATCTAAAATAATTTCCGATGGATTCAGGTTGCGGCTCTCTAACGAGAATTGGAAAAAAAAATCGTGGCTTTGTTCCGCCAAAGAAAATTGGTAATCAGGAAAAAATTATTTTCGTTGCGTTCCAACGATGGAAACTTCAACATCGCCGCAGCTGGTCGAATCCCTTTTCCTGAGAAAGGCCGCGGCGACCGGAATAATTCGAGTTTCGCGACCAAAATTCGACAGCATGTTTATGACAGTCAATATTTTTGGATAATGTCAATTTTTTTAAAATTTGTATTATCTAAAATAATTTCCGATGAATGTAGGTTGCGGGTCTCTAACGAGAATTGAAAAAAATAAATAAAATTCATGGCTTTGTACCGCCAAAGAAAATTGGTATTCGGAAAAAATTATTTTCGTTGCGTTCCAACGATGGAAACTTCAACATCACCGCAGCTGGTCGAATCCCTTTTCCTGAGAAAGGCCGCGGCGACCGGAATAATTCGAGTTTCGCGACCAAAATTCGACAGCATGTTTATGACAGTCCATATTTTTGGATAATACCAAAAAACCGAATTCCAAAAAACGTTACACTAAAACGGTTCTTTAAGGGGTTACCCCCACTTGCGATTTTGAAAAAATCGATTTTTTTTATTGCATTTTTTTGAAGTATAAGTATCTGAGAATATGTCCTGAAAATTTCAAGTCGATCCGAACAAAATTGACTGAGATATGAGCGTTGAAAGGGAAGAATCCGCGTTGAAAGAGAAACTTTAAACGCGTTTTTCTCAAAATGGCATTTCTGAAGTCGGTGACCAAGATTACTCGAACACTAATGAACCGATCTTCTTGAAATTTTGCAGGCTTATTTAATACATAAAAATGTAGTCTTTAATCGTTCGATTTTTTTTTTCGAAAAAAAATGGCCGTTTTATAGCCAAAAAACGGCCGTTTTTTTTCGTTAAAATCGAACCATTAACTTTGACTGTCCGCCATTTTGTGAAGAATGAATATTTTTTAAAATCCTTCGATTAAAGACTAGTTTATACTTATATTTGACTAAATCCGTCCGCATTTTTTTTTTCAGATGATCCACTTCGCCGCAATGTTGGTCACCGCAAACCGTGTATATAAAAACATTATTCCATTGACGGCCATTTGCCACTAAACAATGTAATATTTTTCAATAAAAAAATTACTGAAAGTTCTTCAAGATGTGTTCTTTAAGATGGTATATTGATCGATTAAAAAGGTTTCGTAGTTTTCTTTAAAAAAATTCATGAAACAGGCCTTTTTTGCGCTACAAGTGGGGGTAACGCCTTAAACGGCTGGCGACAATTTGATAAACGCCATTATCGCATCGAGCACGATAGACGTCCAATCCGCATTGTGGATCGAGACTGAATTTTTCACGGTAATGTACGTGCGAGTTGTACGTGACAGCGATGAGCAAGAAGATGCCGATTGGACGCACTTGCGCGATCCCCGGATGCGGAAAACGCGGCCTGTGACACGCGCCACGCGTCGACTCTCGCTCAGCTTTTGGGAATTTCGCGAGACCGCGCGCACGCTTCTTCACCTACGTGCCGTGTCGTAGTAAACTTGCGTACGCGTGCGTGTTCTAATAATAGCCAGTCGTGATTATTTTTAGTCGCGCATATTGATTTATCCGCGGGCAAGCGAGCCAACGACGCGCTTCATATCCCACTCTCCATCGTCTCGTTTTATCCTGTCCCTCCCGCTCTCGCGTAAGTTCGCGCGACAGTGGCTTCGCACCATCAGCCCGACTCCGAACTTCCTTGTACGGAAGCCGCACGCTGAGTGAGAATGGAACAATCGACCGTCTCTCGTCGTACGCACGTAATGCCCCTTTTAAGGGGGAAGTCCGTTTTTTTTCGATCGAAAAATCGATTTTCCGTTTTTTGCATTCCCATATAGCAGCTTATAGTCTTGAGAATATTTCCTCCAAATGTTATTGAGAAATACGAAAAATTGGCGGAGTTGCAGAGGTTTGAGTGGACGAGTGCGCCGCAGGTGTAGGGGAAAGGTGTACGAGTTGATCCCATGAGGTAAGATGATAATTTTCAATAGCGACGAAACAATAAGAGAATTTTTTTTATTGAGTGATTTTACGTCAATTTGGAAATTTGTCTCGACAATGTTATACGTTCTACGTCATTTACAGTCAACTGTGTAGACTTTCGCTGGCATGATCTTGACGAACCTTGTAATTTTTTCACCAATTTTTCATGCGAGAAGTATTAAATATAGAATGTTGATATTTGGTATGTTGACTAAGCGGTCTTTATCGATCATGAAAATATTTTTTAATGTTTGACAAAACATGGCGGTGGAAGCGGGAGGAGCCGCGTATGTCGGTGCGCGGGCGATGACATTCTTCGCTTGCGGAAGTCCTAAGTCCCGCACAGGTGATCTGAAGCAAAAAAATCAAACATATTTTTACTTTGTACAATATTGTGTATAAGTTGACCTAGAATCAAGAAGAAAAATTGAAAAACAAAAAAATGGTGAGCGATCGGAAGGTTTGTTTCTTTTCCCAAAAATTTTCGCAGTTTTTTGCTCACTATTTTTTTATTTTTCAATTTTTCGCGTTGATTCTAGGTCAACTTATACACAATATTGTAGAAAGTAAAAAGACTTAGGACTTCCGCAAGCGAAGAATGTCATCGCCCGCGCACCGACGTACGTGGCTCCTCCCACTCCCACCACCATGTTTTGTCAAACCTTAAAAAATATTTTCATGTTCAATAAAGACCGCTCAGTCAACATGCCAAATATCAACATTCTATATTTAATACTTTTCGCATGAAAATTTTGTGAAAAGTCGAACATTTTTCAGCCCAACAAGGCAGAACCTTTCCTTAAAATTAGGGATTTTAAACCGTCGGCGTGTTTAAAGTTCGAAATTTCAACCCGGCCCCCATGTCAAAATCATGCCAGCGAAAGTCTGCACAGTTGACTGTAAATAATGTAGAGCGTATAACATGGTGTAGACAAATTTCAAAATTGACGCAAATTAACTTTTTAATCAATAAAAAAAAATCTTGAAATAATTCGTCGATTTATTGAAAATTTTGAAACTTTTAAAACTTCCATAGCCGCATTATTTTGACGGTGTTCAGATTTTCGGAGTATTGGTCGTTCGTGTAAAACTTCTTCGGAGTTTTGATCTTTCGGGCTAGTATTCTTTCGGAATTTCGAGCGTTCTGATCATTCAATATTCGGAATTTCAACCCGGCCCCATCTTCAATTTCGGAATATTAAACTTCGCAATTTTAAACCGTCGGAGCATTCAAACATCGAAATTCCTACTCGGCCCTGAGCGACGCACTTATTTTGGCGGGAAAAAATTAAAATGGTGAGCTGTTGATCTAAGGCAAAGTCGACTTTAACCCTTCGAGTGCACACTCGGTCGTATTGAGCCAGTGATTTTTTTCGTGTAAGTACGTTTTTTTCAACGTATGCCCCACTTTGAACGAATATTTTGGCATTTAATTTTCGTTTTCGTCAAAAAATAAATTTAGGGCCATAAAATATGGATAATTTACCACAAAGAAGTCTTTACAAAAAAAAAACAAAAAAATGCATATTTACCGGAATACAACGATTTGAAAAACGCCTTGGGTCAGATTGACCCAAGATACACTTATAGGTTGGCGGCGGAGGTGTGCACTCGAAGGGTTAAACTTAGGTAACTTTTTTTGTATACTGTCAGTTGCAATCATTGTTGTTTTTGTGGTTGATGTGATATGTGGTAATATGCTCAATTTGGGTTTTGGTTGGTGTGATAACAGTGGAATACTTATATGTCATGTTACCGAGAAATGAATGAAAAAGTTGATTTTGGGGAAAGATGATTACCTTCTAGGTGTACAAGATGATCTCTAGGGATCATCTTGTACACAAATAACGTACCCACTTCATTTTCGTTAAATAGATTGCCTACTTATGTTCAAACTACACTACTAATGTATAATTGATCTCACAAATAATAATTGATATACCTACGTGATTTAAGACTGGTTTAGTTTAACTGTTGTTGGGTGAAATAAAACTTTTAATTTAAAGGTAATTTAACTTGTAAATGTAGTTTATGTTGTATACCTATGATTAATATATATAAAGCTGTTATAAACTCGAGTAAATTTCTATTTACATTTACCCAATTTTCAAAAAATAAAAAAATATCCCAAAATAGGGGCAAGATGATCCGGGCGATCATCTAGTCCCTACCCATGGATCATCGTGAACAGCGAGGTGTCCAAGATGATCCTTATTTAAGGTTTTAAAAAAAGAAAATGTTTTTATTGAAACTCTAATAAAGGAATATCAGAGATAATATGCCAATCGTAAGATAGATAAATATGCCAGTAGCAAACGCTTTTAGATCTTAATTATGTTGAATATCTTCGAAATTACGAGCATTCTCCCTCAGGGGGATCATCTCGTACACAACCCTGATACGAGCCACGCACCAAGCGTGCTGAAAGAAGAGCATCCTTCGGGGTCCAAGAAACACGGAATGGTGAGATCGAGGCTAGTAGTGCTCGGTACGATTTTTACTTGGAGGAACATGGACCTCTATATGGCGCCGGAATAGCCGATTGAGTAAGCGACTGAAATCGACAATTATTTCTACTGATTCATGCCGAACTTTAGGCGGGGAGATACCTTTAGACAAGGAAAAAATGGCTGATTTTCATGATTTTTTTTAAAGGAAAGATTTATTTATTATTTTTGAGACTGAGGATATGTTTTATTACTACTTTTAACTGTTACATAATACTTGTCAAATTAATTAATCTTTGAAAATTACGGAGATATGGCACGGTCTTCTGAACGGGTTGCGGCGGATGTTGTCAAACTACGTGACACATCGCCTCGGCGGGATTAATCTGAAGAAAAAAACGACGAAGATGTTTCTTTCATTAACGCCCACACGCAGAATATGAACCAAGAAAAAGTGAGAAATGTTGATAATCGATTAAATGGTACGCTTTGAATCAAAAAGATTGAATGTTAAAAAAAATGAACTATATTTGGCTATGAAGATACGTTTTTTTTTATTTTCAAACACACTTAGGGTCTTGTTTTTGCCACTAAGGTTAGAACGATTTAAACCGAATTTCATAAGAATCGGTCGATTAGTGTTTTTTACTATACGTCACGCCCGTTTTAAAAATGCAACTTGGAAGACCGTCATTCTGAACCGCCGCCATTTTTAAAGATGCATTTTGAAAAATACCATGTGACAACCAAAAGTAATAATAACATATACCCTAAGTCTCAAAAATGGTGAAAAAATATTCCATTAAAAAAAAATCATGAACATCATCAAGAAATTTCCTCGCCTAAGGTAAATCCCCCCTTAAATGCGTTTTTCTCGAAACCACTTTTTTCAAACTCGTGACCACCTGTTTTCAAACTTGTCAGAAACCAATGAATCGATTTATCTGAAGTTTTCGCGAGGTTCAGAATACACCTCCCTCCAGCCCCTGCTGAGGAGAATGGCCTACATAAAAAATGACGACCTGTACAACTAGAAAAAAACTGGAAAAAGCTGCCAAGAAAAAAATCGGTACCATGGCGCCATTACGTAATTTTTTATTTTATTTCTTCGCGATCGACGGACGGGCGGACTCCAATTTAAAGGGTCATTGGAGAAACCAAAATATACCTGATTTTTTTGTTTCAGCTCAGTGAAACGGGCACAATCGTCGGTACCGGTGAAATGCTGCAACTTGCGGCCCAGCGCGCCAAGCGAGTACGACTCAACGAAATGTCTTGTGAGAATTCGTAAAGCATGCAAAATAACAACGAATATGTACGCGAAAGGACCTTTCAATGGGTCTCACTGTTTCAGCACGAAAAATTCGTGAAAATCCTACTTCAAAATCCCGTCAAAACGGAACTCCCCCTTAACGAGTTCCACCTAGCTCGTGGCTGGGAAAGAGAGGAATTGTCGTGAATTTTCTTCTGGAAAATAGCATGGACGTTTTCGATTTTTTGACATTCAAGAGTATGGTTTTAAGTACGTTTAACAATTTTTGTATGAAAAAATATTTATAAATGTGGTAGATACAATAATTTGTGCAGGCCGCTGTGAGAAAAACGTCCTCTGCGGTGACCACTGCTGCTCGGAAACAAAGTATACGGAATAAAAAAATCAAGCACATTTAGTTTCTGCATAAAATCATCTGGTGCTAGGATGGAGGATTTGATAAAATGTTTTTTTTTAATGGCCGCTGTCCAAAGTATCGATATTCGATTTAAAAAAAGCTCAATTTTTGGTGATAAAAAAAAAGCATCGAAAGAAAATCCTTCGTTGAAGCACTGCTTTTTGATATGTAAAAGGAGCTTGTAAAAGTTGAAGTTGATCGGTGCGATGATTTTTTAAATATCGTGGTCACCGATATTGAAAAAGTCGTTTTGAAAAAAAAGTGTTTAAAGCTCGCCGGTTCGCGGAACTTACCTGTAAACGCCCGTACCTCCCTGAATTTTGAACTAATCAATTTGAAATTCTCCACGAATATTTTTGACATGTTGTACTTAGAGAATTCATCGAAAAACAGAAATAGATATTTTCAAAAATGTTAACCACGTGCAAGCCGTTAACTCAATCGATTGCCTTGACATAGTGTTTACGCACAGCCACATTTATTCATAAATATCTACATAGCGTGGCCGGAAAAGTGACGTCCAAAAGGAAAATTTAGATGCCTCGTATCTATACCCATCGGAATCTGAATTTTTAGATGTGATTGGAGTTTTTCTGTAGCATAGGGTTTTTTCGCTTTTGTAGATATATCTTTCTCTTAGAAGTTTTCAAAAGCAATTGTGCGTATTAGACTAATAGAACTATTTTTTTAAATCTGAACTATAGTGGCTGATCCTCTCGACCCTATTTTTTGAAATGCTGTCAACATCTAAGGGATTTACGATAGTGTTCAGTTGGTCATGTATTTATTGCTCAACAGTACTGTTCACAATGACAATACAAGTTTTAAAAAATCGGGAGTACAGCACATACACAAAAAAGAAAAATAAAAAAAATGCTTTTTCTCGAGAACGAAAAAAGATAGTAGAAAATACACGGGGTTGATTAGGATAGGAATTGATACAAGACATCTAGATTTTCGTTTTAACGGGTTGTGCCTCGTTTTAACAGTCGAAAACAGCTCATTTTTGGGATTTTTCACAAATCGTGATGATACATTTCTACGAAAATCAGGTATTTGAAAAAGTTGCATCTGAAGGACGCTCTGTATTTTTTTATTAAAAACATTTTTTTAATCAATTTACAGCCGATGTGCAAAAAGCACCATTTTCTTTTTGATTACTTATTGACGTCAAGACGCTGCTGCATCCCTTGATCGAAAAATCAAACATATTTAATTAGTATATTAGTTTATCCTATGATTGATGGAAGGAATTTCCGAAATATCAAACCCAAAAAAATGGCGCGTGTTCAAGGTGAAGCTTAATGTTCGTGAAAAAAAATAGGCATTTCCGTTCATCAAATCGAAAGTATACATCGGGAAAAAATCCTTCGATCAAATACTATGCTCAATACTATTACATCTAGAAAAAGCCCTACAATTTTTGAAAGATCGATGCAGTAGTTTGTAATATGCTCACCTACTTTGAAAACGTACTTACGAGAAACAAGCGTTTAAAGTTTCGAACGACGCTCCGAGCGTTCCGACGGGTATCAACATGACAGCCTTTAAGTCCGTCAATTTTTATCCGATTACTTTTAAATTCTCAGGGAACATTTATAAGATGATGTAGTGTCAAAATATATTGATTTAGCAATAGGTAATTTGTCGACCTTTACAACTAGGCATAACCCCTTAAACGTCACTTTTCAGGCTACCTTGTGTGTATATATATATATATATATATATATATATATATATATATATATATATATATATATATATACACACGCTGGAATTTCGATTAAGTAATAGTCCCACGGTTTTCGAGATTTTGAGCTTTATGTTTTTTTTTCAATCATCTACTTTTGGTTTTTCGCATGCCATTTCTACAAATGATATGAATCGACAATAACTAAGCAACTTTTTGAAGTAATTGGCACGATATGCGTAGTACATTTTTTTACACCGCCGGCTATCAAAGTCAGGTGTTAGAATTGGTTTGTATGAAAGTTCTGCATAAGATCGTTTTTCATAAAGATTCCTTAACATTTAAGGTTAGAAAGAAGACTTTTCTAGATAAAACAAATAACCAAGAGTATTTTTTTTAACCGGTCAAAAAAATTATCATTTGTAGAAATGGCATGCGAAAAACCAAAAGCAGATGATTTTTATCTCGAAAACCATGGGACTCTTACTAAACTGAAATTCGGGCATATAGTAGGACATGATCTGACCTATAGACAGTTGCAGGATTATCCATTCATAACAGGATACCCTTTACAAACACACACACACACCCACACCTACACACACACACACACACACATACACACACACGCGCGCGCGCGTGAAGACGAAGCGGTTTAAAAAACAAGGTAAAACCATATGGAGAATGCCTCTACGTTCATAACGAAGAAGTGCAGCAGACAACCAGAATATGGAACATCTTTTTCACTCAGAATCTTTGTACGTGCCAGTAAGGGTTGCAAATTTAATTTGAAGCAATTAACAATTCCTAGATGATTACCAACGCTTGTACGTTTTTAGAAATCTCATTTGGGTTGTCCTTTATCTCGTATACAAACATATACTAAGACGCACACACACACACACACACACACACACACACACACACACACACACACACACACACACACACACACACACACACACACACACACACACGTGAGCGTGTGTTGAAAACTAGTAAGACCCTCAGCTCGAAACTCCATAAATTATATGCGTGTATGTGTGGCAATAACGAGATTGGGAGTCCCCGTGTACACGTCATTAGGAACGTGTCCCCAGATAAGTTATAGTCCTGAGTGTTGAAAGTTCCATCAGTAAGTTGAAAATTATTGGGGGGGGAAATACCGTGAATTGGTCATTTCCATTTTTTTCGTTGGCGAACGTGTCTGCGGGCACGCGGCTTTGCAGATACATATTCACATGGACCGCTATGGTCCGCTACACGTGCATAATCTGGGATGAGAAGATGAACATGCTGGAATCAGACGTGTTCAGAACTTTACCCGTCATGGGATACGTAGCTGTAAAATAATTCAGGGCTATTGTTAACAAATCTTCGAATGCCAATATTTCGTCTTGGACGAAAACTCGCGCGGCACAAAAAAATTCTTGATAACGAAGCAGCTGAGGTTGGGCATTAGGTGTATCGTAAATTTATGCTGGAATTTCCACACGTGATCGCTTAACGAGGTTGGAGCGGTCCAGTTGAGTCAAATAACGGTTTCTGATTTTTGTTTCAATGAACCTCAAAAAAATGCATACGAGGTATAAATTTATTGTGTAAATGCTAATTTTTCATAAAATATATAATTAAATGGCGAAATTGTGCATTTTTATATTTTTACTACGTAAATAAGACAAACTTTTGTGTTACTAGCCACTTGAAAAAATGTAACATTGTCGATGATTATTATGAACAAAAAAAACTGCGTTAGCGAATGTTTTATATAACTGAGAATGAAATTTTGAGTCATTTATAAGTATGCCTATTTATATTTATGTCACGAGATTATTTATTATGACCAATAATTAATATTAAGTGTTGCCGAAATACGGTAACTTCGTGGACATTGCGGTTGGCAGCAATGCTCTTCAATCGCCAGCCGAGATTCGTAATCTCTCATCAAACCTTGATGGTTCAATGTCGAATGTATATTGGGTTTTTACGATGGGCAAGATGGGCCATTGTAAATTACTGCCCAACTTACGATGGGCAAGTATGAGTTTTTCTAATATTTAGAGCCCAACTGACGATGGGCAAGATGGGTTTGAAGCCCAACTTGCCCAACAACGATGGGCAAGTATAGGTTTTTTCTAAATGTTTACAGCCCAACTTATGATAGGCAAGATGGGTTTTTTTCGAAATGTTTACGAAGGTTTAGTTTGCATTAATGAATGGTTTATTTTGGTGCTAAATAGCCAAAAAAATTACATCACCTGTAGCGTGAACGTCTTGCCCATCTACCCGCCCGTAAAATTACATACACTAAACTATTCTTTATCTCTGGTGTTTAGTGGTGAAAATATTTTTGAAAATCCTAAAGACTCAGTTTAGTCTCTATAATAACGTATATATTTTTTTCAATTTAATCTTGGATTGTGGCTAATGCTCCAACCTCCTTAAATAAGCTACGCAGAAATTCAGAAAAAAACGTTTGAATACGAGAATTTTTAGTGACATTGAACCGGCCATCGCGGACTTTTTTGGACATTTTCTGCACAATAAAATGGGCCTCTGTCGCTCGGATTCCAAAACTTGATTCCAAACGTACCCTAAGGGTACGAAGGGTACGTACCCAACGGGATCCTCTTAGGCAGCTGAAAATGAGTAAATTTCCGAGATTTTTTTTTGTTGAAACTATTTATTTTACTTAATTAAAATTTTATGTACATACTATTAAAGCTTTTAATTTACAAAAAAAAATTATTGCTCAAAAACTGGGGCTGTACGATACCGGCTTCGGAGACAATTTTCCAAATTTATAATTTCTTATGAATATGTTCGTTTTTGGGCTATTAAAAAATTCGAAAAAACACCCGAATTATGGGCCTTTATAGGGGTCCTATGACCTGCCCGGCGTGCACGACCTTTTTCGAGCACCCTATCCGCCTGTTGTCTATACAGGTTTATTATTATTATTCGGGGTAGCTGAAAATCGCATTCCTCAAATATTAATGAGCTCTTTGCCCAAGAAGAAGGTGTGATGTATGGCGCTGGAATCGCAGACTGAGTGTAAGTTTGAAGCTTTCATCATATTTGTGCATGTACCGTTCTTCAAACTTAAATGCGTTTTTTTCTAAAACCATATTTCTCAATCTTTTGTGGAAGATATTTCGAAAACCAATCGAGCGATTCACTTTAAATTTAAACCACATGTAGTGGATACTGTTGTCTATTGCGTATACTAGAATCAACTCGGTAAAAATATATTAGTTATTTTTAACACGCATTTTATAATTTTGTTTTATAAATGCGCCATTTTGACAAAAAAAAACAATATATTTGAAAAAATCCTACGTACTTCTATAGCTATTCTTATATATAAACGAAAAAAAGGTACGGTGATTAGGGTCAAATATTGTAATTCTAATTCTAATTTTAAACTTTAATTTTAATTGATTAGCTTATAGATTAGAGATAAGGATGGAAAGAAGAACGGTTTTGTAAAAAAGCGAAAGCTGTGCAGATGGAATAAAACTACTACTATACTATACATGATCGAAAAAACTTTAGTGTCTCATCATAACTCAAAAATCGTAGGAGCTGTTGGTCCGGACGTTGACCTTCCAGAAAATAAAGGCGTCATCGGAAAAATGCTGCACAGTCGCCATTTTGGCATGTATCGCTGTGAAAAAATAATTTTGTATAGTCAATTACGTGTATAATAAAACCCCTGTTTTGTAATTTCGATTCATTTGATATTTTCGCTGAAAAAAAAAATCACGAAATATGCCCTTTTGGCCTAAGGCCCTTAATAAGCCACAAAAACCCGAAATGTCCCATGTCTGATGGTTTTCGAGAACATTTTTTTAAAAGAATGACTGCGTTTCTCTATCTGCCCACTAGACGACGGCATGAAGTTTGAGGACAAAAAATTTGTGACTAAATGACCTACCTATTAATCTGCGATTTCGAGACCCTAAAGCAGTCTCCCAGCTTCCTCGTGGAGTTCATTCTCGGCCATAAGCGCTTTATTGCGTTACAAAGGGATGTCCCTCCTTAAATCGTCCATATATCGATATTTTCATTCGCAAGAAATATAAATTTCTATAAAACCGAGTATTTTGCAAATCTGGCTCGTCTTCCACCGCTCCCCTTAAGAGGAGAAAAATGGCTGAAGTATTTCATTACCCGTATACCCTGGACGGAAATATTCAGCCTTGAAGGCAAAACATTCAGGGATTCGTTCCATTTCACTTTCGTGAAAGTGACCCACGATGATACTATTGCAAACTCTTGTCTGTCAGTTTTACGGAAAGTTCGTGGGGCCGGGTTGAAATTCCGAACGTTGAATGATCAGAAAGCTCAAAACTCCCAAAATATACTACCCCGAAAGATCAAAACTCCGAAAGAATTTTACACAAAAGACCAAAACTCCGAAAATCTGAACATCGTCAAAATAATTCGCGAATGGAAGTTTTTATAGTTTCAACTTTTTTAATAAATCGACGGATTATATCGAGCATTTTTTTAATTAAGAAGTGATTTTACGTCAATTTCGAAATTTGTCTATACAATGTTATACGTTCTACATCATTTACAGTCAACTGTGTACACTGAAAAAAAAAATTCGTTCATCCAACCACAATTCGGTTGGCTTAACAAAATGTATCTTTAAATACGTTCAACTTGATTTTTGATTGGCATAACAAACGTTTTGTTAATCTAACTGACAGTTTTAGTGATGTGAACTGTAGCTTATTTAGCATGCCTGAGCAACTGTTAAAACAACAAAATTTCGAGACAACAAAATGCATTTTGCACATTCAACGATTTCTTTTTCTCAGTGTAGACTTTCGCTGGCATAATGTTGACGAACCTTGTAATTTCGGAACATTAAAATTAGGAATTTTAAACCGTCGGCGCATTCAAAATTCGGAATTTCAACCCGGCCCTCATGTCAAGATCATGCCAGCGGAAGTCTACACAGTTCACTGTAAATGATGTAGAACGTATAACATTGTCTAGACAAATTTCAAAATTGACGCAAAATCCCTTCTTAATAAAAAAAAAATCTTGAAATAATTCGTCGATTTATTGAAAATGTTGAAACTTTTAAAACTTCCATAGCCGAATTATTTTGACGGTGTTAAGATTTTCGGAGTTTTGGTCTTTCGTGTAAAATTCTTCCGGAGTTTTTATCTTTCGGAGTACCATTCTTTCGGAGTTTTGAGCGTCCTGTTCATTTAAAGTTCGGAATTTCAACCCGGCCCCATCTTGGATTTCGGGACATTAAAATTCGGAATTTTAAGCTGTCGGAGCATTGAAAGTTCGGAATTTAAACCCGGCCCCAAACTCATCACATACACCGCAAGCAGTCTGCTTTTTTTTCCTCCTTGCCCCTTCCTTTTATATCTCCTCAATGCAAACGGTTTTCTAAATATAACCAACGGACAATCGTCGCGACGCGCTTGCCAGTACGCAAGCAAGTTGCATCGCTGCGTCACGTGAGGACGTTACGAATTTCGCAATCCTTGAGATCGGGACATTACGTGATTCATCGCCAATCTCGATCGAAATCGCCGTCGGCTGCATTGCGCCGTATTCAAATCGAAGCTAATTTTAAAAAACTCGTTTTTACAATTTTGTTTCTTTTCTTTTTCATTTTTTTATTCCGTCGAAGGATGGCATTGGTATGTGATGTGTGCATCATTATGTGTTGGCAACGTGTGAAACAATTAGCCGTACGTACACCAGGAAGGTATAGGGACAATATGCGGATTTTCGATCGGCACGAAAAGTCACAGAGCTCGGACAATATAGGCGCAAAGGGACTTACGAGGTAATTTTCTTTTAATTTTTTGGAAAACAACGTTAGGAACAAAACGCATAACGTGTCGCAGAGATTCCGAGGAATTAAATGATATGAAGAAAGAAAAAAAGGGCAAGAATTAATATATGTTTTAAAGGGTCTTCTCACTTTAGACGCTAAAAAAAAGTTATTTTCACGAATTTTTTTGACAGGTATATGATTTGATATTTATTAAGTGTAACTACTTTTTTATCAATATCTATAATCATAGATATTTATTTTTAAAACTGCTGCACTTAATAAATACACTTTCGAAATACATTTAAAAAAAGTTGTTATGTATTTATGTAACCCAAACAAACTTTACACGCGTTTTTCTCCAAACAACGTTTTTCGACGGCTTGGTGATAAAATCTTCGAAACTACTGAACCGATCCTTATGAAATTTGAACCACATATTCTTTACAACTATAGCTATAGCGCATATGGAGGATTTTTTAAAATTTTGATATTTATTATTTTTTTTGCCAAAAACGGTGAAGAAAAACCTTTTTTTTGTTTTCGAAAAATGTCCGCTATTTTGTTATTTTTATATACTGAACATATACTTTTATATACATACTGAATCGAAGAACGTTTGATATTTTTGTTTCGGATGATCCATCTCCGACATTTCGTCAACAGCGCAGACCTACAATTGTTTTAGGACATTTTTTTAAGGAGGTACACTAGCTTCAGCAAAATGGTGATAGATCAATAAAATTTGGTGAATATATTCTTTAGTATTATTCATGTAGATACAAATTTCTTCAGATTTTTTGGTTGTGCCGTTTTCTTACAAATAATTCACAAGCGTTTATTCTTATACTCGGAATATATGCCTATATCTATAAAAACGCTATGCTTATACACGTGAACTTCAATGTTCAATTACTCGATAACGGCACAATGAAAAAATCTGAAAAAAATTGTATTGACATATATAATACTAAAGAATATATTCACCAAATTTTATTGATCTATCACCATTTTGAAATTTTACCATGGTTTAGCATGGCAACATTGTATGAAGCTGGTGTACCTCCTTAACTACCATTTTTCGTCGATAAATAGTGACTTGAATAAATAATTTTTTTAAATGTATTTCGAAAGTGTATTTATTAAGTGTAACAACTTTTATATCAATGTCTATAATATAAACCTAACAATTCATGAAAATAGCCTTTTTTGGCGTCTAAAGTGAGAAGACCCCTTAAATGATATGAAGAAAGAAAAAAAGGGCAATAATTAATATATATTTGAAGGGGAATTCTGAAGATGAAGGCAAGCGATTAGTCTGCTGGCGTGGAACCCACTTTGTACAATAATGGTAAGGCTAGGAATTTGGGACCACTGATTTAGTAGCCGCGGTGAGTCGTTACTTCAGAACGGCAGCCCGAAGCACAGAGAAATTCCGTGGAACTCGGGCGAGAATAAATCATCGTTCGCGAATTTATAGTCGATGTGAAATTATAGAAAAAAAACAATTGCTATTTTTCAAAACATTACACGGGTGCTTTGGGGCGAGTCGTATTAATATTCCCGTCAATCAATGTCAGTCAGAACTGCTCCTGTTTTAACATTTTACAGATTGCTAAGTATAGAATCAAGTGACTTTATGCACATGTCAAATTATACTTTGTCACATGACTATTTTTGCGATATCGAAAGAGGCATATTTAAGCAGTTTCGTAATTAAAATCTCGCTTGACTAGCTGCCGTAATTACTCTGTCTCAAAGTTTTCAAGATTTTGTGAATAATTGAAAAAAATTAAATACAAAAATGATTATATTTTTAAATATCGTTTTTAAGAAAAGTGTGATAAAAAATTGAAGAATCTTTTGAAGAAGTATGGAATATTTTTTTTGGAAGCCCATTAAAAATAAAAAATGGTGCCAATCATTGTGTGGAATCAGTATCGTTGTGTGGTATCAGTAATTTCAGAGTTATTACGGCTTAAGGGCTTACACCAAGTTGATATTTTTCGAAAATATCGATTTTTTACGGGTTTTCACAATATAACATTTTAAAAGTATTCTCTGAAAATTTTTAATCGATTCGTTCAAAATTGAGGGTGTAGTGGGCGTTTATAGGTAAGCTCCTCGGACTGGCGAACTTCGAAGGCGTTTTTCTCAAAATGACTTTTTGAAGATCGGTGAGCACGATATCTCAAAAATTACTGCACCGATTGGCTTCAAATTTTACACGCTTCTTTTTACATATCTAAAAACCGTGCTTGAACGAAGGACCTTTTTTTTCCTATGCATAGTTTTTTTATCAACGAAAATAGAGCGTTTTTTTTCACCGAAAATCGATACTTTTACTTTGGACGGCGACCCTTTTTTCGAAAATCATTATCTTATTAAATCCTTCGTCCAAGCGCTAAATAATTCATGCGAAGACTAAATGCGACTGATTTTTTTTATTTCGGATGATTTGTTTCCGTGCAGCAGTGATCACAGCGAAGGACGTTTTTTAAACAGCCGTCTGCACAAACCATTGTATCTACCACATTTATAAATATTTTTCAACACAAAAAGTGTAAATGATACTTTAAACCATCGTATCTACCACATTCATAAATATTTTTCAACACAAAAATTGCAAAAGACACTTAAGGTAGAACGAGCGCGCGCACTTGATTTCTATCAATTTTTTTTCAAATTTATCCAGACATTGTTCATGTCGTTATGCATGTTTGAGTGAAATTTCAGAACAGTCGACTATTTAGATTGGGAGATAATGGGTTTTAAGATTGCAACTTTTAACACTGCAGGGTCTGCATTGACCGAAAGTCAGGTCACATAATTCGTCGTACCATTCTATTGTGTTTATAAATTTTGAAATCAAATTATATTTAGCTAGGGAAAGAATGAAAAAAGTTTGGATTGCCTTTACTATTCAGTTTTGCTAAAAACGTTCAGTAAAGACAGAATGATGATCCGTTAAAAATGTTTATCCCCTATAATAAGAAGACATATGACAATACCGCAGAACAGTATTGTTGATTATTTCGAGCAAAAAATAATAATTATCGGGTTCCTAAAGTTAAAAACTTTTATCATAAAAAAATATTTGCGTTATAAATATTGATATTTTTAATTGTTTATGTTATCTTCATTAACAGATAAAAGTGTTGGTTAATTCATAACTAATTAAAAACGTTGTTCGATTAAAAATTACTTTCAAATAAAAATTTGTGTTGCAGTATTATTTTAAATGTGCCGTGCAACCTTGCGTCATTCTATACGTGAAACGATGAGGTGTCGCCATATCTTCTTATTATAGGAGACAAATATTTTTCAAGGATGATTATTCTATCTAAATTTTAATGCAGACCCTGCAGTGTTAAAAGATGCAATTTAAAAACCCATTATCTCATAATCTACATAGTCGACTGTTCTGAAAATTCACTCAAACATGCATAATGATATGAACAATGTCTGGTTAAAATTCTAACAAAATCTATAGAAATCAAGAGCGCGCGCTCGGTCTACCTTAAGGGGGCCTCCTCCAGACAACAGGTTTTTCAATATTCTTTACAAAAAATCGAGAGCATTTATTGCAATGAATCAAATTATATAATAATATTGACGTTCAAAGGAATACAAAAAAAATGTCATATGTGCAAAAAAAACAAAATTGCGGCGCTAGAGGTGCTCGAACTTGGCTCCCAGAGTTTGCGCCGTCGAACGCCCAGGTCCTTGTAGTTAACTTAAATCAACAAAACAATTTTTTTTCATTTAAATAAGTCATTCGGCTTCTAATGGACCTAAATGTAGCAAACAAAATTAAGAATTTAAAATTTGAGGACAAAAAGAAATAAAAACACTTTTTAATAAACAAATCGTTAAAAACTATATTTATTAAAATAATTTATCCGAAATTTCAGGTTTGTGCAAAGGCCGATAAGTTGAAGAATATCTGTACAAAATTTCAAGTTGATTGGTTCATTACTTTTTTAGTTACATTCCACGGCGCGGAAAAAAACCCGTTTCGAGAAAAACTCGATTGAAGTTTTCGTTCTTAAAAAGTAGAGTTTAGAGTGATTTATAATGACCCAAGCTTAATCTGCGATGCCGGGGCCATAAAGCAAGCTTTCTTCTAGCAAATCACTAATCTGGACTACATTTTTCCCTTTTTTTGTGAACTGTTTGTGTGAAAACGAAAAACGACGGTTACACAGGCAGCATTTTTCTTTACAATCGTCGGGAGTGCCCCTATTATTTAAAAAGTAAACTAGCAAACTTGTTTGGCTAAGAAATTAAAAGGTAAAGGCCGCAAAGGGCGCGCGGTCGTTTACCTACTCTCGGTACTTATGGAGGGCATCACTTCGGTGACTTCCTAGGGACCTTTAGGACTTTCTGTTGGGCTTCAAACTTTGGGAATATATTCTTCAGATGCTAAATGAATTTCTAAAGCAATAAAAAAAAAATTCATATCTGGAGGAGGTTCCCCCAATAAAACCACACTCTTTAAGGTAAAAAAAAACATTTGATAACCTGCACGCCTTTTCCCAGAAGAAATTTACGAAAATTTAGGTGTAATCCGTTAAAGCCATAGACGCCAAGAACGAATTAAAAAATTCAATAACCGGTTAAATCTCGATAATTAAATCACTCGCATAATGCAAAAAAAAAACGGTGTCAAGAATTTTTGGAACATTAAAATTCATACTAATGGTGGAGGTTTCGGAAAGAAATTTTTGTATGAAATATCCCATATCCCAACACACACACACGAATATACACATATAGGGAGGTGAAATTACCGAGTTCTTCCAGTTTCCCGATAATTACGTCTTTCATTGACTTCTTCGAACCACCCAATCCCGAGTGTTTTTATACTCCGTGCAATTCATTTTATTCTTCGCTAGATACTCTATCCATTCATCAATGCAATTTATCATCAAGACCTGCCATCACTCATAAATTTCATTGCTCCCTTCTCGAGCGAAGCTACGATAAGTTGCAATGAAATTGATACTTCTCGATACTCGAGACACTCAATACATCTCGGACAATCGATCTGTAGTGGCCGGAAAAAAAGAACTCCGTCGATTGGATACGAAAGTTGGAGCACACACGCGAGCCTTCCCAACATATTTTTTTTTTCTACAATACTATTAATTTTCCAAATATCTCTGCAGTGGGCATGCTGATTTTTTTAGTTCCAATCGTTCCAACCCGAGAATAAATGAGAACCGAACGAAGCAAAACAGTAATTGGAGAAATAAATTGCAGTCGATGGAAATATATTCTTCTTTTGGCACCAAAAAATGGCTTTGTTTGAATGTGCAAAAAAACAGCCAAAAAAATTGACAACGATCGATCGTAGAATGCCCTCAAGAGAGAGAGAAAAAAGAAGTAAAATAAAACGACGAACGTCCAAGCAATTTGCAATCGCGGCGCACACTCGAGACGTTTTCCCGTTCACCGCTCGTGAACCGTAATTACTTTATGTCACAAAAGGAAACGGATACTCGCTCCGACGTCATAATGAAGAAGCGATGAAAAAAAAGAAAAACCTGAGCACGATACGACAAAACTAGATGGCCGCGCGATGCATTTTAAAATGCAGTCTCGCACGTTTTACGCATATGAGTAAAAGTCTCTGATGAATGAGTGGAACACAGACGGACTCGTGCAGTTTGGGAAATGCGAAGGCACGACGCGTTTAAGAACGAGAAGTATTGCGCACACGAACAAGCCGCAACAAGGATAAAAATCTTATCGAGTCGTGAACGATCCCTTCTCGTCTCACGCGCGAGTCTCCTTCCTCTCTCTCTTTAACTGTGCCTGTCTCTCTCTTCCTGGCATGGTGATTGTTTTATCAGTGTCTCCATCGGATGAGACGAAAGACGTCATTCGAGCGCAAAGACTGGATTTGTGTTCTGCTTTCGCTCGTCAAGGTATTGTTACTTTTGCCACAAACAAAAATCTAAAACCTCACGACGTGTGCGACACGTGGACAATGAGAACTATTTTCGTCCTATCGTTCCGTGGAGACAATTAAGGGGCCGGGCTACTGTGACGACCAGAGAATCTGGGTTATTCGAAAAAAATAATTTTCAAGGTGTAAGTAAGATGATTGAAAAATCGTTTGGACATTTATTTCTATGTACATTGACAAAGTTGCGTGGCAAATTTCATTTGAAAATATTAATGATTAAAGACGTTATAAAGAATGTTGCGAAGGACCTTTGATTTTGGCAACCCCGTTGAACTGGAACAAAAAAAATGAGGTGTTTGTGAAAATGGATAATATTGGATAAGACTTGACAGAGCGTTTTTTCATCGTGGTTAAATCATCGAAAAAAAAATCGATTTTTCGAGAAAAAATTACATCACTATTGTTAAGGGGGGATTGTCTTTTTTTTCGCAAAATTTACCGCTTTTTGGGAATTTTTTTGTGAAGAAAGTATACAACGGAAAACTTGTGAAACTTGGCATATAGTTTTATTGATCTGTTTACTACATACAAAAAAATTTTTAAACAATTTCATCAAAAAATCCGCCTCCCACCCCCCTCGACGCGCGATGGTCCTTTTTTGATGGTGTGCACGATTACAGCCTTCACGTTCATCCTGCAACAAAAACCCAAAAAGCATTTTACTTTAGACACATATAGCTATCGTTCGATGAAGGGGAAAAAAAATTGATGATTTGGTGACGTTTTGAATTTTTCGAAAAAAATTGATCGATTTTTTGTTATAAATAAAAAACTATTAAACGTATTGCTTTTTTGCTTCATCAAACGATAAAAGGATGTCAGCTGAGCATTCTGTCCAAATTTGAAGGCAATCGGTTGAATAGTTTTTGAGAAATCGTGCACACCAGTTGTGAAAAAGCTGTTTCGAGAAAAACGCGTTTAAGGGGGGATTTTTTGATGAAATTGTTTAAAAAATTTTTTGTATGTAGTAAACAGATCAATAAAACTATATGCCAAGTTTCACAAGTTTTCCGTTGTATACTTTCTTCACAAAAAAATTGCCAAAAAGCGGTCAATTTTGCGAAAAAAAAGACAATCCCCCCTTAATGATTAATGAAGAAGAAATGTTAAATAGGAAAACGGTGGTCAAGACTGAACTACTATTACTCTGAATAAGTAAACCAAATTTCAAGCCAATTCGTTCATTTTCATATCGAGAAATCGTGTACGTTTTGAACAACATAGTTTCGGAAAAAAATACGTTTAATGTTTGACTATCGTTGTAATCATGAGTTTACCTTAAGGTAGAATGAGCTCGTGCTCTTGATTTCTGCACATTTTGTTCCAATTTTAACCAGACATTGTTCATGTTATTATGCATGTTCGAGTGAAATTTCAGAACAGTCGACTATTTAGATTGAGAGATAATTGGTTTTAAAATTGCAACTTTTAACACTGCAGGGTCTGCAGTGACCGAAAGTCAGGTTTGCATAATTCGTCGTACCATTCTATTGTGTTTATAAATTTTAAAGAAAAAAATTATGTTTAGATAGCAAACTAGTTGGGGAAAGAGTGAAAAAAGTTTGGATTGCCTTTACTATTCAGTTTTGCTAAAAACGTTCAGTAAAGACAGAATAATTATCCGTAAAAAATATTTGGCCCCTATAATAAAAAGACATATGGCAACACCGCTGAACAGTATTGTTCAATATATCGAGAACAAAAATTATTATCGTCTTCCTGAAGTTAAAAACTTATATCATACAAAAAAATATTTGCGTTATAAATATTGATATTTTGTATTGTTTATGTTATCTTCATTAACAAATAAAAGTGTTGGTTAATTCATATCTAATTAAAAACTTTGTTCGATTAAAAATTACTTCCAAATAAAAATTTGTGTTGCAGTATTGTGTAAATATGCCGCGCAAACTTACGTCCTTGGATACGTGGAACGATGCGGTGTTGCCATAGGTCTTCTGACCATAGGGGACAAATATTTATTACGCAAAATTATTCTGTCTAAGTTTCAATGCAGGCCCTGCAGTGTTAAAAGTTGCAATTTTAAAACCCATTATCTCATAATCTAAATAGTCGACTGTTTTAAAATTTCACTCAAACATGCAGGTGGATATGAACAATGTCTGGTAAAAATTTAAACAAAATCTACAGAAATCGAGACCGCGCGCTCGTTCTACCTTAAGGGGCTATACCATTATGAACGCTGAAAACTTGGGTCATTATCGGGATTTTTTTTAAGAAAAGTACTCAATTAAATGTTTCGGAAAATTAAGAATATATTTGGCTACATTTGACCTATATTACATTTTTTTTTATAGAAAAATATTTAGATCCAAGCGACTCATGCGCTGCCTTTGGAGTCGCCAAAAAAAAAAGTTCCTCTCTGCTGACATGATTCCGGCCGATTCAGTAGCTGAAACCGAAAAAGGAAAAAATGTCGTTAAACTAAAAGGTATTTCCTGTACAATGACGTACGATTTTCGACAAATATCGAAATCTAACAAAATGGCGTAGTTATGAAAAAAGTCGGTTTTCTTGCCTATAAAATGGTCGTTTTTTTCAATGCCAAATCTTCAATTTTCATCCAATAAAAAATATCCTACGTCATTGTAGAGTAAATATATTCAAGAGTACTCAGTTCAAATTTCAAGACAATCGGATAATTGCTCTTTGAGTTACAATGTCAGCAAATTTGGAAAATATAATTTCGAGAAAAACGCGTTTAAAGATTTAACTGTCGATTTTTGCAAGATAAAATGATATTGCTATAAATGATAATGATATTCTTGAAAGTATAAACTGTCGGAAAAGGCAAAAAAAATCGATTTTTTCAAAGTGTCACACTGGTATAGCCCCTCAAGTGATCATCACAGTGTAATGGGTCGAAAAATCGCTGATTTTCGCGATTTTTTTCGATTGTTAAAATACGCTAATCAGTCTGATTTTTTATGTCAAATCAAAGCACTCATAAACAGAAAATAAATGTATAAACGTTTATTTTTATTTGTTTTTTACATTTGTTTAACGTTTGAAAATGTCTTCGAAAAAAGGAGTCCTCACGGTGTACACGGTTGTGGTCGTAAATATTATCTAAAACAAAATTTGTGTAAAGATCTTTAATCAGTATGAAAGCCGCTATCTTGCTATGGAGTTTTTTTTAATCAAAATTGACAAAATGGCGGCGGTTGGAAAAAAAATGATCGAATTTAGCCTATTTTGTCGAGAGTTTTTTGTTAAAAAAAAGATGAAGATTTCAAAAAAAGCTTCCATAGCAAAATAAAAAATGGGGTGACGAATGTTGTATAGAAATTTGAGACGGATCGCTGGAAAACTCTTCGTTTGAGAGTGTACATCGTTTCAAAAAACATTTCGAGAAAAACGCGTTTAAAGTTTCGAGTGCGAAATTTTCACATAAATTGTCTACTTACGATCAATCGGCGATGCCAGGTCCACGTTAATACCCGACTATACTATCGGATATTGCAAAAAAAATTGTTTTCTTGAAAACTTTACACTGTGATAATCTCTTAAGGGGTTACCCCCACTTGCGATTTTGAAAAAATCGATTTTTTTAATTGCATTTTTCTGAAGTATAAGTATCTGAGAATATGTCCTGAAAATTTCAAGTCGATCCGAACAAAATTGACTGAGATATGAGCGTTGAAAGAGAAGAATCCGCGTTGAAAGAGCGTTGAAAGAGAAACTTTAAACGCGTTTTTCTCAAAATGGCATTTCTGAAGTCGGTGACCAAGATTACTCGAACACTAATGAACCGATCTTCTTGAAATTTTGCAGGCTTATTTAATACATAAAAATGTAGTCTTTAATCGTTCGATTTTTTTTTTCGAAAAAAAAATGGCCGTTTGATAGCCAAAAAACGGCCGTTTTTTTTTCGTTAAAATCGAACCATTAACTTTGACTGTCCGCCATTTTGTGAAAAATGAATATTTTGTAAAATCCTTCGATTAAAGACTAGTTTATACTTATATTTGACTAAATCCATCCGCATTTTTTTTTCAGATGATCCACTTCGCCGCAATGTTGGTCACCGCAAACCGTGTATATAAAAACATTATTTCATTGACGGCCATTTGTCACTAAGCAATGTAATATTTTTCAATAAAAAAATTACTGACAGTTCTTCAAGATGTGTTCTTTAAGATGGTATATTGATCGATTGAAAAAGTTTTGTAGTTTTCTTTTAAAAAAATCATGAAAAAGGCCTTTTTTGCGCTACAAGTGGGGGTAACGCCTTTAATCTGCGATTCCTGCACCATATGTTGGACGTCCCTCCTCAATTTGAGTTGCCTCAAGCGACGAACGATTTTTCGAAATCTTTACAGTAGCCTAACCCCTTAATGGGGAGACCTGAGAAAAATGGCAAGCTGGCACATTACTTCCTCATTTATTCATTTCGCCGCCAAGGCTCGCCATATGAGCAAGTTTGATTTTTTTTTATGCAAAGCTATATAAATCAGAATTTCAATCGTTGTACGTCAGTAACGCGAGTACGTCTGTCATCCAATTATGGCTATTTCACAAAGGTAGCTTTGCATGTAAAAAAAACACACTTGCCCATACGGTCAGCTTTGGGACCGAAATAAATTAATGACCAAGCAATGTTTCTGGCTTGCATAATTTTATTCTGTATCGTGAAATTTAACAATGTATTTTTTATGTGATATGATTTCACTAAAGGTTCTATACGATTTTAAATTATTCGAAAAGTTAAAACTAACAGAAAAACTAAACTTTTTCACCACCTCCCGTTGAATTGATTATTAGTCATTACATTTTTTCTGTCATACTCTACTTATGGGCAAAAAATGATTTATGGATAGCAAGTTTTGAGGAAGCTACACCGTGAAAGATTTTTATCGAAAATTTAAAGCTTTAAAATACGAATACTCACCCTGTGCTTCACGCACTTGAATCACATCATTTCTATTAAATGTTTTACTAAATGTACTATAATTATAGTAAAAAGTAGAGAGCTATCTAAATTTTGGAAAACTCACACTGTAACGACTTGTTTTGTTGAATTTGAAACCCCTTGCCATGACGTTTTTTTTTTTCCCAAATCCACACGCTTTCACCTATGACTGCGAAATGTTAATAAGCACCTTGCACGGTACTGTATTTCCGTACGACAATTTAGCCAGATGTCTACAAAATTGAGAAGTTACGGAGCTAAAAAACCACTCTGTAAATAAAAACACTAACACACCTTAAAAACTAAAGCCTGTCGCCGATTTTCACTATACTCATTTGGAAAATACTTCCTCTGGTGCACTATTTATCTGCTATACTTCAACCAGTTATCTCAAAAAGTATAAAAGCTTTTGTGCGTACAAAAATTCGTACACTCCTGTACACACACGTGGACATTTTTTGTAAATGTCATTTTTCGACGTTTTGGAGCCTATTTCCATCAAAATGTCGGAAAAAAAATCCGCATAAAAATGACGCTTTTCCTATGAGGAAGTAAAACATCTAAAGATTAACGACTCAGACCTGGCTCGTGGCTGGAAAAAAGAGGACTTTTCGTGAATGTCTCCGGGAAAACGTCGGCAAGTTTTCAATTTTTGGACCGATCGAGCTGAAACTTCGCCCAAACCTTCTTTTTAATATTCTAAGGCAACCCCTAAAACGATTTTTGGCGACGCTCAATAGTTTTTCAGTTTGGGTTTGGTCTTGAATTTGTTTATGTTTGTTTTCGTTTGTTTAGGTTTGTTTGGACAAAACGGGGAACGCGATGTAGTCGGCACGCGTTAAAAAAAAAACTAAAATTCAATATCTCGAAAACTATTGCAAGTCGCCAAAATCCCTTTAGAGGTCGTCTTAAAATATTTAAAGGAAGGTCTGTGCAAAATGTCTACTTGATCGGATGGGGTTGTTTGGGTTTGTTTGGGTTTCGAAAAAAAGAACGTAAAAATGCAATATCTCGAAATAAAAAAAGAACGTAAAAATGCAATATCTCGAAAACTTTTGCGAGTCGCCAAAAATCCCTTTAGAGGTTGTCTTAAAATATTGAATGGAAGATTTCTGCAAAATTTCAGCTCGATCAGCGGGGGGGAGGGGGTTGGGAACCTTATCTCAATTTTTTTTACATTAAAAGTTCAAGTATCATTTACAATTTTTGTATTGAAAAGTATTTATAAATGTGCTAGATACAATGGTTTGTGCAGATCGCTGTTCGAAAAACGTTCTCCGCTAGTGACCACTGCTGCCCGGAAACAAATCATCAAAAGAAAAAAAATCAAACGCATTCAGTTCATGCAAAAAATGATCTGGTGCTTGAACGACGGATTTAATAAAATATTGACTTTAAAGAAAATGGCCGCAGTCCAAAGAGAAGTGTCGATTTTCGGTATAGAACACGCTCTATTTTCGTAATAAAAAAAAACCTCGCCAACGAAAAAACGAATTCCTTCAATTAAGCAGTTATTGGATATGTGAAAGAAGCTTGTAAAATTTGGAGTTGGACAGTGCAGTGATTTTTGAGATATCGTGGTCACCGATTTTGAAAAAGGTATTTTGAGAAAAACGCTTTCAAAGTTCGTCGATTTGCGAAACCTATCTATAAACGCCCACAACTCCCTCAATTTTGAACGCATCGACTTCAAATTTTCAGAGAATGTTATTAGAAAGTTATATTTTGAGAATCCGTCGAAAACCAAAAGCCGATATTTTCAAAAATTTCAACCAAGCCCTTAAGAAAAAATACTATATAATTATTTGTATGTCTTCAGGATATTGAGACGCTTATTTTTTTAAATATATAATTAATATCGAATGGCGCCGTACGTACTCTCGTCAATTAAGATTTGCAAATCCTTGTATTCCGGAAAATGTGATTATATTCAGCTCTTCATCATTTTCTCCCCTTTGTTTCCACATTGGATTTACCTAGAGGATACAAAAAGCACTTATTTCGCCATCAAAAACCCGTCACGAATTACTGACGCACTTGCAAGGCGGCGAGAGACTCCCGTTCTTCGACTCGTCACAATAAATGTGTCAAGCACTTGATGGATTTTCGTCCCGTACGTTGTAACGTATTTTTTTTCCTATTTTCGTTTTATACAACGGATAAAATACGTGGATGACGACTATCACGTCCTATACACCCAATATTTGCCCACTCTGCTCCGACAGAGGCCAACTTTCTAATACTAATGCGAAAAGATCGTTGCCATGAAATTCGCACCGTGGTGAGAATGCCATTGAGAAATGGACGGCGAACGAAAATAGCTTGGGTCTAAAAAAGGCTATAATAATTGCGAAGGCCGAAACCGGACGAGCCTCTCTCATAGATGGATTAGCAAATCTTGCTTTATATTTTTCATATACACACGAAATCTAAGATATACAAGAGACGTACAAAAAATACTGCATTTTTTTAGTGTCGTTCATACCGTATTTTGACATACGCTATTTGTGCATTAGGATTGTTTATTCTACAGGCCCTTTATGGAAGTCTGCCAGTCAAAATTGATTCGTTTTTTTTTTCTACAATCGTTCGAGAAAAACTGCTACAAGTGTATCTTTCTCGCAAACTTCATTAAATCGAACTCTCAGCATAAGAATGAATAAGTAATTCGCATTGTCGATCTCGCCCCTCTCCCATTCTCTATACATATCGCGTTCTTCGACGATCCCAGCGCGCTCCTCAGAATGGCAGCGACTCTTCAAACAGCCGTTGCAAGTTTGTCCTTTCGCGATTCCATTCCTTCGATCAGACCGGTGAGCAAATCTTCCATCTCAGTCGCAGCCCGTTTTAGCTCGCAATTGTCATCGGCGCTGAACGATTCTGCATCGAAATAGTCGAACAAAGTACTCGGGTGAGAAAAATATCCGTAATATATTAATATATATATTAGACAAAAATTTTTTTAAATAAAAATTCAATTTTTTTTGGTCCTAATCCTAGTCTAATATATATATATATATATTAGTATATATATATATTATATATATTTATATATTAGTCTATAGTCTATTATATATATTTATATATATTTATATATTATATATATATTATATATATATATATATTAGTCTAATATATATATATATATATATATATATATATATATATATATATATATATATATATATATATTAGACTAGGATTAGGACCAAGAAAAATTGAATTTTTATTTTTTTAAATTTTTGTTGAAAATGTTGTCAAGAATGACAAAAAAATGAATGTTGACCGAATTTTAGCCCTTTATATTAATATTTAGAGGTCCCTCCTCGCGATTTTCTATTTCCCATTTATTTAACATGGTAAAAGTTTTGTTTGCCTCTTCTGAGCTTTATAACTCGCCTACGGGTAAACACACGGAAACGCCCAAAAATATTGTTTATAGAAAATTTAACGCTCTACGAAAAAAGCCTCCTTAGCCTTCATACGATAAATTCACGCGTTCACATTTTATTCAACATCAAAGTTGAATTGATGATACATTTCATGACTTTGTGAGAGTTTTGGACATTTTCGACACAATTATTTATTTTTTTTCTTGTTTTTTCTGATTCATGTTGAAAAGTATTGTATTCTTCTTGAATTATTCCCTAGATATTTATTTATCATGCTATGAGATTTGAATTCGGTTTAAGAATAGATTATTGTACTAATGTACTTTTGAATGACAATGAATTCAAATCTATTAGGAATTTTAGAAACTATCTAGGGAATTATTTGAAAAGGAAACAATACTTTTCGAGATGAATCAGAAAAAAAAAACAATAATTTCGTTGTAAAAGACCAAAAATCTCACAAAATCATGAAATTTATCATAGATTCAACTTTGACGTTGAATAAAATTCGAACGAGTGAATTTATCGTATGACTTTTTTTGTAGAGCGTTAAATTTCCTATAAAACAATGTTTTGGGCATTTCCGTGTGTTTACCCGTAGGCGAGTTATAAAGCCGAGAAGCGGCAAACAAAACATTTACAATGTTAAATGAATGGGAAATAATAAATTGCTATAAGGGACCTCTAAATATTGATATAAAGAGCTAAAATTCGGTCGGTCCTCATTTTTTGTCATTCTCAACAACATTTTCAACAAAAATTTCAATTGAAAGAAATTTTTTTTTTGCCACTCATATATATATATATATATATATATATATATATATATATATATATATATATATATATATATATATAATAATCAAACATAAAACAAAAACAATAAATAGAAGCAATTTGGGCAAGCGACGCCCTCTTATTTCTTTTCCAGCCCATATTACAAAATCTACTTACTTTCAACAATTTTAATAACCAACAATGAGTTCCTGCCGGAGGCAAAACAATATTTTTTTTCTCTCGGGTCTATTGGTTGTCGTATTTAAAAAAATAAGGAATACCTTCGAGCAGACAATCATTGGCAACCATGTGCTGGAGCCGATTGAGTATGTCGTTCAAATCGCCCTGTATATTCTGAAGACTACTGTGCTGCGAATGTTTGTCGGGACGTTGCAAGGAGGACGGTGTGTTGTCACGATGTATACCGCTCGGGGAAACCGACGATACGTGAGTGGCATCACTGTTTTCAACCGATTTCGGCGGATATTTGCTCTTGACGCTGGCACCGCTATTCGAATTTAGCCAGCGCGAAAAGCCACTCTCTGCCTGACTGAGGCTCGTTCGGTTCCCACCTGTGACATTAAAACCCACTTATATTTCAAATAACTCACGAATCTCTACTGGTGATCTTAAAGCAAGAAAGATCTGTACTAACATGCTAAAAATGGACATTACCATATGAAGTTTACGCGATGGAAATAAGAGGCAAACATTTACGAAGTGATTGTGCGAGTATTTACAAGTGAACATTTTTCCACGTGTGAAAAAACAATTATGTTTGAATATTTTAGGTATTCGAATGTTAGATCGTTATGGAAGAAATTTTAAAAGTTACTTCTTCAGGTGAAAACGCAGAAACGTCGGAAATTTACGGAGAATTTAGGTTAAAGTTTCTATATAAGTTCGGTCTTATTTCGAGAATTCTTCGTTTATTTCCTCAAGCGATTAGGCTCCTGTGGAAATGACGAATACTCGTTCGTCGCTTGGGGCAACTCAAATTGAAGACTTATGACTACAACGATAGAACTGCGAGTAAAACTTTAAGGGGCTATACCAGTGTGACACTTTCAAAAAATCGATTTTTTTTCTAAGAAGTATATCTGATCAGCAGTTTTTATGGTAAATATCATTTTATCTTGCAAAAATTGATAGTTAAATCTTTAAACGTGTTTTTTTCGAAATGAGATTTTTCAAATTTGCTGACATTGTAACTCAAAGAGCAATTATCCGATTGACTTGAAATTTGAACTGAGTACTCTTGAATATATTTACTCTGCAATGACGTAGGATATTTTTGATTGGATGAAAATTGACGATTTGGCATTGAAAAAAACGACCATTTTATAGGCAAGAAAACAGACTTTTTTTCATAACTACGCCATTTTGTTAGATTTTGATATTTTTCGCAAATCCTACGTCATTGTACAGGAAATACCTTTCAGTTTAACGACATTTTTTTCCTTTTTCGGTTTCAGCTACTTAATCGGCCGGAATCATGTCAGCAGTGGAGGAACTTTTTTTTGGCACCTCTGAAGGCAGCGCATAAGTCGCTTGGATCTCAATATTTTTCTATGAAAAAATTATGTAATATAGGTCAAATATAGCCAAATATATTCTTAATTTTCCGAAACATTTAATTGAGTACTTTTCGTCCAAAAAATTCACGAAAATCACCCAAATTTTCAGCGTTCACACTGGCATAGCCCCTTAAACGCGTTTTTTCGAAACTGTGTTTTTCAAAACGGTGTACGAGATTTGTCGATAACTAATCAACGGATTAACTCGAAATTTGGTACACTTACTCAGTGTACTAGTAGTTTAGTCTTGGTCGACATTTTTTTTAAACTCTTTTTTGTATTAGTTATTATCAATGTCATTTTTACTCGAAAAACCAAAAATAAATTCAAAAAATTTCGTTTGATGACTAAAATACGGTAACAAAAAAAGCTCGGTGAAGTTGTAGCCAATATTATCTATTTTCAGAAAAAACGGTTTCCAAAATCGGGTGGCGAAAATCTAGTACAGCGTTGAGCCTTTACGAGATTGTTTATAACTTCTTTAATTATTCATATTTTTAATGAAATTTGGGACACAACTTTGTTAATGTACGATTTTTCAATCATACTTATTCCTTCAAAATAATTTTTTTTTCTTCAGAAAACCATGATTTTCGGGTCGTCGAATAGCCTAACCCCTTAAACGCTTGTTCTAATCTCATTACACGCTTCAAAATGGGACTCGTATAACTTCTCACCTCCGATCCACGTGCTCAGATCAACACGAGAATCGTCGGACATTCTTGTGGTTACGGGACTCGCGTAAGTTGCATCCGAGTGCAAATGATTCTCATTACGATCGTTATCACTCGAACGATAACAGCCAGTTTGAGACTCGTACTCTTCTCGAATGGTCGCGTCGTCGTTTTGCGAAAGATTCTCGTTCGGCACTTCATTGCTGTTCTGACGCACTATGGGACTGAGTTCGAATTCGAGGAAGGGTCCAGCTTGAAACCTCGAAGTCAACGGGTTTACCATCGGTGTACTTTGTACACGATTCGCCATATGCGACGATGTATTAGCGAAGAGATACTTCTGTGGAGTAGACAAGAAAAAACAGCTCAAAGCAAATCCCTCGACGAAATGATATTACATGCAGACTATTGAAAATTATAACACAATGCGAACGTTCCAGATGCCTAAACATCTACTTTCCGTTGCCGAATCACCAAAACTTTTATTATTCCTCGTACTTGTTGCCACCGAGAAACTTTATAGTTAAGTTTATTTAAAAAACTGATTTTTTCGATACTCTAATATACACTGCCGGGGAAAAGTTTTTACAGAATTTTTACAGAATTTTAGAGAATTTTTGAGAATTATTTCAGATTTGTTTCCCTGTTAAAATGTTATAGTTTTCTAGGCACGTCCATCGATTGATTTCAACCGATTCTATCGTGTTGAAAATATTAAAATCCAATTTTTTCCTCTCTTGAAATTTTACCACAAACCCCTTGGCTCTCGAGTTGCGGTAATTAAATCATCTGATTTTTTACCGAAAATAGGTAAACCAAAAAATTCGAAAAAATTCTCGCGAACTCAACGAAAACCGATTCAACTTTTTACTATCTTGAGGTTTTCCTTGAACCCTTGTCGTTTTTGCGTTACACGATATTTTTTTAATTGTCTTTTTTTTTAATCAAAATATCTTCAGAAAAAAAAATTGTACGAAGCTTTAAGAAAAGAAAATTGAAGCTTGAGGTGCCCCCTTTATGATTCCAGCCAGAAGAATGCATTAGAAAATATTTGTCTGTAAACGGGGTCCACCAGAAAAGGAATTTAAAAAAAAGCGAAAAATGGTCGTTTTGAAAAAAGGGTACTGGAGGTAAAGAAAAATAGTAAAAAATGTTTTTAAAAAACGGAACGAAGGTAGATTCCTTTGCTGCAAAATGCCGCTTATTTAATTCATTTATGTCAACTATCGGCGAAATGGCATAAAAAATCGTTCCGGAACTTTTTGGAATTTTTGTCCGGAAACTTTTCGCCGGTAGTGTATGAAGTCCAATTGCAGCCCGTTATACAATTCTTTAAGGTATTATTTTCACGAACCCGAATATTTAACAATTAACTGATTTTCCGTCTATGATTGAATAAAAATACATCACAGTGTACTGGTAACATTTCAAGCCACGTTACCGAACTCTTAATGAAAAATTACGTTTCTCAAAAATCCGCGACTCTTTATAGAAAATGTCTAAATCTACTAAATTTGCGCGAATTTTTTTTTCCAGTTTATAGTTGGGTATAATAATCGATTGGAAGTTATTTTTTCTTGAGCGCAACTGTAATTTACCAATGATTCAAAAGAGCCCTGCTTATGCCCCTACAAAATGCGCCCTTTCGGGAAAGAAATACCTCAAAATGTTGCACGATCGAAAATAAAGTTATTCTATATTGCTGGAAAAATGTTAACTGATTTTCCGAAATTCGAAAAGCGAAAATTTGCTCTACACATACTAACAATTTTATGCTCAGAATTTGCCATTTTCCTCCTTACCCCCTTCCTAAGTGAGTACCGAATATATGGACAAGGCCTCCTTTGCATAATGACGCAATTATGAGCAACGTGGAGAAAAAACATATTTATATTATCACGATTTGATTGTGGTTTAGAATTAATTTGTTCACGGGGTCGCTGAATTTGAATCTGAAATCGAAATTGTGAAACTCAAAATGGCGGATCCGATACGACAGCCAATATGGCGGTGAAAAATTCAAACTATACTTGGACGTCGTTACGGCAAACGAAAATTGAAGAAAAAAAATACACGACAAAAAATAAAATAGATTTTTGCACGAAAAATGTTTTTTCACCCGATGCTGACGGCGTTGTCTATTGCGACATTTAAAAAATTCATTTTCGTCAGTAGCCGCTTCGAACTTTGCGAACCTGTCGGAAAAAGAACGATGATATTCGTCACCTTTAATATCTTCAAGCGCTGCAACTGTGATTCAATAGTGGAGCGGTGGCGCTGCAGTCGTTCAGCTCTGCTACCACATATCTCGAGCAATTCCACTTGCAATTGTCTGTTTTCTTCTTCCAGATGATTTATAATGCTCTGCAATTCTTTTTGTGGATCGTTCAACACCTTTCTCCGTACCGTACTTCTTAGGGATATCGTGTCAAGAGCCTGCGCCTCGTCGCTGCTGTGTCGCGTGTAAGAGAGAAAGATACCCAAACATTCCAATTGCAGCGATTAGTCACGGCGTTTCTGACAATGGTAAACTTGATAGAAACTGTCGAATGACGTACTGAATGGCTTCCGGCGGCGGCTCGTCAAGATGCATCGGAACAGTCTGCGTCGGGCATAATCTCAGCTTGTTTCGTATCAATTCTATGATGAGTTTGGTCACTTCTTTGCTAGACGTCTGTACACGTTCAATCGAATTATTACTTTTCGACATTTTGTATCATTGTTTTTGAAAATTTCATTCAAGACCGTACAAAGTCACTACCTTGGCGCAATATTCTCTAACCGGATGTTTCAATTTGTGCTTGCTGGATGTTTTGCCTAGAAAAAAGCACGCCTGACACTGATGGTAACGCGCGCATCGCAGACACGAAAAACGAGGACCATGAACCGGTGTAGTCTTGCACGATGAACACTTTATATTGTGGATTGCTGAAATTTAAATATAATCATATTTTCGACCAAGCAGAACCAGACGATGGGTAAGGTTTCGAAACTACGATCGAGCTGACATTTTGCACAAACCTTCCTTTTGATATTTTAAGACAACTCTTAAAGGGATTTTTGGCGACGCGCAATAGTGTTTGGGTTTATTTGGGTATTTTTGTTTGGACAAATCGGAGAGCGCTATTACATCAATATATAGGTACGAACGGAGACGTAGCAGATATATATGGGATATTCAACGCCATTTCACCTAGCCCGTGACCCCGACCATTTTTGGTTTTCCTGATTTTTTTTCGTAAAATTGTACCCCATGGAAGGAATGTCCACACCAATTTTGAGATTTTTATCTCTTCTCTTTTAGGAGTTATAACTTTCCAAAAAATGTCGATTTCGGAAGTTGTGGAAACGCTTAAACGCTGATAACTCCTGAACTAATTGAGATATCGACAAATGTCACTATACAATTTCTTTTCATTTTGAAGCATACTTTCGTTGAAAAATATGAAAAAAACGATCAATTATCAACGTCAACGTTTTTTTTGCTTCTAAAGTGAAAACTATTTTTTTTAAAGATGATTAACATTTCAAATTTTTTTCAAAAAATTCTTCAAAATAGATTGACCCATTCTATGATTTTCAAGACTAGTTCCATTGTGGGCCTATTTTTTCTTCTATTTTTTTTTAAATTTAATTATATTTTTTTTTAGAAGATTCTTATCATTTTAACCTCCAATAATGCTATTAATGATATTGTGATTATCAATTCGGCTTCGTCAGGCCTGAAACGGTTTATTTTTAATTTGTGCTGAATTTAACGAAAAAAAATGGCTTTATTCGAAATCATTTTTACAATTTTACAAGAAAAAATCAGGTAAACCAGAAAATGGTCGGGGTCACGGGCTAGATGAAATGGCGTGGAATGTCCCATATATAGTTGGCGCGGGTTAAAAAAAAACTTAAAAATTCAATATCTCGAAAACTATTGCGAGTCGCTGAAAATCCCTTTAGGGGTTGTCCTAAGATATCAAAAGGAAAGTTTGGCAAAATTTCAGCTCGATCGCGGGGGGCTTTCGGAACCTTATCCCAAATGATAATCCACGCAATGATTTTTAAATATCCTTTCACTGGACGGTCTGCCTTCGATATGCAAACTCTCATAGTCATCAGTTGATCGATTTTGCATATTTGTCGGAAAATCCCGAAAAATTATCGCCTCAAACAACAAACCGAAACAAGGAAATTAATTTGACGACCTTTGATCAGCTGATTTTCAGAAAGCAAAGAGAATGATATTTTTAATATCCCATCATTCTTCCATTTCCGCTAATTCTTGTAGTTTTGTTATTAGAGAAGTTAGAACTTTTGTCGCTCACTTATGGCTTTTTGGAATAAGCAGTTCCCCACGTTGCACACCGAAAGACGAAAAGACGTTTTTCTTTGAATCTAGCTGCATATTGGAAAAAAGTAACTCACTGTGTTCTGCAGATTTCATCCGATTGAACGTGGAAATCCATGTGAGTAGTGGCGGATCTTGCATAATCCAAGTTGCAAACTCGACTTCGCTTACGCCAAGGGAACCTTGAGACTGCAAAATAAAAATAAAATATGTACACGGGCGCACTACCTTTTTACTTTGTTTTACATTCAACTTGTTTGACACGTGTGCTCCAAATTGCGGTATTTCTAAACTTTGAAAATCGACAATCCGAAACACAAATATAAGGTAATTCCTTCGTCACAATTGTAAGGACAATTCGGGGGCACAGCTTTCTATAGGGAAATTTTCTTAGATTCCCGAACGTCTATAAAGATGAGGTTTAAACATTCACTGAAGGCGACATATACATTTAAACGGGATAAAATTAAGCGATTTTGAGCGATTTTCAAAACCAAGAAATAATGATTTTACGTTTATCAAACTATAGGTATACTTCAATAGTATATTTGAGCATACAAGACAATTTTTTTTAGTTCATTTATCATCAAAGTGGAGGACCTGTGGCAGAGTATAACAGCAAGGTTGCCACGGGAGTTGGGAATCGACGTGCAGTCTAGCTTCACCTAGACTGATTTGCAAAAAAATTCAAAACTATGTTCAGTTAGAACATGTATAGTTTCTATTTAACAGTAACTAAAATGAAGAAAATTTACATTTACGAGAATGGTACGCATTTGCAAAAAAAAATCAACAGTTCACGCAAAATATCTATAAAATTTGTATAAAATTTGTTTGTTAAATTTTTTTTTTCGTTGAGTAGAAGGTAGCAATATTATCAATATTTCCGCCAAATTTCAACTCAATCGGCTTAATAGTTTCAGTGTAAACCTGCACGCTAATTTCAAAAATGCAGTTATGAGAAAACGGGTTTGAAGCTTACGCCTGCTCTGAATCCGAGCAGTGAGGCACAGCGTTGACGGACTGTAACGGTTAAAGTTTTTCGAATTTCGTTTAAAGAAACAAAAAAAAAGAAATCTTTTTTTATCGTTGTAAATGTATATCCCGCCTTAAGTGTCCGCCTACAATTTTTTTCAAACTCATATATATCATAAAGCATTGAAAACTATTAGACACGTGTTTTGTTTATCGGCGGAAAAACGGTTTCAAGAGAGCAAACCACCCCTCAAAGAAAAGACTGTCACCCCTTAACTTAATGTTGTTCAACTCTTCTATAGTGGATTTTTCATGGCTGTACATTAGAAGAATTTTGGTTTTGATTCATTCAAATCAGTGGACTGCTTGTGGGTGAAACTGCAAAATCACCCCTTAACACGCCTTTCTTTGAGGGGTGGTTTCCCCCGTAAAAACCGTTTTTCCGCCGATAAAAACAGTACGTGTATAATAGCTTTCAGGGCTTTCCGCACTCGAAATTTTAAACGCGCTTTTCTCGAAATGTCGTTTTTCAAAGCGGTGTAGAATCTCAAAGGAATCTCAAATTTTTTAAGCTATCCGTCTCAACTTTTGACACATTCTTCAAGCCATTCTTTATCTTGCTATGGTAACTTTTTCTTAATCTTTATATTTTTTTTTAACGAAAAACTGTCGAAAAAAGGCTAAATTCGATACTTTTTTTCAAATGTCCGCCATTTTGTCAATTTTGATTTAAAAAAAACGCCGATAGCAAGATAGCGGCTTTCATACAGATTAATCATCTTTTTACAAATTTTGTTTCGGATAATATTTTCGGCCACAACCGTGTACACCGTGAGGACTATTTTTTTCGAAAACATTTTCAACCGTTGAAAAAATACAACAAAAATAAAAATAAACGTAAAAAAAATTATTTTCTGTTCTCCATGAGTGCTTTGATTTGGCATTAAAAAATCAGACTAGCGTATTTTAACAATCGAAACAAATTCGCGTAAATCAGCTTTTGTTCGGCCCGTTACACTGTGATGTTCCTTAAGTGGTGTTCCTCGCAAGACGTTTTGCGGATCACACGAAAAACAATTATTCATCGATTGTTGTTTTTCGTGTGACTCGCTCTCCCAAAGTCTTTAAAACATCTCCAATCAAACAAACCCAATCTCATTAGATTCGGATGGCAGATGGAACATTTATGACTTTTCGAGCCTTTTTTGCTTCTTCGTAGAAAAAGCTTTTTTTGTATTACTTCTTAAAATCATGAGAGAAGGAAAATCAATGATATACCTCGATGAAACAACTGTCAATACTGGATTGAACGAGATGACTTCCATAAGCCACACTCTCGCCAAGCATCTCGGTGACTTTGCAGAAATTCATCAGCAGCGTGTGCAACGCTGCCCTCGACAAGCAAGCGTTGTGGTCGGCCAACAATTGATAGAAATATTCATACTTGTCCTGTAATTTTCCACAACTCATAAGGGTTAGGGCTACTTTCACCGAGAACACCAAAACTTTGCCCTTCCGATCGCTGAAACAAGTATTGGAAACTTTTTTTTAATTTTTTGAATCAGTGAGAACATGGGCGTTATCTATAGATCAAGTCAGTTTCCTTTTGTTCACTGATCCAAGCCAACGCCACTGTTATTCGACGATACTAATTAAAAAGAAGCTTTGTACGTTCAAACCTTCTGATTAGAAAATAAAATCCAATCTACTAAGGTTACACTGCTTATCAAATTCCTCAAGGATTGCGAATGGTTGTGAGAACGTTTTATATGAGCATTACTTCCTTTCGCACATGACTAAAAAGTCCGAACCCATTCTAAAATGTGTTTCCTGCACGATGTGCTCTCAGATAGAGCGATAACATAAATTATAAAAGTTCAGAGCGTACACGAAGTATTGCTCCTCGTGTAAACAACTAAATGAAATTTATATTGAAATTTAACACACCTGTCGAATGTATTTAAAATATAATGAACGGCCAACTTTGTTGCGAGATTTACGTCAAAATCGACGTCTGCCTCCTTGTGGGCGGCGAAGTAAATATCCGATATGACGTCTTCCACCTCGGTCTCGTCCAGAGTAACCGAATTCTCGGTGAAGGACAATCTGTGACGTTCGAACACGCCCACAATCAGCTTTAATTGCACGTACTTCACTAAAAATAGACATCGAATACGTTTCAAATGGGATTCTTAGGCTGTTCCGGTTCAGCAAGAAGGAGTATTCCTATCGATGGATCCTGACACGTATTTGGGGTGAAAGTTTGGTCTATATTTGACAATTCAGCGAAGGCGTAAGACTTTCCCTGGTGTAATAAAAAATCACTTCACTGATCAGCTTGAATTATACTAATCCGGAGTGAATTATTTGGTTTCCCAATGACAACATTTTAAATTGCAATATTTTGAATAAACATTTTGCTTTATGCCGCAAGTACCAATGCTAGGCGAATATCGCTGTGTTACTGTTCTTACGGAGTATTCGAATCTATTTGGCAATAGATATTATAACAAACAAATTTAAATGAAACTAAAACCAAGTGAATTACTCCTAAATTATAAGAACATTGCAAACTGCTGAGTTAATACTTTATATTATGTTCGAAATATGACTACACCTGGTGGAAATATTTGAAAATATCGATTTTTGGCCTTTGACGAAATCGCAAAATATAGCATTTCGAAAATATTCTCTGAAAATGTCAAGTCGATCCGTTCAAAATTGCGGGAGTTTTCGGCGATTATAGGTAGGTTCCGCGAACCGGTGAGCTTTAAACGAGTTTTTCTCAAAATTACTTTTTCAAGATGACCGGGGCATCTAAAAAACACTGCACCGATTAACTTCAAATTCTACAAGCTTTATTTACATATCAAAAGGCAGCGCTTGAACGAAGGAATGTTTTTTTCAATGCATAGATTTTCAACTCCAAATTTTACAAGTTTCTTCCACATACTAAAAAGCAATGCTTGGACTAAGGAATTTTTTTTTTTGTTGCGTAGTTTTTTATCCACGAAAATAGTTTTTTTCACCGATAATCGATACTTTCATTCTTATCTGCAGCAATTTTTTCAACAATCAATGTTATTAAATCATTCGTCCAAGCACTGGATGTTTTCATGCAAAAACTAAATGCGTTTGATTTTTTTTTGGATTATTTGTTTCCGAGTTCCAGTGCTCACCGCGAAGGACATTTTTCAACATTGTCTGCACGAACCATTGTATCTATCGCATGAGTGAATATTTTACAATACAAAAATTGTAAAAGAAACTCGAACCCCTACTCTTCGATGTGAAATAAAAACAAATTATAAATCCGCACACGTTTCCCCAGAAAAAATTCAGCAAACTTCCTCTTTTCTTGGCTTTTCATTTATTCCTCCGATCACACGGAGTTGTCAAATCTATGAACGGTACGCATCCTCGACACGCCTTGCGTCTTCCGTTAGTAACAGAAGAGCTGTGATATATGTGCCTAAGCTCGTGGACATTCGTACCGGTTTCTGCGAATAATTTATTCCGGCAAATTCGTCTCGCCGCTCGACGCTAAACGACTCTACACCGGGGCCCATAAATATCTTCTCCCGGAACTCTCATTCCCGCCACTCTAAATCCAACTATTTCCACTACACATCCCGCAACTCCACGAAGCATTCAGAATCAATTTATATTCTCATCTGACAATTCTAAAATCCATCACCGCAATTCACTTACTGTACAATTCTCTGTGCAATATGTGCATCTTCGCTGCAGTTCTGTACGAAGCGTACCGAATGGGATTGCACTCTTCGATCGCTCGCATGATATTCTTCATAGCTGGATTCTCCCACTGAGATTGCTTCATCGTCTGACTACAATGTAACAAAAAAAAAAAACCATCCTAGTCGCATAATTGATTCCGGCTTGTCGATTCGAGCATGTGGCGATAGTCCTCGAAAGTGGAAAATCGCAGTATCAAAGGGAAGTTTTACTTGCTGTAATGGGATTGTTCATTGGCCCCAGGATGACTCCATTCGGTTGGGCAAGCTAGAAAAAAGTCCACATTATGTCCCCTTAAGAATAGAGTTCTCGCTATATATTGGCACGGTAGAAGAAAAAAAAACTCACCTTGTGACATAACGGCTTGTTTACGAATCGCGAACTTCTATTCGTGTATTGAAAAAAAAAACGTTTCAATGAAAGGCGTCCATTGTATAGGGAGAGAGAAGTTTCGAGGGTCCAACGAGGTGGGCCTGATGACGAAGATAACGATTCTTGGTTATTCCCATTGGTTGACGACAATACCCAACCATGGCCGATGTCTAATGCTTCTTCCCAGGGATTGACGCACGATTATGGAAATCAACATTGTCTTTTTCCGTCCGAAGATTTTCGTACAGGAACTCTCGATGCGAGCGTCGTGTTGTATATGTACCGGTCGTATTAATTCTCGATGTATAGTAGGCGGACGTACCCCCTGTCACGGTGGGAGAGCACGCTGCTCAGACCCCAAGATGCCCCGCTCGGTCCCCAGAGGCCGACCCTTCTACACCGAGTCAGGTAGAGTCCGCCGTGTGGTCGGGGCATCGGCCAAACAGGTGTAACGGTAAACACCATATGCGCGTACTATAGACATCCCCGACTATGCCATATTGTTTCAGCATTACACTATAGTCTACAGCGCGTTCTCTGTAACTTTCCCATCGGGCCTTCCCTCCCCGCCACCTTCTATTCGTAGCGAGGCCCAGAACGGCCTCGGCGTTTTCTCTCGCTTCTTATCGCTCCGCAGACGCGCACCTCTCGCTCTCGAACGCTCTCTCTTTTTCTGTGAAATTATTTCTTGGACTTTTTTCTTCAAATTGATCGATGCAATTGTTTATTATTTTATACGGGGCCCTTTGAAAAGCAATGATGCATTTGGAATGTGTCATCCTGGTACATTGTACACGAAGGGGCTGGCCGGTGACAAAATACGTATGTCGGTGTGTACGTATGACGTACAGTAGAACCTCGATTATTCGAATTTTCGGTTACCCAAACGCTTCGGCACTTTATCCGAACTCAATGATGGTCTTTTTTTCTCAGTCAAGGGGTTAGGCTACAGTAACGGGTATCAAATCATGTGCGAATTTAACCATTTTTTTCGCATGAAAAAGTGATTCACTCGTAAAATTAATTACACATCTATTTAGTATGAATATTAAGCTGTTAGAAAATATGTATATTTTTTTTCGATGCACGAAATGGCCGACTACTAATATTTTATTTTGTTCTTTTTTTAGGCGCTCCGCGGCGTGACATTTCGCATCCACAATGTTTTACGTAGAGCAAAAAACAAACATTGTCGTCAATCTACATTAGAATAGCTAAAGAAGTACGTACGGAATTTAAAAAATATTGTTTTATTCAAAAGTTGTAGGTATTTGAACTTGAATTTGAATTGAACTTGAATTTTCAGTGAAAAATTTCGTATAAAACTGCTCATAAAATGAAAAGTTTTCGATTAATCAGAAATTCCGTAAGTACCTCTCTGCGAAATGCAATTAGGATCATAACTTTTAAATTTGAAGTAAATCGAGTGAAAATTGTTGACGTTATTTGTCCCGACAATTGGAAAAAAGCTGTTTCGAGAAAAACGCGTTTAAAGTTTTACGTGTTCCTCTGACCGTGCCAGAGATGGACTTACGTTATACGCTCAAAGTCGGTGAATTTTTTTTTCTTGCTATAAATCGAATAGTAACTTATTCTTATGATGATAAAGCACCGTTTTAGCGAGAAAAAAACGATTTTTTGACAATTCTACTGTGGCCTTACCCCTTAAGGTATCGCCCCAAGGTATCCCCTTTTTTCTCTAATAAAGCTGTTTCCCAACACTTCGAGATATTTTCAAAATACATTATTGGCTATACGTACATCAGATTCGTACATCAGATCGTATATACGTTGTATGTATATACGAGACACCGCCCTGGAATGGTTTGAAACCCAACCAGAAAATAGTCCCACACAGCTGCTGTTCTTGAAACGAATTCGAGACTCAGCGGCCAAGAAACGGGCAACTACTACGAGAGAGCCAAAAATTAATCATTATTTTAAGCCGCAATTGTGATTTAAATGCACAAGTTGCGGTGGTATAAAAATTGAAACTTTATTCATTGTTAGTTGTTATGAAATAAAAAATTTAGGGTCGTTGAATTAATAAAGAGAATTTTCGATACTATTTATATTATACGAGTTGATTTTCCCGGAAATCCAAGATATATTTTCGATTATCCGAGTGATGTCCGGTCCCAATTAGTTCGGATAATCGAGGTTCTATTGTACTTGATAAACGAAACAATTGGCAAAACACTTTTGAGGCTTTGTATACCTTTGGGTGATCGGAAAACAAGGCTTTTTGGGATCTTTTTGAAAAGACTAATGAAGCAATGATAGTGAGGCTTGGAGGCTGGTTTATTTTGCATATCTGTAGGCACTCGAGGCAAATTTTTATTTTCCAACCAAATACCAAATGGTAGCCCAGTGGCCGGTAGAAAGATAACGCCTTCTTAAGGCCCACGGGGGGACTCGCTGAAGACGCACATGAGCACCTAATATATATATATATATATATATATATATATATATATATAACCCAAACAAATTAAGGCTGTTTTTTTAGTCGAAAAGGCGCTTTTTTTTTTAAGTTGCTAAATTTACAAAAATCAATATTTTGTAATAATTGGATGTACTTCGCTAACGAAACTCATGTAGATTACGATATATATATATCGTAGTACATCGTAGTACATCCAATTATTACAAAATATTGATTTTTGAAAATTCAGCAACTTTTTGAAAAAAAAGGCGCATTTTCGACTAAAAAAACAGTCTTAATTTGTTTCTAGAAACCGTAATTGTTAATCGATCGCAAAAATCATGTTTACTTCGCTAGAAAATCTATCTAAGAAGCAGTTGAAATTTAAACTTAATCGGTTGAGAGTTGTTGGGGCGACGAGTCCGCCCGATTCCGAAAAAAATGGTTTCAAGAAAAAAGTGTTTAAAGTTTTAAAACCATTTTTCTTCGGACCATATCTTTTTCGGGATATTTATACATATCAAGCATATCATTCTTTGGATTTTTATACATCATTTAAGCCAACTAAAAAAATGATACATTTTTTTCAAAGATGTATAAAGCCTTAAGGGGCTATACCAGTGTGAACGCTGAAAATTTGGGTGAATTTCGGGAATTTTTTGGAAGAAAAGTATTCAATTAAATGTTTCGGTAAATTAAGAATATATTTGGCTATATTTGACCTATATGACATAATTCTTTCATAGAAAAATATTGAAATCCAAGCGACTTATGCGCTGCCTTCGGAGGCGCCAAAAAAAAGTTCCTCCACTGCTGACATGATTCCGGCCGATTCAGTAGCTGAAACCGAAAAACGAAAAATGTCGTTAAACTGGCAGGTATTTCGGGTACAATGACGTAGGATTTTCGAAAAATATCAAAATCTAACAAAATGGCGTAGTTATGAAAAAAACGTCTGTTTTCTTGCCTATAAAATGGTCGTTTTTTTCAATGCCAAATCGTCAATTTTCATCCAATCAAAAAAATCCTACGTCATTGTAGAGTAAATATATTCAAGAGTACTCAGTTCAAATTTCAAGTCAATTGGGTAATTGCTCTTTGAGTTACAACGTCAGCAAATTTGAAAAATCTCATTTCGAAAAAAACGCGTTTAAAGATTGAACTATCGATTTTTGCCAGATAAAATGACATTTGCCATAAAAACTGCCAATTACAGGATATTCTTGAAAGTATAAACTGTCGAAAAGGGCAACAAAAAGACAATCGATTTTTCAAAAGTGTCACACTGGTATAGCTACTTAAGTCATAAGATTTTTTCTGCTTTTATTAACATTTGTTCAAGGTTTGAGCGTACATACTTTACAGGGAAGGTTCAGGTAAAAGACTTCTTCTGTTTGAGTACCTGAAGCTTGTAGACGTTTGTACCATTTCTGGCACACCGCTCAAAAAAGCAACGGAGTCAGCCGGATATGAGTATATTTCCAAGATTTTCTTTGCGTCGAAAATATTTATTCTCCATAATTAAAATATTATATACATATTATTATATCGTTTGTTGCAGGATTTGTGAGGAGAAATTTGAGACGGTGGAGCACCTCCTAATTTGCAAAAAAGGCTGGGAAATGATGCCAAAAGAGGCAAGAAAAGAAGCGGAGGAGTGGATACAAGGAGTTGACGAGGTTGCGATAAAGGGGGAGATCATTAATATGTTAAGCGGGAAAATAAATGTGGGAATTTGCCGCTACTTCAAAGAAATAGAGGCATTATGTGCAAAAATGAAAAAAGAGGAAAAATATGAGAGCGACAGCGATCAGTAGTGGTTAGGATATAGGTTAGAATTTTAGACGTAAGTTGTTAGGTGTAAGTTCGTGAATGAGATTGATTGTAAGAAAAGAGACTTTGTAAAAAACTTTATAACAAGTTGTGCAAATAAAACTCTATTATATATATATATATATATATATATATATATCGTTTGTTTTTCCAAATTTGTTTCTTTCTTTATATTTAAAAATGGCGGCTGTAGGACACTTGCTTCGGAGACGGTTGCCGCCTGAGCTGTTCCACGACGTGAAATCTAGCGTTTGGTGCATTGATCTGAAACATCAGAAACAAGAAGTTTTACATTTCTAACACCCACACGCTTTATGTGAACCTAAAAAGTCCATATAAAAGGGAATAGTCTTAAAATGTGTACGTGTTTGAAAAAATATTCTATTTTTCATGGATCTTTTGCTATAGTAATTGTTAATGATAAAGTAGTTTTTTAAATAATTTTCAAGAAATTTCAGGATCACATAGACGGTAATTACGGATAAGACGGATTTGATACTTTTTTAGTTATCTTGTACGAGGTTCTCGAAAGATCCGTCTCTCGAGCAAGTATCGCACAGCCACAATTTTCAAACATTGAAAAACAAATCTTGGAAAATTAAAAGATGTACATAAACAAACAAAAAAACCAATATGTACATAATTTTTTTATTACGTAGTGCAGGGGTCGGTAACCAGTGACCCATGAGGCGCCTTGGTGCAGCCAGCAAGATTCTTACCGCAACGCATGTGACTAGGGTTGCCAGCTCCCGTTTAATGTTTTAGAGGATTTGATAGGATGAAATAAAGGACCGAGGATGAAAGTAAGGGACATCGTGTTGTTTTCAATCAAATGCTCTGTTATGGTATCCGTAGCGACATTTATTAATGAAAAGAGCAATTTTAAGGAGCTTCGTGACAAATGGCGAAGTGTTACCATTTTCTTCAAATTTATACAGTTAATTCTTTGTCATATACTGAATGCACTCTCCAAATTTTATATCGATCGTCTACACCGTTTCTATAAAATTTACAATTGAAAAAAAAAAACACTTTTTAACATAGGGAGATGCTTATGATCAGATAACATAAGGTGTACATTACGACACTGATGACAAAATTGTCACAATGTACTGAGTGATTTGACGGTTTTGTATAACATTTTAACCATTTTTTCACAATTTTTTATGCGTAAAACGGTCATTCGGCGATAAGCGTCAGCATCTTTTCACTTCAGTAAACGACAATGACTTTACTGTGTAAATTTAAATCAAATGATAATATTTTGTCAATTGTCCCGAAACTCCTTAATACGCAACGTACCGTAGTCATTGATTGAAGCCAATAGTAAGTGCTCAGTTATTTAATAATGAACAAAAGTCAAAATTACCCATCATAAACTTTTTGCTGCTTTAACCCTTTAACTGCCATTGTAGCAAATTTGCTACGTTCACTTTGACCCCGTCGGTAAAAGCGCAAGGACGCTATAGCGGACAAGCTACTTCACAGTTCCATCAATATTTGTTAGTGCAGCTACAAATGCCGGGATAGCTTGAAATTCAAACGTAAACATATGAATTATATTAATATGGCAACAACGTTGTGAAAATTTACGACGCTTGCCCCAGCATTTCATCTGCTGTCAGTTTTTTGTCCAAAAAAGTAAATAAATGGACATTCTTGAAATATTTTTTGATGGGATTGTGGAAAGGAAGCTTGACTGGACGAATTAGGCTTTGAAGATTGTTTATTGAATTAGAATAATAGTTCGAACCGAGCGGGTGAAAATGTAAGTAGCAAATTTGCTACAGTCCGAAAATACTACTTCCCAGGCCCTTATCGACAAAACTATGGTTGGATATTCATATTTAACCCTTTTTTAGCTATACTACCAGAGGAAATGATTTTGAGCCATCCAGAAATAGGCGTGGCCGTTGAAGGATTAAGAGCTTCGTCGTTTTCTATCATGAAGTTATTTTACTTGTAGTTCCGCTTTTACAATGTCAATATCTAACTCATTTCGGTTTTTGATCCACGTAATCGTACACAGGGCAAAAATCCTTTCGGCCTGAGCATTAGATACTGAAATGGAAAATACGTGTTGTATTATTTTTAGCAGATACTTGTTTTCATTCGTTGATTTTAGAATCCGAATCGATTTTTCAAAAACATTTTCACGTATCTTTTCTTCCATTATTTTCGTCAAAAGAGGCTTTAATATACAGAACTCTTCATACGTACGCAGCCGCTGACGCGACTCAACGTATTTGCCATACGCATGTGTTCATTTTTCCCATAATAGAGAACGAAGTATTGTCCTCTATTCTCGATTTCGAAATAGGCGACAAGATCCGTTTTTTGGTCGAAAATGGAGACGATCTTTAAAATAAAGGACGTCTGGCAACCCTGCATGTGACGCACGATGTCATACAGTGTATGATATACCTACAATGTAGGCATTAGGGTGGCATAAATTTGAGCTCTTTCTTTCCTTTTTCTCACTATCCAATTATCGTCTTTAAGGCGTTATACGCAGTTAGATATTTCAAAAAATCGATTTTTTTAATTTCATTTTCGGAATGTACCGTACATCGATTTTTTTTTATTTCATTTTCGGAATGTAAATATCTGAGTATATTCCCTGAAAATTTCAAATCGATCCAGCGAATATTCTCGGAAATACACACATATTTGTAAGAACGCTCTGAGCGCCACAAAGTAAGCGTCCGAGAAACTTCAAACGCGTTTTTTCTCAAAAGGGTGTTTTCAAAGTCGGTGAGCACGATTTCTCAAAAACGGCTCAACCGATCGGTCTGCAATTTTAACACAACCTTGTCAGATATATTCTTCAGGTATTGATCGAAGGAATAAGATTTTCGATAATTATTTATTTTTTTTTCAACGGTGTACCGAAAAAATTTGGTCGAAAATCGGAATTGTTCCTTTCCGGAGCCACCATTTTGTCAAAAACTAATATTTCGACTATTCCTTCGATCAATACCTGGATTCATCTATCCCCTGAAAGAATCTTTTTGGTTTTTTTCATTTTAGATAATCCAAACCGGAGATACTTTGCTCACCGCCGGACACTTTTTTTCGGGGACCTCCAGGAGACTTCCTACAGGAGCAATGTTAATGAATTTTTTTTGAAAATAAAAAATACCAATCTAAAGCTAAAAGATGCCACTTCACTGTCTAATACTTTTCGTTTTACCCAAATTAAATACTTTTCCCGAAAAAATTAGTGAAAAACGACTTTTTTTGGCATTGCAACTACGTATAACGCAATTTTCAAAACATTTAATCCTTTTTCCTTTAGAAACAGATTTTTCAAATTTACCTCACTCTTCTAACCCAAGAATTATAATATTTATTCTCATAAAATATTTATTTAAAGCTCTTGTCTGTAAATAAAATTATCGGTCGTTTTATTCGTAAAACTGAAATGACAGCGGTTTTTCGCGCATCGTAACGCGTCCCACAGTTGGTCTCGTTAGTCAAACTGCGAACCAATCGTAGCTGTACGCTGTGACGAGCGACGCCATAAGACAAAGTTTTTATGCTACAAGGAATTATAGTGCATGCGAGATTTATTTTATGGCGGAAATTGTTAATTTCGAAAACCTTGAGCGACTACTAAATATTAATTGGCCGGCTAAAGCTTTCGCGAGGTTAATTTAAAAATTATGAAGCCTAAAATTCATGGGTGAGAAGTGGACGAAAAGAAAATCGATTTTTTTAATGAAAATTTGAATTTTTGGGCGGCTTGAGCGACCTCTCAATATTTTTTGACCGCTTGCAACTTCGGCGACAATTTTTTTTCTCTAAGGAAGATAATTAGCTGTTGAGAAAAAGGAAAAAAGAATAGAGCTCGAATTTGTGCCACCCTAGTAGGTATACTGTTATGACGTATAGCCAATGTGCGGGCCGCACCAATCCCCACGTAACATTTTTGGCCTTCTTACGACAAAAGGTTGCCGACCCATGTCGTAGAGTATTCCTAGTTTGGACACAAAATAATCTTGGGAATTCGCTTTTTCTCAGTTGCCTTAAGGGGGGATTGTCTTTTTTTTCGCAAAATTTACCGCTTTTTGGGCATTTTTTTGTGAAGAAAGTATACAACGGAAAACTTGTGAAACTTGGCATATAGTTTTATTGATCTGTTTACTACATACAAAAAAAATTTTAAACAATTTCATCAAAAAATCCCCCCTTAAACGCGTTTTTCTCGAAACAGCTTTTTCACAACTGGTGTGTACGATTTCTCAAAAACTATTCAACCGATTGCCTTCAAATTTGGACAGAATGCTCAGCTGACATCCTTTTATCGTTTGATGAAGCAAAAAAGCAATACGTTTGATAGTTTTTTATTTATAACAAAAAATCGATCAATTTTTCTCGAAAAATCGATACTTCAAGTTTAAAACGTCACCAAATCGTCAATTTTTTTTCCCCCCTTCATCGAACGATAGCTATATGTGTCTAAAGTAAAATGCTTTTTGGGTTTTTGTTGCAGGATGAACGTGAAGGCTGTAATCGTGCACACCATAAAAAAAGGACCATCGCGCGTCGAGGGGGGTGGGAGGCGGATTTTTTGATGAAATTGTTTAAAAATTTGTTTGTATGTAGTAAACAGATCAATAAAACTATATGCCAAGTTTCACAAGTTTTCCGTTGTATACTTTCTTCACAAAAAAATTCCCAAAAAGCGGTAAATTTTGCGAAAAAAAAGACAATCCCCCCTTAAGGCCTTAGGCCGCAGTAAGGGGTATAAAATCATGTGCGAATTTAACAATTTTTTTCGTACGAAAAAGTGATTCACTCATACAACTAACTACACATCTATTTAGTATGAATATCAAGCTGTTAGAAAATATATATATATTTTTTTTCGATGTACAAAATGGCCGACCACTAATATTTTCTTTTGTTATCTTTTTTTAGGCGCTTTGCAGCGTGACATTTAGCAGCCACAATTTGTGACCTAGAACAAAAAACAAAAAATCTCGTCGATCTACATTAGAATACCTAGAGCAGTACGTACGGGATTTAAAAAATATTGTTTTATTCTAAAGTTGTAGGTATTTAAACTTGAGAAATGAATTTTCAGTGGAAATTTCGTTATAACTGCTCGTAAACTGCTCACAAAATGAAAAGTTTTCGATTAATCAGAAATTCCGTACGTACTTCTCTGCGAAACGCAATTAGGAACATAACTTTTAAATTTGAAGTAAATCGAGTGAAAATGGTTGAAGTTATTTGTCACGCCAATTGGAAACAAGCCGTTTCGAGAAGTTTCGAGTAGTCGGCCATTTTGTACATAAAAAAAATATATACATATTTTCTACCAGCTTGATATTCATACTAAATAGATGTGAATTAGTTTTATGATTGAATCACTTTTTCATACGAAAAAAAATGTTAAATTCGCACATGATTTTATACCCGTTACTGTGGCCTAAGGCCTTAAGGGATCTCCCCGTTAAGTTTCTCAGCGGTTCTTCCCCATTACCACTGAATGTATCCTTGTTGAACACGAGCGGCTCGAAGACGTCATTTGTTCCATATTGCAGAACCCTGCCTCATTCCACGATCTCGTAGAGAGATAAATGTTGAAATTTGAGAACCTCGAGACCCCAACTCGTCCAATGAGGCAGCAAATATCGCGCAAATATTTCCAGACACCGTGGACTCGCGTTCAAGTAAGGTTTCACGATTTCTGCAAACGCATACCCGGCGAATATGCCAATTAATATTCAAACGCACCTGTGAATAGGTCCAAAGTCATTTCCTATTATACGTCAAGCTTACCGACGACAGGTGGTTTGTGAGAATGAACGGAGCTCGGTACACTGACGATCAACTTTTTATCCGGTATGCGTGTTTTCGCGTCGATCGATTTTTGTCCGAAAATGAGAACCTCGTAGGGTCGCTTACCGTTTGCCGAGTTGAAACCGCAAACCGAGTTTCCTGATTGAGTCACCTTGATAACATTTATAGGATTCGATATCATCGTTGGTGAATCATTGCGGGGTCAAAAAAATACGGGGAAAATGGTCAGTCGATGAGTCTCGCGTTTTGTTAAGATGTGCGTATGTCTTACTTTGACCCAGTACCATCTTCCGACGTACGTAACGCCCCACGATGGAAACATTTCTTCCGTGATACTGTGCAAATGAATCGGCGCGTTTGTACACCAAACTGCCACTATTCCATCTGGTGCAAGCAAATCTCCAATTGGTATTTTCGCTAAGTCTTCGTTGTTCATCATGTTGTAACTGTGCGAACCGTAGTGAAGAAGACAAAACATTTTTTTTTTTAATTAAAGAAAAGAAACAATTATTCGTCGTAGTAGATTTATATTTATATTAAGTATGAAGGTCATTAAGGGGGGAGACACCTTTAAACGAGGAAAACATTTGTTGATTATCATGATTGTTTTTAAAAGGAAAGATTTTTTCACAATTTTTGAGACTTAGGGTATATTTTATTTACTACCTTTGGCTGTTTATGGTATTTTTTAAATTAATATTCAAAAATAGCAGAAGTAGTGCACACTCTTCTAAACAAGTTGCGGCGGATGTTCTCAGACTTATTCACTATAATAGCAATTTGATTCTTGACCGACGTTTTACCTCTTAACATTTTTTTTCATCAGGTATTAGCAATAATGATATCATTTCTCCTCGAAAAATAAAAATTAAACATTTATTTTGATGATTGAAACACGTTAACAAAAATAGCTTGGTCAAGTCTTAACCAATATTATCTCTTTTACGAAAGAACTCGTTTTTTTTTTGTTTCGCATCAACTGGGTGGCCAAAATCAAGTACACCGTTGAGCCAGTCACGTTCAAAGCTCCTTCGCGAGATTGTTTATAAACGATTGTTTTTAAATTATTAAATATTTTTAATGGAATTTAGTGCACAACCCCCTTAATGTATAAACAAATAAATACCCAAACGATTTTTCGGTCATCTTGCTTATTCCTCAGAAATGATTTTTTTTCAATGACCCTGACTTATAGTGACGACTTTCGAGTCGTCACTATAATTTGAGTGGGGGGTTTTTAAGGGGTTTTAAGAGGGCTGCCAGACCCCTTAAAACCAATATATTAATATATAATAATATCAAATATTATTTCCGTTTTTTCACGTGGTAGAATCATCTTAATTTTACGTTTATTTATGTTGCTTTAAGAGGTTTTAAGGGGTCCGACAGCCCCCTTAAAACCCCTTAAAGCAACATAAAGAAACGTAAAATTAAGATAATGATACTACCACGTGAAAAAACCAAAATAATATTTGATATTCAACGACATGTCATTTCTTTAAATGCTTAATTGAAAACACGTTTGTTGACTCCCTTGTTCACCCAAATAAGTGAATAACATTCTAATCGTATTCGAGTTTACAATGTCGACAAAATGATGAATTTATATATCTATATCAACGCTTATCAGCTACCTCACTTTTAACCGTCTGAACTGAAATAGAAACTTTTTTTGTACATTTTTGTAGTTACCTGGCCTCCACCGATTTTTCCTTCTTCCGCCGCACAAATTTGTTCCACCATGGCGGATCCATCAGTACAAAATCGTACTGCCGACTGCAATCCAGTTTTTCGGCGATGTCTCTCACGTCGAAGGCGTAGAAAGAACATTTTTCGGGAAACGCATATTTCTCGTCTCCGATCTCAGCGATAATCGGATTTTCGGTCTCGTTGGCTCCACGAAAGTTTCCCAACCGGTTGAGAGCGCTCGTCAAATAGAAGCGGTCCGACGCGGCACGTGCTGATGCGTTATTGTCGTGGGCATCGAATGTCTCGAAGAGGTGCTCGGCGGCTGCACAGGATCGCATACGGTGAAGAGCTTCTTGAACATGATCGATCTGAGGAACAGCATTTTTTTAATGTAAACATAACGTAATAAGGCGAGTAATTTTTGTTGCTTTACCTGTTCAGAATCTTCTTGCGAATAATTTCCGCATGTTTTTCTCTTTTTCAATTTCGGAACTTCGCTCGCGGGGCTCCTTTCCGCTTTCACGTTTTGATTATTTCTCAGAAACTGAGAATTTATGGCGAAAAATGTTTCGTCAAATTTCAAAGTGCGGAATTCATCGGAATCCTTTACGTTTGCGTAAATTTTTTTCAGATAGTCGGAGTGAGAAATGATCCACCCGTCATCCGTGCATAATAATACACTCATGCTTTGTGCAGTCTTTTTTCTCAAATCATCGATACTTATCGCGGAGACATGTAAACAAACGCATTCGAACCGTTTCACGAAAAGCGATCACGACGGTATTGCAGAACTCGTAATTTTTTGCTACGAGTCGCTGCAAACTACCGCCAGATGTCGCAACAGTCGTCTGCTACTCACACTACGGCAAAGAGACTAGAGAGACGGAGTCGACACCACGGTCTTACATACAGGCCTTGAAACTCTGGTGGTGGGGGTATGTCCTCGGATTGAAGCACCGGCCGTTTCGCCTAGTGACCACGAGTGTCGCTGCGATAGAGTGATGCAGGCTGTGCGAGAGAGATGGAAATCGATTGTTGACTCATAGGAACCTAACCTAGCTGTACAATGGGCTGGTGAGGGCAAATTATGATATTCAATGTCAAAAATGCATGATGGACCTAAATACAATTAAAAGTAACTTTATCGTAAACCTAAAAAAAAACCAAAAGACTATAGTTATCCAAGTGGGTACGATGAATATGATTTTTTTTTATATACGTCTCGATTTTATATACGGTCCGATCCCTGTGCGCTCGGTTGTTCAAAAACATGTTTTAGCGTTCATAAAACAAATAGGCTTTACGCGTTGTTTTAATTGACCGGAAAATAAGTGGCAACTATTCCAGACCGAAGTGGAATCCAGACCGAAACACTTGCAGGATGTATTTATTGAAAATGAAACAAATACTTAAGAAACAGAAGAAACAGTGCTTCTTTTGCAATTCTTTATTTCCGCTTCGAAAAAATTGAATGCATGTGCCAAGAAACATTTTCAATAATCTCTACTTTGCAGTTTCCGAAACGGTTTGCGTTGGTAAATTTAAAAAAACACCTCTTTTCCGACCTTTAAGCGAAGGACTCTCGAGTACGATAAATTAAAATAATTCACTAACTTTGTTTTATGTTTTCCAGCCTGGAAAGTATTTATTGTAATGATCCCAATAATTTTTTATTTTTTTCAGGTTCCTGGCTCCAACGCGAAAAAAATAATTTCATTCATTCCATAAATTGCAGGTTTTATTGTCCTCAAAAAAATAGATTTTTTTTCAATATCACCGTTTTTACAAGTTTACAAGTAGAGCACGTCGCGTGTGGTCGCGTGAATCAGCGGTTGTCTTTCGTTTTGTTTACTGTCGAAATCTATTTCCGTCTCTCTCACACAGCCTGAATCACTCTATAGCAGCGATCCTCGTGGTCACGAGTTGAAACAGTCGGTGCTTCAATAAGAGGCCATCCCCCACCACTGAAATTTTGAGCGAGTTTCAAGACCTGTATGTAAGCAGAGATTAGTAGGGAGATGTACAACGCTCCCCTTTTCGGCGTGCCTCAGAAAGGGCGCTAAATCGCTGCGGCGAGTTCGGGAATATGATTTTGTGTGCATCGCCGATGTCGAGGTTGCAGATTCCCTTGTCGCCGCGCGAGTTGTGAGCACCGCTCAAGTCGATATCGCAGTCAGCGTGCACACGAATGGGTAGCTCGGTGGGGGAAAAGTGTCTGCCCCTCGCTAACTCGACAGGCGAACGGAGCGAGGTAGGCAGCCAGATCGCGCGTAAAAGTTACCCCTCTCTAGTCACTTACGCGCCCATCACACAATCATAGTAGCGCGTGTCCGTGAGCGAGCGACGCTCGGACATCTTCGGAAAGAGCCGAGCACGGTCGAAGTGTCCCGACCGCGCCTTCGGCAGCTACACCAATCCATGGACGCTGAGCACGTTCATGCGCGGCCAAGCCGAAACGAAGGCTTCGAGGGAAAAAGCAATCCGAGCACGACTCGCGCGTGACGTCACCGACGGCACGCGCGAGGCTTTTACATGATTTCAATGCTTATTTAGCAATTGATTCTCTGCGTTATTAATGTATACAAAAAAATGTATCGCGCACTCTGATCGCTTTTTTTTTAGTTTATACGTTAATTTAAATATAATAATAAATCTAAATCACAACTTATTTATATTATATAAAATTGTTTACGCTTTACTTACACCCGTCCTCATGCCAAATAAATTATAATTCATAAAAGTAAGCGGAAATACATTTATATTCGTATTATTATATTAATTCTCATACTTTCATCAAGCAGTAAAGCATTATCCCCAAAAACAAACCAATCATCCATCCGGCCGCGAATTGTAAGTACCAGAAAGTGCACATATTCGACAAGCGATGAGATGATCCCGTTGGTAGCGTTCCTGGCTTCGGTCCACAAGGGCTCCAGTGCAAATTTTTCCTAATTTCTCATATTTTAGTCATATTTAAGATTTTCGGAGAAAAAATGATTTAAAACAGATTAAAGTACTGGTCTATTTCCCAAAAACACATTTTTTTTTAACTGAAAATTCATAATTTCTCATTTTTTTCCCGGAAATTTCTCTTTTTCCTATGACCTGAGTAAACGGCTGCGGAGATATTCGGAGAAAAGATATAGATGAAAAAAATGAGATTTTCGTAAAAAAAAACTTATTACATTTTTTTATGCCTCATAATTCTGATAAATAATGAATTTCCGGAATTTTTGCAAACATTCTTTTCCTCAAGGGGTAAACCACTGTCACGGCCTGCCACGAAGCGTTTTAGACAAATAATACTTGGGGTAATTATTAAGCATATATTGAATTATATAGCGAAAAAATTTTATGGGAAAATATTACAAAATGGCGACACTGCACAAAATTCTTCCGCGGCATGTTGAACTTAAGGTGCTCTGCGGCACGTAGTATACCTTGTGCCAATTTTAACCTGGACAACATAATTTTTTTAAATTAAATCTGGATGAGTGTAGCTAGTGAACCACGTAGGGGATTTTAGAAATATTGATTTTTGAATAATTGCCGAGTATTTGACTAAAAATGTTCATTTAGCCTTAATAAAGCAAATTCTTTTTTTTAGATTAAAATTGGCACAGTTATACTGCGTGCCGCAGAGGTTCGACATGCTTCGGAAGAATTGCTGCAGTGTCGCCATTTTGTAATATTTCCGGATAAAAATTTCTAGCAATATACTTAAATATATGATCAATAAATACCGCAAGTATTATTCGTTTATCACATTTTCTTCCGCCAAAAAAAAAAAATTCAAAAAATCCGTTTCTTGTAAGGTCGTTACAGTGGTGTTACCCCTTAAAGTCTTCATATAATTTCCGAGATTTTCCCGTGATCGTAATTAAAATGGTGAAATATTTGGAGAAATTCGCAGAAACTCGGATGTTTGCGTAAAAATAATTGTCCGCAAAACTCCGAATTCTTCATATTTGTTCCAATTCATGGAAAAATTCGGAAAAAATCTGAAAATTTTTTCGGAAAAAATCGGAGTTTTTCGGAAAATATTTGCACCAAGGGCACGGGATCGTTCCCCGCGCTCGGTGCTTTTGTAAAAATTATTATTACTATTAATTCTTATTTGATTAGTTATTATTATTATTTTAATTAGTTATCTTTTAGTGTCGAAAAATTTATCGCGCACTCTGACCGCTTATTTTATTAGTTTGTACGTTAATTTAAATACAATAATAAATCTAAATTACAACTTATTTATCTTCTAAAAAATTGTTTGCGCTTAACTCACACCCGTCCCTATGCCAAATAAATTGTAATTCATAAAAGTTAGCGGAAATATATTTATATTCATTCTCATATACTTTCATCAAGCGATAAAGCATTATCATAATGCTTTATCATAATGCTCTATCATAATGCTTTATCGCTTGATGAAAGTAAATGAGAATGAATATAATAATATGAATATAAATATATTTCCGCTTACTTTTATGAATTACAATTTATTTGGCATAGGGACGGGTGTGAGTAAAGCGCAAACAATTTTTTAGAAGATAAATAAGTTGTAATTTAGATTTATTGTTGTATTTAAATTAACGTACAAACTGATAAAATAAGCGGTCAGAGTGCGCGATAAATTTTTCGACACTAAAAGATAACTGATTAAAATAATAATGATTACTAATAAAAATAACCAATCAAATAAAAATTAATAGTAATAATAATGTAAAAAAAAAGCACTGAGCGCGGGGTACGATCCCGTGCCCTAGTGCAAATTTTTTTCCGAAAAATTCCGATTTTTTCCGGAAAATTTTTCCGATTTTTTCTATGAATTGGAACAAATAAGAAGAATTCAGAGTTTGGCGGACAATTATTCTCACGCAAACATCCGAGTTTCTCCGAATTTTTTTCGAATTTTTCCGAATATTTCATCATTTTAATCACGATCACGGGAAAATCTTGGAAATTATATGAAGACTTTAAGGGGTAATACCACTGTAACGACCTTACAGGAAGCGTATTTTTAATATTTTTTTTGGCAAAAGAAAATGTGATAAACAAATAATACTTGCGGTATTTATTGAGCATATATTTAAGTATATGGCTATACATTTTTATCCGAAAATATTACAAAATGGCGACACTGCAGCAATTCTTCCGAAGCATGTCGAACCTCTGCGGCACGCAGTATAACTGTGCGAATTTTAATCTAAAAAGAAGAATTTTGTTTTACTAAGTCTACATGAGTGTAGCTACTGAACCCCGTAGGGGATTTTCGACAAGTTAATTTAAACAATATTTATTAAAAAATAACTGTCTTAAAAAAATTGAACATTTTTAGTCAAATACTCGGCAATTACTCAAAAATCAATATTTCTAAAATCCCCTACGTGGTTCACTAGCTACACACATCTAGATTTAATTTGAAAAAAATTATTTTGTCCAGAATAAAATTGGCACAAGTTATACTGCGTGTCGTAGAGCACCTGCAGTTCAACATGCCTCGGAAGAATTTGCTGCAGTGTCGCCATTTTGTAATATTTTCACAAAAAAATTTTTGCAATATACTTCAATATATGCTTAATAATTACCCCAAGTATTATTTGTCTAAATCGCTTCGTGGCAGGCCGTTGCAGTGGTGTTACCCCTTAAGGAAAATAATGTTTGCAAAAATTTCGGAAATTCATTATTTCTCAGAATTATGAGGGATAAAAAATGTAATAAGTTTTTTTTACGAAAATCTTATTTTTTTTTCATCTACAACTTTTCTCCGAATATCTCCGCAGCCGTTCACTCAATAGGAAAAAGAAAAAGTTCCGGAAAAAAAATGTCAAGTTTTTTTTACGAAAATCTCATTTTTTTCATCTTTAAATTTTCTCTGTATATATCCGCAGCCGTTCACTCAGGTAGTAGGAAAAGGGAAATTTCCGGAAAAAAATAATAATAATAAAAAGTTTTTTAACGAAAATCTCATTTCTTTTCATCTTTAACTTTTCTCCGAATATCTCCGCAGCCGTTCACTCAGGTCATAGGAAAAAGAAAAATTTCCGGGGAAAAAATGAGAAATCATTAATTTTAAGTAAAAAAAAATGTGTTTTCGGGAAATAGACCAGAACTTGAATCTGTTTTAAATCGTTTTTTCTCGGAAAATCTCAGATATGACTAAAATATGTGAAATTATGAAAAATTTGGAGAAAAATTTGCACTACGGGCCCCTGCGGACCGAAGCCAGGAACGCTACCAACGGGACCATCTCATCGCTTGTCGAATATGTGCACTTTCTGGTACTTACAATTCGCGGCCGGATGGCTTGTTTTTGGGGACCATGCTTTATCGCTTGATGAAAGTATGAGAATTAATATAATAATACGAATATAAATATATTTCCGCTTACTTTTATGAATTATAATTTATTTGGCATAAGGACGGGTGTGAGAAAAGCGTAAACAGTTTTATATAAGATAAATAAGTTGTAATTTAGATTTATTATTATATTTAAATTAACGTATAAACTAAAAAATAAGCGATCAGAGTGCGCGATACATTTTTTTGTATACATTAATAACGCAGAGAATCAATTGCTAAATAAGCATTGAAATCATGTAAAAGCCTCGCGCGTGCCGTCGGTGACGTCACGCGCGAGTCGTGCTCGGATTGCTTTTTCCCTCGAAGCCTTCGTTTCGGCTTGGCCGCGCATGAACGTGCTCAGCGTCCATGGATTGGTGTAGCAGCCGAAGGCGCGGTCGTGACACTTCGACCGTGCTCGGCTCTTTCCGAAGGTGTGTCAGAGCGTCGCTCGCTTTCGGACACGCGCGACTATGATTGTGTGATGGGCGCGTAAGAGACTAGAGAGGGGGCAACTTTTACGCGCGATCTGGCTGCACTGGAGCGAGGTTTTCCGTCCGATCGAGCTCGACATATGTGTGGCCGTACTGCGGATTGGAATATGCATTAAATGAATTTCAAAGAGAAAAACATGTATCGAGAAAATTGTTTTCTCTCGGTTGGCCGTTTATGCCGAGAATGCGGGTTAAAAAAATCAACGACGAACCGCGTGGAAAAATAAAACGTCGAAACGACCGTGGAAGGTTCAAAAGGAAATCTTGAGCCTTTGCCGCGGTCGCTACGGCGTTTTTTTTCAACAGTAAACATTATGAATAAGGGTGTATCATAAATGTTTCTCTATCCTCAATAAGCGTCGTAGCTGAGTTGGCAGCGTGACGGATTGACGATGCTTGCGGTCCGGGTTCGATCCCTGGTTAATCGACTTTTTTAGATCTATTTTCTTTTCTTCATTTTATATTCAAAAAATTTCGAACTTACTCTCGCTTTAACTATTCTCGCCTGTCCAGGCATTGTTTATGATATTTAATTCATATATGTTTAATTAAAAAAAAAGACATTGGCTACCGGGGATTGAAGCCGCGTCGTCTGCACTCAGAGCCCGCACGCTGATATATCAACCGCGAGGCTCTTGTGACTGCAAACCTGCCTTACGTATACACACTTATCCAACCTTAAAAAAAAATTCGCTGCATACCAATTGCATATTGTTTTTATGACCCCAAAGTATTATTGAAGACAATTGAAAACGATTTTTTCGAAGCCTTAAAGTCTTTAAGAGGGGATATACATTTACAATGATCAAAAAATCAATTTCTTTTCTTTAAGGGATAATCCCACTCTAGGAATTTGGAAAAATCGTTTTCATTTGTCTTCAATAATACTTTGGGGTCATAAAAACAATATGCAAATGGTATGCAGCGAATTTTTTTTTAAGGTTGGATAAGTGTGTATGCGTAAGGCAGGTTTTCAGTCACAAGAGCCTCGCGGTTGATATATCAGCCTGCGAGCTCTGAGTGCAGAAGATGCGGGTTCGATCCCCGGTAGCCAATGTCTTTTTTTAAATTAAACATATATGAATTAAATATCATAAATAATGCCTGGACATGCGAGAGTAAGTTCGCATGTCCAGGCATTACTCTCTTACTCTCTTACTTACTCTCTTACGAACTTACTCTCGCTTTCGCGAGAGTAAGTTCAAAATTTTTTGAATATAAAATGAAGAAAAAAAATAGATTAAAAAAGTCGATTAACCAGGGATCGAACCTGGACCGCAAGCATCGTCAATCCGTCACGCTGCCAACTGAGCCACGACGCTCATTGAGGATAGAAAAACATTTATGATACACCCTTATTCATAATGTTTACATTTTGAAAAAAAAACGCCGTAACGACGCGGCTAACGCTCAAGATTTCTTTTTGAACCTTCCACGGTCGTTTCGGCTTTTTATTTTTCAACGCGGTTCGTCGTTAATTTTTTTAACCCGCATTCTCGGCATAAACGGCCAACCGAAAGAAAACAATTTTCTCGATACATGTTTTTCTCTTTGAAATTCATTTAATGCATATTCCAATCCGCAGTACGGCCACACATATGTCGAGCTCGATCGGACGGAAAACCTCGCTCCGTTCGCCTGTCGAGTGAGCGAGGGGCAGAGACTTTTCCCCCACCGAGCTACCCATTCGTGTGCACGCTGACTGCGATATCGACTTGAGCGGTGCTCACGACTCGCGCGGCTACAAGGGAATCTGCAACCTCGACAGAGGCGATGCACACAAAATCATATTCCCGTACTCGCCGCCGCAATTTAGCGCCCTTTCTAAGACACGCCGAAAAGGGGAGCGTTGTACATCTCCCTACTAATCTCTGATGTAAGACCGTGGGAAGAACTTCGTACATACAGGCTAGGATAGGGAGTTTGGACTCTTTTACTCTAGTCAACGAATTCAGACGTACATAAAAGGCCGATTCTTGAAACGGAATGACATCTCACCGCGGTCGGTATGGTAGAACAATTATAGATACCCAAAAATCTCTGAAACGGCTCTTCAGATCCCGTCGAAACTTTGCCAAACGACGTCAAATAGATAGACGAACAGCTGTCTGCCTCTCAAATTTTCTGAATTTGAGAAACAAAACGTAGATTGGTCGTCTTAAGACGGAATGACACCTCATCGCGGTCGGTACGGTAGAACAATTGTAGATACCCAAAAATCTCTGGAACGGCTCTTCAAATCCCGTCGAATCCCGTCGAACGATCGCGCAGTATTTCTAGGTTGGCTATTTGGCAACATTGGTTCTACCTCCGTCTCTTTTTACTCAACCAGGCGAGTTTAACCTCCATGCTTTTCGACGTCGATCTGTCGAAACAATGTCAGGTGTGGGAAATATAAAGCATTATATTCAGGCCACAATTGGTAAAAAGTGTGAAAAATTTGTGTCGGCGAAATATGTCGGTTAAAAATGAAATATGTGTGGAAATTCGAATGAGCGAGATGAGGTTAGGACTACAGTCAGCTATTGCCTTGCTGTCACGTCTCTTTATGGTAGCAAGTGGTAATAAATCGAATACCGGAAGTTCAAATTAAACTTAATATTACATCAAAATTAGGTGAATAAGCGTAATTTTTTCTAAGAGCATTGGATTACTACAAGTCTCAAATATGTAAATCTGATTATTTTTAAGAATCTGACGGATTTCCACTATTATATACACTTTTGTAGCGATCAGAAATTGGGTTTTTGCATGTCGTCTCGGAATTCCTTCACAAAAATACGCAATTTTTATTTTTTTTTCTCCCTACTCAGGTCGATAACCGACCCTGAAATTTTACATACAGGTCTTGACACCGTCGTGTCAAGACCGGTATGTAAGACCGTGACTTGAATCATTCGTATTCTTTGGAAGAAATATTATTTTATCTTTTATCCTTCATAATTCTTGACCGTAATATCGTCAACTTTGAACGGCCACGGCACGTGCCAATAGTAGCGCTTCTAGCGGCTACTTTTCACTTCAATGGCGTCAAAAAACTCAAGGGGTGAGACTTGCTACGATACGAAAATCAGGGTTATTTAAAGAAATTAATTTCGAAGGAATAAGTAAGATGATTAAAAAATCTTTCTGAAATTTGTTTGTATGTACATTAACAAAGTTGTGTACGATTTTTCATTGAAAAATATTAATAATTACCGAAGTTATAAACAATCTCGTGAAGAGCCTTTAAACGTGAGGAGCTCAACGGCGTACTTGATTTTGCCCACCGAGTCGATCAGAAACATAAGTTTTTTTTTTCTTAAAATAGATAATATTGGCTAAGATTTGACCGAGCTTTTTTGTTATCGTGTTTCAATTACAAAACCAAATCGAATTTTTTCCTTCGATTTTTTTACGAAAAACGATGTCATTATTGTCAACAATCAATGAGAAAAAAATGTTAAGCAGAAAAACGTCGGTCAAGACTAAACCACTATTACACTGAATAAGTGTACCAAATTCCAAGTCAATCCGTTCATTAAATGTCGAGAAATCGTGTACACCGTTTTGAAAAACAGTTTCGAGAATTAACGCGTTTAAAATTAACTAGCAGTTCTATCGCAATCATAAGTTTACCTTAAATCTGCGATTCCTGCACCATATGTTGGTCCTTACTTTCCAATTTGAGTTGCCTTAAGCGACGAACGATTTTTCGAAATGTTTACACTCGCCTGACCCCTTAAGCTTTATCATCAGTTTTTGTCAATAAAATTCCCACCTTTCAAAAAGGCAACTTTTCCTCATTCGGTACTTTCCGCGACAGCCATTTTGAAAAATCGAAACGTTGGAATATCTGGCGAAAAGAAGAGAAAACCCGAAAAAAAATGTCAATTCTACCGAGAATGCCCCATGTGCTGCGTATATACCGATCACGATCAGCGGATTTCCGAAGAGAGAGGACAAGTGTAAAGCAGCGGCAAGGCGAACAGAAAGAAGAAGGGCAAAGAGAAGGTTAAGCGATGTTCCAGGCCTTCGGGCACGCAGTCTCAAGACAGCGGCCTCGCGCGAGTGTCGGGAGACGCAACAGGTTTTTTTTTCTTCAATAGCATTCGATCAGCACGTACGCAAGGATTCTCTCCGGTTCTCATCCTCGATCGCTTCTCTTGTCTAGCACGGACGCAGTCACTGGTCTGCCTAATCCACCGAAAGGTTTGTTGACGATTATAACACGATTTTTTACATTTTGCCGCTCTATGAAACACACACACACACACATCAATATATATGTATATGCCTGAGTGTAGGTTTAGGTGCGATATTTGTACTTGCAATACCGCGTGCGTTGAACTCGCTCAATTTCTTTGAATTCTTACAAACGTCTCTGGCGATGAGACGGGCCGAAAAAACAAAGTGCATTATCTCAAAGCGCGATCGCGGCTTGGACTCTTACACGAAGCGGGGTAGAACCGTTTGGTCTTCCAATAACTTGCGGGCTTCCATCTATTTATTTATTTCTCTTCTTCTTGTTACGTACGAGTCGTGACTTTTGTCAGCCGAGCAAAAGACTATGCGCGCGTGTCGTTTTTCTGGTAAAAGGAATGTCGAGAATTCCGAGATAATACCGTTAGCTCGGTAGTTCGTGAGCCGAAGAGTCACTCCGCATTATTATTTTTATCCAGAGCGTGCCTACAAACTCAATTATGACAATATACTAACCGTTTTAAATATAATTCGACAGTAGCTCCGCAACGAATTGCTCAAACGCGATCTTGCGATGCTATCGTCCACTGGTCGTCAGATTTCGTACAAATTTCGTAATTCGTCAGGTAGAAAAAAAAGGATTCGGTTTTTTCGCTACAAATGTTCTCAAAGGTACGCCATCCAATTTCTCGCGAGACGTTGGAAATGCAATTGGTGTCCCGCACGCGGACTGCGAATTGCTAAACACGGCGCTCAACGCTTAAGGGGCTACTGTGACGGACCGAAAATCAGGGTTATTAAAAAATTATGTTTAAGGAATAAGTAAGATGATTGAAAAATCGTTTGAACATTTATTTCTATGCTCATCGATAAAGTTGTTTACCACATTTCATTTGAAAAATATTAATAATCAACGAAGTTATGAAAAATCTCGTGAAGGGCTCAACGGTGTACCTGATTTGGGTCACCTGACTAATCCGAAAGAAAAAAAACGAGTTTTTTTTCCCTTAAAATGGATAATGTTGACTAAGACTTCCACCGAGCTTTTTTTATAGTGTTTCAATCATTTAAAAGAATGTTGAGGTTTTTTCGAGGGAAAATGACATCACTATTGTTAATAACTAATGAAAAAAATGTTAAGTTACACTGGATAAGTGTACCAAATTTCAAGGCAATCCGTTCATTAGATGTCGAGAAATCGTGTACCCCGTTTTGAAAACCATAGTAAACGCGAAATTTGGGTGATTTTCGGGAATTTTTTGGAAGAAAAGTACTGAATTAAATGTTTCGGAAAATTAAGAATATATTTGGCTATATATGACCTATATTACATAATTTTTTCATAGAAAAATATTGAGATCCAAGCGACTTATGCGCTGCCTTCGGAGGCGCCAAAAAAAAAAGTTCCTCCACTGCTGACATGATTCCGGACGATTGAGTAGCTAAAACCGAAACAGAGAAAAATGTCATTAAAATGGAAGGTATTTCCTGTACAATGACGTAGGATTTTCGAAAAATATCAAAATCTAACAAAATGGCGTAGTTTGAGTTACAATGTCAGCAAATTTGAAAAATCTCATTGCGAGAAAAACGCGTTTAAAGATTTAACTATCGATTTTTGCAAGATAAAATGATATTGATATAAATTATATAAATGATAATGATATTCTTGAAAGTATTAACTATCGAAAAAGGCAAAAAAAATCGATTTTTTGAAAGTGCCACACTGGTATAGCCCCTTAAAGTTTTACTAACAGTACTATCCTTGTAAATATAAGTTCCCTTTCAATTTGCGATTCCTGCACCATATGTTGGACCTTCTTCTTCAATTTGAGATGCCTCAAGCGACGCACGAGTGTTTATCATTTTCACAGTAGTCTAACCCCTTAAAGTTAGTTGGTTCGCGGAACCTACCAATAAACGCACATTACGCTCTTAATTTTCAACTTGAAAGGTTCAGAGAATATTTTGGAAATCTTATATTTTGAGAATCCGTCGACTACCAAAAATCGAGATTTTCAAAAATTCAATCAGGTGTAGGCCCATGGGCGTAGCCACGGTGGGGCAGGATAGGGCACTCCCCCCCCCCCCCCTCTCCTCGACTCAAGTAGTGAAGCGAAACAAATATAAAAATAAAATTACATGATTTGAATATTGATATTTCAAAAATAGGACAACGTTAATACAGAATAGTATTGAAACAACGCGTAGGTAATTTTACTTTCGAGCATGCATTCGAAGATGTCGGGAACACCATTGGACCGCTAAATTCGAATTGGTCGTAATCGATAAGTCACAAGAGGTGAAAATGGACCTCTTTTATTTCTAGCTAAAATGGATTGGGCAGGCTCTTTTGTGATGTAAAATCGTTTGGTAGTCACGAATTCTCAGGTCCCATTCTCGTCCAGGTCTTATTCAGCCCAGGAGAAGGATTAAAAAAAATATAAACGTCTCCCGGATCAAGAGTTTTGGTCCGATCGAGTTCTACCTGGAACATTGGTAATCAGCGAATGATGTTGCATCGACCAGGGTGTCAGCAACTAGATTGGATTGCTAGATTCAGATTGGTCCTAGTCCAAGACAAGACCTGAAAATGTGGCACTTTTCATTTCTCGTTAAAATCGATTGAGAAGGCTTTTGTTCGATGCAAAATCGTTTGGTGGTCATGAATTTTCTAGTCCCAACTTCGTCCTGGCCTTATGTAGCCCAGGAAATGTCGTTTTTTTTACATAAACGTGTCCCGGATCAAGAGATTTGGTCCAATCGAGGTTTACCCGTAAGATTCGTAATGAGCGAATGATTTTGCATTGACAAGGGTGTCGGGAACGCGATTGTACCGCTAGATTCGAATTGGTCATAATCGATAGGACATAAGACGTATTGACATTTGACAATTAGTACAAAATTAATACAGAATAGTATTGAAACTAGAAGTAGGTAATTTTTATTTCGAGCGTTTCGAATAAAACCATTTTAAATCGGCTTCAAACTGTTCCTCAGCTATGTATTTTTATCATTTTCTAACTTTTGGATGCCACATTTATTTTTTCGGGACATACTTGCTACACTCGGGTTTGTTCCTATTGCTATTCAGATTTTCAATCATAACTCCGAGAAAAACAGTCGTATTTCGATGGCTTTTTTTTTAAACCAATAGCCAATTAGTCGAGAAATCTGGCTATGCATTGACCAAATCGTCAAAGTTAAGAACTTCTGAGATATACTCGTTAAAAAAATATTTTCTCGAGAAAAGCGAAAGAAAATTGATTTTACGAGTTTTGTTCGGGTATCTCAGACCCCAGTGGGGCATGCGAGGGTTAAATATGTGTGTACACCGATTACGCAGTGATAGCTGGTCCGATTTGAATGGTTGTTTCTTTGCTGGATAGGGAAACACAGCGATTTCCGAAAGTATTCGGAACCCACTAGAAAACTCATAAACGTAGCATGTTTCTCTACATCTGGGCCCCAATTGACAATGACAACTGAGCGAATCCTTGCTATAAAACCTCGCCGATTTGTATGTAGCTGGCTCCAGTCATCCGAAATGTCATAAATGTTTTGAGTGGCAAACAAGTCAATTAATAGAGTATGCCAATTTCATAGGCTAGATTTCGATAAGTAAAGTCTAGTCAAATAGTTTGGTTATGTGACTTCGGAGGTCTTATTAGGAATACAACAGTACTTGCTGAGCAATCCAACAAATGGCGTTGGTTGTACCTAAGTATCTAAGTAAATTCATTTTGTAAAATTAAATAATCGATCACCCAAAAATTATGAAAACCATTAAAACCAAATCAAATATTTGGCAAAACTCTAACCCGAATGTTCACATTTTACTGATTGTCCCGAAATATATATTACTTTATTCTTAGAATTGCCAAGGTGTAAATTTTAACCGCCAACGAAGTGAGCTCAGAGCTGCTATGCCAGAATGGAGAAAGGCTGCAGACGAGCGAAGCGTCCGCAGAAATTTCGTAGGCACGGTACCCGGTTTCGACATGATTGAAGCGGACTACAATTTTTAGGGAAATTACTTAATACGTACTTCATATCGGCTTTCCTCCCCCCCCCCCCCCCGAGCAAGTCCTGGCTACGCCTCTGTTAAGGGCATGCACGAGGTCAACATAACCTCACAAATTTTCCAACCCAATTTTTTCATAGATGGTTAAATTTTTTAGGAAAGACAAAGCATTAGACCCTGGAGCTTCAGCTATCTCTCTCGCACTCATATGTCACGTGATAGATCTTCTACTTGCCGTAAGCCCCTACCGCAAATTCCGTAACGCAATTGGGGGGGGGGGTCGAAGTTTGCGTTACGTCATGATTTTAAAAATGCCAGAAATAGCAAAATTTCTGCATGTTCAAGTTTTTAATTTGAACCTCGCGTGCAATTTTACCGTGGACAACTCACAACTTTCTATACGCAATGTCAGTTAAGGGGGAAAGTCACTGTGCAAGAACTTGCACAGTAGCTTTCCCACATCCCCCCATCAAAATTTGAAGGAATTTTTTAAAATAATTCTTGAAAGTATATGTGTTGAAAAATATGTTGGCAATATTTTTATTTACAAGTCTGAAAATTGACGGAGTTATAGTCACTTTAGTGAGAACAGGTAGCGCGACCGGTTAGTCCCTCAGTCCCTGGAGGTGTGGCATCATTTACAATAGATAAAGGACGAGGCTCTTATTATTTTGTGAACTATCGTGAAGACGAAGAACCGTCATATCGCCCGCGACTAGATACTTCAATGGAAGTATCAATATTCTAGAAAAGAAACATAACTTTATATCAAGAAACACGGAACGAAAACTTTGAACACGTTTCTCTCGAAACTAGTTTTTTCGACCTTGTCCGAGCGAATACTTAAAAACTTATCAATCGATTTTCAATTTAAAAAAAAAACATTTTTGTAATCGCAGTGACTAAGGTTGTATCCGCGTTTTTAACATTTGATAATTACTATTTTTAATGGCTGCTTGAATACAGAAAAAGCGCCTTGAAAATAGAAAAAAATGTCCAAACTGTCGGCTTTTTGTAAAAAAAAAAAAACAAAAAAAAAACGGCTACGCATGACGATAGCTAAATTTGTATAGATATCGATAAATTGTTGACTTTCAATTTACAGATAACCGTCCATAAAGATATCGATGGGACAATGAAGAGACATTTTTTTTCGTCGTCAAATCAAGGCATATATCTCGGTTAATTTTCAAGATTTTGTCATAAAAATTGGTATAAAACTAGATGAATATATACTTCATAAAATTAATATAAACCCGATCCTTTCATAATTAGTTATGTCTATGAAAAAAAATCGCATTTATTGACGACACAGCACCCGTTACGTAACGGAATAGGGGGGGTTCTGGCCAAGCGTTACGGTCCCGTTACGTGGTGGGGAGGGGGAGGGGAGTAAAAAGTTCGCAAATATTGCGTTACGTAATTTGTGTACGCCCCCAACACATTTTTGCTGTCTGTTGGTTGCGAACAGAAACATGTCGGAAAGTTTCAAAACTGTCTTCGTGACCGGTGGTGCCGGTTACATCGGCAGTCACTGTATCGTCGAGCTTCTCCAGTGCGGCTACGAGGTAGTCGCGATCGACAACTTTGCCAACAGCGTTTCGGGCGACCACGGCGAGTCGGCGGCTCTCGCGAGGGTGGAAGAGATCACCGGGAAGAAAGTACCGTTTTACAATTGCGATCTTACCGATCGCGACGAGCTTGAAAGAGTATTCAACAAGGTATGCACAAACGACAAGGCGCGTTAATTTTCACATACTGGCACGTTTCTCCTTTATTTCACTCGATGTTTGCGTTTGATATTTCAGCACAAAATCGACTGCGTTATACACTTCGCGGCTATAAAAGCCGTCGGTGAATCGATGCAGGTGCCTCTCCACTATTACCGCAACAATATAATAGGAGCCATAAATTTGCTCGAGGTACAATTCGCCAGATTAACAAATTCCAGTACGACAATGAGAGAAACGTTCCTCCTCAATATCTCTTGGTCTTTTGTTTCCAAGGTGATGAAGGCCGCTCAATGCTTTCAATTCGTGTTCAGCAGTTCGTGCACCGTTTACGGTGAACCGGACAGCCTGCCGATAACCGAGGATCATCCCGTCGGCAACATAACGAACGTTTACGGCAGAACGAAATATTTCATCGAGGAGATGCTCAAAGACGTCTCGCGAGCCGAAAAATCATGGAACATAATATTGTTGAGATACTTCAATCCTGTTGGTGCGCATACCAGCGGCCTGATCGGCGAAGATCCCACCAAACCGTTCGCCAATCTCATGCCTTACATAGCCCAGGTAGCCTTGGGCCGAAAACCCGAACTTGTCATATTCGGTGGAGATTATCCGACCGAGGATGGAACAGGTAATTTCAATCCACTTGAATTTCCGTATCTAACGACGCAAACTTCTACACTTCGCAAAAACGTCGGGAGTTTTCTCTTGGGGGCGACTATACAGATTGAATGCAAAATTATGGATCGACGTGCACGAGGATTTGATTTTGTAAAAAATCACACACGTCTTCACACAGACATTCGTTGATGACTATTTGAAGAGGAGTATGATATTGCCATACATGACAAAAACATAAATAAACTTAATGCCGGACGGCACCTAGCGTCGGACACTCGTACTATCTCGGCAAGTGGCAACGTTTTACCAAAGTTTGATTCAAGGCCTTAGGCTCACAGTAATGGGTATAAAATCATGTGTGATTTTGACAATTTTCTTTCGTATGAAAAAGTGATTCACTCATAAAATTAATTACACATCTATTTAGTATGAATATCAAGCTGTAAGTTTTTTTTTTTTCGATGTACGAAATGGCTGACTACTAATATTTTCTTTTGTTATCTTTTTTTAGGCGCTCCGCGGCGTGACATTTAGCATCCACAATTTTTAACCTAGAACAAAAAACAAAAATTCCCGTCAATCTATATTAGAATACCTAGAGAAGTACGTACGCAATTTGAAAAATATTGTTTTATTTAAAAGTTGTAGGTATTTGAACTTGAAAAATGAATTTTCAGTGAAAAATTTCGTTATAACTGCTCATAAACTGCTCATGAAATGAAAAGTTTTCGATTAATCAGAAATTCCGTACGTACTTCTCTGCGAAATGCAATTAGGAACATAACTTTTAAATTTGAAGTAAATCGAGTGAAAATTGTTGAAGTTATTTGTCACGTCAACTGGAAAATAGCTGTTTCGAGAAGTTTCGAGTAGTCGGCCATTTTGTACATCGAAAAAAATATATATATTTTTTCTAACAGCTTGATATTCATACTAAATAGATGTGTAATTAATTTTATGAGGGAACCACTTTTTCATACGAAAAAAATGTTTAAATTCACACATGATTTTATACCCGTTACTGTGGCCTAAGGCCTTAAGGTTGTTGCTAAATCATTTTTGAAGGGTGGGGGGAGAAATGAAGTTCCTATGCTAATACATTGTGTGACATGACCAGTGCCAACTTATTGCAGCCAAATATTAATGACGTGTACGACTAAATATCGCAAAAATTATTAAATGTTCAGTAGATAATCGTAATTATTATTTAGATATATGGTAATTTGAAGGAGTTAGGACTACCAGAAAGCTAAATGGTGATGTTTAAAAATCTTATTAAAATAGCCACGCGCTTTGGCAACGTCGCACGGTTCCGTCGTTATTCGAGGCTGTTAGGTTGACTGCAGTGACTGTCACAGGCAGTAGCTGTATTACGCGCGCTTCGTGCCGGTCGGCGTTTTCAGAGGGTACGTCAGAGCAAAAGGAGGCAACAAGTGATTCAGAAAAAAGATCAGTGCGCCGCAAAGTTTCCGATGGAAAAGACGATTTGTCAGTGCTCGTGCCCACAAGCATCGTACTATGCTCACCGAAGCTGGAAAAAAGGGAATACATCATAATAATAAGTGAATAAGTTCCCCTTAGTCGCATTTGACTTAAACGTATTTGAAATTGGCACGCTAGGCCTGTCATTTTGGTCAACCGGTTGTAAAAGACAGTTGAGCCAGCGTAAAAGTTCAACGGTTGAATTTGGACAGCTTCTCAACGGCTCATCTTTGAAAGTCGACCATCCTGCGTTTTCTGTGGATGGTTGACTCGACGGTTGACTGGATGGTTGACTCGGCGGTTGATTGGATGGTTGACTCGACGGTTGATTGGATGGTTGACTCGACGCAATATATTTAATGATTAATCAAATTATACTGTCTTGATAATTAAATTGATGATTTGCGGAGAATTGAGTCATCAAACGCAGGGGGGGGGGGGCGAAAGAATATCCGCAGCAGATTGTGCGACGGAGTGAGACGACCATCCAGCGAAAACAAAATGGCCGCGGTTAAACAACCGTTGAATCAACCATTAGGATTTTTTTTACGGTCGACTTTATAGTTGTAAAGCTGTCCAAATTCAACCGTTGATATTTTCGGTTGACTTTGCAGTTGTCAAAATTGCTAGGGAGGCTTTCGGCTGGTTCTGCTATCCCCATAGTTCCGACGTTGCCACTTTTTAATACATACTCCTCAACTAGCCTCACTTTTTCGTAAACTGGTCGCATATTTTTCATATATTTTCATTAATTAGATCGGTAACCTATCTATTTTTCTCGGTAATATTGTTCTGTACACTATCCTGCACACGATATTCGTTTTTTGCGTCACTTTATTCATAAATGCGGAAGGTATACGCGAGCAACTGAAATGGTAACGACGTTGCCCCGCATAACCAATGCGATCAAGTGGAGATTGATGTAAACTTCAAAATTTAATATTTAATAAACAAGTACGGAAACCTCCGTTCCCCTTTTGCCAGTATATTCAGAAAGTATACCATAACGATTATTAAAAATTTCATTATTGTCTATTTACCCCAATATTTTTAAGCAACAACCCTAAATTTTTAAGTATGTTTATGCAGAGGTTGCATTTTTGTTAATTTATTTTGGTCTTAAACTTCGTTGACGTAGTTATTTCATAAATAAAGTTACATTTCTTTTTTTATTGTCTGAAAACCTTAGGTGTCCGTCACTGGGGGGACACCCCCTGTCGATTCGTTAGAAACAAAATGGGATTCGGTGAATTCCTGGGAAGACATATTTTTTATTGCTCCTTGATATACACGCTATACAAATCGCTCGGCTTGTTCAGTAGTTTCCTTACGAAATAGCATTCAGATGTATGTACAGTTTTTCTTAGCAATAGAGACGTTTCCTTGGCTTGGAGAGAGTTTCAGTTATAAAAAGAAATCATCATCATGACCGGATCATTTCCTATGGAATCGTGTAAATACATTTGAAAAATGAACGATGCCGGTTTTTTTTTAACGAACCATCCGCCGATGACCGGAAATGCGCGAAAACGCCAACCCTTGAACTTTCAAAACTCATGGACCACCAGTTTGATGCGATAACATTGAAAAAATGTGTGCTATTATAGGAATCCGCGATTACATTCACGTTATGGATTTGGCAACCGGACACGTAGCAGCGTTGACGGCGTTGCGAAAACGGCACTCGAGACTCAAGGTCTACAATTTGGGCACGGGGAAGGGCGTCTCTGTTCTCCAACTCGTGAAAACGTTCGAAAAAGTAACGGGCACGAAGGTTCCTTGCGTCGTACGGGATAGACGGGAAGGTGATATCGTGTCGATGTACGCAAACGCGGAATTAGCGGCGAAGGAACTCGGCTGGTCGGCCAAGTGCACCGTCGAACAAATGTGTGAGCATCAAACTAGTATTTATGTTTTTTTTTCGCATCTACGGGAATCAAGAGTCATCAGGGTTGTTACGCATTATTGACTCGGAAATTCCCTAACTTTTCCGGGCTTTCGATACAGGTTTTGCAAAAATTCCAGGTTCTGCAAATGACCCAGATTAGGGTCAAATAAAGAACACTTTATTTTCATCAAATATATGTTTTTTTTTTTAAGTTAAAGACCACTAGATAAATCTAGTTTCAACGATAGTAGTATTTGTAAATTTTACAAACTACAGTCCGACCTCCGAATAAGAAACCCGACAATAAGAAACTTTCCACAGTTTCTCACTCGAGCGTTTCCCCCACTCCGACTCGAACTCCGAGCTCGAGAATTTTGTGCGCGGAACCTCTGGTTAAGAAACCAGTCTGGGAGAGATTATTAGGGCAAAATAGAGTGAACGCTGTACTGTAAATTGATGTGTGCATGCGTGCGTGAGTATATGTGTGTGCGTGTGTGAATGTATCAAAAAATCTACAAGTTTATTAGAAATTTTTTGTATTAATTAAAAAGATACATTTATATGTTGACAAGATTTCATATAAAATAAAAACAAAGATAAGGGCGTTTAAAGATTTTAATATAAAACAGCAAAAGTTTCCGAGACGTAATGAAAAGCGTTTTCGTCTTGTTGCGTCTTATTTTGATTCGCAACGCACTCAACTGACGGTGGAATATTTTCGAGAGAGTCGAACTCTGCCATTGAAGATGAATCCTCAGAGATATTGACTTCTTCTTTTATATAAATGGGATAAAACAATATTGACATAAAGCTCTTTGTCTAAATTATCACCTTGTGGCGCAGATTCTGTAATATTTTCTTCGACTTCTATACTACAGTCTGATCTCTTACGCTTCTTTACAGTTTCGGTCATTTTATGACAGTTAATAGTAATTCAGATTCAGTAGTACGCAATAATATTCAATAGTATGTATATTAACGTGAAACAAAAATTCGCTAAATAAATGTCCACGCGCAGTCGAAAACGTTTTTGCATGGGCGATGTGAATACGAAGTTGCAACTCGTTCGAGCGAGTTCCTTGTTGAGAGGATCGCATGCGGAAAAGGGTGAGAGAGACAGACAGAGGTAGTGAGCGCGGAGCGCGCGCCTGGTGGGGGTCTGCGATATATAAGAAAAACTCTTCCCCTTGGGGGCTTTTGGTTTCTTATTCGGAGGTCGGACTGTATACGGGAAAAATTATATACGTAGAAATAGCAATGAATCATTTTTGTGAAAAAAAACATAACATTTTTAACCGACTTGAAAACACAAAGGAAATTCTCAATTCGCTTCTTCTATTTAAAAACTATGTTGAACCGGATAACATAATTTTTTAAGATCAAATATATGGAAAAGTTAAAAATTGAAATAAAATTAAAAATAAAACGAAATTCGAAAAATAATTTAAACATTGTAAGGTAAAAAAATGCATTAAAAGCAAATACAGAACCTGTTCTTTATTATAAACAGAATTTTCTATGCCGGTGACGATAAATAGAAAATAAATATAAACACTCATCTATAATAATAATGATGTGGTTGCGTATCGACAGATCAAATGCAAATGTATAGAGCTTTACAGTAAATTAGTTTCCAGTTTTTTAAACTTTCAATGTTTGGCACTGACATAACTTTTTTTGCATATAATGAAGAATATTAAAAATATTTATTTTTACACTGTTCACTGTTTTTGTCAAGTCGGTTTCATTTTTCGTAATTCTTGTAAAAATTAAATTCTGAGAAATTTCCAGTGATTTTCCAAAATTTCCTGATTTTTTCCTGATTATTCCAGGAGGAAAGAAATTCCCTGAGTTTTCCCTGTTCTCCATATGCGTAACAACCCTGGTCATCCAAAAACTCTGAATCGAGGGTGCTCGCGGTAAATTTCGCCTAAGTTCGATAAGAAGCTGTTGCAGTTTGCGATAGTTGTGACAATGTGTGCGTTCGGTAGAAATGCGTGATTCGCGATGTAGCCGTGACGGGGTTTGCATGCCAGGCCACGTTCATCTCGTTGAAAGGAGAATGAGACCAGACACCTCACTGCCGCTTGTCCATTTTTACCGACGGCCGCACTAGCGATCCTAACGTAAAGAACTAGAACTATACTGCGTTCAACGAGAGAACGACACGCTTTCGAACCCAAATTCGTACGGTACGGTTGAATCCCGCCTAACGGGCTGCCCATTTTACCCTCTCCACGTGGCCACGTCGGTGCAGGACCCAATACGATACTAAGCAACTACGCACATTCGACCGTCGTTCTCTCGTTGAACACGGTACACGCAGCAGAGGTCGATTTTTTCTAAAATGTATCGTGCTTCAAGGAAGAAGTTGCCGTGAAAGAGAACCAGACAAGCGTTTCTGCTAGCGGAACAAAACGATTTTTCACGCTCAGTTGTGTACATCGTACTTTCGGCGAAATCTATCAGAGTCCAGTCCATTTATTGGCCAATGGGCGCTTCCTTATATGCATTGGATGACTCTTTCCCAAAACATTGGATAAAGTTTCGAAACAATCCACTTTTTTAAAATCTAGATCTCGATGTGACTTTCCCGTAATTTACGTTCACGCTACAAGCTTGAAAAAAATTCTCCATGAAACGCATAAATCTTTTCCAAATATATATATATATATATATGAATTTTTTATGGAAAAATACAATTTAATGTTTACTAATTAGCTTTTTGTGGTTTTGCTCGATGCAACATTTTCATTTAGTAATTTCAATGTTGAAAACCTTATTCTAATATATATATATATATATACATATGCATAAGTCTAAATTCGGGAGTACTAATGAACGGATTTCTTTCAGGTGAGGATTTTTGGAGATGGCAAACAATGAATCCCAACGGTTACCGCGTCGCTTCCAACGGAGACGCGAGCCACGATTAGAGCGTCCAAACCCACACGCAGTATTTTGTATAACCGATTTCCCAGTACCGCGACCAAAGTTCATCCTACTGTCTAATGATTTTCAATTTAAAAGAGAAACCGACGAACGACTATGCAACGACCACCAGAGTCGATACTGAATATTTGATAGGTGGTCGTTTCGTTGATCAGGCATTGCTTCGCTTGCGGGAAACGTTTTTTTTTCCTTCAATAAAGACGCTACCGTAGGGGAGGAAGAAGAATGAAATTCGTCACCGCGTTGATTTAAGTTTCATTGGGTCGTGAGTGTTCGCACTAGTTTACGCAGCAGATCTTTCTGTTCCGTATCCAAATATGGCCAGAGTTCACCTTCCAGTTCTAGGAGAGCTTGAATATCGTGCGACTGACAAGCGAGGACCAATGACTGAAGCAGGAGAAACTCGTCCTCGCACATCCCGGCACCTGCGACAAGAATTCCTCGTTTCGTTATTCCGGACACTTTCTTTCTCGTAACCATTTTTCACGTGTGTGCAGTCCGGTTATTGGGCGTTCGTTCGTGAGTTATGGATTATAATTGTGAATATTGTTGTCAATGGAAGCGCGTAGGATTTGTTTTCGAAATATGTTATGGCGAAGAATGCATGGTTCGAAAAAGATGGAAATGATGGAAAGATTGAAATATGACACGCTGTATAATCGTTGCCAATTTCTATGCACGTATGCAATTTGAACACTGCTCGTTAATTTGTTAATTGCGCACGAATTGAGGCGGTATACACATTTAGACAGGAAAAAAATAAGCAATGTTGAGGGATTTTTTAAACTGAGAAATAATTATTCTACAATTATCAAACTTTAGATATACTTGAATAGTATATTTAAGTATACGATACAATTTCTTTTAATTAATTCATCATCAAAATGACGGAGCTTTGGCAGAGTGTTACAGCAATATATGAATCGGCGTGCAGTCTAGCTTCCCGTAGACTTTGATTTGCAAAAAAAGTTCAAACATTTTTTCAGTTTGAACATGTATAGTTTCTATGTGGCGGTAATTAAAATGAAGAAAATGCAAATTCAAGAAAATGGCACGCATTTACAAACAGAAGCAACATTTCACACAACATTTCTGTAAAATGTGGATTAAAAAAGTAGTTTTTTTCCAATTTTTCAAAAACAATTCTCGTCAAGTAGAAGTTACCAATATTTCTACCAAGTTTCAACTCGATCGGCTTAATAGTTTTTGAGTAATCCTGCACGCCAATGTCGGTAATGCAGTTTTGAAAAAAACGCGTTTGAAGTTCACGCCCGCTCCGAATGCGAGCGGTGAGGCACAGCGTTGACGGGCTGTAACGTTTGAAGTTTTTTGAATTTCGCTTTGAAACTTTGGACAAATATTCTACATATATAGTTTTATCGTTTAAAGAGAAAAAAAAAGAAATCGATGTTTTTATCATTGTAAATGTATATGCCGCCTTAATGCGTTATCGGAGTTGGAATGGAGATTGCTTCTACAAAATCAACGAGAACGCTTATACGACGAACAACGCAATGAATAATCATTATCGATCGTGCACTTATCCGGTAACGCTGGATAGGTGATACTGTACAGAGTAGCCCATTCGAAGTATTACATGCTGAAATCTTTAAAAGTACACATTGTGGCAAAAGTAAGTGTCGAACAAAAGTTGGGTTCTGAGGAAGGAAATTTATATATGAAAAAATATTTGAAAAAAATAAGCATTTATTTAAAATACTAAAAAGTGGAAAATAATGTTTAGTCACTTATATGTGACTATAAATAAAAGCTTGGGGCGCTCAACTTTCTAAATGTTTAATATATTTGATCAATTCAGTTTCATTAACCGTATTTAATTTGGCACGATAGTAATTAGAGAAATTATTATCACACGTTTATACGCAGTTTCAAGATTTTGATTTAACAAATCTAAGGTTGATTTACAAGAAATGAAATACAGTTGTTACGTTAACGGATTTAAGTAAATTAAAGATTATATGTCTAGATTTTGAGCGCCCCAGGCTTTCATTTATAGTCACATATAAGTGACTTGGTAAACAAAATTATTTTCTCCTTCTAGTACATTCAATAAAAGCTTTTTTTAAGTCTTTTTTTACATATAAATTATTTTCTACTTTGTAGTCTTTAATTGATTTTACTAGTTGTTACTAGCAATTTACTAGTTTACGAGTTTTGACGTTAAGAACATGGAATGCTTGTTATAAAAAACAAAGACTGTCATTGGGATTGAACTTACGACTAATTGCTGCATATAAACTTTTCACATACAAACAGTCGGTTACGAATTTGTATGGGTTAGTGAGATTTTATATGGATGATTAGATATCGCTAATTTTACATGAAAAGAGGAACATTTTATGGATTTTTGTTATTTATTTGAATCATGCATCGTCACCTTTTAGATGCATGTTTGCAAAATTTCTGAGCTCTAAGTAGTCGGGAAGTGGGTGAAATATCGATTTTCCGTTTTGCATCTCACAGAAATTCAACTTAAATAAAAGCTTGTAGTTTGTTTGAATAAAAGTTTGACTTTCCGTGGGCCTGCCAAGACGTAAACTGCCATGTAAAGGTCGACGTCGGAATTTTCATCGGAAAACACATTTTCCATTGCATATTCTTGTGGCTTACCAAATGGGCTTTTTAAAACACTATGAGTATTTTTTCATCAACATTTAGCACGAACCTTTTTCGTTGATCACTTTTTTCAATCGGATATTCCTAAAACTTGCTTGGAGGGATTTTAAAAAGACAGCCTTTTTCTCTTCAAGTACTTTTTGCGTATTCCGCATTCGCATTAGCCAAGTTTACCACCATCGAATTCCAAAACGTCAAACATAAAAAAGGTGGATGCCCAATATACTTACGATGTTTCAAAAATATCTGGAGGTAAGGGCCTCTCCACACAGCGTATTTTCTACGCGCAGACGAAGCGATGCAAACGCTATGCACACTTGATCAACGCGCTTTTTGGACTGAAAAACGCGCGTTTTTTCGCACGTAGAAAATACGCCGTGTGCAGAGGCCCTAAAGTACAACGGAAAATATTGACGACGAAATTTTTGTCGCTATATACGGGAGAGCTCCGAGTGAATTTGGGAGGTCTCTTATCGCCTAGACATCGACCGAGCCAACAAGGGTTCGACCTTTGCGTGGCTTCACGTCAACAGCGGACAAGTTTACGACGAGCAAGAGCGAGCCATTAAAAGACTAGATCTCGAGGAAGCCAGATGTTTTTTTCTGAAGTTTATCGACGTACAGTCGAACCTCGATATAACGAAGATTTGTGCATTCCCTTCCGATAGACACCCGAAATCTTGATACAACGACATAATATACATTATGCTCTAATTGCTAATTGCTTGTAAAAATTTCTCTAATTTAAACCTTTCTCTGAAAAAATATCCCTATATTTATAGTACTGATATATTTTTCTAAAGAACATTTTAAGGAACATCACCTCGATATAACGAAAACTCGATAGAGATTCGTTATATCGAGGTTCGACTGTAATTATAGAATAGCTAATCGAAACGTTATTGGGACATTATTGTATTGAACTCTCATACGACGTTTTATATATTTTATCACATTTGTGCGAAATGAACATTGTCATAAATCGTATTTACGACAATGTGGATTCACATTTGAAATTTTGATATTGACCTACACATGACCTTAGAATTTGCACCAAAGGTCAAACGCAGAGTACTTGTTTCCCCATTCAGAACCAAACAACACTTATTTGATGAATTTTTGTATCACACTGCATATGATAAAAAGACTAGCTTGTAACATTTTGAATGGGCCATTCCCTATAATGAATAAGCACGTACCAACGCTCGAGCTTTCCTCGACCCAGGCATACTTTTCCAGGACTTCAGCCAGCGAAGCTGGTAATCTCTGCGGTGTTGGCTGAAGAATCAGCAGCAAAAGTACCCTGTCAACTTCGCATTTGTGTAAAATTTTTCGATAATTTCCCGTTGTCGTACAACCGACATTTGCCTCGACCAGATCAACCAATTCTGTGATGACGCTCAATGCGGCGCTGTAATCAGTCTGTTTGGTGTAAAACGATGCGAGTTTTCTTATCGCCAGCGACGTCGGCAATATACCGATGGATTTTCGTAGTTGCTGAGCTCCGGCCGGTGTCGGGCCGAGAGCTAAAGCCAATTCTATCACAGAGCCAGCCGATGTCACGTCGAATCCTTGCTCGGTCTGAGCGGACGCCACGGAATGGCCGAAACAGCTCACAGCCGCCTGTATTCAAAATTATCATAGAATCATAGTTATTTTCATTCACGATTTTAGCGTCGGGGAATGTAAAAATTAGAAACTCGCACGATGCTTTCTTTTGAATTTACAACGCTGCCCAACCAAAGATGATATGCGAGGGTGTATTTTTTTATGCACGAATATGCCCCTTTGGTTCTCAAATTTAATCGTCAGTACTTTTTTAACCGTACCTTCCACGGACGAACGGTTTAAGTAAAAGAAAAAAAAGAAACTTGCTGGTATGGTCGTGGAGAAAGAAATAAGCTTATGAGGAGGCAATACGCGAGTTTCTAAGCTGCACATTTACATTCTCTATGATAAAACGTTATTTTTCTATTGAATGATTTGGACGTTATTATTCTTGATGATAACGCACTACTCATGTGCAAAAAATTATTCATGTATCTAAAGTTTTTAAAAATTACACAGGGTTAATGTTTTATCGAAAATGTACACCTCAAGACTTGAACCCTCTCCGGTTTTCGCGAAATTAAATCAACACATTTCTTCTATAACAATCGATTTATGTCCAAAACATTGTCCGAATATGCGCCATTTTGGAAAATTCATCAATCCTTCAAAATCCAAATTGTTTTGCCGATTTTCGCCAAGCACGTTTAAAATATACTTCCTATAGTACACAATCTTAGTTCCACAATACAGCCAGGTATCTTAAGGGGCTAACCAGTGTGACACTTTCAAAACATCGATTATTTTTGCCTTTTTCGACAGTCCATTGTATGAGCCAGGTATAGCTGATTAGCAGGTTTTATGGTAAATATTTTCTCTTGCAAAAATCGATAGTTGAATCTTTAAACGCGTTTTTCTTTAAATGAGATTTTTCAAATTTGCTGACATTGTAACTCAAAGAGAAAATATCCGATTGACTTGAAATTTGAACCCAGTACTCTTGAATATATTCACTCTACAATGACGTAGGATATTTTTGATTGGATGAAAATTGACGATTTGGCATTGAAAAAAACGACCATTTTATAGGCAAGAAAACAGACTTTTTTTTCATAACTACGCCATTTCGTTAAATTTTAATATCTTTCGAAAATCCTACCTCATTGTACAGGAAATATCTTCCAGTTTAACGACATTTGTTCCTTTTTCGGTTTCAGCTACTCAATCAGCCGGAATCATGTCAACAGTGGGGGAACTTTTTTTTTGGCGCCTCCGAAGGCAGCGCATAAGTCGCTTGGATCTCAATATTTTTCTATGAAAAAATTATGTAATATAGGTCAAATATAGCCAAATATATTCTTAATTTTCCGAAACATTTTATTGAGTACTTTTCTTCCAAAAAATTCCCGAAAATCCCCCAAATTTTCAGCGCTCACACTGGTATAGCCCCTTAAACACTGAACTTTCTGTGTGCACCACAAAATACATGTGCATACATGGAAACATTTTTTCTGAACGTCACTTTGCGATGTTTCACAACATTCCGAACACTTTTCTATTAAGGTAGGACATGCAAAAAATGTGAGACAGAATGTTTTGTAATTCAATATTAATGTTGTCCAGGGTATCCTGTATACGTTCGTAAAATTTGAAATACACTGACCATCTCGTTATGGGAGAGAGAACATCATATTTCCGTTTATAGTGAGAAAATGACAAGACAGAAGGTCATAAAGAACGGCGGAATAATTGATGGATGCTAAACGGTTATTATGAGAGAATGATCACTTTTAACCATAAACTTTCCAATTTATGAGTGACCAAAATATGAAATATATGATGGAACGGTCGACTGAGTTGATCCGGGTTACTTGGCAATGCTGCGCACAAAGCACGTTCCATGGACTGCTTTTGAAAAACTTTAGTCTTTATAAATCGTCCTCGACAGAGGATCCGATTTTCCACTAAATTAAATCTTGGATTTGTACACGGCGCAAGTTGCAAGAACTGCACTGTCATCAACGGTGATAAGTGTGGACCGGGTAAGGGATCGATTGTGCTCGCTAGGAACGTTGCCGCATGCACAGGCTGTACGTTCCGATGTTAGTAAGCGAGTATGCGTATGCACAAAATTTTTAAGCATTAGACACAGACAAGAAGCCCGCTCTAAAACTTGTCAATTAATTAATTGTCATTTTTTGGTTTTTAAATAGTAAGCCATTCTCCCAATGTAGCTTTGAAATAGGTAAAATCATTACTTGTTCCAAACTATTGCTCATTTAAAAACTTGAACGTACATTTCCTTTTGAATGGCAGCATCTTGCATTAAAACCTTGGAAAAACATTTTTCAGAGAACAAAGCTCTGTCCATAAGAATTGTACCGATAGTTAGCGGATCAGTGCTAAAGCATCGCACATGAAAATAAGAACATGCATCACAGCATAAACAACGTAAAACGGACCAGAGACACGCGATGTGAAAAAATGACGTTGAAGTTTGCATTGTTGGAATGCAATAATTTTTATCTTAGTTATTCATTTTTATTATTATTCGAAATCTTTTTTTTTGCAACCTCTGGTCGTAAATGTGTAATGAAAATACACAAAAACGTTAGAACGATTTTCATAGCCTGAAACGGACACAAAGAAATTTGTCAATGAAAAAAAATTGATTTTCGATGCGTTCCAACGATGCAAACTTCAAGATCATGGCAAAAGTCATTTGTTACAGTGGCAAGCGATTTTAGTGCTACGATTTCTAAAATCAACCGTTCTTTTTCAAGTTTTTCAAGAAACAAGATCGCGATCTACCTGCAAATTTTCTTGACCAACGGACGGACAGCCTATTCGCTTGTTTCTCTCCTCGGCTATCAAAAATTGTCTTCCGGCTTTCATCAGTACATTGATTTCGGAGGTCGTATTGCCTAGCGTGCGATGACAGCGAGCCACCGCCAACCAGCTCAAGCCGGCGTACTGCCATAATTCCTCTTGCTCGCACTGTACAGCTAGCGAAGCTGAAAAAGTAAACTTATTTAAAAAAAAAACAAAGTGGCTTCGCTCGAACGAGGAAAGAAGAGAGTAAGTAAAACATTTGCGAGCAATGCTCAAAGTTTGCGTTGTGCAATCAACGATCATATTTACCAAACTGTTCGGCGGCTTCCGCCACATTGGGTTTCCTCAGAAATCGCCTGAAATATTACGCACAATGAAAATGAGGAAACCGGAGTGCGCAAAAAAAACAAGACTTTTGAATGAAGTTACTTTTTCAACTTGTTGCTTATAACGTGATATTTGGCGAGAAACTCATTGGACTCCCTCGGATCTTGTGCGTTGTATTCGCCCAGCGAGGTTGGATCCATTTTTTAAAATGAAAAGCTGCCCCGGCTTTCAACCTTTCTTCATATTTTTCTTAGAATACGAGCAAGACCGAGAGAAACTTTTGCTCGAGCGTTGAACGTAAGGAAAAGATATTTCGTTCATTTTGTTGAAGCGAAACTGTCACTCGCGGCTTCTTCCGCGGCGTGGAACGATGCTAGGTTCAAAACAACTATAATTGTCTTTGGTACTAATTGCATATGGCGCTTCTTTTATTATGTTATCCAGAATTACACATGTCGCGATTCACTCGGCGTGCTAAATAAATAAGGGAAGAAATATATGGCTATCGTGAGTTTTTACGGCTGCGCGTGCGGCCACGATTCGTTGACTGGCTGTGTCGCTGTAAAGCGCCATCTAGACTCATCGCCGCTCGTTGATTTTGTCTACACCTATACGTACAGGGTGGCCCGTTCGAAGTGTTGGCAAATGTGTCCAACATAAGTTGTTTCACTCCGTCGAGCGATCATTACAGTGCAAAGTTTTCAAAAACTCGACTTTATTTTGTATTATCTGACCGTATAGACGGTTATAAACATACGCTGTTCCATTTTTGGGGCAAAATTGGAATTTCAGTCGTGACAGCCTTTCTTAGAGAAAGTGATCCGAGCACCGGCGTGAGACCTGGCGAGACTTTAAACGCGCTTTTCTCGAAATGTCGATTTTCAACACGGTGTACACTCTCAAAGGAAGAGTTTTCAAGATTTCCGTCTCAAATTTTGACACAGCGTTCTTCATGCCATTCTTTATTTTGCTGTGGAAGCTCTTTTTGTTGTTTGAAATCTTCATATTTTTTTTAACGAAAAACTGTCGAGAAAATAAGCCAAATTCGATACTTTTTTTCAAACCGCCGCCATTTTGTCAGTTTTAATTTTTTTTTAACCTCCAAAGCAACATAGCGATTTTCATACTGATTAATAATCTTTTCACAAATTTTGTTTTCTTTTGCTACAAAAAAAAATATGTAAAAAAATTAACGTTCAAAAATGTATTTTATGTTCTTCATTTGACACAAAAAAATCAGACTGATTAGCGTATTTTAACCATCGAAAAAAAAGTCGCGAGAATCCGCTATTTTTGGTCTCTTAAGGGGTTAGGGGTTAGGTTAGTTAAACTTTAAGGAGATTGGGCGTACCCACAATGCAAGATTAAATTTGTAAATAAAGTATTTCATTGTCTAGAATATACTGAGTCTCGACGATTTTTCGAAAGTTTTTTTACCACCAGTCACCAGAGATAAAAAATAGTTTAAGGGGAGGTACCTGAGTAAACGGCGAGAAAAACAGGTAAACTTCGAGATTTTTTCGACATCGAAAGGATGGTGTGTAGAATGTTGTGTCAATATTTAAGGCCTAATAGCTTGAAAACTCCTCCCATGAGAGTGTTAACTTTTTTTAAAACGCCATTTCGAGAAAAACGTGCAAAGTCGCGCCAGGTTTCACGCCGCTGCTCGAATCACTTTCTCTAAGAAAGGCTGTAGAAAACGAAATTATTCGAATTTCGCCCCAAAAATTGAACAGCATGTTTATAACCGTCGATACTATCGGAGAATGCAAAAAGGTCGTTTTTTTGAAAATTTTACACTGTGATGATCCCTTAATATTTTGAGAGATCCCCTGAAAGGATTTTTGGCGGTGCGCCAATAGTTTTCGAGATATCGATTTTTGAAAGTTATTTTTTTACCGCGCTTATAATATATCTACAGCTGACGGGCTCAGCTCTGGCCATATACATATACCTATATATGTTATCGCGCTCTCCGTTTTGTGCGAATGGTGGGGACCGTGGAACACTGATATGGGCGCAAAGCACCTTGTGCTCTGCGCCCTCTGAGCACAATGTGCGTGTGGAATCGTGGGGTGCATGAAACACTAGTGTGGGCACATTTATTGTTTTTCCACAGTTCATTTTTTTCAGGTAAAATAGATTTCTAGGGTTCATTTATTAACTTTCAGATAATCCTATCGCCCGGCTTCAATCCACAGGATTTTTATTTTTTTAGCTTCACTAAATATATTAATAGTCGTCTCTGTAAAATTTCAGGGTCGGTTATAGACCAAATTACAGAGAAAAAAAGATTAACATTGCGTATTTTTGTGAAGGTATTCCGAGACGAAATGCAAAAACCCAATTTCCGGTCGCTACAAAAGTGTATGTAATAGTAGGAATCCGTCAGATTCTTAAAAATAATCAGATTTACATACTTGACACTTGTAGTAATTCAATGCTATTAGAAAAATTACGCTTATTGACCTAATTTTTATGTAATATCAAGTTTAATTTCAACTTCCGGTATTGGATTTATTACCACTTGCTACGATAAAGAGACGTGACAGCAAGGCAACAGCTGACTGTAGTCCTAATCTCATCTCACTCATTCGAATTTCCACACATATTTCATTTTTAACGAATGTTTAACGAATTTTTAACGAATGTCGTGGCCCGAATACAATGCTTTATATTTCCCGCACCTGACATTGTTTTGACAGATCGACGTTGAAAAGCATGGAGGTTAAACTCGCCTGGTTGAGTAAAAAGAGACGGAGATAGAACCAATGTTGCCAAATATCAAACCTAGAAATACTGCGCGAATCGTTGGCATAACTATTTATTTATTTTTCTAATTAAATGTAAACATTCAGTTAACAGTTTACACATGGCAAATTTTAGTTATTACAAATGATTTTTTTGGCATATGTTAAATATATAAATTGTACAAGTCTCAAGTGTGATCAGTGGTATGACTAGTGTGAAGAGATAGGATTACCCAGAGGGCTGACACTGGTAGATAAATGCTGTTCGCAAAATGTCCTTACCGCACTATGGCGCTAGTAGTCGTGTAACAGGCATGCATATATATGTACGTTGCACCGGTGTTTCGAATATTTCACATGAATAAAAGTCTAGTGTAGATAACTTTACGAAAACCATTTTTCGCGTGTATGATGGATCCTGTTATCGCTGTAACAGAACGTGCTGTTATCGCAATAACGATAACAGCACGAAACGAAAGTATCGAATCGTTCAGCTGATCGGAATATTTAGAGCCGACGCCTGTCACGTAACAGCCAACGCTAGGTAGTGGCGCTTTCAAGAACTAAAAAGCCCCGACAAAACGCGTTTTCGTTTATCGTATAGGAATAGTAGGCCAGTGTCAGGGGGCTGGGATTACCTTAAATGGTTTAGGGATGTTTTATATTTTTTGCTTCTCTAGTTTCTGATTTTTCTTTTGGTTTTTTACCAGATTTCAATTTTTGGAATTTTGTATGGTTTAAAAATTTGTTTTTCGCATTTTACATGGTATCCCCTTATAAGCTCGGTAACCGGCGCTGCAGCGATGGAAGGAGGGTTTCTGGCGCCCAAACTGGACGAAGATCCACACAAAGCGGAGAGCGCGATAACATATATCGGGATAGTCAGAGCTGAGCCCGTCAGTTATAGATATAGTAGGAGCGCGGTAAAAAAATAACTTTCAAAAATCGATAACTCGAAAACTATGTCGCGTCGCCGAAAATCCTTTCAGAGGATCTCTTGGAATGCTAAAAGGAAGGTCTATGGCAAATTTCAGATCACAATTCGGTTTCCGCTTTTCGGAAGTTTAGCCCAAGTTTGTTAATGTACATACAAACAAATGTCCAAACGATTTTTCGATCATCTTATTCATTCCTTGAAAATTATTTTTTTTAAATTGATTTTCGGGTCGTCACAGTAGCCTAAAGCCTTAAGGGGGCCACTCCCTATAGAACGCCAAATCTTAGACGATTTTCATAATTTTTTTTTGGAGCGTAAAGAATGTATATATCTTTTCAGGGTCATAGGTACTTTTATTACATAATTCTAGTTTTCAAAACGATTTTGGGTGCTCAAAAAAAGTGAAAATAGCGGTGATATAACCAGTCGCCGTGAAGCTGTCCGGAAGGGAGGCCGAATGCGGTGTACACTTCAGCACCTCGTAGGATTATCTGAAACAGTCTACACAAAAAAAATAATTAGTATATACATTTAGTCACTTGATGGAACTAAGGCCGACTAAAAATGATCAAAATGAACATGTTTTTAGCAAAGTTTGATTTTTTTTCCGAAAAAATCAACTTTTTTGTTCTAAGGCCTCTCCCTCAGCCAATTATCGTTATTTTTTGCAATCCAATATTTCCATCCAATATTTTTAGTTCATCAAGTGACCACATTAGCTGTGACCAAGGTCATGTGAAAGTCAACGTCAAAACTTTTAACGAGAACACACATTTTTACTGTTCATTCTTGTATCTCAGCTCCAAAACTTTTCAAAACCCCACAAGTATTGCTTTGACCAGCACATTTGTTCATTTCCTAATCTCAAAACTAACTTTGCGAGTATTCAAAACGATTGGCGTAGAATATCCATAAGTCGAATTTCCATATCCAAATATCCATAAGTGAATATCCATAAGTGAGTATAGAGTAGAAACGAGTGCCAGAAATGGCGGGAGGTAGAGGGAAAGTGTGTATAGAGGGAACCCAAACAAACCCAAACAAATTCACTTATCTCTACTTCCCGCCATTTCCGGCACTCATTTCTACTCTATGTTCACTTATGTATATTCGACTTATAGATATTCGGACTTAAGGATATTCGTACTTATGGATATTCGACTTATGGATCTTCGACTTATGGATATTAGTACTTATAGATATTCGTACTCATGGATATTCGATTTATGGATATTCGTACTTATGGATACTCGTACTTATGGATATTCACTTATGGGTATTCGACGACAGTGTTCAAAACCACTACTTATATGTTATCCCAAGTAATTATTGAGTAACCTCGAAAGTTGCGATATCGCCAGCATTGTAGTCCAAAACGCACCGCGTGCGGTTTCCGTAAGTCTCACAGCCCAAAAAGTCCTCGATAAAAATATACTTATGGTGCATCGAAAATGTCTCCACGTAAGCTACAAGACATGACAATAAAAAGTGTGCATTCTCGTCTAATATTGTACGGTTGACCTTCACGTGACCTTGGGAATTCCATCTAAGGAAACTGAGAGTCCACCCCCCCCCCAGCATCGAACGACTCTTATTTGAAACATTTTTTTCTTACAATGCCTATCTGCTGAGATGTAAACTTGCGACGAGGTCCCTCGTGTGAGTAATACGAACACTGTGCTTCCTTCGCCGCCGATTTTATTCTAATTTTAAATCGAACGGAAATACGAATATACCGATCGGAAATTCGTCAGGCGGTTCCTCGCAGGGTCACGAGAGTCTCGCGACGAATGCGTCAGAGCCCCCACATGCGTGGAGTGTTGCTAATCGGAGAAGAGATTTTTTTTCTTATCGATAATGCGACGCAGGGCTTGATCCGGTCAGCAATAATTCTCCAGCCCCTCGTCCTCCTAACTCACTGTGCATATTTATACATTTTATCGTAAATATATGTTGACTCAAACTTTGAGCGGCTATTAAAGCTGGAGAGTTGCAAGTTGCATTCAAATGTGCATTGCATCTTCTTTTATCAGTTACGATCCTCCTTCGATGATTATACAACGCGTTTGAATGCACTTGTTTTTTTTTGCATCCGCAACAAAGTTTAGTACAGCACAGACGATGAATAGAACTTTTCGATACGTTAATTCAATGCAGCAGGATGCACAAACGTTGAGTGGTGTCTGTGTACGTCATGATAATAAAACGGTCATCAATTTTCCGAGCGTAAGTCCTGCGTGAAATAACTTAAGGCGTTATACCTAGCTCGGAACGTAGGCCGAAAAACAGAGGAATTTTCGTGATTTTTTCTCGAAATGTGGTGTGGAGTTTTTAATTTTTTTTAAGTTCAAAAGGTTTCAAGTACCTTTAACAGTTTTTATATCGGAAAATACATACAAATGTGGTTGATATACAATGGTTTGTGCAGACAGCTGTTTGGAAACAAATCATCCGAAATCAACAAATCAATCGCATTCAGTTTCTGCGTGAAATTATCTAGTGCTTGGATGAAGGATTTGACGGGGAATTTAACCCCGAAGGGTTAAATTCCCCCCTAAAAGGGGGCTGGCCTGTCTTGTAACGGTGCTTTGGAATGTCCTTTGTAAGTACCGATCACGTTCGAACGATTCGCGACGACAGTTTCGTCGTGGTAGTCGATCCAAAAATGATCGGACAGACGCTGGGGTCGTTTTGACCCCCATGTGACCTGCACGTATATTTTTTTCGTAAAAATGGTATTTTTTTTGCGTGGGATCACTCTCTGAATGTGAGTATGATTATGAGAAGGGTAAAAAAAATTCTATCAAGTTTATATCAATTACTCCGAAATGCGAATTCTTTGCGAGTCTGTCTATGTCATTTAAAACTCATTGCAATACTACCTGGAAAACCATAAAACCATTTAGAATGGGCGACCAGTACAGAGTTTTCATCTGTGTCGACTGTGGGGGACAAACTTGATTTATTTACAATTTTTTAACCCTTAATCCGTGAACCTGGGTCGTTTTCGTCCTGCCCAAAATCATTTTCTTCTCAGGTTGCTTAATATTTAAGGAAAAAAAATATTAAAAATGAGGAAGAAAAAAACCCCTATTATCCCTTGAGAAGTACGGCCTAAAGATTAATCATGCATTTTTTCAGATTTTTTCCATTGACAATTGTTGGTTTGGTAGTGCAAAAACGAAAACGACCCAGGTTCACGAGATCAAGGTACCTCAAATACCGTCGCGGATTGAGGGTTAATATTTTTATTTTTATTTTAATATCTTTCATATATATTGTGTTTACACCATGATCTTATAATTTTTCGAGTCGCTGTTGCGAATAAATTGGTCACATTTCACGATCATCGTTGTTTTTTAAACTCTGAAATGGGCCCTCTTCAAATGACCAAATAAATACCTTTTTCGAAACGCCCACTGTGAAGCTATTTTTTTCCTTACACTATCATATCTCGAGAGTATCACCGAATTTTTTTTTAATTGAAAATTGCCAGAGTTATAATTTTTTAAGTAAAAAATGGCTTTTTGCACCCATTGAACTCTTCCTGATTTTTTCCGCCATTTTAAATGTCGATTACAATATTATACTGAGAATGCCACATTCTAGAAGGTTCAACCTAACACCCTGAATTTTTATAAGCCATTCGGATTAATAGAATCAACGTGGCAATCGTTTAAACATCGCTGGGGTCACACGGACCCCATGTGACCAACTAAGTTATAGGCCGAGGGTGTCACCTCGAAGGGTTAATAAAATATTGATTTTTGAAAAATGACCGCAGTCAAAGTAAAATTATCGGTTTTCGTTGAGAAAAAAAACTAAACATCGAAAAAAACACCTTCGTTCAAGCGCTGCTTTTTGATATGTAAAAAAAGCATGTGGAATTTTAAGTTGATTTTTAAAAAGTAATTTTAAGCAACACGCGTTTAAGGGGTTAACCTACAGTGAAAATGACGAACATTTGAGCTTGAGGCAACTCAAATTGAAGAGGAAGGTCTAACATATCGTGTAGGAATCGCAGATTGAACGTAAATGTATGAAATACAACGATATACCTGCTAGTTAAACTCTAAACATGTTTTTTTTCGTAACTATGTTTTTCAAAACGGTGTATACGATTTCTCGGCATCTGATTAACGGATTGACTTGAAATTTGGTATACAGATTCAGTGTAATAGTAGTTGAGTCTTGACCAACGTTTTTCTTCTTGATATTTTTCTTCATTAGTTATTAACATCAATAATGTTTTTTTTCTTCTCAAAATTGAAGAAAAATCAAGATTTTTTTTTCTATGAATGAAACACGATATCGACAATAGCTCGATCAACCAAATTCGTTATTTTTTGCTTTAGATTAACCGGGTGGCCAAAATCAAGTACACCGTTGAGCCCCTCGTGTTTAAAGGTCCTTCACGAGATTGTTCATAACTTCTTGAATTATCAATCATTTTCAATGAAATTTGGCACACAATTTTGTTAATGTGCATACAAATAAATGTTCAAAATATTTTACAATCATCTGACGTATTTCTTTTAAATAACTACTACTACTAACTAGAAACATCACTTAAGTGTCCGCCGCAGATTTTGTTGAAACTCATATATGTAAAATAGCATTGAAAACTATTAGACACGTACTTTTTTATCTGCGGAAAAATAGTTTTAAGGGAGAAAACCACCCTTCACACATTTTGACATTTAAATTGATTTATTAATCAATTTAAATGTCAGGTCATTTTGTGACAACCTATATTTTTTTTTGTCTAGCTCCCTTATATTTTCATTCCATGTGGATTGCCAACTTTCTCCCTCACCTACGTTTTCCATGGCTTCTTTTATTTATTTGCCCCATTTCGATTGATTGCCATTTGTGATTGCTCGTACTTCCTCCATTAGACATTTTTTCGGCCACCTGTCTTGAAATTTAATTTGTTTAAATAAGGCCGATTTCCGGGTCGTCACAGTCGCCTAGCGCCTTAAAGTTCGCCAGTTCGCGTAACCTACCCATAAACGCCCATAACTCTCTCAATTTTGAACGCGACTTGAGATGTTCACAGAATATTTTTGGAATGCCATATCTTGAGAACTCGTCGTAAACTAAAAATCGATCTTTTCAAAACTTCACGTGTATCTATTAAGGGGCTAAATCTATTTACAGGCCCGAACAAAATGGCCAAATTCTGATTTTTTCCTGCTGGGAAACGGTTGGTGAAAAAGAAATGCATTTTTTTAACACAAAGGTACATATATTGAGAGACTTAAAAAAAAATCTGCAGATATTACACAGAGTGCAAATATCTCATGGCATTGAAAATGTAATCAGACTTTTCGGGTAATAACAAACGGGTACATGTGAATAATATGAGCTGGTTTTTATTATTTTTCAACAAATATTGATACATTGAGGTATATAATTGGGGCTGCTTGGATTTGTTTGTATAATTATTGTGATATAATTTTTGTAATATATTTGTAACTTAAGTTGTAATGTAATTATTAAGTTAGCCCTTCGAGGTCACACCCTCGGCCTGTAACTTGGTTGGTCACATGGGGTCCCTGTGACCCCAGCCATGTTTAAACGATTGCCACGTTGATTCTATCCTTCCGAATGGCTTATAAAAATTAAGGGTGTTCGTTTGAACCTTCTTGAATGAGGCATTCTCAGTAAAATATTGTAATCGACATTTAAAATGGCGGAAAAAAAATCAGGTAGGGATCAATGCGTGAAAAAGCCATTTTTACTTGAAAAATCATAACTATTGCAATCTTCCATTGAAAAAAAATTTAGAGCGATACTGTTGAGATATGATAGTTTAAGGAAAAAGATAGCTTCATAGTGGGCGTTCAAAAAAAAATATTTATTTGGACATTTGAAAAGGGCGCATTTCGGAGTAAAAAAAGAACGATAATTGCGAAAAGTGAGCAATTTATTCGGAACAGCGAAAAACTCTTTGCTTGTCGCACATTCTCAATTCTTTTATGGTCTTCCAGGTGTATTGCAATGAGCTTTAAATGACGTAGGCGGACATCGCAAAGAATTCACATTTCCGAATAATTGATATAAACTTGATAGAAGTATTTTTTACCGTACTTATATTCATACTTGCATTACCTAGAGCGATCCCACGCAGAACAAAAATAAAAAATACCACTTTTTACGGAAAAAAATATATATGCAAGTCACATGGGGGTCAAAACGACCCCAGCGTCGGTCCAATTTTTTTTGTATCGACTACCACGATGACAGTGCTGTCGCGAATCGTCCAACCCTAGTCGGTACGTACAAAGGACACTCCAAAGCACCCTTACGAGGCAGGCCAGCCCCCTTGGCCGTTTACAACTTATGGCTATTTTGGTCGCGCGTGGGGTCCCTTGGACCCCATGTGACCGCAAAGGGTTAATAACAAGGCATTCAGCATGTCGCAGCTCCCCCCACTCTACTTCAACATAGTGACCGTGGAGTGGGGGTGGCGTTAGTTTCGCGTGACATCCAGCTACCTCAGGCCCCTATACTCAGCCTACCTCAACAAAAATATACAGTTTTGAAAGCGTTTTCAATGCTGAAAACAAAAAATACGGAAAAATAACAAAAAACGTGGACACCGGCCGGTGATAACATTTTTGTCTCGACTTTTGGCGGTGGACACTCTCCAGCTGAAACAGTCCATCCGAAATCGAAAAACCGAACGGGTTATTGAAGATAACAACAAGTACGAGTCGTTGACGATCGTCGATTTTTTGAATCGTTTTTTTTTAACGACGTGGCGACGAATTGAAACCCCAGCATACAAAATCTATGAAAAAGTCGTCATTTTTACGTAACTATTAAAAAATGGGGATTGATTTTCAAAAAGTGAGATCGTCAACGACTTTTAAATGTGTCTTATCGTATCCCTTGTAAATTTCGAAACAATCCATCAAGTGGTTCTCGAGATATCGTGTCCACCGACTTCGCGAAAACCGCGTTTAAAGTTTGAGTTATGGTGCTGATATACCGCCCGGCGAACTATTAAAAGCTGTAGCTCATTCAATTTCAGGAATGTTTCAATGAAATTTCCCGGGAATATAGCCAAAAGATGATACTGTCGAATAAAATATTAATATACTAAATTATTAATATATTAATATATTAATATTAATTAATAATGAATATTTTAATATTAATTAATAATTAATATATTAATATTAATATACTAAAATATTAATATACTAAAAGGTGATACTATGGAATAAAAATATTTTTGGAAAATTACATTTTTGGACTCACCTAGGTAAATCTAGTCCGTCAAGCTTAGTTAAGGGATTAGGCCACGCTAGAGGCCGAAAAAATAGGCTTTTTGGTGATTTTTTTTTTTCAGAAAAACTACAAAATAAATCGAGATTGCAAAAAAGGGTGTTTATCATACATATCAGTGACTGTATACAATAATTTTCTTGAAGCGATTAATTTCAAAATGGCGGCTGTGCAGCATTTATATCAAAACTGCATTTTTCACTTTCCAAAAATTTGCCTAAAAAATTGTCAGATAATTGTTAATAACAAATGAACTATGCAATATAAAAAAAATCCTACGTACTTCCATAGACAATGTATTTTTCAAGATATATTCAATATTTCAAGTGAATCGGTTGAAAAGTGTCCGAGTTATGTTTCCGGCCAACTTAAAAAATGCAATTTTGAGATAAACGCTGCATAGCCGCCATTTTGAAATTAATCGATTCAAAAAAAATATTGTATACAGTCACTGATATGTATGATAAACACCCTTTTTGTAATCTCAATTTATTTTTTAGTTTTTCTGAAAAAAAAATCCCAAAAAGCCTATTTTTTCGGCCTCCAGAGTGGCCTAAGGCTTTAACGGAAGGTTCTGCCTTGTTGGGCCAAAAAATGTTCGATTTTTCACCAATTTTTGATGTGAAAAGTATTAAATATAGAATGTTGATATTTTGTATGTTGACTAAGGGGGCATCCATTAATTACGTGAGGTGATTTTGGCGATTCTTCGACCCCCCCTCTCCCCCCGATGAGATGTCGTGAGATTTCGCGCGACCCCCTACCCCCGCCCTTAATCTCACGCGAGATTTTTTTAAATGCATACGTTCACGGAGAATAAATTGTAGTAGAAGTAACTGCGGTTGTAGTACAATTTACGCCACCATGTAAAGTAGTAGGGAGACTCCCCCTACGTGATAAAAAATTACGTGATTACGAAAATTACTAAAGTTACGTGATATTTGCCGAAGCCTCCCTCTCCTCCACGTGAGATTGGGTGAGATTTCGCTCGACCCCCTCCTCCCCCACCCCCCTAAACGCCACACGTAATTAATGAACACCCCCTAAGCGGTATTTATTGAACATCAAAATATTTTTTAAAGTTTGACAAAACATGGCGGTAGGAGTGGGAGGAGCCACGTTTGTCGGTGCGCGGGCGATGACAATCTTCTCAATATTGTGTATAAGTTGACCTAGAATCAAGAAGAAAAATTGAAAAATAAAAAAATAGTGAGCGATCGGAAGAAAGTTTCTTTTTTTTCCAAAAATGTTCGCAGTTTTTTGCTCACTATGTTTGTATTTTTCAATTTTTCTTCTTGATTCTAGGTCAACTTATACACAAAATTGTACAAAGTAAAAATATGTTTGTTTTTTTTGCTTCAGACCACCTGTCCGGGACTTAGGACTTCCGCAAGCGAAAAATGTCATCGCCCGCGCACCGACATACGTGGCTCCTCCCACTCCCACCACCATGTTTTGTCAAACTTTAAAAAATATTTTGATGTTCAATAAAGACCGCTTAGTCAACATACCAAATATCAACATTCTATATTTAATACTTTTCGCATAAAAAATTGGTGAACAATCGACCATTTTTAGGCCCAACAAGGCAGAACCTTCCCATAACACGCGAATTCGGAAATCCGCAGTTTACCAGCCACGCTCATCCATCTTTATCTATTGATTCAAAAGCCTTCAAAACAATCGCTCGTAATCGATAACACGCGAGGCATAAAGCGATTAAAGAATTGCCGAATGTTTATCGGTATTTCTCGTACTATCAGAAGTTATCTACACCCGTAATCACTGCAAACGTATATACGGTCCCGCACACGGATTCACGCTATATCTATATACACACATACATACTGTTGCTGCCGAATTTGCTCGCACGAGGTATACGCAGCCACAGCAGGCTACGAGAATTTGCTAGACTACGAGCACGCTCAGTTCACGTCCGACCGTCGAACGGGCGCGATTCGACACTGTGTGTGTCGGTTGTCTGTTCGGTTCATCGTGTCCCCTCATGGCTCAGAGTCACAGCCAGTGGCAAATTTTCCACTGACTGTAACGAGACTTCGAACGGGAGAAAGGCTTCTATCATTTAAAAACGAATTCTTCACGAATGTACAATCGTCATGGCTTTACGTGGCCGTAGAACAATTACATTTATAATCGCCGCGAGTTTTATCATCTTTGGCGGGGATACTAGATCTTGGGGTAAGTCTGACGAGGGGAAAAAAAATGCATATTGGAATATACCGCATTATAGCCGGCTCGTGCGTTCGCGTACGTACGAGGGAGCCGCGTCAATGTGGCACACGCACACTGGCGCGCTCGCGTGTCGCTCCATCCAGCCCGTACTCGGTGTCACGTACGCCACTCGGACCGCTCAAACTTGCCACTGTTTCGCATCGCTCTGAAATTCTTCGATTGTATGAAAATGCACTTACGATGAATGAAAAAGCCCCAATTACGACGTTTAATCGCCGTCGCAATTGTCGTTTGCCGTTTATCGAGCCTACAAACGAATATATTTTACGTAACTAATGTCAATGTACATCGCAGAGGTGACCGCCAAAAGAGGCACGCGCGCTTGCGCCCTCACGTGCGCCTATGTTTGCGCGTGGTGCACGCGCGGGGCGCTACGTTTGAGTGTAATCTAATTTCGTGGAATAATTCACTTTTGAAAGTATTTCTTTCTGTTTCTCTCGAATGCGTGGAACGATTGAAAGAAAGATTCTCGTCAAAAAGTACCAATTGAGAGTGCTTGTCAGCCTATGACATTTCGCACCGCAGAAATATATTCGACGGGCCAAAACCCTCATGCACGAACGCACGACCGTCGCGTCTCTCACGTACGCTCTTGTAATCTCAATTCTTATATGTCCCGATGACATAATTCTTAACCGTTGCATAAACCGAGTAACCGAATATTATAATATTCATTACAATATATATATATATACAATGGAGATTTGACGTTTAGGCTCGATGGAGACTGGTCAAGGCTATTTACATTAAATCTCGTAATTATTAATTAAAATCGCGTAATTATCAAATATTATTTATTCATCAGTATCAATATTAAATATTATCATTGAAATCTGGTAATTGTTGAGTGTTGATGACTCGTTATATGTCTACGATTCGCGGGTAATAAAAAGATGAAAAAATACGCCGAGTCATGGTTAAAGCCTTAACGTACTACTATTCGATCTAATCTTGATCGCCTCACCAGTTTTTGTTATTCATCGAATTAAGGGGTTGGAATTCGAATTATTGGAATAATTAATCTTGAAGGAATAAGGAAGATGATTAAAATATCGTTTTGGCATTTATGTGTCAATTTTATTTTTACATTAACAAAGTTGCGTGCCGAATTTCGTTGGAAAAATGTTAATAATCGAAAGAGTTATAAACATATTTTCGAGAAAAACGCGTCGTTAGACGAGAAAAAGGTTGCTGATTTTCGTGATTGTTTTTAAGGCGTTACCCCCACTTGTAGCGCAAAAAAAGGCCTTTTTCATGAATCTTTTTAAAGAAAACTACAAAACTTTTTTAATCGATCAATATACCATCTTAAAGAACACATCTTGAAGAACTTTCAGTAATTTTTTTATTGAAAAATATTACATTGTTTAGTGGCAAATGGCCGTCAATGAAATAATGTTTTTATATACACGGTTTGCGGTGACCAACATTGCGGCGAAGTGGATCATCTGAAAAAAAAATGCGGATGGATTTAGTCAAATATAAGTATAAACTAGTCTTCAATCGAAGGATTTTAAAAAATATTCATTTTTCACAAAATGGCGGACAGTCAAAGTTAATGGTTCGATTTTAACGAAAAAAAACGGCCGTTTTTTGGCTATAAAACGGCCATTTTTTTCGAAAAAAAAAAAATCGTACGATTAAAGACTACATTTTTATGTATTAAATAAGCCTGCAAAATTTCAAGAAGATCGGTTCATTAGTGTTCGAGTAATCTTGCTCACCGACTTCAGAAATGCCATTTTGAGAAAAACGCGTTTAAAGTTTCTCTTTCAACGCTCTTTCAACGCGGATTCTTCTCTTTCAACGCTCGTATCTCAGTCAATTTTGTTCGGATCGACTTGAAATTTTCAGGACATATTCTCAGATACTTATACTTCAAAAAAATGCAATAAAAAAAATCGATTTTTTCAAAATCGCAAGTGGGGGTAACCCCTTAAAGAAAATATTTTCCCACCATTTTTGAGACTTACAGTATGTTTTATTACTACTTTTGGCGGTTACAGGGTATCTTTTTTATTAATCTCGAAAAATGGCGGAGGTATGGCACGGTCTTCTAAACGGATTGCGTCGGATGTTGTCAGACAAAAAGAAGTTAACGAAAATGTATCTTTCATTTACACTCATACGCAGAATATGAACCAGGAAAAAGTGGGAAATGTTGAAAATCGACGAAATGGTACGCTTCGAAACAAAAAGATGGAATTTTTCGAGACAGAAAACGGCTACATTTTGTCATAAAAAAATTCTGTAATTGTCAAAAACATTTAGGGCCATTTTTTATACAATAAAGTTAAAAAGATTTATACCAAATTTCATTAGAATCGGTCGATTATTTTTTTTAGCTATACGTCACGCCAATTTTGAAAATGCAGTTTAGAAAACCGTACCATAACTCGGCCATTTTTGAAGATTGAAAAAAATACCATGTAACAGCCAAAACTAGTAATAAAGCATACCCTTAGCATAAATTGTATATACTACTATTATAAATCCGCGTTTTCAGTATTTGTTGTTTAAATACAGTGTATGTACGTAATACAGGGTGTTAGGAAAGTCGACGCAAAGCCTTAAGGGGGTGATAGGTCACCTCGTTAGGAACGTATCTAACCTAGGTTACCATAGTCCAAAGTCTAAGGATTTCAAGTTATGGTTAGTATGATTTTTGGCAAATTTCCCAAAATTAGGTACTAACTCGTTCATAATGCTCAAACAGACAATAATTGGTAACTAAAAACTTATTTGCGTCTTAGCTCGAAGTGTATTCAATAGACAAACACCGATACAATCATCGGTATCCACACAACTAACTAAATGGGACGTGTTGAATAATTGAAATCTTGTCAAAAAATAAAAATACCTCTCATGTTAATGCTATTTTCAAAGAAATAGCATCAACATAAGCGGTAAACGAGTTAGTACCTAATTTTGAAAAATTTTCCAAAAATCATACTCACCATGATAACTCGAAATCCTTAGACTTTGGACTAAGGTAACCTAGGTTAGATATATCCCTAACGAAGTGGCCTATCACCCCCTGAAGGCGTTGCATCGACCTTCCTATCACCCTGTATACAGAAATTCCGAATTCCTAACTAGTTTAGTTTTTGAGATAGACCCCGTAAGAAAAATGGTCTAAAACTGACAACTTTGACGGCCTCCCCATTTCTTTATTTTTTAAGGTAAAAAAGAATAAAAAATATTTGTACACTACTCAATGGGCTTTAAAAAACGACACGCCACATGCCAGGGTAAGAAAAAAAAAATTCTGCTCCTTTTTCATGTACGAGACCTCCATGTAAAATAGTTTAAGGCCTTACATACGCGATTTCGCCGATTTTCGAAGGTATTTTTCTGGACGCGGTTAAAAAAATGACTCATATATTGACAACATTTTTTTTACGTACCATTTATGCACATGGTTAAGTATATGTAAAAAAAAGTCAGAAATATTAACAAATGGCGGATATATAACATCATAAAGCAATGTATTTTTTTGCGCGCGTGTTGTTGGTGAAAGTTCTCGGCATCGATGTGGGTGTCTGAAAAAAAATGAACATATTTATAATTGCATAATGAATGTATCTTCAGTGTGAACCAACAATATTATTTAAAAAAAATTATTATAATAAAAATTCGTAACTTGAAATTCGTTTACTCAATTTTCTGTCGGTATTTTACTTTTTATATTTTTTTGTGTCATTGAAATTTTTGTTTCTGTGGTTCACACGATAGGTGATGATACTAAGAATATGTTGTAAACATTTCAAAGCGATCTGAACCTTCGTTTCAGAGTTAGAACTTTCACAAAGTTCAAAAAAGGGAATCGTGAAAAAAACGGCTTTGAAGTTAGCGGTCGGGCGCGTCGCGTGGTATCTATTATAATTGGAATCGTACCTTATTTTTTGAATTTTCGTAATTTTAAATTCTGTAAAGCTTAAAATATTCCTGACCGTTCAGGCTAATGGAATCAAAAATAATTTAAAAATGAAAATTTTTGAATTTTTTCGCGTAATAAAGCCTTAAGGCGGGAAATACATTTACAACGATCAAAAAATCGATTTCTTTTTTTTCATTAAACGATCGAACTGTATATGTCGAATATTTTCCCAAAGTTTCAAAGCGAAATTCGAAAAACTGTGCTGTGCTTCACCGCTCGGATTCGGAGTGGGCGTCAATTTCCAACGCGTTTTTCTGAAAACTGCATTATCGAAATTGGCGTGCAGGATAACTCAAAAACTATTAAGCCGGTTGAGTTGAAACTTGGTAGAAATATTGATAATATTGGTACCTCTACTTGACGAAAATTGTTTTTGAAAAATTAGAAAAAAAACGACTTTTTTAATCCACATTTTACAAAAATGTTGCGTGAAATGTTGATTTTTTTTTTGTAAATGCGTGCCATTTTCTCAAATTAGCATTTTCTTCATTTTAATTACCGTCACATAGAAACTATACATGTTCTAACTGAAAAAATGTTTGAACTTGTTTGTAAATCAAAGTCTACAGGAAGCTAGACTGCACGCCGATTCGCAACTCCGCGGCGGCCTTGCTGTAACACTCTGGCACAGCTCCGCCATTTTGATGATGAATTAATTTAAAAACATTGTTTCGTATACTTAAATATACTATTAAAGTATAACTAAAGTTTGATAATTGTAGGATAAATATTTCTTAGTTTAAAAAATCCATCAATATTACTCATTTTCTTCCTGTCTAAATGTATATCCCGCCTCAACTGAATTTCTAATTCAATATTCGATTTTGGGTCAACATTATACACACAGTATCCAAATTTCAGATCTGTAACTCTTTCCGTTGACGAGCCGAAAACCCGTGAGTTACGAACGGACAGACAGCAGAGTGACATTAATAGGGTTCCGTTTTGCCCTTTGGGTACGGAACCCCCAAAATGGCAAAGAAATCTTTCCTTTAAAAACAACCACTAAGATCATCAAATGTTTTCCTCGCCCAAAGGTATCTCCCCCCTTAAAGTTTTACCAGCAGTTCTATCGTTGTAATCATAAGTTTAGCTTAAGGGGGGATTGTCTTTTTTTTCGCAAAATTTACCGCTTTTTGGGAATTTTTTTGTGAAGAAAGTATACAACGGAAAACTTGTGAAACTTGGCATATAGTTTTATTGATCTGTTTACTACATACAAAAAAATTTTTAAACAATTTCATCAAAAAATCCGCCTCCCACCCCCCTCGACGCGCGATGGTCCTTTTTTGATGGTGTGCACGATTACAGCCTTCACGTTCATCCTGCAACAAAAACCCAAAAAGCATTTTACTTTAGACACATATAGCTATCGTTCGATGAAGGGGAAAAAAAATTGACGATTTGGTGACGTTTTGAACTTGAAGTATCGACTTTTCGAAAAAAAATTGATCGATTTTTTGTTATAAATAAAAAACTATTAAACGTATTGCTTTTTTGCTTCATCAAACGATAAAAGGATGTCAGCTGAGCATTCTGTCCAAATTTGAAGGCAATCGGTTGAATAGTTTTTGAGAAATCGTGCACACCAGTTGTGAAAAAGCTGTTTCGAGAAAAACGCGTTTAAGGGGGGATTTTTTGATGAAATTGTTTAAAAAAATGTTTGTATGTAGTAAACAGATCAATAAAACTATATGCCAAGTTTCACAAGTTTTCCGTTGTATACTTTCTTCACAAAAAAATTCCCAAAAAGCGGTAAATTTTGCGAAAAAAAAGACAATCCCCCCTTAAATCTGCGGTTCTTGCGCCATATGTTGAACCTTCCGCTTCAATATGAGTTGCCTCAAGCGACAAACGAGTGCTCGTCACTTTGACAGTAGCCTAACCCCTTAACATAGACTACTTTTCGAGCGAATCTCGATTCCCCCGCCAGTTCTTGTTCTTCGTTACATCAACAGTACCAACAAATCGTCTGGCGAAACGAATTCGATCAAAAAAATCCAACTGTTGCAGCTTTATACGAAGCTCCATTTCAAGGTTAAAAAAGTACGCGAAGAATTGTGCTTTTGGCAATCCGCTGATAAGGAAAAATTGTTTTGCGCGAATATATCAATTATTTTTCGGCATAATTTTTTTCGAAATCAATATTATTAACATCTGCGTAAATATTGGGCAGAAAGTGTGGTACACACGTACTTGCATCTGTGTGCAATGTCTGTATGCACGCATCTGTATATATCCATACGGTTTATTAAACTCCTCTGTAAGCCTAAGTGCAATGTAAAGTATACATTGCCCGAAAAAACTGAAGGTTGGAATGTGGCGGCGAAAAATTCTTCGAAGAAGGTGAAATAAAGGTTAAGAGACAAATTCAAGTTTGGATCGAACTCGAACCGAAATGCAGATTGTCTGAGGATCAAATTTACGGTTGTTCGCGCAAAAATTGTTTGGACAGATATCGTTGAAATTTATAGTGGGTTGAAAAAAAAAGAGATGTCCAGCTGTCGGTGAAATTTCACGGAGCTTCGTCGTTGCTGAGTCGAGACATTTGATATCAAAGTTAGCAATTTTTCACATATCGCGGATAGCAGTTGCTGACGCTAGCCCCGTTCTTTTAATTAATTGTTCTAATAGATTCAAGAGACAGGGCCTCGGCATATTTCCATAGCAAAAATTCCAGACAGCACACGACTATTGTCCAGATGAGGTAAAAAAAAAGAAAATTATTGATCGTTTTGTTTTTTAAATACCATGACAAAGAGGATGAAGGGGGGAGATACCTTTAGGCGAGGAAAAAATGGCTGATTTTAACGATAAAAAAAAATGTTTCAAAGATTTTTAAGGTTTAAAAGGTTTTTAAGATTTGCAAAAGGTTGATAAGATCAATTTATTTTATCGAATTAAAAAAAAATTCCTTTACTGCTTTTGAGACTTAGGATATGTTTTATTGCTACTTTTGACGAGGAACAAATGGCTGATTTTCACGATTAAAAAACGTTTTTAACATTTTTAGGCTTTAAAAGATTCTTCAAATTAAACAAAAATTCACTCATACGCAGAATATGAACCAAGAAAGAGTAAGAAATGTTGAAAATCGATGAGATGGTACGCTTTGAAACAAAAATATTAAATTTTCCGAAAAATGGCTACATTTTGCAATAAAAAAGACTTTTATTTTCAAAAATATTTCGAGTCATGTTTTAGACAATAAGGTTAGAAAGATCAATACCAAATTTTATGAGGATCGGTCGATTAGTTTTTTAGCTATATCTCACGCCAGTTTTGAAAATACAGTCCAGACGACCGTGGCATACCTCCGCTATTTGTAAACATTTTTAAAAAATACCACGTAACAGCCAAAAGTAGTAATCAAACATTCCCTAAGTGTGAAAAAAATGGGGACGAAATCTTACATTAAAAAAAAAAAAAATCAGCTAAAAATGTCCTCGCCTAAAGTTATCTCCCCCCTTAAGACAAGATTGTGGCTGCGAGAGTGACGAGCCACTCTGGAGAATAATCAAGAGTATACAAGCGCGTACGCGTAGACAATTCTTTCGTCCGAGGCAGCTATTCACGTAGAGGCTCAATCAACAGTGGTGAAGTTTGCATCGTTGGAATGCAACGGAATTTCCAGTTTCTTTTCTTATTATTATTATCAAAAATATTTTCTTGCCAATTAGTGTTGTAGGTTGTTAATAAGGATCCTGAAAAACGTTTGAGTCATTGTTGTAACTCAAATGCGCCAAAAAAATGCTTAGGCAATATAAGAAGAAAAAAAATGTTGTTACATTTCAACGATGCAAACTTCAACACCGGGAAAAATATTTTCTCGCCAATGGCCTACCGGCCAAAACTTTCCGGGCATTTCAGATAATTGCAAAACTTTCGATCACTGCATAATTGCCAAATCTTAGAATAATATAGTTCATTTCATTTATTATTTTACGAAGATATTATATAGCTCTGTACGATTAATTGTATTATTCTAATATAATTTTGCAATTATCCAAAGTGATCGAAAGTTTTGCAATTATCTGAAGTGTCCGGAAACTTTTGGTTGGTAGTGTATGTTGTAGATCTTTAATAAGGATCCTGAATAACGATTGGGCGATTTTTGTAGCGGAAATCGACTTGCTTTGACAATCTTAATAAATTAATTTTCGTTGCGTCCCAACGATGCATACTTCAAAACCATCTCAATGAAAGGTTTAAAGCACAACAATAGGCCCTATATTCAACGATGTCTTAGGAGGAACATTTTTCCAGACTATCGTAGCACGTGAGCAGCGTTGAACTGAGGGCAAAATTAAATCTGCGGTAAAGGACAGGTGAAGATTAGGGTTTCCAAGTAAACAATGCTATTGAGATTGAAAGACGTGTGCATAATAGCAAGCTGATGAAAAATACCAAGAAAAATGGATCAAAATGACAGATTTTTATCGAGGCCCGAGTTGAAATTTGCCTCGTTGGAATGCAACGATTTTTGTTTGTTAATTTCTATATTCTTATTATTATTCACAGCCTCTTTGCTAACTGAGGTCATGAATCTCTGATGAGGATTTAAAAAATTGAGCGGTAAAAAAATTAAACCTGGTAAAAAAAAGTACACTGGGTCTTTGGAGGAACAGTCGAAATTTGAAACTCAAATTTCCCTCTCATGCATAGAGGGCGGGCTTCGGCTACCCCCCACCCCCCTAAAAAATCTAGGTAGTGAAGACTAAAGGACCAAGGGATGCCCGCGTCTGGCAGTTTACTTGCAAACGCCAGCCAGTGCAAGTCATGTCCGTTCCCTAAAAGGGTCAGTGTACACACGGCGTCGGTATTTTCGAAGGTAAGTGAAAGCACTTTTTTTTGCTTTTCTCGTAGTTTTTTAGTCTTTTCATGGCTACAATAAATGTTTTATGTAATTTGATGTTGTTTCGTCTATTTTTTTACGGACTTTTATCTCAAAAACAATTTTTGTTTGTATCAATCAATAGTTTTATTTGCATAACTTTTTAGAAAGTTTTTTACAAAACAATTTTTGTTTGTATTTTTGGCTCATAAGTCCGTCATTTTTCCATATTTTTATAGAAAATAAAGCTTTGTTATATTATTTCTATTCTTTGTTATATTAGTTCTAACAGTTTTCGAAGATGGGTGAAAGAAGTGCATCTCAGGTTATGTACAATTTACACGACCGTCGCCCTGATGTTTTGTACAACGCAGAAAGTTCAAATGAAGCCGATGGAGAAGAAGTTCATGGAGAAAACAAAAAAACAATGTATTCTTGTGCATCGTGCGAGACGCCGGTTTGCGATGATTATCGAACGCACTTTTGCCACAATTGCGCACTGTAAATTCCTTCCTCCAAATTTGTCACGAATTATTATTAATATTTCATAATTCTTGTATTTGCAACAATAAAAAGTCTTTTTGGACCAAATAATTACCGTTCCGTTTATTACAACATGCCGGAATCCGTAAAATGTTTCCCGCTTTTAGGTGCTTAAATAATTCAACTTTTTGGAGCCCACGTCAAAGACACTATATTCGTTTGAAAGCTCATAGTCTAAGCTACAAAAGCCTATGACCGTTTTGTTAAATATTTTTTCATTGTCGTGTTACGATTTTTTTTAACAAAATTCTCCATTTCCACTGTTCTTCAATTTTTATTAACAACGGTCTTAAACTTTCGACTTTGGCAACTTCTGGGCCATGTAGTAGACACTTCAAGAAGTAATCCAAAAAATTTTCAGATTGTTTGAAAGGCTAGGACACTGAAAACCCGACTGTTCCCTAAAAGACCCAGTGTACACACCGTGTCTCGAAAAATATAACGTACACACGCAAGGTTAAAATTAAATCAATAATTTTTTTTTATTTACCGATTAAAAGAATTCATTTTGGTTGCATTCCAACGATGCAATCTTGAATGTCACGAATTGAAGTGTCACATATCCCGGTTTGTCTTTCCGGCGATCATCTTTCTTCGCTATAACAAAAAAAAAAGCTCGGATCTTAATAAGCGTACAGTTTAGCAACGCGCGTTTTCCAAGGTGAAAGTCTATCTCTGCATAAAACATCGTAAGGTGAAGAGGGTCGACGATCATGCACGTCGTATACGTGCGTAAGTCGATTCGGAAACTTGTAATTTTGCTTCCTCCTCGAACGTTTTTTTTGCTCCTTTTATTGCCCTCGTTTTTTCGTTTTTCGTCACCAATGATATAAGGCACAATGTCGTCGTTCGATTCTCATCGATATCAACAACGAGAGTTCGGTCTTTCGTATCTTGAATGAGTTTTTGTTTTCGAATGACACGAAGGAATCGCGAGTTCGAGTTCAATCGTTCTCAGTTGCGAAATGTACTCGAGTCTAATCTCTGATGGTCTTGTCATTCATGTCGACATAACATCGATGATAATTGTAGCGCAGGAAAAAAAAGTTTTTTTTTTTTCATTTGTCGCTCGATAAGTCCTCATTACTACAAATTTGTTCGATCAAAAGGGAGAGAGAGAGAGAGAGTCGTTCGCTAAAAATTTCGAAACTACATGTGTATGTTTGAACTTTATTTGCAGATCCGGATTTAATATGCGCTTCGTTTTCAGCGCATCGACTCGGTCACATTCCGATATTAGATAAAGAGGTCAAGTTTTTGAAAAGCTCGAGTGCCGTGATTGGCGCCTCGGAAAAATACACTTCGAGATAAACGCGTATTTAAAGTTGCGCAAAATACCGTTTTCCTGTTACATATGAAAAATAAAAACGTACTGTTCATGGCTACTAAATCGAAGTGCTGCATATGGCGTTGATGTTTGCATCGTTGGAACGCGACGAAAATTATTTTTTTTAGACTGCCAAAGCCTTTTTTGGCGGAATTTGGCTACGTGAATAAAACATTTTTACGATCCTTATTAAAAATTACAACATAAATTGGCGAGGAAATATTTTCGAAAATAATGAAAATAAAAGAAGAAAGAAAAAAATTCGTCGCATCCCAACGATACAAATTTCAACACCGTGTGTTGCATTGCGATTCGATATTTAACGGGTTACATGGATTTTAAAGGGCAAAAAAAAACATTTTTTTTTAATATCATAAAATAATTATTTTATTCAAACTTTGAGCATATTAAAGTACAACATTTGAACAATATTTTTATTTAAATCCATCCAAAAATTTTGAAAATTCAGCCGTTGAGGACTAAATTTTGGAGACTCCTTAGAAAAAAGTATCCTCGCGGTGATCAGGATAACTGATAATAGCTTTATCTAAAAAAAACTATTATTTTCTGTTTGTAGGTGAGTATAACTCGTGATTGAATAAAGCATTAAAAAAAAAATTGAAATTTAATTTTTTGGTAGAGTTGTATGCAAAACAGCACGATTTTCGGTAAAATATAGATCATGTATTGTCGTTTAAAATACGTTGTAATAAAAAAAAAAACCTTCATTCAATTACTAGTCAATACTATCTAGAAGAGGTGCGCAAAATTTCAGCAAGGTCAGCGTTTTGAGAATTCGTGTCCACTGACTTCAAAACTAGAGTTTTGAGAAAAAAACGACTAAACTTTTAAGTAGGAATAAAGAAGAAATTTTTTTTACTTACATATTATCGTCGATTCCAGCCTCTTTGAAAAAAAAATTCTTGACATGTACTATTAGATAAAAAAAAATTTTAATCGATTTTTTGAAATTTCAAAACCCATGTAACTCCTTAACGAATTATCAAATGGCAATGCAACACTCTAGCTTCGTAGCCGCAAATACCGATCATGGAATCAAGTAGCCACAAATACCGGACAGTAACCGAAATGCAGATCATGGAAACCACGATGGGCTGAACCGTGCATAATTGAATAGGCATGCAATGAATTGTCATTGACGAATCTGCATTAGCTCGAGGCCCCAAAAAAACAGGTTAATTTTCAATATTTTTTCGTCACGAGAGTATTGGGATGACGATCCTGGGATTTGCGACACAATTAATACCTAGTCTTTCAAAGTTTAAGTTTTTCTTGAATTGCGCAATATTGATAAACAACGAAGTTATTACTATTTGAACGCAGTGCTGCAGTTGGTTCATGGCCAATTGATGCAGATGGTTCTGACAACTAAGCCGATCTGAAATGAAAAATAACAGAATGTACTTTTAGTGTAATGACGAAACTTTCGTATTAACGGATGTTTTGTGGAAATTTTGAAAATTTCGGAAACGGCAAGTTGTAGAAAAAAAATCGATTTTCGATAAAAAAGATTCGATCATTTGTTACTAACAAAGGGATAAATGTATTGAAAAAAAACATCCGGTCATACGATGGAAAATGTTATAAGCTATGCTCTGTTCGAATTTGGAGTGAATCGGACGAATAAATTTTGAGCTACGACGTACCCCGTTAAATAAAACATAGTTTTGTGGAAAAATGAAAAAGAAAGGAGGATAGTGAGGGCAGCAAGAGGCATTGAGGTTTCCATCGTTGGAATGCAACGGAAGTCAATTTTTTTTAGTTGCTCAGTAATTCTTTTGACCGATTCAGACGACGAAAATACCTCAAACGTTTCTACGTATTCTTATTAAAAATCTACGACCGTAATTTTCGTAAAAACAAATTCTTCCGATAATGAGAAAAATAAAAGAATTAAAAAATGGAAAGAAGGAATCGTTGCAATGCAAACTTTAACATCGTGCATAAAAATCGTCATAGCTCGATCAATTTCTTGAGTTTTTACAAAATCCTTGTTGCTAATTGAAGTTAAGACCCTAGGCTACAAAGTGACGCAATGGAAAAATTGTATTTTTGAAATTTCAAACTTACGCAGACCCTTTAAGGGTACATGCTGCGATCGCTCTCACATTGGACGTTTGGTAATTATTTTTTTTTGCAAGATCTTAAATAAAAAACAACGTTGTGCATAAGTATGATTGGCCCTGTAAAAAATAACACTCGCCGCGATAAATGGTGTGATTGCACCGCCCCTTTACATCTGAAATTAACTTTTGTTGTAATTAATTCACGAAGATTATTTCGCGCACAGATTACGGATATTTTGCTACTTCCCTAGCACCCATTTTCGTTTCGCATCCCCTTAAAGGAAACGTTGCCGAATGCAATTAGGGTGATCGCCGACGTCCAAACAACGACACGTTATCTTAATGTTGCAAATATATTTAGCACTCCCCTGCTTATCGTTTTTGCGAAATTATTTAACGCCTGCTTCATCGCGGAATATATGGTGGAATTGAACGTTACGAAAATTCCACTGTATCGATAATTTTTAAATTTTGTAAGAAATATTTCGGCACGCGACATATCATCACCGATGATGTGAAGTGATTTTTTCCGTGCGACACCTTAAAATTTGCGAGTCATTCAGCAGCGAATTTAGTTTTAAAAAATCTAGAAAAAATTCTTCGCCCGTCTTTATGTTTTCGTACATTTCTCAATTACAAGCAATATCCTAAGTTACATTTTAATAATCACAAAAAACATTAAAATGTGAATAATAGTGACGTCAATAATGAAAATAATAATAATAATATAATTATAGTACTGTTATAACAATAATACAAATTGATAACGATATTAATGCGAACAAATAGTTTTAAAAAGCCAATGATGGTATTATTTACTGAATTTTTAGACAAATGTATTTGTGTCTTATTAGGACGAAACAGTCATCTTCGACGAACGTACATCTTATTTTTAAGAAATCAACTTCGGTCATTTTTCATACAACTTTTTATGCCTGTCTAAAATTATTCGTAAGAAGGTGGCCTTGAAGTTTGCATCGTTCGAACGCAACGAAAGTGAATTTTTTTTTTTAGTTTGCCATAGCATTTATTTGGCGGATTTGGGCTACAAAAATTACTCAAACATTTTTCGGGATCCTTATTGAAAATCTACAACATATATTGGTAGGGAAATATTTTCGATGATAATAAAAATAAGTGAAGAAAAAAGGATATTCGCAAGTTGAAATGCAATGGAAATTAAGTTTTTCCGAATCGCTTTAGTTCGTTTCGGCCAAAGACGCTCAACCATTTTTTAAGATACTTTTAGATACTTAAGATACTTAAGTGATGCCAGAAATACATGGATCTACAATATGAATCTGCGAAAACAAGTTTTTGAATAATAATAAAAATCAGGAAATGAGAATATAAAAAGGAATTTTCGTTGCGTTCCAACGATGCAAACTCCAACACGATATTTTTGCCTTCATTTTCCATTCTTGGTTATGAGCAAGGGTACAAAAAAAATATCACGTAGACCGATCATTCACGACATTCTTCAGTACTCGCTATTTGTGAGACTAGTCGATACGTGACCTTGCGATTTCTTACATATAATGTAGATTTTCCCCACGTAAACAATGCAAAATGCATGACTTTTTTATATTCCTCCCACATGACCTCCAACGAAGGCCGTAAAAATTGTTAACGAATATAAATGAACGTATTTCACAAACCGCTAAAGAAAACTTATATTTCGTTTATAATAATAAATGTTCTCGTAACGATGAGCCGGTAACCGTTCAGTGTTTCCAAAAAAATTAAAATAAAAATTGCGTACACTGTTATCTGGATATCTAAAATTTTGCGGATATTTACACAACAGACATTTGAAGAAAAAAAAAAGTTAAAACAATGAATTTCGAAGTTTGTCGATGTATAAAAAAAAGTATTTATATTCGATGGATTTATTTTATAGATCGATGAATTTTCAAATATTTTGTTTTAAATTTTTCAAAACATGTATATCACGTGAATTTGCGAAAATTTCGGATATCCAGATAACAGTTTGCGAATATATTGAATATAGATAAATGTATTGATTTACAAAAGAGAATTTTCGAAAAGTGTCGCCCACGCGTTGAAAAAGTTGAACGGATAAGAGCGGAAGTATTTTTTTTGTTTAATTCCAGATCTAGCAGTGACAATCGGCAAGGAGGTACAATTTTTCGCAAGTAACGGAACGCGTACCGGTCACGTAGGGAATCGCGATGCCGTCGATCTCGGGGGTCTCGCTTACGACGATTCGACCCGCTTAATGTTCCTAAGTGATACTAGAAATACAAACCTAACGATATTCACGAAAAACTTGGCAGCGAATAAAGACTTTGAAATGCAAACGCTGCACAGACGTAAGTGAACAAAATCGCAAAAAAACGATTTTCTCGTATTCGTCCGCAACAAATGCATTTATTCTCATGTGCTCGATTGAACGTGTGTGCTTTTTTTTTTTTTTCATTCTCCATCGAACTCGCTCAGGACAAAATAGAACATCTATTATCGGAATGGTTTACGATAAAACAACCCAAAGTCTATTTTGGACTGATGCAAAGGAACAAGCTATTATGAGCTTGCGTGTGTCGTCGAATGAAAACGCGTCCTACGAGCCCGTAACTGTTCTCAAATTGCCGGACAAGTTACCACGTGGAATAGCCCTGGACGCGTGTAACCGGTAAGCTGCACTAATTTTTCGTTGATGTTTTATGAGTATGGTGTTGACGTTTGCATCGTTGGACTGCAACGAAAATGTATTTTATTTGTATTACCGATTTTTTTGCACTCTTAGACTACGAAAATTACTGAAACATTTTCGAGGGTTCTTTTACAAAGTATATAACCAAAACCTGCGATAAAAGATTTCAGATAATAAAATAAAGAAATGAAAAAAAAAATAAGAAGAATTTTCGTTGCATTACAACGATGCAAACTTCAGTACCATTTATGAGTTATGTAACTTGTTTCTTCCCATTTTGATCCATTCTCATTCATCGCTACTCACATTTAGTCATTTTCGATTCTATCGAGTTTGAAAAATTATTGCTATAAGATTATTGTTATGAATAAATCGTAAGCAATTTTATATCTGTAATTTTATTACGCGATTGGCAGAGAACTCAAAAAAAATTTAAAAACCTCACGATGTTGAAGTTAGCATCGTTGGAACGCAGCGAAAATTCTTTTTCAATTTTTATCCCTCCATTTTCTTCGTTATTCAAAATCTTATCCTGCGAATTTGAGCTGTTGGGTTGTGATGAAGATTCTCAAAAAAGGTTTGAGTGCTTTTAGCCAAAATTTACCACAGAAAGTTCGGGCTACCAAACTTTCGTTGCGCTCGAACGACGCAAACGTCGATATCATAAATCTTCCGGCTCTCGGTTCAATTTTGTTGATTTTTTCAATCAATTGTCGCATGGTCAAATGTCGGGTAAAATGTCTGCTTTGGGTGTTATTTGGATACCCCGGTAGAATGAGCCTCTCTTAAGTAATTCTTTTTTGGCTCACGAATGCTTCAAACCCACCTCTTAACTGGGAAGAATTTTCATGACCTTGAAACTTGCATCGTTGAAATGCAACGATTTTTCAATTCATTTTTCATTCCTTTATTTTGTATCATTATCCGAAGCCTTTTTTGTAAATTGTATTTGTAAATTTCTAATAAATCGTGAGAACCTTTGAGTGACCTTCACAGCCTAAATGGGCCAAGAAAAACGAAACGATTGAAAATAATTCATTTTCGTTGCACTCCAACGATGAAAACGTCAACATCGTGAAATTTCGACTGAAATGAAGGAAACTGAGTTTCGAAAGAGACGATGTTGACGTTCGCATGGTTGGAATGCAACGAAAGTTAATTTTTCTTTATTGCTCATATTTTTTTTCGCCGCTTTAGGATACGAACGTCACCCAAACGGTTTTTCTTATCCTCATAAGGAATCCACGATCTTAAGGCGTTAGGCCACAGTAACGGGCATAAAATCATGTGCGAATTTAACAATTTTTTTTTCGTATGGGAAAGTGATTCACTCATAAAATTAATTACACATCTATTTAGCATGAATATCAAGTGGTTAGAAAAAATATATATATCAGGGTGTCTACCGACCTGAAAAGTCATGAAAAATCTTAAATGTCATGAAATTACACTCGACCCTGAAAACGTCATGAAATGTCATGAAAAATTACCAGTCTACCTGAATTATTATACCCTATTAAATTATCGTTGAGTATATATTCAATATGAACTAACTTTGTGGTACTTGTCGATAGAGAAGCGAATATCGAATCGATAGAAAATAAAATAGAAGAAAGTAAAAGACAATGATGCGTTATGTCAGCATATTAGTTTTTCTTCGTTATTCGTGTAAATCGACGAGATGATATTACTCAAAGTTCCTAAATGTATGTGATATTTTTCTAGATGTTCCCAAAATATATTTCTTTACAGCAATCTTGAAATTATGTTTGTCTCACATTTTTTTACTACATATGGAATTGTACAGTTTGGTGACTTTTCGTTTATTCCGTATACTTTTTATTGGCATACAACACAAATCTGGTTGAAAGAGCAAAATAAAAATATAAAAATTTAGAAAATCGCTCGCTCTGTAGAATCATTAATTATACTTCTATGCCAGAAAGTCATGAAAAAATCCCCATTCCTTGCCTTAAAAATCCTTAAATATCATGCAATTTCAGTTCTGGTCAAAATCAGACACCCTGATATTTTTTTTTTCGATGTACACAATGGCCGAATACTACTATTTTCTTTTTCTCTTTAGGCGCTCCGCGGCGTGACATTTAGCATCCACAATTTTTTACCTAGAACAAAAAACAAAAATTCTCGTTAATCTACATTAGAATACCTAGAGAAGTACATACGGAATTTAAAAAATATTGTTTCATTCAAAAGTTGTAGGTATTTGAACTTAGGAAATGAATTTTCACTGGAAAATTTCGTTACAACTGCTCATAAAGTGCTCATAAAATGAAAAGTTTTCGATTAATAAAAAATTCCGTGCGTACTTCTCTGCGAAATGCAATTAGGAACATAACTTTTAAATTTAAAGTAAATCGAGTGAAAATTGTTGAAGTTATTTGTCACGCCAATTGGAAAAAAGCTGTTTCGAGAAGTTTCGAGTAGTCGGCCATTTTGTACATCGAAAAAAAATATAATTTTTTTCTAACAGCTTGACATTCATACTAAATACATGTGTAATTAATTTTATGAATGAATCACTTTTTCATACGAAAAAAAATTGTTAAATTCGCACATGATTTTATACCCGTTACTGTGGCCTAACGCCTTAATCTGTGAAAAAATTATAGACCGTAATAAAAATGAGGAAGAATTTCCGTTGCATTCGAACGCGGCCAACTGCAACGTCATCGTCGAGGTGACATTGAACAAAGTATGTCAATGATTTTTTTTTGTTTTTTCGTATGTCAAAGGCGTTTGTATTGGGCGAACAGCAACGCATCTCATCCGAGCATAGAGAGTGCGAACCTGGACGGTAGCAACGCGACGATCGTGATAAGTAAAAATTTGTACGAGCCGTTGGGGATAACGGTGGATCATTGGACCGGAAAATTGTACTGGATCGACGACGACGAGGGTGTTTATTACAAAATCGAAAGAAGCAACATGGACGGCAGCGAGCGTGAACTGTTGGTTAACGGGAGGCACCAGCAGCCGTACGACATAGCGTTGGATCGCGAAAAGATATATTGGACGGACTGGACGTACAGGGCTGTTTGGAGCATGAACAAAAACCCTCATCCGAGCGATCTGCCAATATTGTGGACGTCCTTCCACACTTTCAATCGAGACTCCGATCCAAAATGCATCATTACACGCGATACCATTGGCACGGTCAATTGTCCCGTGATGCCCACCAACAAGAAAATCAACGTCGCCGCGGGCCTTTTGGATTTTGCGGAACAGGAAAACGACAATCTCATGACCAGTACGGAAGAAGGAGATTCGATCATCAAGGAGGCCACCTTCGAGTGTCTGAACGACGGTGTTCATGAGCCCGCGCTCGACAGATGCCACTGCAAACCTGGGTAATTGTACACTCGGATCAAGGGGCTAGGCTACTGTGACGAACCGAAAATCAGGGTTATTTGAAAACATTAATTTCGACGGAACAAGTAAGATGATTGACAAGTCGTTTGGACATTTATTTGTATGCACGTCGACACGAAGTTGTGTAACAAATTTCATTTAAAAAAATATTAATAACGAAAAAGGTACGAACAATCTCGTGAAAGACCCTTTAACGTGAGAGGCTCAACGCTGTAATTGATTTCGGCCACACAGTTGAGCTGAAACAAAATAAACGATTTCTTTTTTCTTAGAATAGATAATATTGGTTGAGGGATCATCACATCGGGTCGAAAAGTAGCTGATTTTTTTCGATGGTTAGAATACGCTGATCAGTCCGATTTTTTTTTTGTCAGATCAAAGCACGATGAAGAAGAGAAAATCAATTTTTAAACGTTTATTTTTTACATTTTTTTACCGGTTGAAAATGTTTGCGAAAAAAATATTAGTATTAGCAAATATTATCTGGAACAAAATTTGTAAAAAGATTATTAATCAGTCTGAAAGCCGCTATATTGCTATGGCGGTTTTTTAAAATAAAAATTGATAAAATGACGGTGGTTTAAAAAAAAGTCTCGAATATAGCCGACTTTTTTGATAGTTTTTCGTTAGAAAAAATATGTAGAGGTAAAAAAAAGCTCCCGCAGCGGGTCGAAAACTTTTTTTAGAAAGGCTGTAACAACCAAAATGATTTGAATTTCGTCCCAAAAATTGAACAGCATATATATAACCGTCTATACTATCGGATAACGCAAACAAAAAAAATCGGCTTTTTGACAATTTTACACTGTGATGATCCCTTAAGACTTGACAGTGCTTTTTTCGTGATCGTGTTTCGATCTTTTAAATAATGTTTGAATTTTTTCTCGATTTTTCGGGGAAAAATGTTTGAATTTTTTCTCGATTTTTCGAGGAAAAATGGTTGAATTTTTTCTCGATTTTTCGAGGAAAAATGTTGGAATTTTTTCTCGATTTTTCGAGGAAAAATGTTTGAATTTTTGTTCTCGATATTTTGAGGAAAAATGTTTGAATTTTTTGTCGATATTTTGAGGAAAAATGTTTGAATTTTTTCTCGATTTTTCGAGGAAAAATGTTTGAATTGTTTCTCGATTTTTCGAGGAAAAATGTTTGAATTTTTTCTCGATTTTTCGAGAAAAAAATGTTTGAATTTTTGTTCTCGATTTTTCGAGGAAAAATGTTTGAATTTTTGTTCTCGATTTTTTGTGGAAAAATGACACCATTATTGTTAATAACTAATAGGAAAAAATGCTAAGAAGAAAAACCTCGGTCAAAACTAATCTACTATTACACTGGATGAGTGTACCAAATTGCAAGACAATTCGTTCATTACATCTCGAGAAATCATGTACACCGTTTTGAAAAACATAGTTTCGAGAAAAGCACGTCTGAATTTTTACTAGCAGTTATATCGTTGCAATCATAAGTTGAGCTTCAATCTGCGAATCTTGCAGCATTTGTTGGACCTTCCTCTTCAATTTGAGTTGCCTCACGCGACAAACTATTCTCGAAATTTTCTCAGTAGCCTAAACCCTTAAGTTGTCGCTCAAATGTCTATAACATAAAAAAAAGTATCGTAGAATCCTATTAGCATTTTGGGACATATGAAGAAGCTGATAAATAAACATATCTAGTTTTTTTCTACACCTTCGGGTATGAAGATACGTGGTACCTTTTTTCAAATGATTATGTGCTAAGCCATTTTTTCGTCTCTAGCAGCTCAGAGTCGTACTATTGAGTTAAACTTTGATTCAATTTCGAGTTCGAAGTTAGGTCTTCCCGTGCACGTTTTTTTAATACCAAATAACATTTTAATTCTTTTTGTCCTGTGTTACTTCACAGTTTCGATGGCCTATACTGCGAGAGATCAATGTGCCATAATTATTGTCTCCACGGTGAATGTTTCATAAGTCCCGGTGGTCAGCCACGTTGCAAATGTGGGCCATCGTATCAGGGCCCACGATGTGAACAACACGTATGCACCGGTTATTGTCTGAACGACGGCTATTGCTCCATAAAGAACGGGGAGCCATATTGTATTTGCAAACGTTCGAGAGGTCCACGTTGCGAAGACGTCCACGACGTTGAAGAAATTTGTTCGGTCTTCTGCCTCAGCGGGCTCGTTTCCTTGAATACCGTCGATACAAGTTTGTGCAGGTGAGTGTTCCTTTGTCGGGATTCATACCGTTAAGGCGGGATATACGTTTAGACAGGAAAAAAATAAGCAATATTGAGGGATTTTTCAAATTAAGAAATAATTATTCTACAATTATCAAACTTTAGGTATACTTTAATAGTATATTTGAGTATACGAAACATTTTTTTCAAATTAATTTATCATCAAAATGGCGGAGCTGTGGCAGAGTGTTACAGCAAGGTCACCGCGGGCGTTGCGAATTGGCGTGCAGTCCAGCTTCCCATAGACGTTGATTTGCAAAAAAGTTCAAACGTTTTTTCAGTTGGAACATGTATAGTTTCTATGTGACGGTAATTAAAATGAAGAAAATGCAAATTCAAGAAAATTGCAGGCATTTACATAAAAAATCAACTTTTCACGCAACATTTCTGTAAAAAGTGAATTAAAAAAGTAGTTTTTTTTTCAATTATTCAAAAAGAATTCCCGTCAAGTAGAAGGTACCAATATTATCAATATTTCTACCAAGTTTCAACTCAATCGGCTTTATAGTTTTTGAGTAATCCTGCACGCCAATTTTGATAATGCAATTTTGAGAAAAACTCAAAAATGTGGGAAAATATTCGACATATATAGTTCTATCGTTTAAGGGGAGATATACACCTAGGAGGCGGAAAAAGGGCATTTTTGTGAATTTTTTCAAGGAAAACTATTTGAAATTTCAGATTGGGGATATACTTTTAGATAAATTTATTATCTAAAAGTATATACATTCAAAAATATGTTTAATTTTCTTTATTTAAAAATATCAAAAATATACAAGGATATTGTATGATCCTTGGAGCGTCGTAAAAAAAACTGCGGATACGGTACCCACTGGCGTTTCTTCAAAAATCATCTGAAAAAAAAACCAAAAAGATTATTCAATTAGATACTATAATCTAGTACTTGTCATAGCCGATTTTGAAAATATCGATTTATGACAAAATGGCGGACGTTTGAACATAAATAGTGATTTTTGGGCCAAAAATTAGTTATTATTTTGTCTATAAAACAAAAACTGAGTAACGGAAGAAAAAATTCTATGGCAAATACCAGATAATGGTGTATAGAATAATCACAAGAAACCTCAAGGCAATCGGTTCATTGGTTTTCGAGCAATGTTGGGTACCGATTTGAAAAACGTGGTTTTGAGAAAAACGCGTTTGAAAATTTGGGAACGAATGAATCATGAATTTTGTCAACTTACATGGAATCATAGTAAGGTCTTCTACGGTCGACGGAATGCTCGTAGCTTCTAAATCCTCGCCCTCGACCATCTAGGTGTATATCTCTCCTTGAAGAAAGAAAAAAAAATAAATCGATTCGTTGATCGTTGTAAATGTATATCCCGCCTTAATTCTTCCTTATACTCTCACACTTTTGCCTTCTTCGTTCGCTGCTCCCTTACGATCGTGATTCTTTCGTAGATGCGCAAACGAAACGCAAGCTTCGGGGCGAACGTACGTCGATGAACTGTGGTGCAATACGGTGGTACTCGTATTGTCAGCCCTTCTGGGCATACTTACCGTGTTGGTCGTGGTACTTAGTTACTACGTGCACAAATTCAAGCGACAACGACGAATAAGGAAACACATCGTCGTCAACAAGATCAGCACGCCACTCACGGCACGACCGCAATTGGCGGGCGATCAATGCGAAATCACAATTGAGAATTGTTGCAACATGAACATATGCGAGACGGTGAGTTTTCGGTGTAAAGGTACGAACTCGCTGAGTGGAAATGCACTACAGCGGAGCAGCGCGCCACGACGCGACCAAATATTGTTTATGTGAAATCCTATGAGATAGAACGCACTACGCGGCTGGGGAACTGCAGTTTACTTCAGAAAACTGCCGCGTGCCGCGCCCCTCCGCTGCAACGCAGTTCCGCAAAACGCGGTCTTACCTCGACCCTTTGAAGCACACATTTTTCTTTACGTGCACGTTTTTTTTTTTGCACTTTCGTTATTGATGACACCCGCTACGGGAAAAATAAAAACTCAATAGGTAATGTTCTAGTAGTTATTGTAGTCCTAGGAACCTTGAAACGCATTTACAACCGCCATATTTGATTGAAAAACACGTTCGAATCGTCAAAATCTGAATTGAATTAGGTTTAACATCAGTGTTACACTATGCCGCAAAGGGTTATGGGGAGGTACCTGAATAAACGGCGAGAAAAACAGGTAAACTTCGGGAATTTTTATCTCAAAAACTAATGTTTCGATTGGATCCGGGTTTTTTTATTGGGATATATGTACATCGAGGTACGTTTGGGAATTTTTAAGAATAAATTCGTTGACCGGAAGCGATTGAAACGCGATTATCTCGAAACATAGTTTTCAAAGTCGATGCCGGATGTATCTCGAAAACGGCTTGTCCGATTTTGTCCAAATTTGGATACAATATTCTTCGATAGTTTTTCTCGTTCGCCACGTGGGGGTTTTTCATTTGATTGAACCATTGCTTTTTTTATGCAATGTGTATGCAATCCAAAATCGCTTGATATACTAAATAGATGTGTAATTAATTTTATGAGCGAATCACTTTATCATACGAAAAAAAAATTGTTAAATTCGCACATGATTTCATACCCGTTACTGTGGCCTGAGGCCTTAACGAACGAGCTGAAATAACGACTGTAAAGCGAATCATGGACGCTTGCTATGATTTGTAATCCAGCAATATGGAGTTGCCGCGAACGGGTGGAAAACGTTGAGTCAAGTTAACCCTCTCGCGAGTAACGAAGCACAAAAAACTGACGCCAACGAAACGTATGTCTTGTTGAGAAACTGAGGGATAACGATATATCGCGGCTATATCGATTATTATTATTATTTTCGTAGTGAGCGATAGCTATTTCCGTTTGGCAAAAGCAGACAATCTCGACGGGATCAGCGATGAATAGCTTGGGCGATAATAATGCACATTGGTAAACATCAAATGTATCGTTTACCGATAACCAACCACGCGTCGAGATACCAGTGCGTGCTCGTGATTCTAATGAGAGCCCGCAGTCGGACGGCAAAAAAACGATATTCGTAGCCTGATTTTAGAGAATATATTCATAATACAAAAACCCCAATGGATGGACGGTCGGGTTTCGGGTGCGGCCATCATTCTGTAAAAGTCCGTGCACCGGAGGATCAGAAGAATATGGGGCCGCCTATCCGGTATGGGTTTTCCACGCGTACCCCGCGCCCGTGTAGTGTAGCTTAAGGCAGGATTCTACTTTGAAACCATGAAAAAAACGCTATTTTCGTGAATTTTTTCTGAGAATACTATTAAAGATATCGATATGGGGTTTAAACTGTTCAATAAATACACTCTTTAAGTACATAAAAAAAAATTTTAAATGTATTTTATTCATTTTTTGTACACGTAAAATATGTTTAAAGCCAACGCCTCGAAAAGCAGGTACCGTTGCCGTGGTCGTGAAATCTTCCCGACGGATGGTCTGAAACAAAAAAATCAAATAGTTTCATGTTCAGTATGTCTTCAGGAACCGACCTAACTAGAATATTTTATATACGTGCAAAATTAACAAAATGGTGGCTAAAATACGAAAAAAAAACGCATTTTTTTTGTCTTCGTATTTTAGCCACCATTTTGTTAATTTTGCACGTATATAAAATATTCTAGTTAGGTCGGTTCCTGAAGACATACTGAACATGAAACTATTTGATTTTTTTGTTTCAGACCATCCGTCGGGAAGATTTCACGACCACGGCAACGGTACCTGCTTTTCGAGGCGTTGGCTTTAAACATATTTTACGTGTACAAAAAATGAATAAAATACATTAAAATTTTTTTTTTATGTACTTAAAGAGTGTATTTATTGAACAGTTTAAACCCCATATCGATATCTTTAATAGTATTCTCAGAAAAAATTCACGAAAATAGCGTTTTTTTCATGGTTTCAAAGTAGAATCCTGCCTTAATGCGGGATATACATTTAGACAGGAAAAAAATAAGCAATATTGAGGGATTTTTTAAACTAAGAAATAATTATTCTACAATTATCAAACTTTAGGTACACTTTAATAGTATATTTGAGTATACAATACAATTTCTTTTAATTAATTATTTATCAAAATGGCGGAGCTGTGGCAGAGTGTTACAGCAAGGTCGCCGCGGGAGTTGCGAATCGGCGTGTAGTCTAGCTTCCCGTAGACTTTGGTTTGCAAAAAAGTTCAACCATTTTTTTCAGTTAGAACATGTATAGTTTCTATGTGACTCGAGTTAAAATGAAGAAAATCCAAATTTAAGAAAATGGCACGCATTTACAAAAAATAATCAACATTTCACGCAACATTTTTGTAAAATGTGGATTGAAAAAGTAGTTTTTTGCCAATTTTTCAAAAACAATTCCCGTCAAGTAGAAGGTACCAATATTATCAATATTTCTACCAAGTTTCAACTAAATCGGCTTAATAGTTTTTGAGTCATCCTGCACGCCAATTTCGATAATGCAGTTTTGAGAAAAACGCGTTTGAAGTTCACGCCCGCTCCGAATCCGAGCGGTGAGGCACAGCGTTGCCGGGCTGTAACGTTTGAAGTTGTTCGAATTTTGCGTTGAAACTAGGAAAATATTCTACATATATAGTTCTATCGTTTAAAGAAAAAAAAAGAAATCAATTTTTTATCGTTGTAAATGTATATCCCGCCTTAAGACGGCTGTGGACGCAACGGAACTCGGCTCAGATCAGCTAAGTGCGGGTAGGGAGGGATAGGAAACGACTCAATTGAGTTACGATTTTTTTTCACGTGAAAACCCTAAAGATTAACGGAACTCAGGAAATAAAATATAATATAATATATGTTAAGGGGTTAAACGACTGTGACGATTCGAAAATCAGGATTGTTAAAAAAAAAATTAATTCCATAGGAATAAGACGATTGAAAAATAATTTCGACATTTATTTGCATGTACATTAACAAAGTGGTGTGCCAAATTACATTAAAAAATTATAATTAAAGAAGTTATCAACAATTTCATGAAGGATCTTTGAACGTTGATCTGAAACGAAAAAGTTTTTCTCTCTCAAAATGGATAATATCGGTTAAGACTTGACCGACCTCGTTTTGTTATCGTGTTTCAATAATTAAAAAGAAGTTTGATTTTTTTTCTCGTTTTTTTTCGAGGAAAAATGATATTATTGCTAATAACAACAAAAAAATGTTATGAAGAAAAACGTCGGTCAAGACTAAACTACTATTACAAGACTAAACTACTAGTTTCGCGAAAACCGCGTTAAAATGTTCACTAGCGATTCTATAGTTGTAATCATAAGCTTATTTCAATCTCAGTTGCCTCGAGCGACGACCGAGTGTTCGTCATTTTCACAGTAACCTGACCCCTTACACTGAAGTTATAAAATATTTAATAACGTATATTTTTTAAAGCAACTCATAAAAGTCAATGTATCTGATATATTTACAACAACTATTATTTTCACTATAAACATTGCTATGCATCGATGATTGGTAACTGGGAGAAGAAACGCTCGGCTATTGGATACGTAATCTTTGCCATTTTTCTGTGCGTCCGTTTTTTTTTTTACGAGACAAAAGGATCACAAATTTCATGACATCGCAACTGCCCGGCTATTGGGACAATTACATTAACATTTTTCGTTCACTCGCTGAGAAAAATACCTCGGTATTTTTGTCATTCTACAAAAATCGCAGATTTTAATGAAACGTGTTATTTCGTTTGCAGCCGTGTTTCGAGCCCAAGTTGCGAAATTCGGGTTCACCCAATCGTAAGAAGGAGGAGAAAAATTCTTTGCTCGATAACATGGATGGAAACGCTTGCTAGCACAAGCCGTATCTTCGTCGAAGAAAGTGACGAAATTCGTTGGGACTTAACTTCGGTGGCTCGTGTCGAGGAGACTTTTCTTACGATTCGATATCGTTGTATATCGAAACGAATTGAGAAGAGAGAGAGAGGAAAAAGTAGTATTATTGTTAAGTTTGGTGATTATTGTGCCGACGAGGATTGGATGAGCGTCCAGTTCATCCTAGAGAAATCCCGCACGGACATTTTCTGTCGCGATGAAGAAAAAGAACGAAAATTCACGGTAGTTTCAGGATTCGTGTGAAAATTCGCATCGAGGAAAAGCGTTTTACGGAGCGAATATCGGGGCATCGGTCGAAACTATATCATCACGAAACAACTATTCCGAATGATTTTAATCCAACGAAAAAAAAGAATATGTTCTCCACGGGCAAGCGTCATTTGAAAGAATCGTTCTTTTATAAAGAATATGTATAATTTTGTTTTTGTTTCAGACTTGTTCGATTATTTTGTTGAAAAAATAATCTCCGATAGTATTTTTATCGTTTCGTTTTTTTTTTTCAATCGGGCGTTGCCTGCGTTCCGAAAAGTTTGAATCTTTCGCCGAGCTCACGCTGGCCTGTGTTTGACGATTTTTTCTCATCGGAGTATCGTTGATTCGTCTTAAATTCACTTTTCTGCCAATCATATGTACGGTTATTGGGCCAACTGTATGGAGGAACTTGCTTTATACATGTTCAGTGAAAGATTACGAAGGCTCTCTAGGAATCGGTGCGTATATCCGGATCCACGCACACGGACATACGACGAGCGTATCGATACATACGCGTAAACGTACTTATATACCACCTTGGTTCGATATGTTTTTTTTCTCCTTTGAACTTTATGTAATCCGGTTCGTCCTATTTTCGAGGCCAAAGAGTACACGATAAATAATGTGAGAGTAATTGTAGTATCGTCAATCTGACGCGTCACGATGCTGTTTTCCTGTTTTTCTTTATGCGCGCCCTCGCAAACAATTCTCACTTATCTTCGTATCGTTTTAATTATACTTAGTTGCAATATTATTATCGTTGATCGAGAAAATCACGTGGGTTCGAGAACGGAGAATTGAAAATCGTGAAACTGCAATTCCGAAAAACTTTAGCCATTGATCATTTAGTTCGTTAAAAAAACAAAAGAAAAAACATTGTTCATTTCATCGGTAAATTAATTAATTTAAATATTCATGCTTTCGAGACATATCCGCGCCATCTGTAAAAGCCCAATGGTGAAGCAAAAAATGAGGAATATAGATGTTGCGGACAATGGAAAAGTAACCGAATGAAAGGATTGTGAGTCGGTGTATCGCACGCCCTGAGGCACATTGTACATGCGAAATTGCTTTATTTGGCGAAACATTGTCGATGAACGACAAAACACGGTGGAAAAAGTTTGCAAACGTTGAATGATCCGGTAAACTCAACTTGAAATATCGTACCGAGAGAGCATCCATTCCAAATAGGTACATCGTTGCATTGACGAGCGTCATTTATTTCATTCGTGGATATACTCTCCGAATGTATTGCTCGTACGTTCCCGATCGCGCGATTTGCCGAAAGTTTCGATTTTTTTACGCTGGGATAATTCGTCTGCGTATGAGTTGACTTTTATCGAACGGGCCACTCACTCTGTTTCAAACGATTATAAGATCAGAGTGATTTTTAAAACAGACTGTCACACTACAGAAATTCATAGATTAAAAAAAAACGTATTTGTTTCTGCATATTTAGAACAAACTTACTGCGAAAGAAAACCCGACTTTTCAAACGATTTCCTCGATTTTTGTCACGTTATTCATCATAACCGTTGTGAGCCAAGTCCCAACTAAAGTTCGGATTGAATTGAATTTTCGATCGTGAATGTACATGCTTGAATTATTTACGACGCGACTCATGACAAACGTACGGCTACAGGGGTCAACTGAATTTAGCAAAGATTCGTCCATTTTTTCACCATCCACAAAACGACAGCGAAATACCTGAGAAATTAATTCCGAGACATTTTCGATATCGTCATTTTGTAAGCACATGACAAAAACAAACATATGGGGATTATGTGTTTTCTTTCGTAAATTTCGTCGTAATTGGATCGAAGAAAAACAAATTCACGACTCTCACTGCTAATCCTATGATCGAATCCATTGAAAGACCGAAAAAAAAGACACGACCAACGAAGCTTTCCTTTACTATTACCAGATGATAACGTTGGAAATAGACACCGGGAGGTGAATTGAACTCTACACGGAAAAACAGGGAGATGATGATCTTAAAATTCGAAACTCTTAAGCCATTTATATATATATATATATATATATATATATATATATATATATATATATATATATATATATATATATATATATATATATATATATATATATGATTTAAGGTTTCCTAGTTCTCATGTATTATGCGCTATTCCTGTATATATGCTTATCAAATGACATAGCGTTTTATTTCTACGGTAGTGTGTAATGTCATCATGGTGATAAGTTCCGCAGGTTGTTGACCAAATTGCAGCTGTTTGTACGAAACGACGAAAAAGAAAAATGGATTGACTTTTTAGCACGAAACGACACGAATGAACTGTCGGCAAGCAACTGTATGGATACAAAAAAAAAGCCAAGAGAGTTTGATATGCACCAAAGCAGTTAATAGTTTACATTTTAAGAAAAAAAAAGCAAGAAAATATCAAAGCATGCCCATAACGTCGATCAATATTTGGCCTACCGAGATACCAAGAAGACAAAAACTAGTTTTAGGGCGACGAAGATTTCAGCGATCTTTCAAATGCAAAAATTACTGTATAATCCTCGTTTGCTCGATTTGCTTTTTACATAAAAAAAAAGAAAACATGATTGCCGCAGCAATTAACCGAAAACTACCAACGACTGCCTTGTTGAACATTTCAGCGCCGTGCTAAAGAACAAACAAAACACAAATAAATTGCGGTTCATTTAATCGTCGTGCTAGCGCGATTAATTTCTTTTATATGTTTTATAGTCGTCGCTTTGTGTCAAACGATTCACAAAGGTACGCGCGACACGACGTAGGGTAATACACTTGAATTAAAGGACAAAAAATTATATATATATATATTTATATATATATATATATATATATATATATATATATATATATATATATATATATATATATATATATATATTCGGTACCAACATGAACTACAAGACTTGAGAGCGCGCGCTTTTGCACCCGAAAGAATGTTCGTTTATTAATTTCGTAATATATTGTATAAAGTTTGTTTTTGCTATAGACATTTACTGTCGGTAAGGGAATTATATCCTTATGGAAAATACCCTTCTCCCAGACACTCATCCGCAGAGACGAGATAGTGGATTTATGGTGAAAGGGGTATGGTCCCGAAAAAAAAGAAAAAAAAATGGTATCAGCATATTTGTCAAAAGTGATATGGAGCTCGCAATTTTTTTTTGTTCGAGCGTGAAGTGCATTTCAAATATGCTGATCGTAAAAATATCCGGTACTTATTCAAGTATACATATGCAGATATGCGTGCTTATGTGTATGTGCATATAAAAACTTTACTCACGAACGAGATATTTACCAACGCATGATGCGCAAGTAATACGAGTAAAGTGAATATTGAGCCAAACAAAAAAAAAGAAAAACAACGCATAGGGAGATATGCTTCCCAGATAGAAGTTGAGTTTCATTGTTCTCCCCCGCGTCTCTTGACACGCAAAGACTCGTACTTAACTTCGTAGCCGAATTCCCGAAGCGAAACTCGTTGTATCAGTGCGTAATCATTTCCTACCATTTGAAATAAACAAGCGAAAGAAACCAGACACTTTGTAATGCGTCGTTCATCTGACCTTCAACACATGAACAAATATGTTTATTGTATATGATTATCAAATAAAAATGGGTCTATATCTTATTAATACAGTGGCCTTTTTTTCAGCGACAATGTTATTAGATGTGCGAAATAAGAAAAGGAAGGAAGCAAATTAATGTGTAGGAAATTCACTTTGGAATTGGAACGAAGTACAGAAGGGCGACACCTCGACGGCGGGTTCGAGACTAGTTATCCGCTGCCAATTGCATCTCGGGGAGAACGACCTTCTCGCCTGGCTTGAATGCTG